>JAIEZT010000009.1:25368893-25968893 GCA_019594935.1 Periophthalmus modestus | reverse complement strand
TATTGTGCACTGACATATAGTGAGAAGCACAGCCATTAAAGCAGCATTGTCTCGTAGGGCGCTCGAGGCCACGAAATACAATTAGATCCTTGTATAAAATATTTATTTTCACAACACCTACTGTGCAGTGGAGAACAGTCTTTACCCACTGTGCTCTTAAATATGAAAATACAAGTATAAAGAACAGGCCTGGGAGACCAGAGGACACAGCTGGTTCGCACTAAGAGGCAGTGCTGCGGCTTTTGTGTGGCACACAATATTAAGGCCATGCTAATATATGACTCCAGGCTGAGAGCTTTCATGTATATGAATCTGAATATGAATCTGAAGCATTTTGGGGTCAAGAATGCATAGCATTCCATAGTGATCCAGTCACTGTATAAGATCAGGTTCATTATTCCAATCACAACATTTCAAAGCTGTGAGTGTAGGCCTGTCACCATACTACAGTCTAAAGCTCATTACTACAGAGATACTGCGATAAACGAGAATATAGAAACTACTTTATGCCTCTGACACAATAACAATAAAGCCATATAACCACAGTAAACAAAAGTTTACATTTATAGTGTCGTTAAAAGGCCTGAGCTGCAACAAATAAATGGCAGAATGAAGCTGTAATCAGCAAGAGAAATGACTTTTTCAACCCTCTGCAGCTCATTTTATTTCATATTACAACAAAAAAAAGCAAAATGCCCTCACTATAGCAAACACTCCATAAATAATACTCCCTCTGCAGGTCGTCTTCATTCATGCAGTACTTTTCACACAATTACATACATTTTTCACACAGTGTTTGACCTGAAGTGCTATGGGTTCTCTGTTATCATAACAGAATGTTATGTTACTTTTATGTGGTTAAATCCAAAAGCAATAAAGGCTGATGCATATTATTAAACCACAGCACTCAGTGGAAAGTATACTGCTGTATTATTTGTGTTTCAGTTCAAACTTAAGGGAATCAAATAGGTGAAAAGCATACAGTACTTTATAGCTGAGCGCTGCTGCTGCTCAGAGCACCATGTGCCTGTGTGGGCGGCTGAGGAGAGGAAGAGGGAGCAGTTCATACAGAAAGCACACTCTGGATACCATAGTTACTGTAATCACAGGTGGCTGTAGAGCTATTCCAGTGCATGTGATCTATAGAGTGTGGCTTCTTATGGATGGCACTTGCAAACGAGACGCGACCTCTGTAAAGTTTTAGTGAAGTGTGAAAAATGTTATTAACTTTGAGGGCAGATAGGGATATTTTTGGTTATGACATTTTTTAGAGGAGGTCAGTAATGGGCTGGAGAAATGTAATAATATTTGTGGAAGTATAGATTTAATGATCATTTATCATATTCTACAACATTTTGAGATTAAGTCCAAAGACACTAAACTTTATTCTCTTAAAGTTCAAAGTAATTATGGTGGTTCATTCTAGTCTTGTGTGAAAGACAATTGACCTAAACTGAAGGGGTGACGTCTGTGCAATAAAGATGAGACCAGTACATTGGCAGCTGTCTAGACTTTAAATGCGACACTATTCATTTTAATTATGAATTCTTGGTGGGAGTTTGGTGTGTTTGCATTATGCATGGACAATGGGCATGAGTATTTGTGTTGCCATGCACTGGGAGGATTACTATAGATTTACATGGCCCAGTAACAATGAGCGCGCCCACCCTTAGGACCCTCTCACAATCACAGCTATAATGAAACACTGCTAATTCCTCTTTAAAGCTGCAACACAGGCTCTGACCGCCCCGCTTCCACCGACCACCGCCGAGCCAATCTATATGACAGCTCCATCTGCACACTGCCCCATTCATATCCTAATCTCCATTGTC
The DNA here is from genome assembly GCA_019594935.1 of Periophthalmus modestus. Taxonomy (NCBI): domain Eukaryota; kingdom Metazoa; phylum Chordata; class Actinopteri; order Gobiiformes; family Gobiidae; genus Periophthalmus; species Periophthalmus modestus. Next base: position 25,967,061 of record JAIEZT010000009.1, on the reverse strand, counting down.
TGCATGTCTTTTAGGAGTTAACTTCCTCACAGTAATTTGTGTCCCACCCAATCGCTGCACATGTGAGTGTCGTCTGTCTCTGAAGTGGCCACCCAAAGGCCCTCTCCTCTTCTCTCCAAGGCTGCATCTCGTTGGCAAAGCATTGAATAATTCAGCACTGACGATGTAAAGGAGATCGCTTTAATTCGTGGCGGGCAGGTTAATGTGTGGACTCAGTTACTGCATTAACCGCTGGCAGTCATTTACCATGTCAGCACATAGAGGGGGCTGTAAACACACACTCGAGAATGATATTTCTGTGCATTTGTATTGGTGTCGTTTATGGGCGCGAGGTGGACGCCAATGTCATTTAGAGAAAGTAGACATTAAGACTGCAGAGCAAAGTGCAGTGCTGTGTTTGCTACATTTGGGGCAGCTTCCCTTCCCTGGCTTCTGCACAACAGCAAATGCACATTCATTTGGAGAAGAGCTTTAATTGGGCCCTGAATTAGAGACAGGAATCTCGAGCTGCATAAATATTTTAGAGGAGCACATCAGACAAGGCTGCCTATCTGGCTTTCTGTGTTTTCCTCCTCTTCACTTGCTTACTGCGTTCCCTTTTAACTCTATGATTACATGCTCACAAGCGCACCCAGCTGCTGCATATGCTAGCACACAATATAAAGTCGGACATCTATTTCGGATAATAGAAAGGGTAGTATTACAGTGGTGGTTAATAATTTCCCTTACAAGTTAACACAAAGAAGCCCGTGATTTTGCAAACGCGTAGCATGTGTTTCAAGTGGGTCAGTCCCGTAATAGGCCTAATGTTTTCTACATTATTAATAGACCAGCCTTCGTACCCATAAAATCTTTCATCTTTGCTCATTTATCTTCTCCCCTTTCTGCATGTATTGTAATACTTAGTAATATTCAGTGATATTAACCTGAGCGCATAATTTATGGCATGAAAAATGTGCAATGTTTTTTTTTTTTTTCTCGTGGAAAACAAAATGTCATGGCACTTTTTTCTTTGGCATAATTATCGTTTTTTTGTTTTAAATTCTTGTGTAACAGTATTTCATTTCATTTAACATATTTAATTCATTCAGCCGTGCAAAATCAGTAATGTATTTTGACAATAATACAGAGAAGGAAGGAATAAAACAGTTCCTCTTAATAAGTATCTATCAATGCAAGACTTACCACATCATGTTTTCATTAATGTTCCTCAATTCCTCTGTATCTCTCAAATACTTTGTTGAGCAAGATTTCTGTCAGCTGAACAATGGAGCTGCAGGATTTGAGGTCCATGTGTAGAGCATTCCGCAGCTTAACACCAGCCTCTGAAAACCGTCTTTGCCTGATTCAAGTGCAGGAAAACGACACATGCAATTTCATCTGTTTCATTTTGATTTGATTTATGTCAGATGCCCTCACTGCCACAACTTTTACCATTTATCTCTGCCTGGGAAATACACCAGCTTGACAAATGCGTTGAGTACATGATAAAGAAGGCACGATATTCATTTGATCTGAAGTGGCTGCTTGGTTTCATACTATATAATCATGTTCTATATTTGTTTGGCTGCACATGTGACCTTCTTTCTTAACGTGACCTTGAAGACGTGAGCGGTGCAGCGGATTACAATGGCGGCTGATGGCGGCTGATGGCGTCTGATGGCGGCGGACCACCTGTTGTTGTAAAAATTGCAGTGAAATGTTGTCCATATTTTGTCATATTAGGGACTTGGCAGAGGCTCAGAGAGTGTGAGAATGACAGGCCAGTATTGAACTCCTCCACTTGATGTTATCAGTCAATGAGCAGCGCGTCAGGTGATGTCAGCGGGATGGATGTGCTTTTCCTCGCTCCTTCACTGCAGCTCAGACCTTCATGCTTCTTTGGGTTTGATAAAGGGCACACCAGCCTACTGTGTGCATTGTGTACAGCAAAATGTATGGGGATGGATTGATAGAGGTCAGCTTCATCCAAAGCTAGATAAACAAGTCAATGAAATGATATAGTGTGAAAAACTGACTTGGAATTGTTTAAATGTGTATTGGATATACAGTGGATTCAGGGAACAGCCCAGACAACACGACATTACAAACTGGTCTACCCTTTTTACCTGTCCTAGGTTAAAGGGGAAAACGTTGATTCGATACAGATCCAATAGATCAGGGGTGGGCAAACTTTCTGACACACGGGCCACAGTGGGGTCTAAAATTTGACAGAGGGGCTGGGTCAGGATATATATATGTATGTATATATTATATTAGAGATTTGGCCTGTAACAGCAAAACATGATTATGCAAGACTCATTGTACAAATCGTTTTCCAAATGCATTCTTTTAAAAACTCGCATTCAGAGAAAGGCTTGCTAGCTTTTGCTAATTTGAATGCCAGAAAAGAACTTGCCTTGATACTTTGATCGGATTTTGATGGAAAAAAAAAAAAAAATGTTGTCCACTTCAAATTAAACACTCAGTGGTCACTACCCACTTTTTCTTTCCTTTGACAAAATTATTTTTGCAGAAGGGTGACAAGAGAATAAGAGTAATACACGCAAAGGTTGATGTAGCTGAAGTGCGCCATCTTTTGGGAAATTGAACAATGTTTACTTTTACCTATTTTAATATAATTTGGTCACGTTCGACGGGCCGGATTAATAAGCCCCACGGGCCATGTGTGGCCCCCGGGTCGTAGTTTGCCCACCCCTGCCATAGATTGTGGTCACGTGACATCACAATAGCTTCAAAAAGTTGTGCCTATAATCCAATCCAAAGATGTGATTGTTGTCAGCTTAAAGAACTTAAAGCCCTAAAATCAACAAGGCCAGTTTGTGGAGCTAATCCTTAACAAACAGTGATAAGGCTCAACATGTGCGGATTATAAGTTTGGACATTTCTAAAAACTGTAAAACTCCTATAGAGTCATATCGCCCTGCATCTGAAATAAATCAGTAACGTGAACGTGTTTAACATTTATATATGAAGATGAATGAAAAATGTGCTACAAGTAAATCTTTTCTTTTTCTCTGAATTGGTGGAGTGTTTTTGAGTAGAAATGAATTTGTTGATGTATCAAGCGCTGGTACTTGTTTTTAAAAATATATATTTGAATGGATCATTGCCTCTGTCCCTCCCTGTTCCTCTGTATTGCGAGTCTTCTCCATCATCCTCACTTAACATCAACTCCGTCGTTCAGGCGTGCACACATTTTTGTTCGTTTGGAGTTATTTCCTCCTCTGCCTTTATTTCTCTTATCTTGGATCAAAATAAACAACCACACAACAGCCAACCATCCATTGAAAATCCTATAGCATGATTTAAACATTACTCGTACATCAGAATACAAATCTCTCTTGTGAAGTAAAAAGAAGTGGACAAAATGGGAACATGGGAGGGTTCTTAAGTAGCGTTGAATGAGTCCATACATGTAGTTTCAGTAGGATGCTTGATTCTTCACATGAATAAATCATTGTAGTGTATTATGAAACATGGTAAATAATGCACAGTGATCACCAAAGTAACCACTGGCTGACAGCACAGTAAAGCCATGAACACATCTATGAATATTACATGTGTTTGGCCTGTATACAACCCATTACACCCCTGAGGGTCCGACACACTCACCGCTCATTCAGATGGGCTCTTATGCACTCCGGTCGGTATACACTGCAGATATCCTGGCTGCTAACAAGTATATTGTGGTTCTCCACTGTAAGTAATAGAGGCCAGGGGAATCAGTCTAAAGCCCCAAGGATATAAATCTCAGTGGCCCACTAAACTTTTCAAGAGGAGACGCAGTTTGGATAAGTTTGGAGTCGTGTGCTACATTTACAGTGTCCCGAGATGGAGCTCTACATCAGTTTTTGGCACGAATATAATATAAAAGTAACAATTCACTTCAGGACAATGCAAGTTGTAACCATTTATATCTTACTCACTCTTTAGACTGAAGTTGTCAATGAATAAACGACTCGACAGATGGTCTGCTCAACCTACTCGAGAGAAGGTCTTATATTACGCAAAACTGACTCTTGTGAGCTTTAAGACACGTTATGATGTTGTTACTTGAGGAATAATACTTGTTTATCAGGCTGTCTGTGTCCCCAAAGCTCATAATGCTCCGTTCCACCTTGTGATGTCATGAAGTGTCATAATTTTCAAGTTAACAGCTACATTTTACCTTTTATTCACTAGAAATGAGCAGTTCCAGGGCTGAAATGATCCAAATGATTCTAGTGAAGGTGTTTAGAGTTTAAAAACACAGTGGAGCACTTTCTGTATTACCACATGATGACATCACAAGGTGGAACAGAGTGTTTTCTTTTTGAGAGAAGAGCTCAGCCTAAATCTGCAGAGTTTGTGTGTTATATTTGTGTGAATGAAAGAAAAAAAAAAGCACAACTCCAGGTCTATTTGTGATGAGGGAACAACATTATAACAGATCAGAAAATAGTGTAGTATGAGCCTTTTTAATATGAAACCAACAGCAAAATAAAGTATTGCGATTACAGTTTTGTAGTTTATGTTTTGAATGTGAGTTCTGTTCAGAGTGCAGAATGTTAGCAGCTCCTGGAGCGTTAACAACTGACAGACTGAGGCTCAAATTGCGACTTTTGATTTGATTGCGATAAGTTCTGCAGCCACAGTGTGCAGGAAGTGTGTCAACTCACAATCTGAAAGTACTGTTTCAGACTCCAAATACTATCATATACAAATATAATTCAATGAGTAGAAACTGCTTGCAGGGTTCAGTATACAAAGCAGCTGCCGTTTTGCTTAAATCCATGGTCGTGAACAAAACCAACATGTTGTAAGAGATTGCTGGTTTACATGATTATCCTGAACCAATAAGCACATTGTTTTGTCTCTTCCATTCCATCTCCCCTTCTTTATTTTTACGTCTGGGTCCCGCCAAGAGGCAAGAGACTGAGGAGCGCCAGTGATAATGACTTGTCAAATTAGGAGCGATGGAACCTGCAGCGAGTGTAAACACGATTCCGAATGTTGGGATGACATTTTCCACGCTGTATTTCTACTGGGGGAGATTAGCCGAGTGACAGCTCTGCCTGAATCTCATAGATCACAGCTGCACAATGCAACCGCACACACCATTCAGAGCAGAAGAAAATAAAGTCTGGCATTTTGGCTCTACGCTGAGGACGGACACCTGCGACAACAAACGCTGCACGATTTCCCCAAAGTACAATGTGCTTGAAAACACTTTAGGGATTTGAAAACTGTCTACTTCCTGCTCTTTTCTTAACTTACTTCTATTCAGATTGATAGATGCTCATGCAGTCTCCACTTTGCTATAAAAACACACAGATTTTTCCAGCTCCATAAGCCTGTCTCTTGGTAAAATATTGTTACACACAGTAAAGTAGTTCAGTCCTATGTGTGTGGATTGTAGCGAGATTTGACTTCACAAACTCACAGAAATCCATCTTGTCGGCTTCCTGCTGAATCGTCTGCCTCAAATCCGCCGCCATGTTGGACAAATGCAGTATTTCCATCAAACGCCGTGATATCAACATTCACTTTGGTGCGAAATAATAAAAAATACAGGTATGGTGCTGTACAGAGATACTAAAGACAAAACAAATTTCTTTACTCAGTATCGAAAGATGTTAGATGTTTTCTTGTTTAGTTTTATGTTTTGAGTTGTGCATTAAAAAGACACGAAGCCTATTGGATTTTTACCTTCCAAACTCTTTGTCCAAAAGGCTTAAATGATGAACTTTTGTTTAATATATTGCTGTGATGTTGTAATGTAGAGTGCTAGTCGTCCGCCCTCCCTCTGAGCTATGAAGGAGATGGATGTGAACGTGTTGGAGGTGTCATTTATGTCATTTATTTTGTTTTTCAGATTTATGGTAAATTAATGCTACTTCTCCCGAGTAATAATAATCTTTATATTTTTCTAGTTATTATCCATGCATTTTAACTCACAAAAGACATTTGCACAGTGAATTATGCACAATTTTGCGGGTATATTAGGGTCTAATCGTTTTCACTATTATGATTGGTTGATTAAACTGAAGTGGGCAGTAGTGCTTAAACCTGAGGAAGGTCAGAGCGGCCGAACCGTTGTAAGAATAAAACTGAATCAAGGGTGAGACAATGTGGGCGTTTCCTTCACCTTTCTGACCAAGTGCTTCTCCTCTTACACACCTGTCGCCCAGTCAGGTGCAGAGTCTACACAGAAACGAGGCTTTTGAGTTTTGGCAAAATGAGGCAAGTTTGATCCGATCACAAAGTCGAATTCTAGTTCTTCAGGAGATAATTCGGGTGTAGCTCGATTCCCACTCTCGACGTAAAGGTCATTGGTTGAGCGGGGAGATTCACTGACCCACAGGTTGGCGGTGTGATTCCATCTGCCACAGTTGAACGCTGTCGTTTTATCCTTGGGCAAGACACTTAACCCATGTTGCTCTGTGTCTGTGCACTGCGGTGTATGAATGTGCGTGAATGGGTGAGTCGTTTCTTGGTGTAAAGTGCCTTGAAGGTGGAAAAACGCTGTATGAAATGTGACCAGCCAGTTTCATGTCACAGTGTTAATGATCTTCGCGCATTTTCAACCAAGCCAGCTCCATAAAGCCATTATATCTTACAGTGGAGTAGAATTCACTTTAACACGTGCTTCACTACAGCCAAACACAATTCCATTCAAATGACTTATGCTGTTTCTCTGTTCATGTTCCCATGTAATCTCACAGCTTGTTGGCCTGATGGATGTTTTTCTCATGCTTTCCTGACGTTATAACTTACAAGAATCTGGATCTGCATTCGTTTAGATCGCCAGTAAATATGTAACTGGATTTTACTTGCCTATGTTTCCAAGCTTTCTATTTTACGCTTGGCTGTGTTGCAGAAGTCACAAATGCTCAAGCTCATTCGCCTTAGCTTCGGACTATGAAATAAAGCAGCATTTACAAGGAATAATGTCTCGGTCCGGTTGCCACTTCTACCCTATATCCCGTCCTGGCCCCTTTTGCCGTTGGTGAGATAGTATTGAGAGTCGAGCAGCACATCAATTTAGGGCCTCAAATGACTTTCTCCAGCTGGCCAAATCCTGACAAGCTTTCTGTTCTCCTTAAAAAAGAGCCCTTTATCGTCAAGAGAAAAGAAGAAAGGATAAGAGAGACGGAGGAGAGGAGGAAGAGGAGAGCAAAGTCAAAAGCTAATGTCTGTGTGACACCCTTTCACACACAACAGGGAAATTTCTGTTCTATTACGGGTCCTGCTTAATTTGAAGTCAATTGCGTGGGAGTTATTAAAAGGATGTGAGCCAAGCTGAACTTGGTCAAGGTCAACAAAGCTTTGATTTTCGAGTGAAACAGGAGGAAATCAACCTTCAAGGTGATGTGTATTTTGGCTCAACACCTTCTGTGTGCTGTGTGCTGGCAGTTTTCAGGAACACTAATAATCAGCGGCGAATGGAACAAAGTAAAAGTAGTAAAGTAAGCAGAAATATGTACTCTGTCATTTACTTAAGTCTATTTTAAAGCGGGTACTTTTGACTTTTACTTCAGTACATTTGAGGGCAGTATCTTTACTTTCTACTCTACTACAGTAAAATATTTTTCCATTATTGTGTGAGACCTGCTGAAAAGGCTGAAGGTTTTTTTTTAACACCTTCGCAGTTTGAGCAACAAAAATATATAAATGAAAACAGTTAGGGAAAAAACTATGAATTCAGATGTTTCCGTTGAACAAAATCCAGCACAAATCTGTATCAAAATCACCTAATTTGAAGCTTTAAAAGACCTTTCCTTTTACTCTTTAAGTATATTTTTAAATGGTTACTTTAATACTTTTACTTAAGTCCATTTTTTCATGTGATTCTTTGACATTTACTTGAGTATTTTTTTGCCCTGGTATCTGTACTTAAGTAACAAAATTAGTACTTCTTCCACCACATGTAATAACACACTAATAACTACACTACATTACACACCCTGAAGCATGAACAAAGAACAAATCCTTTATTAGAATGATTCAGACTTAAGTATAATTAAAGGTCTTGTGTTTAGCCTGTGATTTTTACACGTTTCTCAGATCCATGGACACTGACTTCTTCACCGCTGCTGCTGTTCCGAGCGTCTGTGCTGGGGTCGATGTGAGCGATGGGTTTGGTTCCAAATGTTTTGCAGATGAACTCGATTTCTTCCCTCTCAGTTTCCTTCACTATTATCCTCATTTTGTTGAAGAGCGTCTCTGTGTGAATGTTCATGTATGTTAGCTGTATGTTTTCTAATGTCGTAACGTCAGGCAGAGGGACCAAAAGATGCGGAACTCAGGAAGGGTTTAACAGTGTTTATTAACAATAAGTGAACAGTTCAAGCAAATCAGTTAAAAAATCCAATGAGCAGGACAATCAGAAAACAGGAACATTACAAAAAGCCAAGCAAGAGTATTCACGTAGTACACGGGGACGATCTGACCCCGAGAGACTGGTCCTGGCTCCTCTTGATGATTGCGCTGATTTCCAGGTGCTTGCGGGAGGAGCCAGGAACTCCGCCCAGCTCCGGACACGGACAGCTGAGGGAGGGAAGGAGCAGAAACACGAGGACAGCATGACAACTAAGCCTGAATCGTTCTTAATAAACCATTATGACTGAAGTCTCTTTATTCATGCATTATTGAGACTCATTGAGGTAGTTATTATAAAGTTTTCAGTATATTCTTAGCAGTTAGCAGCACTGAGAGCGACTCTGGCTGTTGCAGTTGCAGACTTCAGCCTCTGCTCTGAAACCTGCAGACTCAGGTGATGAATTTAAACCCATCACTGTTCACTCTCTGAAAAAGCAGGTTGACCATCACATCTGTCAGAACAACAACACTGTATAAAATGTATTTATGAAGGACTATGACAATAGACTGACTCAATATCTCACTTTTGACTTTTAACACAAGATCTCATGATTGTCTGTGTCTAAAAACTGGCTGCACTAGAACTGAAATGGGGAAAGAAAAAGCTTTTGGTTATTTTACAATCCAAGGACAAGAAAAACTGTATAGATTGGTGCCACTAATGCACTTTAATAATCTGGTGATAAACATTTATAATCACCTGCTCCTGTTTTTAATGTTTTAAACTGACCAATGCAGTTATGAAGTTTTATTGTTCTAGATTTTCACAAGCCATTCTTGAAAAGCAGAGTCTGAGTCCTCACTTTGGTCTCGTCCTGTATATAGAAAGAAAAAAAAAATATTCATGGATTTTGGCTTCCTCTTTATCAAAAGATATAATATTTGGTTTTAAATTGTCGGTTGTCCTATTTTTTTAGTGTCTACCACAAAAGAAGCATGTATACATTTGTTTGCCATTAATAACACAAATATTTTCCATTTCAGTGCCGTACATGAGCTGAAGGTCATATAGAGCACACGTGGATTGGTGAAATAGTACTTTCTGGTTTATTTTCACATAAATGTACTGCAGCGTGTGACTATAATCCTGTCTATTACATAAATCAAATGAACAGGGTATTAACAAGCCTTATATGCCTGTAACTTGGTCTCGGCCGACGTTTCCATCTAAACTCTCATTCTGATGGTACCTAGTAAATCTGGCTCCGGCGGATTTGCTACAGTTGTAGGTATAGCTCCTTTTTTATCTCCTGTAGCTTTAAGTTGCTTTTGATTCCACAGGGCCAATATGTATGCAAATGTCAGCCTTGGCAATCCACAAATTAGATTTAGTGCATTTCCCTATTGTTTTTGCCGTGGTGCCAGCCGTACACATGCAGGTTTAATGTAGCGCCGGTGCGTTATGGGACAATTTGCTGTGTGTGCACAACAAATAAGTGAAGAACGGGGAAAAAACCCACCTGCCGGATCAAAGAACAAGCTGATTTGTTTTTAGAAATGTTTGTTTGTAAGAAATGGGCCCGTCTAACAAAGTAGATTACTACATAAATGTGTATACAACATGTTAAGATGAGAGAGCCATGCTGCCCCCTGTTGTTCAGCACCAAATGTATGATAGAGGTCTGCAACCTTTAGGGCTGGAGCTGCCTAAATATAAGTCTTGGTCAACTAAAAACATCATCTGTGCATGGAATGATTTACTAAAAGTGGACGAATCTCTAAACATTACTAGGATTCTGCACAAAAAAATACTATATAGACATACTAGAGGCTAGAGGCATGTGAACAACTTCAGGAAGACTGTTCCAGGGTTAAGCTGCATTCTGATTCCCCACTTTTAGTCCTGGTTTAGTCCTAGTTTAGTCCTGGTGTAGTCCTGGTGTAGTCCTGGTTTAGTCCTGGTTTAGTCCTGGTTTAGTCCTGGTTTAGTCCTGGTTCAGTCTTGGTTTAGCCCTGGTTTGGTCCTGGTTTAGTCCATGTTTAGTCCTGGTTTGGTCTTGGTTTAGTCCTGGTTTGGTCTTGGTTTAGTCTTGGTTTAGTCCTGGTTTGGTCCTGGTTTAGTCCATGTTTGCCTTAGTCCAAGTGCCTTCTTCAAGTGAAAAGTCAGATTAAACTCGATCATGAGAGCTGGTTTCTATTCTAGTACATACGGGTTCACTGATCAGAATATTTACTTTTACCTTGATGCTAAATTTAAAGATGAGAGATCAGTGCTGTCCTCTCATTAGATTTCAACAGTCACAGATGTATGGAAAGATTATATGAATAAATCTACTCAGACCAGCCTGGTTTAGCATTTTGCTGGTAAAATAATAGTGCCCATAGCGACTCGAGCTGATTTGTGAGTTGTGTGTTAAATGCACATGGACACATGGAGGGTTTGTGTGAATAAAAGCACCAAACGTCCATCAGCTTGTGCACCGCCCCTTGGTAGTATCTGCTCTAATAATGACAGCAGCTTCATCTTGTGCTGTGACTGACACATTCAGTCATTTACACGCAAGTCGTCTTCACAAATTTCCCCCAACGTAATGAAGGAATTAGACAAAACGGGCGGATTTATACCGAGCAGAGTAACGTTCCCTGTCGGACTCAGAAAGTTTTTGGCGAGACAGCCAAGGTGCTTCATCACCTTCTTTAGAGAGAAATTATCAATAATGGTGTGCATTTGCATATAAATGAACTATGGTGAATTGTAGGAGGGAGACAATGATTTGAGTCTAGAGGAATGTGGAGTGGCAGGCCCAGAAGAAAAGATTCAAAAAGCTGATAGAAAGTCAAAGTACATTGGGGAGAGAAGGACATGATAAATTATATAACAGAGCGGATGTTCCGGTGGGTTTTTAGTTCAACATGGAATATACACAGTACATGGAAACATAGGAGGAAAGGTAAAGCAAAGTAAGTATATTTGTACAGCACAATTCATACATGAAGTCATTCAAAGTGATTTACAGAATAAGAAAGACATTAAAATCACAATACAGCAAACCAAAACATAAGTAATCACAAAGAATCATTGTAAAATTAACATTAAAACAGAAGAGTGTAAAATATAAACCTTCCAGTCATATGCACAGCTAAACAGAACTGTTTAAAACCTGGATTTAAACATTGTCAAAGTCGAGGCCTGTCTCACATCTTCAGGAAGAGTGTTCAAGGTTTTAGTTGCATAAAACTGAAATTTTGATACCCCATGTTTAGTCCTGGTTTAGTGCATGTTTAGTCCATGTTTAGTCCATGTTTAGTCCTGGTTTAGTCCTGGTTTAGTCCTGGTTTAGTCCATGTTTAGTCCTGGTTTAGTCCTGGTTTAGTCCATGTTTAGTCCATGTTTAGTCCATGTTTAGTCCATGTTTAGTCCTGGTTTAGTCCTGGTTTAGCCTGGTTTAGTCCATGTTTAGTCCATGTTTAGTCCATGTTTAGTCCAGGTGTAGTCCGGTGGGTTTAGTCCTGGTTTAGTCCTGGTTTAGTCCATGTTTAGTCCATGTTTAGTCCCATGTTTAGTCCTGGTTTAGTCCTGTTTAGTCCATGTTTAGTCCATGTTTAGTCCATGTTTAGTCCATGTTTAGTCCATGTTTAGTCCTGCTTTAGTCCTGCTTTAGTCCTGCTTTAGTCCTGCTTTAGTCCTGCTTTAGTCCATGTTTAGTCCTGGTTTAGTCCTGGTTTAGTCCTGGTTTAGTCCATGTTTAGTCCATGTTTAGTCCATGTTTAGTCCTGGTTTAGTCCTGGTTTAGTCCATGTTTAGTCCATGTTTAGTCCATGTTTAGTCCATGTTTAGTCCATGTTTAGTCCTGGTTTAGTCCTGGTTTAGTCCTGGTTTAGTCCTGGTTTAGTCCATGTTTAGTCCATGTTTAGTCCATGTTTAGTCCTGCTTTAGTCCTGCTTTAGTCCTGCTTTAGTCCTGCTTTAGTCCTGCTTTAGTCCTGCTTTAGTCCTGCTTTAGTCCTGCTTTAGTCCTGCTTTAGTCCTGACTCTGGGACCAGCAGGAGGCCAGTCCCTGAAGTCCTCAGTGTGAGATGGTTCATGTGGCACTAACATGTCAGGAGGTCTACTACTTTTTATTCAACAACTAAAATACTCAAAGTAAAATGACTATATGCTGTTTCGATTAGTAAATGCAACATATGATGGTATATTAATTGTTTTTCTTCAACATTTGGTAAAAACAACAACAACAGTGAAGTTGAAGAAAACATGAAGTTCCAGAAGATAATGAAGAACACTTTTGCATAATCCATTGATGCACTTTACAACTGTGACTCATTCACACTACGAGCTGGCCACAAATATCCAACAATATCCACTCTGTGAGCATCCACGCCTCACTTTCACTGCCAACTGCACCGGGTCACGTCTGCTTGTTTAAGGGCTGCATTCAGCACTGCTCTAATATAGGCCTGTATTATATTGTGACAAATTGGGGCACAGTTATAAGTAAATCACTGGAGCCGAATGGACTGATTGTCTGCGTTTCCGAAACAGCTCAATTTGGAAGTGTCAGATGAAAGGCTGTGTGAATTCAGAGTCCAGGCACAGACGGGGACGAGCGGTGGAAGTGTGGGCTCCAGACAAAGATGGTGATTTAGAGAGACAGCCCAGAATCTAGCGTTTAGTCTCGGCCATTTCATGTGTAGTTATCCTTGAAGTATATAATAATTTTGGTGATCTTTTTCGATATGTCCCCTATTAGCCACTGAAGTTTCTTTCTAAGGCTGTGTTACTGGTTTGTTAGTGTGAATATAAGAAAATACTGCTCGTAATGGGACACATAGCGAAATATCTCGGTATGTACGTCCAGAATGCCAATTGCTATAAAATATCTTAACTCACGGTAGCTCATCCCTTGACTAAAATATACATACCCTTTAGTAACTCTCTCATTCTGGCGCCTTTGGACTACAGCGTTTCTTCTCTTTTGTCCAGCTTTTCCCTTGGCCTTTTTAAGTTCCTATATGTCACACTGTGCGACTTGCAGTTGCTTGTAATCTTAATAATATTTGAATGATGCACCGCGTAAACTCGATCTGAATTGAAGCTGATTAGGGAGCTAGGGAGCTAGGGAGTCGGTGATGGCCGATGGGCGTAAAGTGAAAGAGAGAGACGGAAAGTTATTAGCAGTGCTTATCCACATATAGATCATTGAATATCTCTGTGGCCTGCAAGAACCCGGCCGCCCACCCAACATCTGATCATTACACTTCATTATGAGAGCAGGTAGCGACGAGGGACATGCCGATGAGCTCCGCGGCTGCTGGGAGACATGGAAAAATGCATGTAAACAGACAGACGAGGCAGGCTTGAGGGATAGGATAGGAAGAATTTGACCGGAGGGGGATTTGTTGATCTAAGGGTGTGGGTGGACATTTGTGTTATTCATGCATGAATAAGAGGAAATGTATTCTACCTTATGGCTCTGTATTTATTTGCAGGGTTTAGTGTCACACAGAGAGTGGCAGGCCTGCTCTGCAAAGGTGTAATAAGCCCTCACAGACAGATGTCCTTTGGCTTGACATGTAGCCATCGCTGTTCTCCTCAGCTGTCCAACCCATCATGTGTGGGAGGGGGCGCTAGAACGCAGGGGGAAATGGAAAGAAGGCAATAGACTGGACAGAGTATGCAATCCCTGCCATGAATTTTACATTTTTGTTGCAATATTGTCGAATCAATTGAAAGCACCGAGCATGTGGCTAATGCTAACACCTGAACAGAGTTAACACCAGCTGTGGAAGCTCTGTCGGCATTAAGCGCTAATAATCACAGATAAAAGAGTGGTATTGGTTCAGACTGGGATGTGTGCAAAGCAGTGTCCTATTTTACAAAGGCAAATAAGCTCACAAACTGTGCTCAGCAAAAAAAAAAAAGAAAACCTTTTGGCCCAATGTTGACTTTCATTAATATTTCACCAAAACACTTTTTCTGAGCTGCAAATCAAACCGTTTCTGCCAATTTGAATCCACACAGTGCACTCTATTAGGTATTATTTGTACTACTAATATAGCCACTACTACAACACTGTCAGCTGCTATAACTACTCGCTTTGCCTAGTATGTGTAATTGTTTTCAGATCAAAGTAAAATTTGAGCGTTCGTTTCCATTCCAGGTCAGATATGTTCTGTTAAATGTACTCAGAAGGTCCATTATGTAGTTCATAAATGACTTGTGTAGTAAACCATGCAGTATCTTGTTACATGTTGGCTCGGCGGTTGTGCCGGTGCTGCTTGTGTGTATGTGGGGAGAGATTGAGTCAGAGGAGGGGACTGCAGTATTCCTCCAGTGGGATGCATTGATTTTCCTGGCCCAGTGTGGGGATGTGGGAAATGTCAGCCTCTAATTGAGTTGATAAAACCGTTTTGAGTTTCAGACGTAAATATGACTCTCGCACCAAAAGGCGGCGGTGTGGACAGGTCCCATGGGTGGGCTGAGGAGGGGTGAAAGAGCCCCTTGTTGCTCCGTTGTGTTAACATGTGCATACACTTAGCATGCACTGTTTATAATGCACCAGATGATATTTGAATGTTCCGTCAGGACACGAGGGGCGCTCCGCATTCACAGCACTTTCATTGTGAATCCGGACACAAGCTCATCACTTTGAATGGTTTTGTTGTGGGCAGAAATGGACAGGCAGAGAGAGAGAGCGGCAGAGGTCATTTCCATTAGAAGTGCAGTGAGTGAATAAAGAATTGGCTGAATGGGGCCGCGCTGCCAGAGCTGATTAGCAGATTGCTATGCAGAGAGAGCACATAACTTACCTGCTGCCGTCAATAGAAATCTCCTCCTAATATCAGCTCCGAGTGGGTCAGAGGGGCTCTCTATTTAAGCTTTAAATCATCAGACATGATCGTTACTGCAAATGAGATGTAAATAGTGCATTTTTTCTTTTTCAGAAATAACATACACATCTGAAAGTTATCCATAAGGCTGTGTGATCATCCAGGCCTTTCTGTGGTTCCATACACACAAAGCTGAGAGCATTACTCATTACTGTAATAACACTCCTGTAGTTAATATAAGACAGTAACCATTTTATTTTTTGACTTTAGAATCGACTTTGGAAAGAGTCAACGTCAGTTAATGTAATTATGGTTAGTTTCCAGTATTTCAGAGACATTTTAAATACATAATAGTTTGCAATGTTCCATACATACAGACCAGGCAATTTATCTGTGTAGCACAATTTGTACACGAAGTAATTCAAAGTGCTTCACAGAATAAGAAAGAACATAAATAATCACAAATAATCATCATAAAATGAACATGAAAAGAGAAGAAATCTTTCAGTCATATGCACAGCTAAACAAACCAGTTTTGAGCCTGGATTTAAACATTGTTAAAGTAGAGGCCTGTCTTACATCTGCAGGAAGAATGTTCCAGGTTTTAGCTGCATAAAACTGAAACGCTGTTCCCCATGTTTAGTCCTGACTCTGGGCACCAGCGGGAGGTCGGTTCCTGAAGTCCTCAAAGTGTTCATGTGGCACTAACATGTCAGAGATGTACTAGCGGTACAGCTTTTTGTTTTACAAAAATCACTCAGATCATCTGATTTTTAGCCTCATTGACAGAGATGAACCAACGATTATCTTCATCGCTTTCTCCCATTAAGATGCAGCTTTTGCTTAATCAGTTTGAAAGTCGCAACACGTCAACACATGAGGCACTGTGTATCTATAGGGTCTCTTCTCTAATTATTCATAGTGATAATGAGAATTTCACACATTACTCCATCACACATAGACACAGCACTGCCTCTGCTTCTCTCACTTTCATATGTAGACACACACACACTTGTGGCAATGCCTACTGGTAATTAACTGACATAATTAGGCAGACAACCATTTGTATAGGCCCGCACACACACACACACACACACACACCTCCCTGGTAATTAAGAGTATTAATTACCAGCATAGCTGTCCCTGTGAGGCTCCGTATCACTCAGCGCCTGGCACACAGCAGGGCTCTTATTGCCTTATCTGTGCTCACCATCACGTCTCTCCTGGTGCCCGCACTTACACACATGTCCTCCCAAATACTCTCCTGCCGGAGAAACAAATGGTGTCTAATTAGTCACAGACTGATGGCTGGCCATAGGTTAACTTCTGGAGGCCTGGGACTTTGAGAGAAGTGAAAAGAGGCACAGATGAAGAGCAGGGATTTGTTTGTGTTTTTAGTATTCGTAGTTCATTTTGTGGCATAAAATTGGCAGCACCATCAAAGAGTTCATTGAGACCATCTGCACATGGTAATCTCTTCAATGTCTAAGTGTCTAAGCCAGTTTTATAATAAGACAAAAACATCCTAACCTAGTGTGTCCTGTCTCATTTTGATTTTAAACATTACACTGTCTAATCCATTGTATATAAAGAGTGTCATGTGATTCTGGGGTCGTGCCCATGCTTTTTACAATAAATCTGAAATTGTTTGTTCTCTGTTTGTTTTCCAGTTGATGGCTGCACAGACTGGTCCATAGACTACCTGAAGTACCAGGTGCTGGTGGGGGAGCCTGTCAGACTGAAGTGTGCTCTGTTCTATGGCTACATCAGGGCCAACTACAGCCAGGCGCAGGGCGTGGGCCTCAGCCTCATGTGGTACCGCAGCTCTGGACTGGGACACAGTGACTTTGAGGAGCCCATCTCCTTCGACGGTGTGAGGATGAGCAAAGAGGAGGACTCCATCTGGTTCAGACCGGCCGACTTCCAGGACGTGGGGCTGTACTCCTGTGTGCTGCGGTAAGGCACTGAGTTGATAGAAGTTTAATTTTACTTTATTAAACTCACTGTTGCGAAAGGTAAAGGGCAGTTATTACTGGCTTTGACAGGTTTGAATGGGTTCAAAGCCAACAAACAAAACAACATTTCTAACACATTCAATCATTTGACTGTTGCTTAAACCATCTTCATGATCATAATATTGAATCTATCACAGACTGAGGTCAGCTGCTGAGGTCAGCTGCAGTCAAAGGTCACTCCCAAAGCTTTGTGCTTTACACGCCAAAAGAAGTGTAAAGGATTTACCATTGAGAACGATAACAAACCCCCCCAGCTTACATTTGTGTAACAATATAATACTGTGTTCTCTGTGTTTAAATGTCCAGATTCCTTAGAAAATTGCCCAGGTAATTCTCATTTAAATGCCACGTGGATTCCATTTAAACACACACAATACTGTATATTAGCGAGCCATTGCACTGCGAGTCTCCTAATACCAGATGCATAATTATGTGGCAGTAACTTATTAACCTTTACAGTGGAGAACATCCCTCTGTAAACGGCTCATTGCAGCGCCTCATCTCACAGAGTTTTTAATAATGCCGTTAAAGGCCCCTTAAAGAGCGGGAGATGCTCGGAGAGTACATGGGGTGTGACTGGAGCCGGCGTTTGTGTACAATGAAACCCGGGCCTATAGTGCATTTCATTACAGCTCTGTGCTGGAATAAAGGCCTTTCACAAACATCGCACTATCCCCGTAGTGAGTCTGCTATATTCATGCGTTTTACATTCAAGCTGGCACAGAGAGGAGAGGATGAGCTAAAATAACATTCTGGTTGAGCTTGGAGGATAGAAAAATGTCATATGTACAAATAGGAACAAAGTGCATAAAAATCAGTTTGATTGGAAGGATCTCAAACATGTAAATAAACAGCCCATCTCAAAATTTTGTTTTATTAAAGTTGAATTATGTAACTTTTCCGGTGGAAATCACAAAGGTGTTATTGCTTTGCTTATAATCTCCCACAGTATGGTATTAAACCTTTCTGTGTTGCATTTATTCAATTTGACATGTTTTTTATTGAAATATCTGGAGTCTTAATGTGACCCCATGTCCTCCTCTCCATAGATCTGACCTGTAACTTGGCCTGATGGCATCACACAGGGCCGGCCCAGCCAATAAGCAAACTAAGCAGCTGGTTAGGGCCCCGAGGCCACCAGAGCACATACATTTATATTGAAATAATAATAATAATCAAGTTTTATTGGACACAGGGCTTGTGTGTTTACAGCAGCCTAAATATCCGTCTAAAATAATCACATTTGTTTTATATCTTTAGTAGATAAATATCTGCGGCTGCTACATTTGTTTTTGAGTCGGGTATAGACGAGAGCAGCTATTTGTTTACACCGGTGGACCCTTTATAATGTAAATTTAAGCCCACTGTCGCCAACTGGAACACACTAAAATCCACCAGAAATGAAGAAAAAATGTCTAGAATTTAAAAAAAATCTTGCACCCCCTGATATGTTTGTGTTCTGTTCTTTTGACTCTGGTAGTTGTGATGTTCTGGATGTTTTCAGTCTGATGTTGGTCAGATAAACACAAAAACAACTGGTCAAGCTGATGAAAGCAGAGTCTGTCGGGGGGCCCCAGAGACAAATTCATCTTAGGGCCCCCTGAAAGCTAGAGCCAGCCCTGGCGTCACATGCTTGTCTCAGCAGAAATAGATTAGTTTAATGCCAGACAGTGTAATATTTCAGGCACGTACCTTGTACCAGAAAGGTTACATAGTGTCCCTTTAAGACTAGATAGAGAAAGTGAGAGCACATTTAGTACTGCACTGTCAAATTCAGCCCTGACAACATTTCCCTACACAAATAAATGCTTGCTCTGGGTTTCTTTAATATTGTCCACACTTGTCCAATGCCAAAAACATTATTCGAACAAACAGTGACACAATGCTGCAGTGCACAGCATAATTTTGTTATGGCCCCTCACGCTTAAGAATAGAAAAATGCTGTTAGCTCTGTATTATAAAAGTTAGTTTCTGGGCCACCGACAAATAAGTCAGGCCTATGTGCGTGTTTTCCCTACAAGTGGTTCATAATATACACAATTTGGTACAGCCTTCTGGTTTTTGAGTTGCAAATGTCTGTAGTTCTTCAGCGTTTTAACATTGCATTCGCTAACATGAAGACAGATGCATATATAGTGTAGTTTGGATTTGTTACCTTTTTTCAACTTGTGTACCATATGTGAGTAATCAAGCTCCTTCATGTTAAATCTGCCCTGAATCCTTCCAGATGTTTCCCTGTGTAAGAGATATAAAAGAGCAAAGAATGTGTGAAGTGTGTATCCTGCGAGTGTATGTGCGAGATCACACTTATCTTTGTCCTTCTCTGTCTTCAAATTTCACTCTAATCGCTGCTTGTGTGAAGGTGACTTCATTTACATAGCAATCTCTTGGCTTTTCTTTTGCCTGGCCTTTCTCTCCTCCTGCCTCCCACATGTCAGCGCTCAAGTGGGGACCTGGGGTGTGTACCGCTCCTCCAGATCCATCAATCTTACTTCTTCTGCAATTCATATGCGGCGGCGCTTCCATTTTTCACTGGATAAATAATTTTCTAATAAGTCTGGTAATGAGACACAGTCGAACCACTTGTATTTGCTTCCTGTGATCATGCAATAGGCGGCATAATGCGTGGAGAATTACAGCTAATAACTCCACGGAAATAGAATGTGACAGACGTGAAAGACGTCCACAGAAGCGCGCGTCCACCCCCTCGCTGTCCATCAATCAAACACCACCTCTGACACGTTTCCCACAATGCCACGGGGCGCCTGTTGTGAATATTTAACATGCAAACGCTGTCTCACCACTGGCTCCGGGGGGATTTGGATGGCTCAGGTGTGCGACTGCGAGAGGTCAGTCCTGATCGTCTCCCTATTATGTAAACAAGCGTCAGAGATTGATTCCGGGGGATTTGATGCTGTGTATGTATGTCCACGTGCGGTAGATGTAGTACAGCGACTTCGTTTGTTCTTTGTAAAAATATACTGCTCAACTTAGCAAGCCTTCCACCGCGAATCTTCCCACTCTGTTTGCTCCAGATAGCACTGGAGTCGATAACGTTAGATACCAGCTCCAGGAGGGCAGTGCTCTGTTGCAATACCTGCATCTCACTTTTGCTTCCCACAGCATTTTTAAGATGTCCTCTGAGACGTCTCCTCTGTAGTAGAAGCAAAGTCTTATTTTTCCATTGCTTGTCTCATACGCTCCCTGTGTGCTCCATGGTAGCTTCTTTCTTCCAGCTTCGCAGACAGTTGTAGCATCAGTCAGTATAAAGGTGGGAGCGTGCACGTGTGTGTCAGTGTTTTATGGCTCCCGGGGTCAGAGGTGCTTATACGGCTGAGGTGACTCCCTTATTGCTTCCATAACCTGAGTAGATCAAATGAAACCCTGTCATTTACACTCAATGGAAGCATCTGGCACTGTAAATGTAATGTAATGAAAGCCCGTATGGCCGCAGCACACAGGTTGCTTTTGCTCGCAGTCTCGACACATCCAAAGATTACGAGCTTTTTTTTCCATCAGTTCATGTTGTGGTGGGAGTATACTTTGCCTTTTTGTTGTGAACTCTTCAAGTAACACTGTGAAGCCTGGGATCGTGAAAAAACACAAAGAACTCAGCTGTCATTCTTTCTTCTGATGTAATTCACAGTAGCAGGTAGGCTATGGGCTCGCATGTACGAAAGGCTGAGCTGACAGGTAAGTCATTAAAGAAGATGCCTCCTTAAAATATCTCAGAAATGTGTTGTCGACTACTATATATGGGTACTTAATGCAACGCCCATTTTATCATTATGTTTGTCTTTGTTCAAAATTTAACTGAATCGTACAAAAGTATGTATTCTATAACTCACACGTATGCATTATGTCATCAAATTCTAAAGGTGTTGGCATAAAGAGAAGCATGTGTGCAATATTTCATAAAATTACACCTTCATCTCTACTTTAAATCTAAAAAGATATGAGCAGTTTCAGGCTGTAATCCAGGGGTGTCCAAACTATGTTCCCCGGGCCAAATGTGGCCCTCAGACCAGTTTTTATTGGCCCTCAGGCCTCCTGCTACACCGACCCAATTGATCATAAGTAGTACTTCTAACAGCAAATGAAACTATTTCTACCACTATATCCTCAAACATCACTTTGCAGTGTGATACAGACCTAAAATTAATGTGTTTTAAGCCTTGTTAATACACAGTGGCTCTGTCAAAGGTGCGTTTAAAGCACCGCACTGCACTGATCACCGGTCTGTGGCCCTCCACTTCAAATGTGTTTTGAGATGTGGCCTCTATTAAAAAAGTTTGGGCACCTCTGCTGTAATCCAAAGTGTATCCTGCAGTGGGACATAAAAAATCACATATTTAAAAAGACACTTACACAAAAACTAGAAGGAGCTCAGCTGACATTTATGCATCAGGGGGCGCTCTGGGGTTAAAGGTTTAAGATACAGGTCAAAAGAGATTATTATTATTATTATTATTATTATTATTATTATTATTATTATAATAAGCGATTCTTATTTTTGTAAAATCCAACTTTTCTGGAAAACTTTGAACATGTGTTAGCTTGATGTTCTGCAGTGTGACAGCTGGATTTACTAAAGAAAATACAAAGGTGATTGTATTTCTAATATGTTCTTTAAGATGGGACTGTTACATCATTATTAAACTGGCACTGTAGATATATTAAGTAAGAATTTGAGTTTTTGAACATGGCACATTTGTAGAGAATGTCCAGTTGGGGGCACAAGAGGTCACACCACAGGACACGTAAAAATGTCTAAATTACACACAAAAATGATGTAATGTTTGTAAAAAGGCTTCTGATAATTGTTGTAGAACTGATTTGTTTTTGAAAATAATTTTTGTTTTATGTTACAAAGGCCTGTCACTCTGTCAGGACAAAAAAGGCGTTAACCTCAAACATCAAGTACACATTTTTTATCATGCGCATTTCGCATTCAAAATCAAACCACTTATCGATGTTGATTTTCAAACTGTGATGAAAATGCTTAACCTTAACACTCCATGCTAATAATAATGATAATAATAATAATAATAATAATAATAATGATAATAATGATAATACATAGTAACTCTTAAGTAAGTATTAATTTGTTTACACTATCAATTAGTGCTATCATATTTTCTAGTTTTAATTATGTTTAAGTCCAAATACATGTATAAAAGATATACATTTTCCTTCAAAGTACATTTTCAATTTCAAAATACTCATGTCAAACTTTATAAATTTGAAACCATTTTTCCAACCAAGTTTTCCTATCACTGGTTGGAAAACACTAATTATAACCACAAATTGAGACCACTTTTTTTGTGAGTCACTGAAATACTGGCTCTTCAAAAGTCAAATAGCGAGACCATGGGCAGAGCGAAGTTTCACTGTGCTGCTCCAACGAATGAGTCATGACAACTGATTTATTTGTTGTCACTACAGCCTTGACATTGTTCCGCCATGTTGAAATAAAAAGCGTTGGCCGTTGGCCGTCTCTCTGTTACCCGCTTCTGCTGCTTCTCTAAACCTTTCCCATCGATTCGTAAGTGTGTCCACAAATGTAATGTAACGTCCCGCGGGGGGATACCGTGTTCTGGGAGCTCTGGGATGGCATTATGTCAGTGCTGATGAGCTCTCAAATGATAATGACCGCAGCCGCATTTATAAGAACCGCTAAGGAGGGGACGGCGGAGACAGTTACCCAGAAATGATGCATGGTGTGTGGGGGTGGGGGTGGGTCGTGTGTATGGGGCATGTTGTGATGACCAAGCTGCTTTTCCTATCCTGGATGAGGCTGTCTTAGTGTTTCTGTGATTAGCATCCGTGGGCCCGGATAACTCCCCCCATAAATCCAATAGAGGCTGCCCCGAGCGCGACGCATTGACTCAAGTAAGCCTCTGAACGTGTCGTTATTGCTAACCCAGCAAACGGTCATGTTAGAGGGAGATGCAGGAGCAACCATCAAAGGACTAATAAGGCAGAAGAAAATACTATTGAGCTTGTGTCATTTTATTTAAGCGCGCTAACTAATCACTAATACAACGAGATGTATTTTAGACGTGTTACGAAAGACAAGACATTAACACCCTGCCTGAAACATTAAGCATGACCATACCATAATGTAATGTACAATATTGTTAAAAAATTACGAGCAGCAATAGATAAACAGCAGAATGAAACACGTTAGTTGTTAGTTTGCATCTGTAATGAGTCATAGATGTGATTAACTCAACCTTTTACAGCCTAAATCTGATCATTTAGTCAAAAAATAACCACAAATTACTGAACAATAAGTCGATATAGTGGTTATCGTGACAGGCCTAACCACGACTTAACTTCAACTGGATCCAAACATATGTACAACGAAGCTATACATGTCCAAGGGCTCATTTTGTGCTCTGTGCAGTCACATGACCATCTTCACAGTACTCACATCGCCTTATTAAGCTGAACTGGTCTTAAAGAAAAGCCCTGAAGAAGACCTTGCGTTGGCGTCTCTTGTGCCTCACCTACACACGACGCTGAAGGCTATTTATGGCGTTTTAATACATTTCTCCAGTGCCCATTACTTCCACTTCCTTAAAACACAAATTTGGTTCAAATCACTTACTAATATCATCACTTTGTCAAATTAAAATTCTATTAAAGAGAAGGACAATCAAAGTAAAATGTATATACAATAACTTGTGTCTGTCCATAGGAACTCGACGTACTGCATGAAGGTGTCCATGTCTCTGACTGTGGCGGAGAATGACACGAACCTGTGCTACAACTCCAACATGAGGAGGATGGAAAAGGCGGAGCTGAGTAAGACCAAAAACATCACCTGCCCAAACATCGAGGACTATGTGGAGCCGGGAAAGGAGCTGGAGATCACGTGGTACAAGGTGGGAAGACTATTCAATATATATATAGTGCGCCTGTTAGCTTATTATGATTTCATTTCATTTTCTTTTTCTTCAAACTTCTGTGGAGAACTGGAACAGCTATGGTAAAGTTAAGGTGTCTGTTTAGAGTCATTTAAAATCCCAATTGTACAGTAGTCGCAATAGTTCTACTGACTGTTTTAGTAGTACTCCTTTGTATACATACTTTATTCATTCTGGATGATAATATTTTGAAGTACAGATGCAGGTTTTGCGTACTTCTTTCCTTTCCCCACATCCCTTAAAACACCTATGTAGGTTCTGTACAGTATTCACCCTGAATCATTTTATCTTTTAGTTTTTATTTTTAGTTTTATTCCAAAAATCCAAGCATCTACGGGCTTTAGTCATGCCATTCACTCTCACACCCACAAGGAGTGAGCAAGGAGCACACGCAAGTCTTAAAACAATGTTGTGGGATGGATTGTGTACAGTATGATTTGGATATTAAATTGGCATGTTAGTGTTTTCATAATTCAAACCATAGAGGCCATATGCAGTGATGTCCTTAGTAATGAAAATCTTTGAGAGCCTGTTATCAGCCTCTTCCCTTAAGAAGCGAGTGTCCTCCAAAAGCTCCTTGTGCCTTATATCTATGCAGCCTACACCTCCCTCACATGTCACCTGGCTCCTTCTTCCTGGGTCAGATATAGCCGGCGGTCAACAAAGTGCATTTTCGAACCGGGCCAGACTAATCACAGGTAGATTACCACTTGATTAGCCTGACCTCTAGATTTTTCCCACAATTCAATTAGATTCTGGGTAATGACTGGGAGCGCTGGAACATATAGTTATTTGGACCCACCGCCAAACTAGAGTGATTGAATTTAAAGGTTTGCCCGAAGCACTGGTGGAATAGGATACACTGTGCTATCGTCTTGGGGCTGGAAAGAGGATCAGGCCGTAGACGTGATGCCTCCACCCACACTCTGGAGCACATACGTATCAACACAGCAGAGGCGCACCTATTTTGTCGTTGGAGACCTTGGTAAATAACATTGCACGTCCTAGGTGGCCTTGCCGGATTATTGAAAGGAGAGTATTCTGTTCAGTGCAATAAATCTTAATCAGATAAACAGGATAGTGGTCTATGCGTTATCATTTTAAAATATAGGATTTTACATAATAGCATCCTTACTCCTAATGGTTCGTGACATTTTATATGCTTTGGGAAATACTCATGGGCAAAAGTCAGTGGTGGCTAAGTCTGGATCAGCTGCCGTTTTGTTTATATGACAATTTGATGGATTGTCCAATATCTAAATATGGTTTGGAGTTACCTGTGCGTGTTTATGTGATGTGCAGGAATGCCGTCCGAAGCAGTGGCGAGCCAGCGTCCTCTATAAAGGAAGCAACCTGACTTTTGAAGAGGTGACGGAGGACGACATTGGAAATTACACTTGTGAGGTGCAGTTTGGAGGCTTTTTGGTCAGAAGGACGACAGAGCTCATAGTCACCGGTAAGTCTCAAGAGTTATGTTTTATGACAGTCCACGTTTTGTATTACGAAGCCGTATTTGTGTGTAAAGATATTAGAAAAAACTACTCAGAGTTAGTAAGATTTGCGCGTCCTCGTGGCGACAGTAGCTCAGTTGGTAGTAGTGTGTTTTTCCACTGATCTGAAGGTTGGAGGTTCGAATCCCGCTCTTGACATAAGCATGTTTGGTCTGATTCACTGACTCACAGGTTGGCCTTGCGATTCCAGCTCGTTGTGTCGTTGGGCAAGACACTTAACCCACCTCGCCCCGGTGTCTGCGCACACTGGTGTATGAATGTGTGTGTGTGAGTGGTTCCTTGATGCAAAGCGCTATGAAGGTGGAAAAGCACTATATAAAAATGTGACTATTTACCAAGATTTGACCAGGTTCAACTCTTACTATTTTAATCTTATCATCTAAAATTCAAGCTGAGTTTTCATCACCTCCAGAGAAAATCAAATAATTGACTGCAGGTTTTATTAAGGAATAGGACAAAATAGAAACATTAGAGAGATGTTTTTTGTCATGATGGTTGTGTGCATAAAGAAAGTAGCATTTTAAGCCACAGAATCCTGCTCATTCCAGCACATTTCATTGCTCTTGAGTCATGTTGGGTGCACATTAGAATGCCCTGTAAAAGTGTTCCAGTTTTTGAAGCTTAAGTAAAAGCTTGCGTGTGATAATGGGGGTATCCATTGCCGCTACACATCGGTGGAGGATACCGCAGTGACGTCCCGCTGCTCTGTTAATTGCTGGGGGAAGTCGAACGCTGTGGTCTGGCTTCTATCACTTCTCCCCAGCTCAGCACTTTGCAGCCAGGCGAGCTTCAGTGAAATATTTAAGTCTATAGGGTAAAGCCCCTCGCACAGAAAGCTAAAGAGCCAGCACCAAGGTCAGAGGATTTACAGTGCTGGGCTGTGCGTGGTTTCTATCCATCTCTCACACAGCTGCAGGTGAGCGGAGCGGCCCTAAATGCACCCGTTTGTTGTTTTTCAGCCTGAGTGGTCTCCAGAGCCGGGGCCAGGGCTGGATGCTTTTAGCCCCGATGGTCCAGATGGTCAACTGCTCTGATTAAGGTTAATGAAAGGACTATAATAAGGAGAAGAAGAAGAAGAACTGAATCTAAAAGAAGTAGGCTTAAGGTTATTAGGCAGTACTCTATTTAACAGCGGTTCTTGGTGTTTGGAAACAAAGTAGAGATTGTAACAGACTAAAAAGTTTGAAAATAGCACTCATGAAACAAGTAGGTATAGTAGGGATTGGAAAATGAACAATAATATTGTTTATCGTGATAAAAAGGGTTGGCATTAATCGCTCGTGGGACATTTTATACAATCATGATGATCGCCCACAAAGATAATGTGAAGAAAAAACGACTTATCCACAAGGGAGTTGATTGGGGGAGACAAGGGGGTCTGTTGTCCCACGCCTCAGGGTCTTAGGGGCCCAGAATTGGACCCTCCTCCTATTAATTTGTATTACGGGGGGCCCATGTGAGGCTTATTGCCCTGAACCCCCAAATTTCAGTCGATGGCCCTGCTCATCCATAATATTCTCTGTTAAAGTTATAATTATTCATATCCATAACCACTTTAATCATTACCGTGATATAATTGTGACAAGAAAATTCAGTATCGTCCCATGTCTAAGAAATAGCATCAGTTATGCAGCAAAAATCATGATTAGGAGTGAGTTTCGAGAACTAAAATCTAGCTTCAACTGTAAAACAAATGTTCTGAGGTGTGTATGTTTCTAGCCTCTCTAAACACAACCAATTTCTCTGATAGTTCTGATGTGTTCAGGCCAGGTGTTGGAGTTGATGAGTATCTTGGGCTGGGGTTTATTTGTGCGGTCGGGCATTGCTCTTCTGTGATGTGAGGCTGATAACGTGTGAGGTCGGCAATTTGTTATCGCGCTAAGATCCAACATGAAGATACAGGTTCTTGTACATGGTTCAGGGACCAGGCTAAAGTCTCAGCGTGGAGGGGTTCACTAATAACAGATCAGCATCACTGTAGCAGATAAGCACGGCCAGCGCTGGATTTTAAAGTTGAGCGTAGGGAGCTCATGAGTATTTGATGAATAGATAATAGTTATTCAAACCTGTTGCTGACAATAGCGGGGGTGACCTCAGGGAAAGAAGGCGCCTGATTTGTCTGTTATTAATGTTTATATCTTGAGTTACAGACACAATAGTGAAATAAAAATAATAAATACATGTATTAATAATAAGTATGAAATAAGTAATAAATGCCAGGATCATATAGAGCTGGTTTATATGATCATTTTAAGACCAAAATGATGAGTCTGACAGCAGCTGTTACAGAGAGAGGGGCCACACGTTTTCTAATGTAAAGTGAACTGGAGCCAGTGTCGATGGAGCCAGAAGCACAGCCCATGATCGCTTCTTAATTGGAACGCAGCGGCTAGCAGATTAGCTATGTCCATTTATATATACAGTCTATGGCAATATCATAAGAACTAAAAAATTTTTTAAAAAGTATAATTAAGTAAAAGTCTGTTAATGTCGCAGGAATCGTCATTTACAAAGTATCATCCTACTAAAATGTGACATAGTGGACGGCTCAGTGCTTAATACATTCAAGCCCAAAGCAGCGTTTACTATGAAATGACTAAGAGCATATGACTGTCAAGTATGTACACTGCCCGGGACTCCTACTGATACAATGTTGAACCACTGTACTATTTTTACTACCAAACTGACCAGTAGAAGAGAGTAAGTGACCATAGACTGAATAAAGAAGTGGACTTAGTCAGTGTGACGTCACCCATAGCGTTCGGCTCCAGTCAAACGAAGCTCGTCGAGGCTAGAGCAGGTATAGGGACCAATCTGATTCTGACCACGAGTATCATAGCAACCAAAGACCCAATCAGGAGCGAGGTTGTTGAAGGCAACACCTCTTCCTGCCCAAAGTACTGGTTTGCCACGGAGCGGGCGCTTAGCAACGCTGTCAAGCAAACCTGTTGCTAACGCTAGCGGGAGCAACCTCAGGGAAAGAAGGCAGTCTCTTATTAATGTTCATATGTTGATTTAAAATACCAGGGTCATGCAGAGCAGGTTAATATGAACATTTTAAGACCAAACTGATGAGTCTGACAGCAGCAGTTACAGAAAGAGAGGCCCTAGTTTTCTAATGTAAAGTGAATTGGAGCCAGAGTTGATGGAGTAAGAAGAGCGCCCATGAACACTTCCTATTTGGAACGTGGCGGCTAGCAGGTTAGCTTTGTCCCGTGTGCTGTGTGCCCCTTGTATCCACCCGCCGCTGGTGATTTGTGCGGTGTCGTGTGCATGTTTGTAAATCCACTCCATGGCTCCAGACCGTCTCTATGACCCCAATGTTCTATAATGACACTGGCCGTAAAAATTTATAGGCTGATAAATGTATTGTATAGCTCATGTTCCAAATACACAAGATGGAGGCGGACATGGGCAGAGGTGAAGTGTACATTGTATACCAGTATCGCTTTATTATGAATACAAATTGGCAAGGGAGGAATTAAATACAACATTTTGTACAACATTTGTAGACCTTAGGGTTCTTGATGGTGGAGCAGCTATCCGCCTTCTTTGGGTTGATGGTGGAAACTGGAGTATTTTAGGAGTATATAGGACATGTCTGGGGTGGGGGAAGTCTGGGAGTCCCTGATTAGACTGCTGTTCCCGCGACCCAGCCCCGGATAAGCAGAAGAAGATGGATGGATGGTGTAGGTTTAAACACCAAAACTTTGGACACACCTTCTCATTCAATGTTTTTGTTTTCTTTATTTTTACTACTTTCGACATTTAAGATATGTAGTAAGACATCAATTATATGAAGTATGGGAAGCCGGGGCACTATTATCAAATGTTGAATGGTTGTTTTTCTGATGAACTGCATTAACTGATGTGTCCACTGTGTGTGTACTGTATGTTATAATGTTACATGAGTTTTTATATGTGCCGTGAGTTCCCTTGTCCCAAGACAAATGTCTCCTAAGGGAGACAATAAAGGCTAATCTAATCTAACCTAATCTAAGTAAGATATTTGGAATTAATTATTAAATAACTCATATTTTCCGACAGAGCAAAAGGTGGATACTTTGAGGATTTGAATAGTCGTTGTTTACCTGTTTTTCTTTACTACACAACTTGCATAACATACTTACTTCATATATTTGATTCTTCTGTAAGTGTATAAAATATAGAAAGTAACAAAAAACACTGAGTGCAAGTTTGTGTCCAAACTTTTGGCAGTGTATCTGTACATGTCTCATTCATTGGCTAAATGACAAGAACCTTTTACATCTACTAACTTTTAAAACACATTTATTCACTGTCACATTTGATAAGATTCATAATTTTTCATAACACTTGTTCGTATTTGCTTTAAAGACACTAACCACTCTGCACCTACCTGCATCCAACCTACCCCCGTGTACAGCCCTCCTCCTGGCACATTCTGCTTATATTGTTCCCAACATACACCTGCAGTCCTGAGGTAGACGCATGTTTTCTATAATGAAACATCAATAAGTCATCAGATCACAGAAAGTCATTTTGGTTGACAGCCACCTTGCTATGCTCGGCTGCTTGAATCCTGCAGAGAAATCTCCAGCAAAGGCCTTGTTGTGTGTGTGTTCGGCTGCGTGCTCCACATTTGAACCATTTACATAAAGAACATCATCTAATACGAAGTTAATGTAATGCTCTCCAAAGACTCCATGTGTGATTGACCCCTTTTCTTCCGCATTTGTTTGATAACTTGTTAGCCGTATAAAAAGCATTTGTGTTGAGAAAAATACGCCAATTGTGCCTCAATAACTCAGCAGCGCTCGCTATAAAAATGTGCCCATTCTTTATCGCTAGAGCATTTTGCCTGATTACAATAGCAGTTAGATGGCTATTCTTTAACGCCGGAGTATCCCACTAGAACCGTTTTGGGCCCGTTCTGGCTTTGGGCTCATTTGCTTTAATAAACCTACACATCATCATCCCCTCAAGTGGGCGTGAGATTACCCACTTTTTATCAGGGCCTGTAAAAACTGACATTGCCTCTGCCTAAAGCATAAAAAGGAAAAAAAAAAGTGTAGTTTTGTTTGATAGGGCAAAGAGGATAAATGGGGTTGTTAAGTTTAACTGATCTGAAATATAAGGCTATAGACACTGGCCTGTAGCGTGACCCGCGCAGTGCCGCATTTTGCACCTGCGTCTTCAGCGCTGACCGGGACACCCCACGTAACAGCCCCCATTACAGAGCAGGATGGAGAGGACGGGCGCCGAGCTACGGGCCAGGGTCAGCAGTGTAATAGAGGTTAACTATGGGCATAAACACAGCAGCCCAGTTCTGAAAGCACCTTCATCAAGAGTTGATACTTGGCGGCTTAATAGAAATGTAGAGGGAACACTGACCCCACTGCCCTCATTTCATGTACTCTCACTTTATGACCTGGACGCTGCATCTGTACAATATGGATACAATTTATGAACATACAGGAAATACAGGGAAAATAAATGGAAGTATTTTTTATCTTAGTAGAAGAATCATGAGAGATAACCAGGACAGCTTGACCTGGAAAGCTTGACTCATGTCTTATACCAGAAAATAAACTTATACCACTTATACAGGAAAATATATTTTTTTTAAAACAAAAAAGTAGGGCCATGTAGGGCTGAGCAATATTGACAAAACTGGAATGCTAAAAACACAACCCTGCAAGATTGCTTTGCTGTTATATTTTCATATCTTCTTTTTGCAGCCTTTTCTCATTGTTTTTATGCTTGATCGAGTAGTACAGTATACTATCCTTAATATTCTAACTTTACATGTATCCAAAACACTGGTTTTAATTCCCTTTACTTTTTATATTTTCTAAAATTTGTTGTAGTTTTATTACGCCCCCTCCTAAAGTTGTGTTGTACAGTTTTGCTTAGACGGTGGTGTGTTGTCCTTAAACATCTGACGCTCTGTCTGCTATGGAAGTAATATACTGAAATGTGCATCCGATATGGCGTCCTATCACTAAAGTTCATTGTAATGTCTATCTGAACGCTCTCACTTCAGTTTGATGGTCCTCTCAGGCCTCGTTCGTGGCTTATGATCTTTACGCTGCAATATTGTAACGGCAGAAAAGCCCTGGATTCAGCTGATGCATCGTGCCCCCTCTGCATTCTGTATGCACAACATATTATACAAACAG
Source organism: Periophthalmus modestus (assembly GCA_019594935.1). Taxonomy (NCBI): domain Eukaryota; kingdom Metazoa; phylum Chordata; class Actinopteri; order Gobiiformes; family Gobiidae; genus Periophthalmus; species Periophthalmus modestus. Next base: position 25,935,308 of record JAIEZT010000009.1, on the reverse strand, counting down.
ACCAGAAAAGGACGAAGGAAACAAGGGAGTGAAAAAGACTGATAACGGAGAGGCGGAGAGAAAGGGAGAGAGAGGACGTGACTGAAAGAATGAATAAGACAAAGAGGTGGCTTCTCCTGTATCTTATCTGTATTCGTGTCCAGTGTTCCCAGCACAAACAGTGTGTCCGGGCCCATAAACACACTATTATCCTGGTGTTTATCACACTGCACATTACCGTTTGCCTCAGTCCGACTTACTGTAATGGAGTCGTTTGGTTTGATGGATGCCTCAGGCGTGGCTTTCTATCTATGGCTCGTATTATACCTCGGCCGGGCCGGCACGCGCTCGTCGGCTCCTTTGCAAATGTCTGTGTGCTCATTCACCAGAGCCCTGAGCTGGTGATTGAGGTTATGGCCAATGTAAATGTACCATTTGGCACCGAGAATTGGAGGTGCAGAGGGCAAGAGGAAGTGGAGGGGAAGAGAAGGAATAGTCTGCTTCACTGCAACTTGTGTTCATGTAAGAGCAGCACTTTACTTTTAAAACCAAACAATTAGAGAGTGCATTACAGCTCTCTGCTCCCACTTATCGCTTTATTTTATCATTTGTCCATTTGAAATGTTAAATCTAAACCTAATTAATGCTTTAGTGTTCACAGCCAAAACAGACAAACCACACATGACCTTTTCAGGTTCATGCCTGTGAATAATTGTCTTCTAACGCTGCAGAGGTGAAGGTTTTAAACGTCACGTTTACTTCGGCAGAAAAATCTGAAAAAGTCTGAAGCATCTGAAAATGTTCAAATCTTCTTTTATTTAATTTGTTTAATTTATCGCCTGGTTTTCATTCCACATCTCATTTATGATTAGACAGTGTAAAGTTCAGAATAATGGAGAGCGTGTTTTGATTTAAAATACACTATATCATCAGTAGTGCTGGGAAAGATGTTTCACAAATTAGTTATAGTCACCTGCTACTTCTCCTCCAGAGGAAATTGTGTTAGTAAACTGCATTGCTGGGTGATGAAAGTAACTAATTACCAGATAAAGTAACTATTAAATTACCAACCAACTCTCGCTGTAGTCGTCTGTTTGTGCTCCCATCACAAACGAGACGCCAGATAATGACGGATATCCTTAAAATCCACAAGAATCAACATATTTCCTCATATGTGCTGAAAACGGTGAGTATTCACCCGCTGGTCAACACTAAACCAATGAAATGTCAGGAAAGTGTTAATGCCATCTAACACTGCTTCTGATCACCTTTACAATCAAAAAAAGTCAATCTTTTTTTGCCTATCACTGTCTCTAATCCCTCGTCTCAGTCTTGTTTACTTCCCAAAACAAAGGAAAAACTTTGCAGCTCATCTGAATGAGACGAGAGTCTGATCTGTCACTGCTGCAGTGACTCAGTAAAATAATGAGCCTGTAACAGCGTTACAGCAGAGGAGAGTCAGGAGTTAGATTACTCATTACTGATCAAAGTAACGCTGTTACTAATGCCGTTATAGTTAAATTGTGTTATTCTCAGCTCTGCTTAACACTGACTTAACCCGGGGACATAATGTCCAGAATGTAGCAGAATGCATCATTAGTCTATAATGATCAGGTCTCCCCTCTCTCTGTCTGATGGCAGGACACCCACGTGCATACAGTATTTGTAATCAGTCTGCGTTATGGAAGTAGTTGTGAGGTGATCTAGGACATGTTCTCATTGCAGTAAAAGGCTCCTTGTGTAGGTCACCTTGAGCAGCATGAAGACTTGACAGCCTTGTAAAACGTTAGTGCCTGGCTCACAGAGCAGCACACGTCTGCGTGCCTGTCTGTTTATTTGGCCTGAACTTTAGGCTGGAGCTCTACCTGACCAGCTGGTGCAATAACTGCAGGGATGCAACACCAGGAAAGAGAGGAGTCCACACCTCCCCCGTGTGTTCCCTGTGCTGTTCATCACAGCAGAGCCAGAGAGAGCCAGCGATTAGAGCTGATATTATCCCACTGACCAGAGAGAGGAGCAAGTGAGGCCGGATAACACAAAATGAGATAGTTTTACCCCTGTCTCAAAGAATCTCGAGTCTTCCCTGTATATACACTGTAAAAACAAGCATCTTGAGTGTGTAATGTAACTTGGTCAAGTACACTTGTATAACAGAGTTATAGTTACAGACATTTAGGACGCAACTTATGTCAAATAGTTCGCAGTGGTCCAAAGTTATTTCCTCACTTTCCTAATAATTCATCACAAATAATTCATTCATTGACTTTATTAGCTTATTTCACAATTTTCAGAGGCCCAAGCCGTGTTTAGCAGTCACAAAGCTAACAACCATTAGCATGCTAACAGCACACTTCTTGTCTGAGGAACAAAACATAAAAGCTTCTGCCAATTTCTGGGGAAAAAAAACACAGTTTTAAGTGTCAACAAAAAAGTCACTTAGAAATATTTAAAATCACATAGAAAATGAACACATTTAATGAGTGATTGTGTTGTAGGAGTCATGGAGATGTTTTTTACAGTGCACGTCTGAGCCGTGTCATTTACCGCGCTCCCTGTGTGTCACGGTCATGCTAAACACCACGTGTCCGGATACATACAGTACTCGTCCTTGGGGATCACATGATGAAATCACACCTGAGATAAGTGTTACTCCAGAGGCTGACTCCTCCCACACATCCAGACCGTCCCGCTGCAGTTCCATCACTCACAGCATGACGGCCCCCTGCACACCCTAAAGACCTGTGCAGAGAACGCCGCTGCCTTATATATGGCAACGCATTTATCAGCCTTTGTACAGATAGACTGAGGAAGGATCTTCAATCTTCCATTTATTTTGGACAAAAGTGAATATAACAAATATATTATGTTACTTGGACACTACAGTCAAGGTGCTTCCAGTAAGAGGCGGCTGTGTGTCCGTCTCCAGGGATTACTTCACCTCTGCTCATATTTGCCATGTTTTAGCAGTCCCAATCGTTTCTTGTTCTTTATTTTAATGGTACTCTTCAGGAAGAGGGTCCACTACCTGCTTGTCTCCATAGAGATGTTATCGCTTTGCCTGGACTGTTCCACAGTATGACGTAAAAACAAACTGGAGACAAGCAGATGATACTATTCTGTGGAACACTCCAGACAAAACATTAACATCTCCATAAAAAACAAGCTTGTGACCGACTCTCCACCAGAAAAGTTACATGGTGCCCCTTTAAGTGAAATCATGACCATATAAGGACCTATTTAAATTGACAACCTTTCTGAAGGTAGCCATTTTGAACCAGAAATAATCAGGATACAGATGTCACCGTTTGCACTTTCTGTTAATTTATTCATCCTTGCAGTTGCTATAAAACGTTAGCATAGCAGTGAAGGGTGGGGCACAATGGCTCATTAGCTTAAGGTCAGCCATAACTTGCTTTCATTAACTAATCTCTCACTGGGTGTCTCCGTTAGCCACCCTCGCCCTTCTCCACCTCCTCTCTCCAACTCTCTTCATCACTATTCACCAGCTGTCCTCCAGGACTGCAGCAGGCCAGGGTTCACATTGTTTTAATTCAATTAAAATTGACATCAATCTGTATGTGACGAATGAAATTTACATCCCGCACAATTAATCTATTCTGACCTCCACCGCTCCGCCCACACAGACCCTCAATCTCTGCTTATTACCATTATCGGCCCCGTGAGCGGGCACTACCGCACAAGTGAAATGGAAATCATAATTCTGTGTTTTGAAGGCGTTTGAAGTGTAGGTCAATAATTAAACAGTGTTGAACCAGAGAGGAGCTCCGTACATCTATGTCAGACTTGTCCATGTCAAATGTATTTATAAAGCAAATTTAAAACAACCCCAGATGACCAAAGTACTGCACAGGTACGTGCACATAAATCAATGCAATAGTAAAAATGCACACAAAAAACAGTTCAGTATTAAAGCTAATAAAAAAGCTACTCCACAAAGTGACCTGGACTCCACCGAATTACAGCCAAAGCAAAAAAGTGTGTTTTTAGTTTAACTCCTCCACAGACTGAGTGGAGCAGACATGAAGAGGCCGGTCCACAGTTTAGGGGCCGCCACTGAAAAGGCTCGTCTCCTCTGGACACGAGCCCGGACTTGGGAACAACCAGGAGGAGCCAATCTGCAGATCTAAGGCCTCTGAGAGGAGAGTCAGGCTGCAGCGGCTTAGACAGGTGCACTGGGGCCAATGAGTTCAAACTTTTAAAAACAGGAAGATTTTCAGCTTTATCCTAAACGTGCTGCTGCTTTTGTTTCATGACACAGTATCAAACTGGCCTCCATTTTCATGTGCAATTAATAAATATAATTCAAAGATGTTGACAAAGGCATATAAAAGTTTAATAAGTGAAGAAGGAACTTGAGGACACAGTCATCCTGAGCTTCATGCATAATAGTAACTTCAGACTCAGACTGGTATATTTATATTTAATTATAGGAACACATGTCCTAACTTGGACGCACTCAATTTACTCAGTTTATCCTCATGGGCTACAGGCTTATGCTAATTTGTGGTGACCTCATTTGATTTGGATGATGGACTTTTATGTTGGAACACACACTCTCAATACAAACAACTCAAACCCGACCTGAGTAACTTGTACTTAAAGCTGAAACTTGAGCTTGAAACCTTATATTGAACTAACTTATGACAGAGCGGTGAATTGGATCAGGTTAATCCAGCTTCTAATTAACTATTACTATTAGTTGAACAGGTCACGGTACCAAGTTGGCCAGTCCACCCCAACACTTCTCCCCATAGTGAGGACGCTAACCTGTTCTCCAGCTGGTGCTTTGGATCCCGTGGTTTGCGTGTGAACAGGAGGAGGTGCTGTCGTCGATCAGTGCAGTGTTGGCTGTAGTTCCCATGACAGGATATGAAGAGGCTGAAGGTCACTGTGGCGGCTCTAAATAACCCACTCATTATACATGCCCTTAAGAAAAGAACACTCCAGAAACCCTCCTACCAATTAAAAGATAAGAATATGACCATTAAGCAGCAGTGGCGGAGGTGACAGGAAGCAGAAAGAGTGTCAGACACTTGTAGACATAGACACAGTTTTCATTTAAAGACCTATTTTTCTGAATTAATCAAAGGTCATAATCGTCCTTGTGCACAACTCAATTCAAACTGACCCACAGCTGACGTTCTGTGTTGGGTCTCACATGTCGACAGGGCACAAAGAAGTAGATTTACTCATGTAGATTGTGGGGTGAGCATACTGACCATGTTGAATTTAATAGTTTACATTTTGTTGCTGTTACAACCCAGCTCGTGTGGGGACAGGGAAGTAACAAAAGAAACCAAGATGGAAAAAGGTAAATTAAGAAGTCATTTAATGAACAGGGATGTTAAGGGTAAACTAAACAGAAGGGGTCTAAATAAATATATTGAAACAAACGGTTCCTTGCAAGGTTTAAACAAAAACAAGAGGTAAAGTAACTAAAACACAAATTTCACAGTAATATAACAAAGTCTTGATGAACAAACACAGTTAGTACTGTGTTGGGCCGTAACAGTTACTTTTCTTTTGCCTTCCCCCAACACAATCTGTAAAAGTTTTTTGATATCACTATAGCGTTTTTTTTTTTTTTTTTTTTTTTTTTTTTAGAAATCTGGCTTATGGCGCCATTTCATCAACACTTTACACTCGAGTTCTGACTTATGAAACCCAACACATGTCAAATTATTCATTATTGGAAAGAATACTGCAAAACTGAACGCATTTAGTTACAAAATACTGAATACCTTCCTATACTGTATACATATATTCCATTATATGTTCCAATCAGATTCCTGTATTCTGAGTACAGAACTTTAAGTCAACATAGCATTAAAACAGCTCTGTTTGTTGCACTGTTTATTATAGGAAACTGTATTTTGACTACCCTGTGGTGAAAGCAAACATACGGTGAGTCTTTACATAACACTGAAGAGTGGAACATCAATGAAACTTCAGAGCTGCGCAAGGACACGATCAGCTCCTCAAATCGCTTGAATAGTGTGACATATATTTATTACCACTCAACTTTTTATAGATTGTCCAAATTTCTGCTTCTTATGGTTTTGGCTCTTTCTGTTTTGATAGTAACTCTATTGTAAGTGCACAGTTAGCCTGAATCTGTCTTTTGTATACTTTTCCGTGCTCTTGAGCCTAGCTGTGTGTGACTTACTTCCTTGTCTGGCCAGCTGTGATAAATGAATAGCACAGTTTGCCTCCACCTGTTCCACCCTGAAGCCAGTTGCCACTTTTGGTCACACAGGTGTAGGTGAGAGCGGTTGTCACAGTGCGGTAGGGACACCAGAAGAGGCAGATGACGAGCCTAAGAGTTGCCGCCTGCCGCTTTAATAATAATGATATTTTTGATCACAGTGGCGGAGATGGGGCGATGATTGGTTTAAGCGACATGGTGCCAGCAGGTATGTGGGCTGAAGTGTGGCTGCTGTTATGTTGTTGATAAATGTCTCTTATGAGAACAGGACTATATTTCCTGATTTCAAATATAAAGTACTAAATGAATTTGTTTTTTTCACTTCACTGTAAAACAAGACCAAAGGGTTCAGAAATTTTTATTAAAAATGTATTAAAGGTGCACGCATCACTTTTTGTTGAAGGATTTGCCACCAGTTTTCACCCTGGAAATGTTATAACTTTGGATTGTTCCACAGTTTGTCATTAAACTAATCTACCTTGCCTTGTATTCAGTTTAACATGCATCCTTGCTCTGAATGGGCTCCCCACTCCACAGATCTGGCCTTGTAACTTGGCTGGGTGGTGTCACTGTGTCCATGGAGACAGGCAGCAGAAGTTCAATGCCAAAGGATTAACATCTCCATAGAAACAAGCAGATGGCAGACCCTCTACCAAAAGAGAAGTGCACCATGAGGCTCAAGTATTTTCCCAGAACTACTATTCCTGGGTTTCAGATCATAACATTCTATAGGAAAATATTATTTAATACAGACAATACACAATTCTGCTGCAATACAATGAATTCTGGGGCCTGTTATAGCATTCTTTGCCCTAAATCTTTACTTGTATTCATATGTATTGTCATCTATCTGCTTGACCTAATTCCTAAATCCTTACGTGTATTGATATGTAATATTATCTAGCTCTTTGACCTAGTTTTCATGATACTATCTGTTGTTCCGCACAGGCATATCTCATGTTTGTTAGCATAAAAGACAATGTGTCCAGCAGCCTGAAGTCACTTAGACTAGAATAAAACTGGTACGATTGTTTTGATTGTATAAATACACTGAGAGGAGGCCCCGGGGAAGATCCAGGACACATTGGAGGGACTATGTCTCTCGGCTGGCCTGGGAACGCCTTGGGGTCCCACCGGAGGAGCTGGAGGACGTGTCTGGGGTGAGGGAAGTCTGGGACTCACTGCTTAGACTGCTGTCCCCACGACCCGGCACTGGATAAGCGGAAGAAAATGGATGGATAAATACACTGTATGTTCATTTAGAGGCGGCGGGCGGGACGACACTATCAGGGACAACAGCTCTTTGACGACTGTGCACAACTGATTCAGTAAATCTGACTTTTTGATTCAAGACAAGGTGTTTACTATTAGAAATTCCACAACAGGTCTAAACATTAAAAGAAGTGATCAGAGTCAACATTTGTGCGTTTAGCTTTAGGATATTTCATGGCAAAGTACAATGTCATCAATGGGGGAAACTACCTGTAGCTCTTGCCCCTCATGTGAAAGTACAACTCTATGTCCACATCTACAATCTGAAAACTCACCAATAACATGGAGAGTATGAGGTCTATATATTTAGCATTGCAGGTTGGGGGAGGTGCACTCCAGGGGTACTTCGAGTCTGGATAGTCTTACTCAAAAGTAGGTCGAGAGTCATTGTTCAACCCTAACTTTTCTTTTTCTTTTCTTCAGAATAATATGAAATGACATCTCCTTTTTACTCCCACTTCCCCCTACAGTTAGCCTTCCCACCGCTACACATGGTTTCTTCAGTAGTTGCTCCGTACAATGGGAGGTAGACAGGTAATTACTGTGGGCAAGCGCTTTTTCCCTTTGTCTGTGCAGATTATTTATATTCTCTATCATGAAACTGTTGCCATTCTGTCTTTCTCCGCCGCGTTCACCAGTTATTTTTAAGCTCGCTTTAATAACACAATGCAATGACAAGAGATTTCAGACAGAACTGGAAAAAGTATTCAAAAAAGAACTATGACGACTTTCAGATTCCCATTATTCAAGTAAAAGAAAAACGCTATACAGCTGGATTTTCTAGTGTTACTAATACACTATCTGTCCTCAAACTGTGGCCATGAAGTTATAATATAGTCATTCTTATAGCGGCGTGAAGAGACAGTGTAGTTGTTTAGAGCGGCTCAGTGAAGTAGACGTTATGCTAATTAACTGCGCGCATCAGATGAATTCTACACGACCTCTGACCTCTCAAAGCAGTTCGAGGCTTCCCTTTTTAATTAGGTAGAAAGGGAAAATCTATTAGTGCGTTCAGAAAGGGCTGCGTTCTAAATGAGAGACCCTTCTGTATTCATAGTGACGCCATTTTTGTCAATCACCCAACGCTCATAGAAGGATTAAGGCTGTAGTCTAATAAGTAAACGTAAAACGCTAATATAGCTACAGCTCTTATGGCTGTACTACTACATCCCATTACAGGTGCGTGGGGCCAGTACAAGCACTACAATTACTATTACTTTTAGCCACAGTGGAGCGTCTGGGGACTTTGAGCAAGGATCGTGTTCGTGACGAGCCTGCTGAGTGTTTGTGTTGATGGAGGGAACACGAGAGCCCAGAGAAAACCTATCCAGACACAAGGAGAACATGCAAACTCCACATACAGACGCTCAACATGGTCCTGAAATCCTGAATGTCGACCAGTCTTTCCACCGGATTAATAGATTTTCATTGCGCCGGATCACAGTCGTTTTTATCATGTACATTTTGTAGTTTTCTGTCTTACCCACACACACCTTACTGGTTAAATCCAGCTGTCAGTCAGTCTTAGAGGCTAACTAATAAAATAAATGGGTCTGTAGAAAGTGTTTTTGAGCAGACAGCTGTATTCAATGTAGAAATAGTGAATCATGTTATCACCAAACAGGCAGATTGTCACATGAGATCACAACTCGAGTTTTCGTCCATATATATCGTCCGATTATCTGTGTAAACCCTCAGTCGTCCAGGTCTGATCCATAGAAAAAGGCGAAGTTAAAATCTGTCAACTGGACAAATCGTTGTAGGAGTGAAGACGTTTCGCTGCTAATCCAAGCCGCTTCTTCAGTTCTGGTCAGATTACTATTGGACACTGCCTTATGTCTATCTGAAGTGGTAACTACACTGAAACTGTTCACATCTAGTTTCTTGGGAACTGAAGAAGAACTGAAGAAGAACTGAAGAACCTTGGATGAGCAGCGAAACTCTTCAGTCTTACAATGATTTGTCCAGTTGACATATTTTAGCTCCGTCTTTTGCTATATCGTCCAATTAAAACCTGAGGCGACAGCAGCTCAGTTGGTCGAGTGTTTGGCCACTGATCGAAGGTTGGCGGTTCAAGTCCCACCCTCGGCATGGACGAGGGACGCTCATTGGTTGAGCGGCCACTGGTTCTAGCTCCCACAGATGAATGCTGTTGTTGTGTGCTTGGGCAAGACACTTAATCCACCTTGTATCAAAGTGAGTGATTCCTTCATGTAAAGTGCTTTGAGTGTCTTTAAGGTGAAATAGCACTATTGAAAATCAAGTAAAATGAGTATAACCACTCCAAAAAAACGGTAACACTCTATTCAGCTGCATCCCACTTTTCAACAGGCTTTTTTGTCGTTCCATATTTTTAATCATTGCAGTAATATTAGCTTGTTCTACAACATCCCCTTGTGTTTGCGTGCAGCATCTGTACTCTGTGGTCCATTTGTAATCTCTTCATCTGCTCTAATGGTGGGCCCGGGGCTCCGAGCCACAGCTGATGTCAACATATTGTGCCACACTGAAGCATAGTGTTTGTTTCTAATCCATAACACACAACCGACCGAGCCAGGGTGATCCTTTGATGGAGGATCATAGACGTGCTCTAGAAAACCTCTTTACCGACTCTCGTGTAATAGCCAATCTATTTCCCAATACCTCCCATTGCTTCTCAGGCATATCAGTAGTTAGTATAATGCCCAGTGATGAATAAAAGAGCGTTCATGTAATGTTTTATTTATTTGAACACTAGGGAAACGCATGCCCCTAGTTTAAGTCTCATCATAATCTCTTTGCGATAAAACACAGTCAATTTTTAATATGGCCGGGCCAAAATTCAACCGGGAAGCGTCTGCGGAATGATTAATTCAAACTGTCTTACTTTCACGGAGGAATATTTGTTTACTAATGAGCTCAAGTTCATGCAAGGATGGCCCTACTTCTAAAATAGGGGGGCACTTTTTTGTGTGTTGTTTTGCCTGAACGCTTCACCGTTTCTCTGCCGCTGTAATGCAGAACGCGGGCGAAGGCAGATGTGAGACTGCAGAGCTCCACAAATGCACTCGTTTTCTCACAAGCGTGTCTCCTGGCATCTGGGGCGTCTTACTAGGATAACATGTTACATAATTAGCACCAAATTAACACTTAATTAAGCGGGCCGTGTAGAGAGGGTGGGGACGGGCTGTCAGAGGATTTATAACTCGCATTGGGGCTGCTAACTCCACCTGCGTAAAAGACAGATTACTGTTTAGATCCAGGAGTGTTTTAATGGATTCTGTGCCATTTTGAGATATGGACTGGAGCAGTTAACTATAGAGCAAATTATTCTCTGTAACAGTGGGTTGCAACCTGAACTCGAATTTTCAGTTCATGGGGTTTTTACTATTTTAAGTCTTTACAAAAGCTTGTTGTATTATTTTTTTCTTCTTTTCTTATGTTGGTCAAATTCTGTACATGCATATCTGTCTTTGTCTGTAGCATCCATCAATCTATCCATTTTCTTCTGCTTATCCGGGGCCGGGTCGCAGGGGCAGCAGTCTAAGCAGGGACTCCCAGACTTCCCTCACCCCAGACACGTCCTCCAGTGCCTCCGGTGGGACCCAACGAGTTCCCAGCTCCTCACCCTATTTCTGAGGGAGCGCCCAACCACCCTGTGGAGGAAAACCATTTCGGCCGCTTGTATCTTTCCTTTTGGTCATTACCTAAAGCTCATGTCCATAGGTGAGGGTTGGAACATAGATTGACCAGTAAATCGAGAGCTTTGCCTTTCAACTCAGATCTTTCTTTACCACGACGGTCCGATACAGCGATGGTTGCTTGTCTGTAGCAGTGGTTCCCAAACTGTGGTTAGTGGAGTGTGGTAGGGGGCACGCAAGGAGATTTTTTGGGGAAAAAAAAGGAAATTTACATGTGGGATCATAAATTCAACCCAAAAGTCTTTGCTCTTGTATTTAAGGGCACGCTTTCTTCCTTTCTTTCTTTGTTCTGTATTTGTCAGGGACCATGGACAAATTCATTAATCTTACAACAAAAGAAAAGATGATTTGTACCAGATTTAGCTACTGCTACTTTCCATGTGCCGTCCCTGGGCAGATGAACACACATTAAGAAAACACAACAGCTCATTTTAACATTAGCAGTGAAATATAATAAAACGTTACCAACACGATGTTTCCTACAGTCCATACACACATTAAAAATCATGTGGACGTTTTTACAGTGAAAAAGAACAGTAGAACTGAATCAGATTGATGTGGACACACTTCATCTAAAATGTGCTTTTTCAAATATTTAAAGATACACACAACATTACATGCGCTGCAGTGGATTGTAATGCATAACAGATGTCTTAAATGTCTATAATGTTTTATTTTTCAGATAATATAAATTTTATATGTAATCTTCACAAGATCTTATATTGCATTAATTTCACGGTGCAGTGGGAGAAAGGAGGGAGCTGTGATTTGCAGAGTGTGGGGAGTAGAACCAGTGTTCAAGACCTCCATGTGTGCATTTTTTGTGTCTCCTATAGGCCTGCCCAAAAGTTTTAAAAGTGATGGCCATGTTCTGATATAATTACAAATATTCCAACTATCATATATCATGTGTTCAGAGTCAACAGACTTCTTCCAGACTTTGGGGCTTCTAATCATCAAAACTCTCAGGAGGGACACGACTACAAAAAGGTTTGGGAACCACCGGTCTATAGGCTTTCACTTTTATGTATCAGTTTTTATGAATCAGTTGTCCTCACATGTTCCCTTCATACACTACTTTTGATAAATGGCACAGTAGGGGCATCCATCTCGAGCTGCAGTTTTTTGGATTGCTTTGAAGTACTCCAGCCTGATCTTCTTTGCCCTGGTCAAACATGGCCAATTATTTCGCTTGCATATAAACCTCCCGCAAAAATGCCTAATGTACAAGTTTCTCAGCTTCCTGCACTGGATGAGGAGAGTAAGACTATTTCAACTTTTTGAGCTAATAGATTTTTTGTTGTTTTGTTGTCTGTGTGTGAATAAGTTGTGTTTGCAGTCTGGCATCTCTGTTGTAGGAGCTGCATATTTTCACTGTGCGTCCCTTATGAAGAGACACAATTAACATCCAATCACGGAGCAGCCGTCCCAGCTGTACTGATTATTCCTTTATTATGCAGACACGAGATAAGACTCAAACAGCAGCTTAAGAGATGACGCTTTGCTTTTTCTAAAGTTGGGCACAAAATGTGCGGCGATAGTACAGCCTGTTCTCGTCCAAACTCGTTATTTCAACAACTTGATCCAGTCCCATATTACACTGATTTGGTTTAAGTGATGCCTAATTTGATAGACCGTAGTGTTAAATATCTGCAGTAATGCTACACACGTTGGCACAAAATTATGATGTTTTATCCTCTGGGTAAAAGTTTACAGTAACAATTAGCATTTTTAATCTCAAGCAAGTAATTATATTTTGATTACTTAAATCTGAATTGCAAAAACTTTGTGTAGAAAACTCAACCTAAACAAAGTATGAAGGTTAAGTAGATGAGGCCTGATCAATGGTTTGTTATTAAAATTCTATTGTTTTAGTTGTTTTTTGGAGTACTTTTGAGAAATGCTTTCTTTGTGTAGCACTATACGTCTAGAGAGACCACTTTTCCCAAAACAAGTAGGAGTTCTGCATTTTGAGTACTTTCTGAGACCGATGCCAGACGTTATTTTCACAGGGGTTTGAATACAGTGGCAAATCCAATTAATATTCAATGATTTATTTTCCAATATTAACATGTAATTAATGATTTCATTATATATAATTTAAATATAATTTATATATAATTTAATTATAGCATAGCCTACTTTTTCACTGGAACTTATTTGAGAGGCTCTTTTAAATTTCTACTAAAATCACTGTAATTAGGTATAATTACAATGTAATTATTATTTCTCTATAATTTAGAGAATCTTTCCTATCACCAGCAGACTGCTAACGAGCCATGTTTAGCATAAGAAAGTAAGTACATTTTAATGTGTGTAGAGCTTTTCACAGATTAAAATCACAAAGTGCTTTACATGAATAACTTGAAATAGAAAAAAAAAAAAATAACAACCAAAAAAATAACAACCCAGTTAGCTAAAAGCCTTTCTTGACAAGAGTCTTCAGCTGCTTCTTAAAAGAGTCCTCTGACTGCGCCTCATGAAGGGCCAGGGGCCCCTCAAAAAGTGTAAAATATTTTAGTGACGACATGATGGCACCGGGTGATGTGGGCTGTTCTGGGGGTTCTTGTTCAAATCCTTGCAGCAGAGTTTTGCACAAGCTGAAGTCTTTGAAGAACTGCCTTATTAAAACAAGTCAAAAGTGAACTGCAATAGAGACGAGATAAAAGCATGTATGATCATCTCCAGAACAGTCTCTGACAACAGTTTCTTCACTTTTGAAATGTTTTTCAGGTGATAAAAACAGAGAGACCTGTCTTTTACCACAGCCACACTTTGACCATTATAGGTGCTATACCTCTTTTAAAAACACTGGATCCGCTCTACTCAGTCGCTAAATTTGTTTGTCAATTACAATAAGTCCCAATCCACGCACCAGCAGAATCGCCAGCACCACTTAGCCACGTTAGCCTTCTACTTTGTAAACACAGGCACTGTGCTGAGATCCTTTGTGAATTGTAAAAACCTTTAGGAGTCCTAAATGTCTCCATAGTTCATGTGTCACTCAATATGACTAAAGTTGAGCTTCATGTGCAGAACAGCTCATGTGCTTCTTTTGGTCAGCTCCTCTCTGTTCAGAGTTCAGCTGCCAGCGTCAAATAAGACTGATTTACTGTGTACTGGTTTTTGTATTGGAAGTGCATTAACAAATATGAGTACCGGCATCTGGTATCGGACTGATACCCTTCACTGGTATCAGTAGCACAGGCAAAAAGAAGATTTGAGTTGCCAGATACTAGAAAGGACCAGTGTGATTTTTAAATTGTAGTAACTTAACACTAAGGTGCAGAGAAAAGATATTAAAGCGTTGACTAAACTTTTTGGAGCAACTCCTTGTAAATGATTGTTGTTTATGCTGTTGCCATCCTTCATGCTTACAGAGTCCAGCTGTGTTCAGACACCTCCACACCTTGGATAGGGCGGAGTTCTTTATTTCATTATCAGCCGCTCGCATGCCAAAATTCATTATGCCAACCTTCTGTTCTAGCGCAGCCAAGCATGCCAAGCTAACGTGCGGAACAAATACCTACCTTTCGTCTGGTATAGCCCCCGCTTGCCCACCCGCCTCTCCTCCTCCCCCCTCGCTCTCTTCTGCTAATAAGTATGTTTAGTGCGTGATTCACCTGCATCAAAGGACTCCTGTGAAGTGGGCCGCTTTGTATCGCTGGGCCGTGATTAGTCATTACTGTCAAAGCCACAGTGTTTCCCTTCCCTTTCTCCAGCTTTGAAGCCAACAGGTGCTTGTAGCCCAAATGCAAATGCACTGCGCAGATATCATACCTTTTCTAGCACATAGTCAAGAATTTGCTAGTGAAGGGCTGCTGCTCACGCTACCATCGGCCATTCTCTTTCATCAGAGCGGGGAAATGTGTTACATGTGACACAAGTTTCACATGGGATTTGCACAGCTATTTTATTTGAGGATTAGGATGCAGCTTGGGCGCCAGACTGTCAGCCAAATCTATACAATCTTAAAGTCGATCTGTTGTCTCCTCCTTACATCTAATTTCCCAGTTCACTCACTAAATGTTTCCCACCTCCACGCCAAAAAACATCACGTTGCCATGGGAATTGATAGGGTGGCACCATGGGTATACTGCTGCAGTGTGACAAGTTATTCCAACTGGAATAAAAAGGGGCTTTGTCCTGAAACAAAGAGGTGGCTTAGGAAGGCTTTGTGGCACTCAGGGACTTCCCTTATTTATGAGACCACAATGAAAGCACAAGCAGAGAATAGAGCGGCCAAACTCGACTGCCACTCACCAGCACTCCCAGTCTCCTTGTCACTACATGTCCAGTCAGCTATTGCCAACAATCTACAATTTTGTTACCGTTTTACAGAGGAGCTTTGTGGCTACTGACAACAAGATGAACATTTGAAAAGCACACAGCAAGAGGGTGGACCTGCCCCGCATTTAACCCTGACCACCTAAAGGGAGGTCAGACCACCTTTTATGTTCATCAGCTCTGGTTTGAAGCACTGACCTTAAGCGATTAGACAATTATAAATGAATGGCACATAGTTACATAATAAAATATATATAAAATGAAGCCTTGCATGTTCTTTGTCTTATCAGTACAGTTCAATATAATGAGCTCTTTGAAATTTCTTTGTAACCATTCCCAATCACTTTCTGAATTGCCAAGTCCAAGGAGTATGTGGTTGCATTTCCTTTGTTATAATTTTCACTGGCTGTCTTTGATAAACAAAAATTTAAGATTTTTTTGTGGGTGTAATATTTCAAAATTTAAGAAAATACATCGTCGTTATACAAACCAACTTTTTCTGGTGGTGGTAAAATGTTTTTTAGCATGACACAGGCTCAGTGTGACTCTGCCAGTTCCCACAGTGTCATAATGAGGCACGAGGACTCAACGGCGCTTAGGAAATACATTTGAAAGTGATGGATTGTGTCCAGATGGTCACTAGCACAGAGTGGCCAGTAGGAGCTCTGTCAGCATGTCAGCAAAGATACACTGCTAACCACATAAACACACTATTCCACGCTGTTTGGCTAATGACAGCAACGTGTTAAGCGTTGTACATTTGACGTGTGATTCACTCAAAATTTGCACATGGGAACATTTCGGCAGCTGCGGATCTGACCGGCGGTTGTTACCATGGCCCTGATGTTGTGCAGAAACAGAGCGTTGCCTCATGTGACCCGGCTCTTGTTGGGATTACAGGGTGGCAGTGATGGAGGCCCTCTTCTTCTGCGTAGGATCAGCGCAGTCTAATGGACGCTCATCAATTCTTGCTGTCCGGGGAAGTGGGTGTCACGACTCCTGTAACTACTTCTGACAAGAGTGATGAAACACTTGTTCAAGTTGTAAGATTGCAAGTTTGAAACCTTTCGATATGACTTTGAGTGGTGGCGCGCGAAGAGGGGCTCGAGGAAAGACAGTTGAGTGAAAGAGCGTCTCGGAGTAAGCGACAGGAGGAGGGGTGATAGAAGCTAATGATCGCCATCTGTCTTCGGCTGAGGGAGCATCTTTTGGGCTTTTTGGAATAAAACAAAAACAGGGATTTGCTGAGGTGGCCTTGGCGTGGCGGGCTACATGGCTTGGGTGAATGGTTGGACGGGTTTGGTGGAACGGGTCAGAAAGACACTTTAAAGAGGAGCTTGTCTGTCTCGCACTAATGATCGCTGCTGCTCAGTGAGAGGCCTGGAGTTTGCTCAGCGTATACTTACTGCGTGCCAGAGTCCACATCGGGAAATATGTTAGCGTGTTTGTCCATGTGCTTACCAGCTCACATGAGAGATCTCTTGGAAGACGAGCCAGATTGATTGTCTCTTCAGCTGTTCTGGCTGAATAACAGACTCCTTTTACACCATCTTTTCGATAGAGAGGAAATATGCTGATAAGAAAAAACTTATGAGGTTAGCAGCAAATGTGGTTCTTAAAGGCTGAACTATGTAACATGTTTTACCTAACGCGCTGTAACGTCTTTTTATGGCTTAAAAATACATTGAAAAACATGCATTCTTACAGTGAATGGGGTCACCTCTCCACAGATCTCACCTGTAATGCTGTAAATGCTATAAACAGTTATAGTTATAGTTATAGCTATAGCTTGTAACTATAGTTATAGTTACACCCCAAAGTTACTGTGTTAGTAACTGCTTTACTGTGTGATGAAAATAACTAATTACCATAAGTAAAGTATAGTACTATTAAATTACCAACCAAAAAACATCCTCACAAATACACCTCAGCAGTAAAAATGAGCTCTATTCAGCCTTCTTTGGCCTGTAAATCACCAAATGTCTAGGAGCCAGCATTATAAGCTATTCCACTCCATAGAGCTCAAACTCACCACCATGGACTCACAACTTTACCAACATAGAGCAAACTCCTCTTTACATAACAGACTGTGGCTAAACAGCATTTACCAAACGCCCTGATAGCAGAACATTGCAAACATGTGCACGCCACATAACAGCGCTGATACACTTGTAAAACCAGAGATGAACTGCCAAACAGATATCAGATCAGCTGCACTTATAATGAGTAACGTGAGCAGAGGCCTGTGTCCAGTATCACCGTGCTGACAAACGAAACTCCTCTGAATGAGACGAGAGAGCTGAGTCTGATCTGTCACCTGCTGAGACTTACCGTAAAACACTGACAGTAACTATACACCATCACAGCAGAAGAAAGCGTCATTAGTTAGATTACCAGTACTCGTCATTGATCAAAGTAACTCTGTTTAATGGTGTTATTCCCAGCATTGGCTATAAAGCAATAATATCAAGACATCAAGACAAGTAGGTGGCGAGCTACCTGAAAAGTAATATAGTTTTATCTAGTTAAATCTGATATTCGCTGCACTTTTTCAGTATATAAATAGGAATAACAATAGGTCCAACAATAAGAACAAACATATATGGTAGTTTCATAATAAAGCAGCATATATTTTTAAAGAAACAAATTTTTTTTTTTATGTATAAATGTTTTTGCTGAGGTCAAACACACAGAAATGCAGTGATGATATATATTTATACGAGGATGTCACTCGGGCCGCCACAACATAAAATGAAACAAGTTGTTATTTTCAGCAGATCGATCCTACACGGCTTTTACAATGTGTTTTGTTATTTCATGCTGTATAAATTAACAGTTAAATTGCTCTAAGTGAGATGTAAAAATCATTCACGTTGCCCCTGGTGACAATCAATTCTCACGGGTTGAGGGACACTAACTTCCTATTGATTAACACACTCGTCTAAAAACTTTGCAAAGACAGCACCCTGGCATGCCGTAACACAGTACTCACACACATAAAATAGGCCATTACCTAATAATAATAAAAAGTATATAGCAAAATAAATACCGAGAGAGATACAGCGCGTCCTCCATCTAAAGTGGCGCTTCTCACGGGGGACGTGTTTTGGCTCATGAATTTTTAAGGCGGAATTGCTATCAATGGGAAAGTTAAAGGTCAACAAGTCAATAGTGCCCCCCCTGTGCAGCCGGCTGTTGGTAATAGAAAGTCTGTGGCCATTTTAAACGCTGCCTTGCATAGTTTCTCAACAGCGATGCAAAAATATATGATTCCTTATCCGTTTTGCCATCAGGTAAACAGAAGTAGAAGTCAGTGACCCGTGAAAAGACATCACCAGTATAAATGGAGTGTAGTGTATGGCTGTGATAAAGTACCCAGGTATCCACGGCTCATTCCTCACCTACTTTGTTATATCTCTCTCTCTTCCTCCTATCTCTCCCGTCTCCCCATTCAACCAACACTACCTGCCCTCCCGTTCAATCTTTATTTCTTCCCTTTCATTTCCCACCAAGGTCACGGATGCTGTCATGTTCACCAGCTGTTCCCAGAACTCCGGCATTTAAACTTTGACTTGAGGTCGTCGTCTGTGGTGTATATGTGCGTCCGTCTATATGGTTACTGCTGCTTAGTTTAACAGGACAAGCGAAGCAGCGAAAAATTGTGTTACCTGCACTTAATTTCAATCAGCAAACTCCAGCCACACGGGATCATAAAGGATATTAAAGAGGCGCTATTACACTTCTATGGGGTATTCTTCACTGACACGTTACGTTTATAGATTTATTTTATAGTCCTGAAAATGCTATATTTGCCAAAAACAACATATTTGCATGTTTAATTAGTTTCATTTTCATTTTTGAGGCTTTGAGTCCCTTTGCTTCACTCCCTCCCGCTTCAGAGCACTATCACAACACAATCGGTATGCGTTTTGCTAAAAAAGCGACTGCACATTGCGTCAGGTTTGTGAAGTTGTAGTATATTGTTTTATATCATGCTTTTGTATATTTCTGAAAAATTGTTGCGCAGAAGCATGGGTGACGCAAAACTGTGGGCTGAGTTTTGAACAGGATCGTGCTATTAACCGTAAGAGTTCGGATACTCCCTAAGAGAGATCACTAGATTACTCAAACATACATGGAAGACATATAAAACCTCTCCAGGCAGTTTTTTATGAGGGAAAAAGGTCATTTGTAGAAAGCTCCATAAAGTGGATTTTGCATAATCCCTCCTCTTTAAAAACAAATGACTGTAATTATAGAGTAATCTGTGAGTCTTCTGATTTTACAGAAGTGATCACTGAAGCACTAGACGTCTATTAAGGTGTGTGGACAGGTCGAGTTCAAGATTACATATAGAACAAATGACTTTGATGCTAGAAATGGAGTGGGGAGAAGTTTACCTGGAGTTTGTTTGGATCCAGAACACACAGTTTTTCAATACTTCAAGAAGATGTGAGTCTCGTCACCAGTGAATCTCCCTGGTTTCAAACGGGCGTGATTGACAGGTGGATAAGCCAATCGGGGATAGGCATGGTCCATCTGTATTGGAAATGATAAAGGCAAAATATATCACCGGGCTGAAAAACATGGTGGATTTTTGAAGAATAAATGAGCGAAGCAGTAAACGTTGTTAATCCGAGGTAAGAGAAATGTATTTGTAAGTCCTAGGTGACCAATGAGCTCCTTCGTTTCACATGCGTCACTGAAAAAAACAAATAAATCTGATTGGGTGAACATGTTTGACTGGGCTAGAGACACAACAGAGGACGTGGACCAGACTGAAATCAATCTGTATAAAAATGCAAAGAGATATGAGTCTGGATTTGCCAAGACTTCACGTTGTTACATGTTGTTATTACTGTATTTGAAAGAAATATCCAAACTGAAAATCCTCATATCCTTATTTTTATTTGTTTAAAACTGGCTCCACAAACCTGCCCTTTTCATTTTGTGGCTGGAAGTCCTTTCAACTGACAACAATCACATCTTTATGGTTCATACTTTCTGAAGCTGTTTCTTTTTTGTTTATTTGTGCTGACAGACCTGTTTCCTCCATCTCAGGTTTAAACTATATGGATTTTATAATGTTTTAATGTCACATGAACATAACCTATTGTCATGTTTTGACCACTGGCAAATTACACTTAAACCAGTATTTTTTTTATTTTTTTATTTCTCACCAGTGTCAAAAAGAAACACAATTCAACTGTAGTAATATGATATATGTTGATGTTATGAGACATTCTGCACTTGTATTATGAACAAGCCTCATTCTGCAGCACATTAATGAGTAGGTGCGGTGGTGGTGCTCAGGTTGCCGTGGCGACAGGTCAATGGGAGCCGTAGGAGCAGATGGCCGGCGTGGTGACCCTGCATGCTGCTATCTGCTTCTCCCAGCTCTGGATGTGTCACTCGCGGTAGTGTGTGTTGGCAGCGCACACCTGGGCAGCCCTGGGACTCCTGCACACTGCACCCCGCCACAGACACAGAGCCAGGACTGCGCTAATCCTGCCCCTCAGGTCCCTCATCCACCTGCCACCAATTTTTAGCCCGCAGTTAGCATGTTAGCCTGCTCTGAGCTCAGAACAGAGGGGACAGTGGGGCAGTGAGGGCTTTCCTTTGAATTACCTGTGGAGATGGACACTGATTCTATGACTAATCCTCTGTCATTGCCAAGCGCCCCCCGTGCTTCCCGACAGCCCGATTGCACAGTGACATGTCCCCTTTGTGAATCCCTTTTTTCTGCATAAGCTCCACACATACATTTGCATGGAACAGAATAGAAGGACCTATTGAGGTGGACTCCTGGGTGTTGTTATCAAATGCATACAGGTTATTTTCTTGCCCGTGTAGCTGCAAGGTGCAATGTGTCCTTGTGTTTGTGTGGCTCTAGAACCTAAGCGTGGACCTGCATTATTGAGTGTGCGTTGTCTGAGAGCAGGGCCCTAATGGAAGAACACTGTAGTGTACACCGAGGCCACTGGGGAGCTTTAAAGTTCACTGTAATGTTATTCCACATGAAGCGCACACATGTACACACAAACTGCAGACGGACCGCAGGGCTTTGAAATGGTAAGCTTCACTTTAAGGCAAATACAACTGTGTTTGCACAAAAGGGAAAATATAAGAAAGTGGGACATTGTATTTGTAAATGTAGATGTTTAGAATATTAGGTTTTGGAAATGGACTATTTTAGTTTTGTGTTGGTGTTTTGAGTGGGATTCATATTTGTTTTAAAGATGGTGTTGTGGTCGTTTGAATGTTTTGAACGATTGAGTTAAGGTCCTCCAGATCTTGTGCTATGGTGACGATAGTGTTCTCAGGCCATTGAAAGTTCATTTTGAGATAGTTACAATCTGTAGGCATGTCACAAATTGTACATTTGATATTTAGGACAAATATCAAACACACTTTCTTTTTCATTTGATCATAGATTATAGTTACCTGGTGTAATCGTGAAGGAAAAGAATGCAGACCAGGTAGACAGTTGAAAGAAGTTTATCTGATCAGATGAATGAAGTTAGAGACAGCAGGCATGTGCGTATGTCGGGTTGTGTGTGGGAGAAGAAGAGTGCGGGCGTGTGAGTGTGTCGGGTGTGTTTGTGAGTGAGTTTGAGCCATCCAACATATACACCAAGACAGGTACTATCAATAGAAGGCTGTTCCTATAAAGACTTAAACTATATTTACACACTGCCCGTTCAAGATCATACATGTATATACTGTTATCTGTTTACAGGAAGGTAGAATATGTCTAAAAAGATGCTTGCAGTCACTGAAAAGATGTATTACAAGGCCTTTTGTCAACCTGAAAATGAATATCTGTATCATGTAACAGAAGGAGGAGGTTCCAGTGTAGACATCTTAAAATAAGCATGTGTGGTGTCATGGAAATCATCTAAAAAATAATACCAGAACATAAAAGAAGACAGTCTATGATGGTTTATTACATTTGCACCGGTAAACAAATGATCCCACTACTGACAGAGTTTCTGCTGCAGTGGGCCCAGAGAGATGGGGTAAGAACACTTAAATACTGTCTGAGGTCCAAGCCCTTCTCCAGGTACAAGCTACATTCAGGTCAATCCAGCTGGACATTTGGCCTTCTCAAACCAGAGAGGAAACACCTCGCATTAGCATCTGAGTCCAGGTAAGGATGATCAAACAACAGACATGTGAAATAAAATAGCAGACATGTAAATGGAAAACACAAAGTTACCTGTAGCCTCCTGTGAGACTAAAGGATTTGACAAAGTGTGTGCTAGTGTGGCTTTTGGCTTCTTGCAGTCTATCTTGACTAAAATTTCTACCACAGTGGCATTCTAACTGAGAAACAAGCTCACCTCAATGTTGTGACTCACAGTATCCAACACAAGATTTAAGAGTAAGGTGGTACAAAAAAATCATGCTTTCACCTGGGATCCAAAATACACACTTCTTTTCCGATACTTTACGAAGATATGAGTCTGGTTACTGCAGAATCTCCCAGAACTCAGATGGACGTTACGGATGGGGGATTAGCCCACATGGTCCACACCTGCTCTGTCCATATCTAAACAAATACAAGGAAAAAAGGAAGGAAATGAACATCGCAGGGGACGGAAAAACATTGTGGATTTTTGCAGAATCACTGAGCGCTAATCTGCAGGGAGAGAGATGTCATTTTATCATTTTATCGTTTCACATCCATCACTGAAAAAAAAAAAAAATCTGATTGCACGGTTGTGTTTGGGCGTGGGTCGAGGCGAGATGGAGGGAGTGTGGACTAGACTGATATCCCTCTGTGTAAAAGATAAAGAGAAATATCACTCTGGATTTGCCATGCCGAGCTTATAGAAGAGCAGAAAACGAGTAGCTACATCATGGTCGTATTTAGAAGCAGCTATAGCACTAATTGGCATCCGAACATCACTAAAATAAAATAAGTTTAACCCACAGAAAACCTGCGTCGTCTCTTCGCACAAGCACTTGTTTTGTTTCTTCCACTTCCTTGGGCTTCTGTTACCCTTTTTACCTCGTTCATTGTTCATCCATACTCATTGTATTGCTTCCACTTCAGATCCAACTCAGGTCCCAAATGCAGTCAGGAGCACCACCTGTTCACTGGAATCTACACTAACAGCCTCACAGCCCTGTTTACTTCTGCTGTGCTCACTTCTCCTACTCGACTATCACTCATGCCCGGCTGCACAGACAAGCACTGGTTTGGAAGACTGAGGCAAACACTCATTTAAACTCTTTGGTGTCTTGTTTTGGGCTCTTGTATCTCTTCTTGAATCTTGTATGTGGTCAAATACAGTGAGCCACATGTTTTGGAGATGCTGAGATTTCAGTGTTTTGGAAAGGCAAGAGGAGCAAGGGAAAGGATGAGGTACTTCTACACCATAGTAAGGAGAAATACTGGGTAAATGTACATTGTAGTGAGGAAAAGTATTGGGTATTTGTACATCGTAGTAAGGAAGAGTATTGGGTACATGTACATAATAATAAGGAAAAGGATTGGGTAAATGTACATTGTAGTAAGGAGAAATACTGGGTAAATGTACATTGTAGTAAGGAAAAGTATTGCGTACATGTACATCGTAGTAAGGAGAAATATTGTGTTTTAGTACATCATAGTAAGGAAAACTGTTGGGTACATGTACATCATAGTAAAGAAAAGTATTGGGTATTTGTACATCGTAGTAAGGTGAAATATTGGGTAAATATACATCGTAGTAAGGAAAAATATTGGGTAGATGTACATCGTAGTAAGGAAAAGTATTGGGTACTTGTGCATTGTAGTAAGGTGAAATACTGGGTAAATGTACATCTTAATAAAGAGAAATATTGGGTATTTGTACATCGTAGTAAGGAAAAATGTTGGGTACATGTACACCATAGTAAGGAAAAGTATTGGGTAAATGTACATTGTAGTAATGACAAAGCAGTATTGTGGTAGTGGTATTCTCAGTTTTAGAAATATTGTAGTAGTAAATGCAAGCTCCTGTCTTATCTCTGTGACCTATATAACAGACCTATATCTATAAAATGGACTTTTCAGGGCTTTTAAACATGTTGTAGTTGTTTCTCCTTCTCATTTACCCTCTCAGTTGTTTTTGGAGTGAGCGTGTGTGTTTGAGTATCTTTAATCACTCAAGATGCCATATTTCTGATCAACCCCCGTTTCCATGGCCACCGGTACACACCCACCGCTCTCTACTTTCTTTAATCGTGATATGTGTAGGATTTAGCAGCGTCGCAGAGTCATTTTGGTGCAACTGAAAAAAAGTTTAGTGAGATCTGCTGCTGTCCATCAAAGGTGTCGACAGCTTCACGCTGAAGGAGCTGAGTTAAAAGACGAAGCTCTCGATTTACCAGTCTATCTACGTTCCTACCCTTACCTATGGTCATGAGCTCTGGGTAATGACCGAAAGGACAAGATTGCGGATACAAGCGATCGAAATTGGTTTCCTCCGCAGGGTGGCTGGGAGCTCCCTTAGAGATAGGGTGAGGAGCTCAGTCACACGGGAGGAGCTTGGAGTAGAGCCGCTGCTCCTCCACGTCAAGAGGAGCCAGCTGAGGTGACTCGAGCATCTGTTCTGGATGCCACCTGGTTGCGTCCCTAGGGTGGTGTTCCGGGCCTATCCCATCGGAAGGAGCACCCGAGGAAGACCCAGGACACACTGGAGAGGGACTATGTCTCTGGGCTGGCCTGGGAATGCCTTGGAGTCCCATCGGAGGAGCTGGAGGACCTGTCTGGGGTGAGGCAAGTCTGGGAGTCCCTGCTTAGACTGCTGCCCCCGCGATCCTGGTTCTGGATAAGCGGAAGAAAATATATGGATGGATATTGCAACTTAAAATGTGCCAATTATAACATAATGATCCACAGAAGTGTCATAGATTTGAACTATAGCAGGCACTAGCACCATTATATTACATACATTTACTCAAGTACAGGTTTTGAAGTATAGTTACCAAGCATACTGGTGCCAATATCTAATGAAAGCATGATTTCCATTACATCTAACTTGTCATTATTCAGTTAGAGTCCAGCCACAGGCCTCTAGTTTTAAAAATGGCACCGGCTCTGACTTTAAGCTTTAACAAAGGAATGAGGAGTAGAAGATAAATGAAATAAGAAACCACTAGCACTAAACGACACTGCACCTCCTGCTCTCATTACATCTGAATCTCAAGTCCTTTCAGCATTGAACCTGCCTAATGTCTGTAATAACACATCCACTGTTTCTCTTAATATTCCCAATTACATTTGCATACCTGTGAGCACGCATAATTACGTTTCACTCCTCTTCAGCACCACGGAGAGCGCTCTATCTGTAAGGACACCTCTAACTGCCCACCTCCTTTCCTTCTCTTTCTGTACCTGCTGAACAAAAGCCTTGTATAAAAACACTTCTCATTCATTTCAAACACTCTCATGACTACTTAATTGAGCCTCTTACCGTGAACACAATGTGAGTTATTCTATCAACCTGTGCAAAAAATATAATCCTTGCGGAGAGCTGGAGAAAACAAATCACGGCAGGTTTTAGTGAGGTTCCTTTTAAGTACATAATAATGCTGTACTGTGTAAAAAACAGGCAGAGGCATTTAATTTTCTCAGCCTGGCTCCTGGAGATATTTTATCTAATTAATCATTAGTTTTATAGAAAGCACTTGTTAAAGGTTTGTTGCGCAGTGAGAACACAGTCAAAGTGTTTTAGTCCAAGGTGACACCACCTAGATTATGAGTGGTTGTAATATGAAACAAATGGGCTACATAAAAGAATTACACAGGATATTTTCAAATGGTAAACAAGCTTTTATACAAGGCTAAACTTTAAGGAGTTAAGGAGTGAGGGGGGAGTTGGTTTTCTATAGTTTTGACAGGAGATCTAACCCATCTCACACTGTAGAACAAAGCAAACTGCACTGCACTGACTTTCTATCAAGAGTGTCACAAAATATCACTGTTATTACCAAAATATCACTGAATTTATAACATTATCTTGTATGTGTGATAAGTCACTACTGCGGATATTTAGAGACATGAATCCACTTTCATAATGCTCAAATGTCCGGATATTTTAGTTTCGCCAGAGGCACTTCTTGGAAAGCACAACAGAGCGGCTCGGTAGGAAGCGTGCTGTGACTCAGGTTGAATAGGAATCCTTTTATTAGCTTCCTCCGGATGACACCATACAAGTTCTCGCTCCTCTCGTGCGGGGAATGGTGGGCAGAATTGAATCCAGCGTATAGTCAGAGGTGACTTTATAAAGGAACCATACAGTACGGTTATTGCACCATCAGGGCTGTAATGAAAGGAGCACAGGGTGACAACCGTACAGAAGAAGGTCACTGTTAATATATGGTGATCCGCTGCTGTCCATTATAGCAGAGCCCCAACCAGAGAGAGGAGAGGAGTCAGGCTTAAGTAACTGACTCCTACCCGAGGGCTTGAGTCACCAACCCACTAGTCTTTTTCTGGATTTGTCTTGGAAGGAGAAATATCATGTGAGCCGCTAAAGTAAGACTAGAGCTGCCAATCACTATGTGTAATATTGAGGGTGTGAGATATGTTTGCACTTTGGATAGATGGATAGTTACTTGATCTTCTTCTGGTGTCGAGTAGCATCACACGTTCATGCATGAAAGATTTTGTTCCAGGTACTGTTTGCACATTGATTTAACGTTATTAGCAGCTATAGCATGTCCGACAACGCTGTTTTAATGGAGTCGTTTTACAGTCGCAGAAGGAAGAACCAGCTATCTCTATGCTATGTTGTACCTCGTGTAGGTTTGTGGGCGGAGCATTGCACAGAATCTTATAGGGTTCGAGAAGGGCCCGGGAGACAGGGCTAAACTGCTCAAACATGCATGGAGGACATCTTCAGGCATGCTTTTGAAGAGGGAACAAGAATAATACCCCCTCTTTAAAGTATTAAATGTTGGTTGGCATGGATGTGCGTGTGAATGGGTGAGCGGTTCCTTGATGTAAAGCGCTTTGAGTACTTTGAAGTGCTATTTACAAACATGCTGAGATAATCCATATGCCTCAACGTTCACGGTCTTAATGTCAATTCTTTGTCTTTGTTTGATTCATTTCTTCCTTCACCTTTGACGACAGTATGATTTCCCACCTTTAAATATAACCACAATGTGAAAATGTAACAGGAGCAGCCCAGTGATCCAAGTATGTCAGCTCTATCCTTAATTCATTAATTTGCTGTTTCCCCCCAGTCACTCAGCCAGAATAATCCATCTGGAAAGTCCACTGAGCTTTTCTGCCACCAAGCAGAAACGTGCAGTGTGGTTGAGCGCTCACAATGCCATACACACCGTCTCTATCTGAGTTAATGTCTCTATATGCGATTGGCTATTCAGGCAGAAACATAGTGCACACTGTGTTATATGTCAAAACATCCCTCCTGCCATATGTGTGACCGCGTTTGACTTACACTATACAATGGAAGGAAGAAGTCCTGTTTTTGAGATACACTGAGCTTAATTAATTCAACCTGCTTCATGTCCATCAATGATTTACAGAGAATGGAGGGTCTCGGAGCATGCATTTTACAAAAGTAGATTCTAATGGGTTTGCCTGTAATGCTATATATTTAATTGTAATTACATTTGGCAACAGAGAAATACTGGTTAATGGCCCTAGATTGCACAAACTTGACTCTTGTGAACTTTTAGCCATGTTAGAATGTTATTACCTCTTCACATATGTTTGAGTAACACTTTATTATTAGTCTGTCTTCGTCTCCCAAGCTCAGAATGCTCTGTTCTACCTCGTGATGTCATGAAGTGGTAGTTTTCAAGCTACCTTTTACTATGCTAGCTCCAGAACTGAGGAAGTGTCCTGGATGAGCAGCAAAACGTCTTCTGCCCAGTTGACAGATTTGAATTTTTCTTCTACACAGACAGCTACTTTTTACTTTTTGTTTAATAGAGAATAGCAAATCATCCAAAAATGATTGTAGTGAAGGTTTGTGGAGTTTAAAAACACAGTGGAGCACTTCCTGTTTTACCACATGACATCACAGGCTGGAACAGATCGAGAGGGTCCCAAGGTCGATGTTTTTTTTTCATGCTTCAAGTCGTACATCTAATAGAGAATGAGATTTCCAGGAAAGAATCGTACCAAATTGAAAACGTGCCTTGTTTTGAATTGAATCTACAGCATGTTGTAACTGTATGGAGCGTCTTATCTCCTCTCCACTGTGCAACATCTGCTCCTCTCCAACACGCCGCTCAATAGTTTGTTTGCCCAGTTCATAATTAGCTATAGGATCACCCATTGTGTAATTATGTATAGCAGTTTGATATGTAATTAAAATGGTATCAGTATGGAGTGTAATTTGTGCAGTCTGATTACCTATTAACAGTGCAAACAGTCGTGGGTAAAAGCCCGTGACCGCCCCTCTCCTCTCTGACACTGGGCTTGATTGTGACACAGGCCAAACCGGAGCGACACAAGAATCCACTTTTGCTGTTTGTCGTTTAGAGATTAAAGGTCCTATATTACACAAAATGATCTTTTGGAGGTTCAAGCCATGTTAGAATGTCGTTTCCTCCTCAAAAACATACCTGGAGTTGTGTTTTGTTGCACCTTGTGATGTCATGAAGTGGTAGTTTTCAAGTTTAGCTACTTTTTAGCATTTTTTTTTTTTTTTTTTTTTTTAGCTACTTTTTAGCATTTTTTTTTCAAGTTTAGCTACTTTTTAGCATTTTTTTTTTTTTTTCAAGTTTAGCTACTTTTTAGCATTTTTTTCAAGTTTAGCTACTTTTTAGCATTTTTTTCAAGTTTAGCTACTTTTTAGCATTTTTTTTTCAAGTTTAGCTAGTTTTTAGCACTTTTTTTTCAAGGTTAGCTACATTTTAGCATTTTTTTTTTTTTCAAGTTTAGCTTCTTTTTAGAATTTTTTTTTTTTTTTTCAAGTTTAGCAACTTTTTAGCACTTATGTTCAGTAGTGGTTGGGAATTTAAGGTCGGA
This sequence comes from Periophthalmus modestus, assembly GCA_019594935.1. NCBI lineage: Eukaryota > Metazoa > Chordata > Actinopteri > Gobiiformes > Gobiidae > Periophthalmus > Periophthalmus modestus. Next base: position 25,905,883 of record JAIEZT010000009.1, on the reverse strand, counting down.
AATTATCCAAATGGTTCAAGCGAGGGTGTATGGAGGTGAAAAACACAGTGGAGCACTTCCTGTATTACCACATAATGACATCATAAAGTGGGACCGAGTGTTTTCAGCTTGAGAGAAGAACTCAGCCTAAATATTCAGGATTTGTGTGTTAAATGAAACAAAATTAAACTCCATGTTTGTTTGTGACAAGAAAATAACTTTATAACCTCAGAAAATAGCGTAATATGGGTCCTTTAAGCAAGTCATACGATTTTTATCAGTAATTTCTGGAATAATTTCAGTTACATTTCTTTTATCTCTATTCCCTACTCTAATTATCAGAAAGTGAGTTCATTCATTCGCTGTGAGTGTTTGAGTCTAGCGGTGCAGCAAATTGAGATAGTGGGTGTCGTAGTGGGTGCTGTCGTCCTACAGTTTAAAGAATCTGGCAGTGACACTCAAAATGTTTTCTCTTTTAACTTTTTTAAATAAAGGGTATTTCTCTTTCAGTTGTCGTTGCTCTTGTCTATAACTTTGCCCTCAGTTGCTTTAATAAACACCAGCACCTGTGAACCAGAGTGAGCGATCGCCATGAATAATCTTGTTGAGTGTCTTTGTCAATCACAACAACAACAACTCATCAATTCTTTTATTCCCGGTTTGTCCTTATTTTGAACTTTTGGTGATTGGACCACACAGAGACACTGCACTGCTTGTTCCTTCCAGATACAGACAGTAAAAGAGCAGGGCTTACCAACAGCTTGTTAGAGGGTCCTTTATAATGGGTTTAAAAAGAAGGGCTGATGAGGACACTCTAAGGAAATGTGCTAACAAAAGCAGTGGGCTACAAACTGACCCAAATGAGCAGCATTTGCAAATTTCTTTTAAAAATAATTAGTCGTGTCCAAACAGTGGGGCTTTGTCATACTCAATAAAAGACCTTCCCATAACTGCATTGGGAGTATTTGTGATTAAACAGTTTAAACTCAAATGCGCTGCTTAGCTTAGCCCGTGCAGCCAAAGGTCAAACACGGCTGTAAATACATGCATTCTGATAGAGTCCACTCGATAAAGACAAACCAAGGTCTGTGATTATGTCAATGGTGTAATATTGGAGATAACAAGCTTAAAAGTGGCCCAATTTTCTCTCATGATGTAACGGCGCAGCAAGAAGAGACTGTGCCTTAGGCTTGAATTGATCACTGAATGTACGAAAATGTGAAGAAGTGGTGAAATTAGTGAGAGGAAATATGCATGCAGCTTTATTATTCTGACATTCTACAGTTAACACAAAAGGGGTTAGTGACTGGAGAATCGTATGGGAACATTTGTGTATGTTTTTAGCGCTAAAGAGACTAGATTGTAAATGACTGACTTAATATGCATGTACTAGTTGGTCCGTGATATGTGCAGCAGGTTTATTTTGGTCTCATTTCATCTCATTGGTGTTCAATTTTATCACTAGGGAAGTCCTGTTTTTGATTTGGTCCAGTGTAGACATGATATTGTGTTACTGTGGTACAATATTCAAATTTCAAACTTGATTTTTGACTAAGGAAAAGCCATTATGCTCAGTAATGTACTTAAAGGTCCCATATTACACTTTTTTTTTTTTACCTTTATTTTAACCTTTATTTATACATATACATCACAAACAGACATTTCAACACATCACAAAATGGATTCTTAAAAGCAATTACAAATCATAGACTTAATTTCCAAACCTTTCAACATAGATTTGAATTGAACTGTTGAAGTCAGTTCTTGTAATTTCAAGATGTTTTGTAAATTATTCCATGTTGAAGGCGCAGAATATTGACATGCCACTTTACCAGTCTCTGTGTGGACACTTGGGACAGAAAGAAGCAGTTTTGTGATCGCAGAGCATAATGTCCATCTGTTTTATGTTGAATACACGTACATAGATATGGAGGGAGCAGACCCATAATCCCTTTGTAAATGAACATGTACCAGTGACATAACCTGCGAGTGTCCAGTGCTGCCCAACCCACACATGTGTACAGTTCACAGTGGTGTGTCCGAGACTCACAGTGAGGCTGGTAAACGGAGTCCAGCAATTTTAGTGCTTGGGTTGGGGCTTCATATAAATAACATCACCATAATCTAGAATAGGTCAAAACATCGCTGCAACAAGTCTCTTCTTTACATTAAAAGAGAAACATAACTTGTTCCTAAAATAAATGCCAATTTTCAGTCTTAGCTTTTTAATCAGTTGTTCAATGTGAGCTTTAAAAGAAAGACTGTCATCAATTAAATTAAGTACCTAAGTATTTAAATGAACTCTCGTGAGCTTTCATCTATGTTAAAATGCTGTTATCTCATCAAAAACAGACCTGGAGTTTTTTTTTTTTTCATTCACACATGTTTGAGTAACACTTTATTATTAGTCCATCTACATCACGAAAGCTCAAAACGCTCTGTTCCACGTTGTGATGTCACAAGTGGTAGCTTTCAAGTTAACAGCTACTTTTTCCCGTTTGTTCAGTAGAGATGGGAAATTTAAGGGCTGAAATCATCCAAATGATTCTAGTGAAGGTGTATGGAGTTTAAAAACACAGTGGAGCACTTCCTGTATTATCACATGATGACATCACAAGGTGGAACAGTGATTTTAGTTTGAGAGAAGAGCCTAAATATGCAGGGTTTGTGTGTTAAATGTGTGAACGAAACAAAAAAACTCCAGGTCTGTTTGTGATGAGGAAACAACATTATAACATAGATCAAAAAATAGCATAATATGGGCCCGTTAATAATAATTTCGAAACCACGACATTCTTTTACACAACACAATGCAGTTTCTTTGATAATACCATGTGGTTTTATAATAGTTGTGATGTAGATCATTTAGGAAAGGTCAACATTTGTCTTATCTGAGGATCGATTTTTGTCTGGCCAGTGTAAGTTTAGTTCTGGTGGAGTCATAGATTTTCTGAGATGCTAAAAGTTTGAAAACCACTGCATTATTCCATTCTTCAGCCTGTACCATTTTCTACTGTGAAGCAAAACCCTGTATCAGTGAATGCATTAAAATTATATCATCAAACTCTGCAGCTCATGCATATTTACAGCTTTGCATTTCTCTTTTGGATTCTGACCTTAGAGCCAAGCAAGTTGTGATTCTATGTGGAAGATAAATGTTGTTTGATTTTAGTAACAAAAACACAGACTGTATAAAGAAGTGGACTAAGGGAGTGTGACGTCGCCCAGAGCGTTCGACTGCAGTCAAATGAAACTGTTATTACTGTTCATATCTTGAGCGAAAAAAAATTAAAACATGATCACGTAGAGCGAGTTAACACGACCAAAATGAGTTACAAAGAGAGGGGCAACAGTTTTCCAATGTAAAGTCAACGTAGCCGGAAGTGCGCTAATGCTCACTTCCTATTAAAAAGCAGCGGCCATTTATATGTACAGTCTATGAGCAAAAAGCGTTACATTTGTGTTGCAGTGATTAGATTTGAATCCAACAATTTATGTGACATAGCAGACATAAAATCTACATTATCGCTTCCAGTCTCAGGACGTCCCGCCCTGAAGATCACAGACCAGTTGAACACACAAAGGCTTTTAACCACAGTGAGCCGTAGCATTGTTTTGCAGGTCTCACAGGGGGGGTCCAGGCATGTTTGACATTCAGTGTATAGATGATTAGCAGCATTAGTGAATCAACTGCTCATCTCACACAAGATCTATAAACCCTGTTCAGATATGCACCTTACACTCACTGAACTGTGGCTTGTTCCTGATGGTTAATTTATGATTGGAAGAAGGTCGAATGAATGTAATCTAAAGTCTACAGCCGGCTCTGTGTGTGTGTGTAAGAGCGGAAGGAACGGCCGATGATATACCAAGTGTCTCCAACCTTTTTCCTCCGGTGAGCTACCTTTACAAAACGAAAATGCCACAGAGCTGCGCATTTAACGGTTGCAAGAAATGAGAGTAAGAGTAAATATGAGAGGCAAGGCTTCGATGGTGTACAGCTATAAAACATAAACCATTATCCATTTATTAGTGCACAAAGTCAGGCATCAAAATGACACATTTACAATGGCAACAGGCATTTAATTCATCACATTTTAGTCAATCAGCACAATACGTATAATTCAGAAATCCCTTGACGAGCTACTTGGAAGAGAGTAGAGAGCTACTGGTAGCTCCTGAGCTACAGGTTGGAGACCCCTGTTCCTGATATTCTCAAAAATTACATTGTGAATCAACTCATTGGTCTGGGTAAAAAGACACTAGGCTGGCACTATGCACCACAGTTATATGAGCAACGTGGGTCTTTTTCAATAAACCAACAGCAGTGCGCATCAGATTTGGGTCACTTAAGGTCATCATAGACTTTAAAATTGAACATTATAGAGGTGTGGAGAAAGTTAAAGGAACACGGGCTGAGAAAGAAAACGAATCAAAGACCAATATGAAGTTGTCATAGTAACATTGTTCAAATAAATGTCATCCTCACTGCATTGTGTCTTCTCTCTCTTGCAGCTCCTCTGACCGACAAGCCGCCCAAAATCCTGTTCCCGTCTGAAAACAAGATTAGCAGCATGGAGCTCCAGCTAGGTAAGAGCTTCAGCGGATTTCCTCCAGCGGCACTCTGTTGAGTTTGTGTCATTTCCAAACGACAGGAAACAGATGACTTTACAAACCTGCTCCAACACACCTCTGGCTGTTTCTAGGTAGATTGATGATGACACTTTTATTAGCTTGAGGAATGGCAAAAAGTATATAATTGTAAGTATGTTTCCCAGCGTTATGCTAATGGTGAGTGCTAATATCCCTGGGCTGTTTTGTCAACAATAGCGGTCCCATATGGCGCCACATGGAGAGGCAGTCGCCGCTGTTTGTCTTGTTTGACGTGGGGTCACCATGGGCCCGCAATGTGTCTCGGCCGGAGTTTTTTCTCCCACTGACAGCATATTGCCGCTTGATTTCTGGGCACACTTGCCTGTCCACATGGCGCCCGCTGCTTTGTGAATGGCTAATGCGCCTGTCGTGGTTGAGGCCGATCGGACGCGACCACTCGAAGCTGCAGGAATGAAAGTGTGGACAGAGGAGAGGCAGCTGGGAGGGGGAACAAAAGCCTTAATGACGAACACTGAGGTTAGCTTTTGTCTTTTGTCCAGAGCTGTTTAAATCCAGATACTTGACTTCTGGCTGGATGAACAGGAGTGAGAAATTACTGCTGTGCATAAACTGACAAGCACACCTGAATCTTTTGGCATGCATTGTAATGGATTTTTATTTGAATCTGTTTTAAGGCTTACAGTAGTGTCAAACAAAATCTTACACAGTAGTTTTGATTTACGTGTGTGTTACAGTGTTCATATTTTAGTTCTAGTTTTAGAAGCTGACCACTGCACTGCACGATAACATCAGATCGGTGTAAAGTATTGCCAGAGCATCAATAATCACAAAAATATCTTCGTTTTGGCCCATGCTAGCACTTAAAAGGAGCAGTTGTATTTCAGGTGTGTAAAGTCATAAGTATTTCTTACAGATATTTCTTCAGCCCTGACTTATTGGTCATAGTTGACACCTAATCATTTGTGTATATTTCCCATTGAAAAGGCTGCTGGAGTCTCTCATCACAGTCTGCAGTTACTACACCCTGAAAGCAGAGCAGACAAAAGGTCCGGGAGTCTAGTTTTTCTTTCACGCCACTTGAACTACAATATGCTGAAAGCTCGCTATGGAAATTACAACCGGCTTTGCCAAAAAAGTGTCGCTGGCTGAAGCTTTAAGCTCCAGTGGGCTCCAGGCTTCACTATTGATGAATGGATGTCTTGTAAAGTCCAGGACGGCACAGAGGCACTTGACTTGACATGTAAAGGAGAAAGTTTCATGCTGGTATGTATTTGACTTTGGTCTGGTTAAGTCACGTAAAGGACTGGCACAAAGAGTGTCCTGTATGACTGAACACGAAATAAAAAGAATTTTAAAAAAAAAAGGAATTCTAGTAACTGAGATTGTACTAATGTTATGCAGATGTTAAACTTTCTACGATGAGTTTCACTGTGTTTGGAAATTTTTCACAAGCTAAAGACCGCAGTCATAATGATTTCAAATTAAAGAAATTGAATTCATCTCATTTAAAATAAACCCTTGTTTATTGTTTTAGGAAATTTAAAGGGCACAGTGATTTGTGGTGACAGACCCTACGTCAGGGTTAAGGAAGCACAGCTTGTGTTAAAAAAAATGAAATGTTCAAACTGCTTTTTTATTAGATCTAGTTAAAAGCAACAGAGATGAAATTCCATTCAAAACTTGCAGACATATTTTTATTTATACACTTTCTACATTACATTTGTAGCCTTCCAGTCACCCCGCTGATCAGATACAACTATATATTTACCACAGCCCTGTGTTTGGTTTGTTGCAGAGTTGTTGCCCTCCATACTAGACTTTCATTTATTTATCCTGCTCTTCCTTAATATTTGTTGAGTCATGCCCTGAGCAGCTTTATGGGGCTCCATGGCAGATTTATGGTGGTCAGAACGTGCGGGGAGAAAAGAGTGGTCGCTCCCTCATGGCAAGTGTGAGACAGAAAGAGATGGGATCCAGTGGCCGGTGAATAGGCAGTAAAATGGGAGCTGTAAGCAGAAAGATAAATCTGCAACACTGCTGGGAAACACAGCCCCACTTTATCTCCCCAGCCGCTGCAAAACCCAGAGCTTCTCAAGGCAGCCGCCATCTTCAGCTCAGCGCTACACAACAACAGGCATAAATAAAACACACCTTATATAAAGGCAGATGCGCAGCACCAGGCTTACAAGCAAATACAACCAAACTGTACACAACCTGCTCCCAACAAGGCCAGTACACAGCGGGAAGGGTGAATCAAAAACAAAATGTTTGCAAATTGTATAAAGATTCATGATTCTTAGAACAGCAACATAACTAGTGTATTTTAGCCATTTGTAAAAACACAATTTTACACAGTGACTATTGTAAAAACCTGACTCACAGCACAGTGATACAGTGTGTGTCGCACTCTGAACATTATCAGTCTGGAACAGCTCTCACTGAAAGAGATCTTCAAAACACAGAACATCATCACAACAAATATTTAAATCTGATTGGTCAAAGTGTGAAAACAGCAGAACAAAAAATCAAACTTTTGTTACATCCATTTGAGAGAGAAAAGCACAGACGTCTCCCATGTCCACAAATGCACAAAGCACGTACCTTCTGCACCTTCTGCACCTTCTGCACAAACTAAATAGTTCATATTTTTTGCTAAAATAGGCTGAAGTACATCCATGTTTGTTTTGGGTTCACGTGGGAGCTTCGCCTTTAGCTTCCACGTAACCTCAGTGCTGTTCTGTGATTGGTCTCCCCGCTGAACGTTACACCGGGGCTATCTCAGGATTCTCGTGATTTTGTGAGCAAATATTGTGAGAATCAATCTTGCTGTGGAGGCTATTCAACAATATCTATTTTGCTGCTAATTCACTTCAGCGATGACTGAAATGAGTTTGGTTATAGTAGGGAGCCTTTTAGATGATGCTAGATTGCGCCCCCTGAGTAATGTGAATGAGTAACCTGTATCTTGGGTTGGGAGAAAAGGAGTTGTTATTTTTAGCTTTGGATAGAATTGTAAAAATTGTCATGTCCTTAACTGCATCTTTTGAAAAGTTGAGACTCTGTATTTCAGATTTGTGATATTTGCAAAAAGAAAAAAAAGAAGAGATGGTATAGCAGTGGCATTGGACGAGACAGAGACAAATGACAGTCTAATGGAGGCAGCCATATCAGAGACACTGGTCTTATCTGAGGGTCCCCTGCCCACCGTGCCTTTGGTCGTCCTGTCACTTCTTACCAAAGAGCCACGATCCCACGTTGTCAGTCAAAACCACTGCTGCCTCTTTGCTGCTGTCGTCGCACTCTCACAAAGTCCCACAGCCCATAGGGAGCCCCCTCAGAAAAGTGCAGGAATGCTAAAAGCAACTAATCCTATTAAACAGAACGAAAGAAGAACTTTTGGGGGGGTTTACTGTGACTTAAAGCTTTTAACTTTGTGTTACCATTGTTTTGATGTGGGTAAATGATAATCGCCTTTTTACCCTTTTGTGTGTTTCTTGTAGTTTTTGTGCTTCATCATTTGTCTGTAAGATAAGACTCAAGACTAGACACAACTTTAAACTGGAGTACCAACCTATTCTTGTAGTTCCTTTTTATTCCCCACAGAGTATATTATATAAGAATTTTCATTTTTTTATGACAGAATCAGATCACTGCACTATCTACATCTAATAATGAAGAAACCCATCTATTGCAAACCCGGAAATAAGAGCCGTAAGTAAAAGTGTCACAAAGATTTACTAGAAGTCCCCCCCTGGTTCACTTCTCCGAGTGAAAAAGGCTGTTCTTATCCAAAGATTCATGCATGTGAATACTAGCGAGGTGCCAACAGATCTGTGAGAGCTAGATAAATACACACTTCCTGTTTCGTGGTTTAAAAATAAGGTAAAGTAGCGTTAAAACTTCATGTTGTGACTCCTGATATTCTTTTAATATTGTTTAAAGTATAGTCCACACTTATTTTTCAGCCTGGACAGTCTATCTCGTGCTCCAGTGCGACCGAAGATGCTGACGTTTCAGAATTCCCCGCTGTTTTTGCATGTTTTTTGACAAGCTCAGACGAATTGACAATGTGGAAATTGCCTTGAAAAGACTACATTTGTACCTTTTTATTTGTTACCCCTGATACTCAATCCGGTAATGCCTCTCTGTCGGACACCAAACTGTGACAAGTTGTTTTCATTTCCATGGGATTGCTCGTGTCAGCAGATCCTTGGTACATTCAGGAGATTTGTTGGTCTCAATCTGGGTAAAGACTGAGGGAAATAGAGCTGACCCAAGCCTTATTTTGGAGCTGTGTGTTTCCCAATTTTAAAGTACCACTATTCAAAATAATATTATTCAGGTTCAACTAAAGTTTTCAACTAAATGATTAAATGCAATGCGCTCTATGCAGTACCATTGCAGCTATTAACTTTTTTATTAATTCAGATAAGTACTATTGCAGCCAAACTCAAACAAATACAAAGAAATGGTAATAGTTGTAAAAAAAAATGACTTAAGGCATGGATATCTCACTTTTGCCTTGTAGAGAGTTGTTGGGCCCTACAGAGTTAATCATGTAAGGAAGAATCCATATATCTTAGGTTATGTGATCATCGACTGTATAAGAAGTGGACTAAGGGAGTGTGAGTCACCCATAGCGTTCGGCTCCAGTCAAATGTAGCTCATCGAGGCAGTTTTAGGGGCAAATTTGAAGCCGAGGTCCATATTTGGAATTCTGACCACGAGTATCATAGTGAGGCTGGTGAAGTTCCCGCCCGCACCACTGGTTTAGCAGGGAGCGGACGCTTACCAACGCTGGCAATCAAACCTGTTAGCAGGAGGGACCTCGGGGAAAAAAGGCGCTTGATTTCGCATATTAATGTTCATATCTTGATTTACGGACACAATAGTGAAATAAACATACCAAGATCGTGGAGCGCAGGTTAAAACGAACATTTTAAGCCCAAAATGACAAGGTTCACTACAGCAGTTGTGGAGAGAGGAATGACAATTTTCAAGTCAATCGAATCAATGGAGCGCGTACATGATCACTTCCTATTTATACATACGGTCTATGTTTGGGATGAGATCAGGTTTCAGTGCGAGCTTAGCTGTCTGCAAAGCTGTACACACGTTTAAAAAAATACATGCATGTGAAGATTGTAAGGTATTTTCTAGCAATGCAGCACTACATCAAATGCAGAGCAGCGTGGGGCCTAGAAGGACGTGTGGACAAGAAGACAACGCCTATGTTCTGGTCTCTTGATTAAAGCCACTTCTTGTCTGTAGCCCCTCTCACTAAGGAATGTGTGACCCCCACTTTGAGAGGATTATAAAACAGTCACCATTGTAGGACTTTGCCGGTAGTTTCTTAATGTATAACGCCATGCAAACAAGAAAAAAACCTGCCTCACAAACACATACACTGACAGACACTATAAAAGCTGTCAACATGCACATCTCAAGACTCTCTTCCTATCCTTTCCTGGGAGTCCGTTGCTTCATTGTTCACTTTACCTGTGTGGAACTCATTAAACTTTCTGACTTTATGCTTCAGTCTCTTGGTCCTCTTTGCGCTTGCACCAGAAACGAACATTAACTACAACATGGTGTGTGTGAAGGGTTTGTGAGAGATACCAACAGTGGCTAACTTTTGTTTTTCTTGCCCTAAGATTCTTTTGGACAGGACAGCTGAAGTATGAAATGGGCAGAGAGAGCGTAGAGACATTCGGTAAATCATCAGGGCTCGGAGGTGAGCCCATGATGCTGAGGTGGAAACAACCAGCAATGCGGCGGTAGTTTAGGCCAGGCTTTTCACATTTTCAGGACAGAACAGAAACAGGTAAACTATCTTTGTTAGACAGTCAGTGATTGTGTTTTTTATATTTTGGCTACACAGGCTAGGTATAGAGCACTAAACGTCTGTTCTCAAAGGTCACACTGCAGACATGCTGAATCACCAGTCATATATTTGTCTTCATTGCATTTAACCCTGGCCTCCGCAGCACAATGCCCATATGTTAAGTAACTCACAACGAGCTCCATGCTAGCGGGCCGCGACAGCCAAACAAAGCTAAATGTTTAAGTGTGTGAACGGTTGTCATTAATCACGCAGTCTGGAGCTGAGAGCGCGAGTCTGGCCTATGATAAATGAACCGGGGGCGCCTCTGCACACGCCTAACAGGGAATCAGCGAATAAGCCAAGAGGACTGTACAGGAGAATAAAAGGAAGGAGAGAGAGAGGGAGGGAGAGAGAGAGAGAGGGGAAAGGCAGAGAGACACATAGCTGTTTATTTCTACCACAGCATTAGTCACCAAACTGAGTCGTCCAAGAGAAGGTGTGAATGCTTAATACATGCAAGATGGATTTTGTTCTCCTCCTCCGAAGGCCGCTGATGCCCAAGCGCTCTGTTAGACTCTGCAGTTTTAGTGAGGTTATTTTTTATCAGCAGCAGCCTTACAGCCGATTCAGCACAGGAAGCGGCTGGGGAGAGGGAGAGCTGTCTGACTGGCTTCTCAGCATGTCCAATCAGTTAGTTCAACTATTAACCATGGATTCTTTTTACTTTTGCTCTCTCTTCTCTGTGATAGAAGGAGTACGGTACAGCTGCGCACCGCAAAGCTAAAACAGCATTGTGTCAGCGTGAACTTTTTACTTGACATGTGCTCCATTTGTACTTAATTGGGAAAGAAATCTGTGTATTTCCTCCCCCACACACACTCGGCAAGTCACTGCAAGAAGCTATTGTTTTCCAATGTTCTATGTCTGCCACCTTTGCATACAGATACATAAACAAGTAATAAGAAATGTCAGACCAGACATTTTGAGGCCCTGTGAAGCCTGCAGTATACTCCAGTAGAAGGCTGGATGTGTAAATCAGTACTACCCATAGGTTATGTTAAGGTTAAGGTACAGCTACACGACACAGATACGATCATCACGCTGTCTACTCTGTATAGCACTTATAAATGTTTAAGAATCCATGGTGTGAAATTAACTATTCATTGACAAAGAACAACATTTTTGCCTGTTTTTGGGGTGAAGTTTGTAAATATAGGTTGGACACTGGCAGAAAATAAGAGATACATCAGAACTGTTACCTAGCAACCATAAGACTTACTCAATAGTTATGATTAGACAAACACAAATAAATAACAACACCTCTATTTTGTTCATCTGCCAGAAAAATGCCTTCCTTGCTCATAAATTGTCTCATTTTGGATGTTTGGATGATCCATAGCTAAAGAAAAATGTTATTCTGTAAACAAGACAAAAGTTTTAGATGATTTCGCTGCTCGTCCAAGCCGCTTCTTCAGTTCTGGTCAGATTATTATTGGACACTGCCTTCTGTCTGTCTGAAGGGAGGCGCTAATTAGAAGGAAAATAACACGCCTATTTGTTTACAGTTTCTGTTTGTTGGCTTGGTCTATTGAACTACACTAAATGTGAACTGTGTCTGAGTCATATTTTGCATAATCGTTCACACCCCTAACGGGCGCTCTCACACCTATTAGCATACTGGCTAGCACCTTGCTTTGATTTAGGTCTGAGGATGGAGTGATAAATAGGAGATGGATGATGTTTAAGCCCCCCATTCCTGTCCAAAGATGGATTCGCTTTCCTAACAAAAGTTACCTCTTTTAACTCGCCTCTCAAATAATTTATTTTCTTTGGTTAAGATCTCTACCTAAGTATCTTCAGAGGAGTGGTTAGTGACTTCGAGATGGAGATGTACAGCAGACTGGGGTCCTGAGCTGCTCTTTGGTACATTCTTTTATGAAGTGGCTGTTTTGCTTCTTCAATATTTGGACATTTTGGATGGTTTTAGTGGTGATGACAGAGATGTATTCCATTTTCCTGTATTTTAGTACTTTTTTTTTTTTTTTTTAAACCTTTTAGTCCCATAAACTGCAAACTGCCATTTGTCTGTTAAAAAATTATGACAAATATTTACTACTGATACTATTGCATCATAAAAGTAAGAATTAGAAAAACATAAAACACTTCAAATTTGTCCTCAGCATTTGATCCGTCCATCAGTGCAGCCAGGGCAAGCTGTCAGCAGCCCTGCATATGTGACATCTGTTTGCTTTCATGACAAATACAATTTAGACCCAGTGCCAAAGTCCAATTTTAATGGCCGGAGAATGTGTTGAAAGCGTGTCATTAGTAGTCAGCTGTCAAGTCATCTGTCTGATCTTTATGTATCTTAGACAAAAGCCTGACAATCGACCACATGCTTTTTGGCAGCTACAAACTCCTGCGTGATCGCCTAGTCCGGTGTCTTCCCCCATTAGCCTGCCTGTTAACGCGCTAACATTTCCCCCGTACTTTGAGCCGCGGGTTAGCACTAAAGAGAGATGATTTAGATAATGGCAGCTTTAGCCTGGCTTGTGTCTGAAGCTCACCCTCACTGACAGGTAATCAAAGGGAAGGAGCGCCCCAGTCATCCCTGCATCACTCTGATTTTAACACAAGTGGGCCAGACGCGAGGAAGAGGAGGCTGACACGATGAAGGCTTCACAAACTGCCCTGTCATGCTCTTCACCAGCCACTGCCACGTTCGCTTGGTCATGCTGTTAACAACCTCCGACAGGAATAGACTCGGATCCAAAGCAACTTGTCAACACTATGGATGTAAAAGTTCAGTTAATTAGTTGGAGTTTATGACCAAACCTCGACTTGACTAGGACTACATTAGACATAAAGCGGGCTAAACCAGGACAAAACCAGGACAAAACCAGGACAAAACCAGGACAAATGTGAATGCACCTCACAGTTATGTACACATACTACTAGTTCTTTCATAGGTTGCATTGAGGTCCTACGATTTGATGTGACATTTTGAAAGAAACACCCAAATCAAAAAAATCCACAAATGGTGAACCTTCTATGGCTTAAAGTCCACTCAGCTGACAACGATCACGTCTTTGGGGTTGAATAATAGCACCACTTTCCGAAGCGGTGGACAGAGTAGAACTTTGTGCCAGTTTGTGTTTCATGTGGATAGGCCCAGTGATCACAGAGATATTAACCATAATAAACCAATCTGACAGTGGAACAGTAAATTTTGACCTGTTCTCCAGCTCAATTTTGAATTATAGAGGTTATGCACTGACGTAATTGTATTTGAAAAATGCCCCTCAACATTCTGAGTGGCATTGAGACAGAACTATGGGCAGCACAACATGGCAAAATGGAAACTGAAAGTAGTTTCACAGGTGTTTCTGTAATTGTGCAGAGCTTAGCTAGCTTGTTAGCTTCTCAACACACAGGCTCAGAAACACGTTATTTAAGCAGAGAAAGGTTCAGTTCAACTGTGTCTGATCCAAAGTCTGTATCAGAGATAAGTGAGTGTATTCTGCAGTGTCCCTGTTGTTTAACTGGCTGTTAACTGGTTTTCTACAAACTCAGCTACAAACTAAATATTTAGCAGAGTGGCAGACTGAAGATGTTTTTAAGCCGTAGCAGATCTTTCACATTTTAGATGTGTTTTGAGCTTGTCTCTACTTGCCAATAGTTGCATTTCCATCACTTTGTTTTTAATGCACATTTTGAAGATTCACATAAGTAAGAGGAAGTAGTAACGCCAAATATTGCATGTAGAAATGTTAATTTGCATAAAAGTTTATTCGCTTGCTTCGGGTGGATTTTGATTGAAGCACAGAACAGTTAAAGCACATTTTGGAGGTTGGAAATGCATTTAGCCGTATTAACTCACATAGCAAATATAAGAATCCGCATGGCCGTCAGACTACATATCTGCACTGGACCGGAGTCACACAAGTGCTGAACAAGCCAAAATAATCATATCATGCTGATTGTTGCTGCCCAAAAATCTTCCTGAGGAGCACAGCTAAACAAGTTAGATGCAAAACACAATTTTTGAGGTTCAAGCTAAAAACAAACATTGGCCAAATCATGACTTGCTCAGAGACACATAGGCGCGTCTAATCATTAGTATTTAGCCTTAGGGAAAAAGTTTGTCTGTGCAGTAGTTTGGCAAAGAGTGAGCATTTTAGCCTTATAGTAAAACATGTCTATAGCATTATTTATTATGAACGTTAGAATATTGCGTGAATGACTCAAATTGATGTTGAGTCCACCTAATTCCAAACTGGGGCAATATATCACACACAAGCAAAAGAATTGCACAGAAAAGTGGCTAAACGGTTAGGGACAGTAAAAGGATGCAGCAGACAATGGAGGTAGCAGGGAGCTGTGGTGCTGGAGTGACATGCATGAACAGCAAAGCGAGCAAGGGAAAAGACAGCTTTGCCATTCACTTTGAAGCCTGCTCCACTTCTGTCTGTCTTATGTAAGAGAAAAACTAAGAAAAACAAGTGCCAAAAAACAGACAGGGCCGAAAGGAACAAACAGGCGGTGCTTATGTTCCCAAACTTAAATACTGTATAGCTGTAATGTTCTTGTCACAGTGGGCTGGGGTTGTCATGACACTAATCAACAACAATGAGCATATGACATCATGGAGGAAATATATATTCAAATTTGGGTTGATTTATACAATCGTAAATGTGGGATTTATGGCATTCCACTTGTTTCCTCAACATTTGTTTTTTGAAAGTAAGAAGAATGATTTAAACATGTCTCCATCTAGTTTTCTGCCCTTTTTGACACTCACTAGTTTGTTTAGTTTAATCCTTCCACCCATCCATTTTCTTCCGCTTATCCAGGACCAGGTCGCAGGGGCAGCAGTCTAAGTAGGGACTCCCAGAGTTCCCTTCCCCTAGACTCTTCCTCCAGCTCCTCCGGTGGGACCCCAAGGTGTTCCCAGGCTGGCTGAGGTGGCCGAGAGCCTGTCCCTCCAGCGTGTCCTGGGTCTTTCCTAGGGTCTCCTTCCAGTGGGACATGCTCGGAAAAGCAGGCATCCGAAACAGATGTCCGAGCCACCTCAGCCGGCTCCTTTCGATGCGGAGGAGCAGCGGCTCTACTCTGGTACTACCTGACCAGTAAATCAAAAGCTTTACCTTTCGACAAAGCTCCTTCTTCACCGCAAAAGTCCGATACAGCAACCAGTGCTGCACCTGTCAAGCTCACGCTCGTGAACAAGACCCCAAGATACTTGAACTTCTCCACTTGAGGCAAAGACTCTCCACCCATCTATTTAGTTTAATCCCCTCTATATTCTCACAATTTTCACATATTCCACAAAAACTAATCATTTGATGCTATCTTGACCCCTTAGCTGGATTTTTTTATCCCTTGGCCTTAATCTCAAAGCTCTGATGAAAAAAAAATGATAAAAGTCAGCATTTTTAAGGGGACATGACAAGCAAACTTGACACTTTTGAGCTTTTAATGTTATATCATGGTAACTGCCTAAACTGTGTCTACAAAGGCACTACCGATCCAAATAAGATGTGTTTTTTAAATCAGTGGCATTACTGTAAGTTCTAAAACATGAATTACCTATGCAGAGGTATTCAAAAGCATTAGCCATTTCAATAATGCATGATATTTCTCCAACATCACAAACCACATGCAGCTAAAACATAGCCTCCTCAAACATGACCATTTTCTCAACCTAACGTTAGTAGAAGCAAGTCATATTTTGTCATTATGGGCTATAGGGTTTGATATTATGCATAAAATGTAATGTCACAAGACGACCAAAAGTTTTCCAGAGCAGTCGGACGAATAAAAGTAAATAAAGGAGGTCCATTCTAGGCTCGTCAATACTGTGGAACTGCTCATATGCAGTTCATTAGCCTGCACAGACTCCTCACCCCCCAGTGTGGCGCTCCGGATCACACCTTCATCGCGGCTGGCCTCTGCTCGCTCCCGTGTTCTTTTTTATGACAATCAATCTTCATGATGTCACCGCAGTCGCCCACAGCAGCCAGTGTTGCTATGGAGATGAGTGGATGTGTGCCGAAGTGCAGCCGCAGGGAGAGCTGAGGCGTGGACGTGCACGTGTGGGTGTGTGTGTGCGTGTGTACATGTGTGTATGTTGTGCACGGCTCATCTTTAATTGCCATCTGCAATCTGCATCCCGAACATAGTCAGTAATTCGAGAAGCCCAGCGTGGGGTAAATAGCCGAGACTCATTTACAAGTACTTTCTCCCCGACTGTCTCTCTCCTACGCTTCCCTCCTTCCTCATCTTTCTCCAGCCCACAAACAAATCAACACTTTGCTTGACCTGTACTTTAGTTGCCATTGCTCTAACCTTCATGCACTGAACCTGTCCAAGGCTAATGTATAGAAAATTTAATTGCTTGAAAATGTATGAATTAAGAACATTTTTCACTCTACAATTTGCTCAGTGTGAAAGGGCTTAGGGCTATTTTCGCCTCCCTCTAAACTTCCCTCTTTCCTTCCGCTTGTAACTGCAGCCTCCACCTCCTGAAGTGTGTTATTTGTATTAAACAATGGCAGGCATTTTAACTAGCAGCTTTACTTTCCTTAATCACTACCTTCTGTGGTAATAATTACTCCTTTGAAACAAAAGGGAAGAACTGCAGCTTTTCAAGGCACAGTGCAGCTGGGGACGGGACAAGCCCTCTGATGCAGATTTATGTAAAGAGCTGATCATGTGCTCTGCAGACCTCCACAGCGCTGATTGTTTGTTCAGAAAAAGAAAAAAATATAAAACAAATCACTGATTGAATCAGTACGTGTTTGCACAACCAAAACAACTTTTATTGTACTACAGCATTTGTTATTAGAGGAGAAACACAAGGTGGTTGTGATGATGCTGTGCATACTGTTCATTGTCCTACATTGTCATTGTCAAAAGGCGACAGTGTTAACGAAATGAAGCAATTGTTTACTGACTGAAGATTTGAAGAATAGTTACATAATAAGTTACATAATAATCAATTAGAAAATGTACACTTGTGAATAGTAAAACAATTACCCATTTGTGTTGAATTTTCTTGCAATAAAAAAAAAAAAAGTTTTGGATACTTGCCCCTCTCTTGTTTTAGGACTCTAATAATGGAGCTACTTAAATACCATGCTAATAGTATGCCCTTTTCAACTCAGGAGACAAAGCCCAACCAAGCCCACAGTGCTGACGCGTGATTCTACTGTAGTAATCGGCCCCGTTCTCTTAGAGCCATTGCCTTTCTGATCGCATGCAGTCTTCTATTAGAGATAACAGGACCTTTGGAGTGTTGGCAGTTCCACGTGTGACCTTTGCGGGTGAAGCCGACTGCAAACAGCTGTGAATTGAGTGGAGCATAATGCAGGGCTAAAGTGGGCACCTTGATCAGGCTCAGTCAGGGACAGCCTTCACAGTCTTTGTTCTGATGTGGAAAATGAGAAAATTAGTCACCTTTACATATGCTCCGGTGTACTCGGGCTTACATAGACTGTACTGACCTCGCCTTGTATTCTCTGGGTTCTGCTGCTTCACAAAAGTAATCTGTCGCTTTCGCTATGTCGCGCCGTTCCTCCTCATCACCATTCTTTTGCCGCTCGTTGGTTTTGGATTTAAGCTTCTATTTTCCTGCATCACTTCCATTTATAGCTCTTATTCCTTTGCTTTTTTCTCTGTGTGTTTTACTAGGCACATTGATGCGATACCCTCGTCATCAGACACTGGGTAATGTCCTGAGTATGTCTGAGAAGGTTTAAGAAATATTATTGGCACCCACACCTGAAGATCAACATCTCGATTCGACTGTTGCATACTGCTGTTGTGTCCTTGGGAAGGCGTGTTTTCAGTTTTATTTTAGTTTAGTTTTGTTCTTGACACATTGTTTATAGCAGAAAATCAACAAAATTTCAAATGCATGCTAGATTGCAATGATATTATTGGATTGACAGCTATTGTACTGATCTTTACAATAAAACCAAACAACCAATGCTGTCAAAACATTACAGTACAGGAAAGAGCTTGTTCATACAGCCAAATCGTGCCCCATTTTATGTCTACCATGTGCTGGGTCAGTAATGGGCTGTATTCACATTCATAGGGCAGGTGCACAGCAGCTTTCTTCCATGTGATTGTTTTGGGTTTCATGTGATTTGGCCAGAAAATTGGCAATTTCAAACGATTCTGAATTTGTAGGTCTTTGGGGAAAATCCATTCTGGGCTTCATGTCATCCTGCAATTAGCCATTTGGGAAACTGGCAAAGGGGTGAAGGTGTCGTCCATCATCCAGCTGTTATAATGGAGCTGCGGTGTATAGGCCAGTCAAAAATATGAATTTGAAAAAAGGCAAATAAAGGCACAATGTGAATTACCAGCCTCTGATTTAAATCTGATTTTTGGGAACACTGTTATTTATGTTTTGGGGTTTTTTTTGGGTATTTTTTGCTGGGATCTGTCTACCCAGATAGCCTCACTGTCTTTCATTTCATTGCATACAGCTATGACAATACTTCCTCTAGTCATAAAACTGGTGTAATCCCTCATTCCTCTAGGAGTGGTCCAAGGTAGAAAAGGTTTAAAAGGTAGTCATCTGGGCACTGTTTTTGGAACAAAGGCAGGGCAGTTTCAGTTGAAAACTTATCGAGCACAGTGCATTTTAAATCCTAATGTCTCAAACCAGAACCATCAGACTGATAATGTAACATCTTGATTGCAAAAACGGTGTCCAGATGACTACCTTTTGAAACTTTTCTACCTTATGCCAAAATGTAGTCTTCAAATAGGTCTTATTTTGGTATGTCTTATGAGGATAGATAACTGCGCTGTGGTTTGGGTCCTTTCTTCATAGCCAGGC
Source organism: Periophthalmus modestus (assembly GCA_019594935.1). NCBI lineage: Eukaryota > Metazoa > Chordata > Actinopteri > Gobiiformes > Gobiidae > Periophthalmus > Periophthalmus modestus. Next base: position 25,886,612 of record JAIEZT010000009.1, on the reverse strand, counting down.
TTGAAACACAAAATGCAAAATTGTATTCTTCACCTAGTCACTCATTCCCACCTGTACCAACTGTATTCCCAATCCATGTAGCTGCAAATAAAATTTTGAGTGTGATTGTTTCTGCTTGTGGATGCTCTATTGTACAACTGTGCATGTGTGTGTGCATCTGCCTGTGTGCATGTGCTGCGGAAAAGTACCGAATGGTAATGATATCCTACAGCAGAAGTTCCAGCCGCACCGCTATAATCATTTCTACAGGATTAAGACATGACCCACATCGGCCCAACATATTAGTATTCGGAGGGAGAAGCACGCAGCACAGGGATCCAAACAGCAGCTCACAGGATGGAAGGAAGAGGGAATAACGTGGGAAAGAAATCCGCTGGAGGTAAACATCCCCGAGCTGCTGCAGACCCCTCCACAATGCAGGGAATCCTGGGTGGTTTTGAGGCCAGGTGTTGTGTCAAAGAGACGGCTTTTGAACTGGGAAAGAAGGCATACTATGTGAAGGTACTGTTAAGAAATATTCAAGTAAAAATATTAAATAGATATGAAATACACTGACCTTGACCTGTTAAATTGAAACGAAGCGCTTCCAGATTGTTCTAGAGTATAGCTGTTGTAGATGCAGGTCCGTCAACAGAAATGTCGGGGCTCAGAGCAAGAAGCCTGACATGGGCCCCCTCTAATGTAAATAGAATAAATTAATATAAGGAAAGTCCAGTTCTGGGCCCTTACCACCCGTGGGCCTGGGAAAACAGATCCCTTCATCTTCCCTCCCCCCGTCTACTCCCCTGTACAGATATATAGATATATTACACTTAAAATACAAGCTAATTTGAGACGTAACTTGGCTATTCTTGGGTGTTGTGCTTTGAAATACAGAAATCACTTTTTTCTCTGCTCTTATGAAGAAAATGGATGGATCAGGACAACTCAAAAGCATCTTGACATTTCTACAGATTTATCAGCTCTTCAGATTGTCACCGGTGCTACTGAAGACTTGATAGCACAACATCTTGTTGTAATTATAAAGTTTAACAAACAGCTTTTCAGTGGGCCCCTGTTCGGATCTTTGATTTGCATTTGTGGTGGGTGTGAGCATGCGGCAGATGGGAAATAAAGACAACACTGAACTACTGGCCCACTCAGTGTGCCCCAGAGAAGCCGGAGTGCATCATTTGGAAATATATTTGTTTTACTTTCTCTGTCGTCACTGTCATTCAATTTAACACAGGCAGTGATGTAAGATGTACTACAGTAAACCAAGGTGTGTGTGTAATGTGTTTTAATGACAAATACTCAATTGAGCATCACAGTATAGCCTTTACCACATGACTTTTAAATAGGTGTGACATTTGGAGGTAAAAAGAACACTTAAGGAAAAAGCATTTACAGAACGCAGGAGTAGGAGTAATTGTTGCCATAGCAAACATGTTTGGCCATTAAACTGACAGACTAACATGAGAGATGATAGATGCTCTTTTATACCATCTGACCTGCGATGATTCGTGCAAGTACACCTATATTTGTTGTATTGGTGAAAAGACATCACAGTATGAAATTATCAAACACGTTCATGATTTTATGTTTTATTCACTGTAAACCATTCCTATTTATGTTTGAAGTCTTTCCTCTTCAGATGCACATTTATTTGTTTTTATTGTGAAAAAATGAAAGTGGCTATGTGACATATACAAACCCTACCTGTATAAGTCAGAATTTTAAAGTACTTTTCTGAGCATTTAAGTCTCAAATGCACAAAGTGATTAAACATGCGTGAGTCTATTCAAATACAACTGTGACTAGGCCCGTGATAAGTCGACTGTACATCATTTTCCCCTTTAAAACTAACTTGCCGCTTTGTGTCCAGTTAGAATTTTTCTTTTACTGTGGATCACACCTGGACGACTGAGGGATTACACACACATCTTTAAAGCTAAGATGTTTTTGATGGGTTTAGTGCTGCTTAAAATGTCAGAAAACACATAATTAACCTGATATTTCGTAATTAGTGAATCTTTTGTCTGTCTTCCGGTCACATGGCCATTCACAGCTGTCCATTATATAACTCTGCTTATTAATGCAGGAGATGTGTGCCCACTTTAATTGAAGCATATCAGAAAACATTTGAGAGGATTGACAGGCCAAAGCACCTCCTCAAAGACTAATGGCTCTGAGGAGGTTCATCTGTGGCGTGCATGTGATTGATTCTTGTGTACATTTTGCAAGTGGATCTCAGGGCCACTTGCCTTTGAAATGAATTACATAGACTCAGTGGTAATACCTGCCTCTTTATGCAATCAATTAGAGTCCGGCATACAGCGCTGCGTTTGTTGTCACACTCAGAATAATGGCTTCCCCCGAGCCCAATGGAGCATGGGTAAACCAGGCTTAGAGTATATTTTAGTGACGCGAAGCTACTTATTCATCATTTAAAGATTGCCTATTGTGATAGCTGTGTGTTTTGGTTGGAGCGTGAGGGTGATTTTAGATGCAGATGTTGTTTTTTTTCAGATTCTGTGCTTATGCTGCACTCTGCACGCTCGCTCAGCATAAAACACATAATAGGTTTTCTCATGCGTAAATGCGTGTGATTCATATAGTCTCTCACTCATAGGATTAAACACAAAAATGTCATATTTGTATACAGAGTCAGTGTAAGCAGTCATGCAGATGCACTTCTAATTTTCATTTGGGGTGCAGATTTGAAAGGTGTTTTTTCTCTCGGCTGGTGGGGAAATTCGTTGAAAACTAGGTGAACTTTGCCGTTTGTATAGTTACCAAAGCCTCAATTGTATTCTTTTGTTGTAATGATCCTCTGGGACAAAAAAAACAAACAAAAAAAAAACAGAAAAGGGACTCAAAGGTTTGATTTGATGCATGTGTGTCTCTTAGATTTCTCTGCTCATCTATAAGGATATAAAGTCACACTGATGCAATATTCATTAATGAAAGGAGGCTTGAAGCTGCCATTTGTAATTAGGCAGGACAACCCGCCCCTGTTGTATTCTCACATATCACCACTAGATGCTGTCTACATGACTGCTGTCTGATTGTGTCCAGCTTTGACTTGACACAAAAAGACCAGAGAGCACAGGTGAGTCTGAAAAAAGGTTAGGTGAGGTTGAGAGGCAGGGGCCAGGTGAGCAGAGGGGCTGACAGGTGAGGGGAGGGGCTGACAGGTGAGGGGAGGGGCTGACAGGTGAGAGGAGGGGCTGAGAGGTGAGAGGAGGGGCTGAGAGGTGACGAGGAGGGGCTGACAGGTGAGCAGAGGGGCTGACAGGTGAGAGGAGGGGCTGACAGGTGAGGGGAGGGGCTGAGAGGTGAGAGGAGGGGCTGAGAGGTGAGCAGAGGGGCTGACAGGTGAGGGAGGGGCTGACAGGTGAGAGCGGAGGGGCTGTCAGGTGACGGGAGGGGCTGACAGGTGAGAGGAGGGGCTGAGAGGGAGGGGAGGGGCTAACAGGTGAGAGGAGGAGGGGCTGAGAGGTGAGGGGAGGGGCTGACAGGTGACTGGAGGGGCTGACAGGTGAGGGGAGGAGCTGACAGGTGAGCGGAGGGGCTGACAGGTGAGGGGAGGGGCTGAGAGGTGAGGGGGGGGGCTGACAGGTGACTGGAGGGGGCTGACAGGTGAGGGAGGGGCTGACAGGTGAGAGGAGGGCTGACAGGTGAGGGGAGGGGCTGACAGGTGAGGCAGGAACAAAGGCTGGTGAGGGAAGGGGGGAGGGGCTGACAGGTGAGGGAAGGGGCTGACAGGTGAGGAGGGGGGGCTGAAGGGTGAGGAGAGTAGGAGGGGTTGACAGGTTTCACATCTGCCATTTACTGATAACAAAAAAATCTAATAAAGTTACAGATGGTAGCTTTGAGGAAGGGTTCAGAACATTTGAGTGAGAACATTATCTTGGCAGTAAAGACACAAAGCTTAAACACTGAGCTACAATAATTTGTTTCGTGGCCCTCGCAGTAGTGGTAGATCCATAATGCATTTCTATTCATAGTTTTTATCCTCCTGTTTAAAGACAGCATCTCGAGCAGTTTTCACCATTTGAAAGATTTAACGTTTTGTTTAAAATCTAAGTACATTACCGGGGCAACGGTAATCATCAATCTGAAACCCATGGATCTTCTCACAAGTGTAAAGTAACTCTTCTTCTTCCCGTAAACTACATTTGGGTGGGCATGTGTTACAGGCAGCTTGGGGAATTATTGTTTCAGTAGCTTGCATCAGAAAGGGCATCGGGAGTATCCATCTATCCATTTTCTTCTGCTTATCCGTGGCCAGGTCTAAGCAGGGACTCTCAGACTTCCCTCACCCCAGATACTTCCTCCAGCTCCTTTGGTGGGACCCCAGGCCAGCTGAGAGACGAAGAAAGAAGATCCTGTTGTTCTACTGGTCCTCATGAACAAAATGAGACAATAAACTATTCGAGCTTGTTGCAGAAGGAGCTGTCACACTGTAAAAATGTTAGATTATGAAATGATGTCCACAGTGACAGAACTTTGAGTCATTGAAGAGGATTTGTGTCATGTGCGCCCCTGTACTGTACATTCTATGCAAATGCACACAAATCAAAGGCAATGGTGTCGTTCTCACAGGAAATCATTGGTGGTAATTAACATCCTGGCGCTTTCCGTTCTCTGCGCTGTGATTGGCTGGGAGTTGATCCACAATCCCAGTGCAGGCAGGGGTACCGCAGGGATGTCATCAGGCTGTGTTAGTGTGTAAACATTTGTGTCCTCCCCAGTGTCTCCATGTCCCCATGTCTCCAGCTCAAGTCATTTGTCAGCTTCTGTTTGGATCTATCAACATGGCGGGCCCCCACTGTTCACAGCCTGATGTGAGCGTGCAGCGGAGATGCTCGGACCTGCACTTACCCATTAAGAATAAAAAAGAAAAAAGTAAAACATTGAGATGTATGTTGAGTACAAAAGAAACAAAAAAAAAAAGCCTTTCTCCTCAGGATGTAAAAATATGTGTTGGAGATAAAAGAGAATTTGTAAATGAATTCCTTAGATGTGTTATTCTCCAGATAGGCCGTGTGCGTTAGAGCGCCAAGTACGTGCAAAACTCCAGAGGCTGAGCACAAAAAAATGTGTGCAGATTCTAGTTAGATCAAATGAAACATACATGTAGATTCACACTGGATCAGGGTACCTTTCAAAAAAAAAAGACAAAAAGATATAATATAAGTACTCCACACTAAAACACATAATTGTCTTTCATGACGCTGCTAAAAAATGCTACAGATTCAATGTTTCAATCTGTATTTTGACCATAGCCAGTTAAAATTTCAATATGGTTTTCTTTGCTTTATGTAAAAATAATTATGTTAATGTCTTGTGCTGTGTAGATGTGCTATACTGGGAAGCAAACGAGCCAGGTAGAACAAACAGGTGGAACATATGGCATTTTCATTGTATTATTATTAGCACAGCGAATGTACTGACAGAGCCACTGATGTGAAGTGTCAAGCGAGAGAGTAATTGTTGCCACTAGCAACAAGAACAATTGTTGGTTCAAGCAACACAATAAATGATCTTCCACCACCATCGGATTATGATCTTACAGTTTTTATTTGCACATCTGCATAGGTCTGTCTCTATAATTACTGCATCAACTTGTGTACAGTTTCTTTGCAATAATGGGGAGAGTTTTGCCATGTTATGTAAAAAGGTAAGATTTGAGCTGTAACTTCTGTGGGTAACTATTGGTTCATTCTGCCATGTATTTCTTGCAGCTCAGACTTTTAATGATACTGTCTATTTAAAGTTGGCTGACTGGGATTGTGCTGCTTTGTGACTGTGGTGTGCAACAGTTTTAAATTATTGTTTATCGCGATATTTCTCTGTAACTATATATCATGCTTCAAAATGTGTTGTCTTGAGAGGCCTACATCTGCATCAGTGTTTAGAGATATGGCTGAAAGAAACCTTGACAGGGTTATTGAAGATTTAAAGGTATTTATGATGAGATATGTGTGATGTATTTGCAAGATTTCCTTTGATTTTATTTTGATTTTAGTTTTTTTAATTGTTTGACAACGCAGTACAGTTTCAGCATATATCGGGGGTCATCATTTGAATGAATTTGTAAGTCAAAACCCCCCATAAAGTTTGTGGAAATATAAAAGGCTGCATCAGTTTGTAAGTTAACTTGAACTTTAGTCCCTTTTTTTCTGGCACAGTCCCAGTCATCATTGAATCTACATCATTTTGTCATGACTCTACCCTCAACTCTTTGTCCTAAATACTAGCACTTTTCTCTTACTTTTCCTCTTCTTTTGTCATTTTTCCGGCTGGTTGCGCTTATTTCCCTGTTGGACTGTATTTCTGCCGAGGCCAAACCGTGCTGCCGTCCTCCCAGTCTCCGAGAGCGTAATGTTTAGAGGCATGTCACCCAGTGTCACACAGGGAGTTCGTGAGTCCCTTTGCTCTATTCTGACCATAAAAGGAGATTTCACATGAGTCTACAGTGGTGGGAAAAAGCCAGTCCCTGAACCCGCTGGCAAAAAATAAAAGCAAAGGAGAAGGGAGCCTGCAGCGCTGATAAGACTAGAGTAACAAAGACACTTTTGTGAGAAGAACAAGCGAGTGTTTTTTTTTGGTTTAAAAATCTGAGTTACACTTTGTTGGAGTGCAAAGAGGTTAGGAAGGCAAGAGTTCACTACATGCGGAACTGTTTTGAGGAATTCCCCCTAATGAACCAGTGAACAAAATGGACACCAAAGGAATCTGATGACTAGACCCAATGCTTTGTGGATTTTCTGGATTGAATTACTGAAGAGAGAGCCATTTATTTAGCTCATTATCTTTTCGTCAGGTATAAAAAACAGTGGCTCCTAATGGGTTTGCCTTTTGTTTCCGTGGACACAGACTCTATTGTGTCATCAAAATGGGACGATTAGAGATGAAAGACGAGACAAAGGCGAGGGCATAGTTACCTGTTCACGGAGGTGGTCATTTTTCTCTGTAATTAAAGGCTTACATTTCCCAATCGCACCATTGTGAACACACAGTTTGAAGGAGCAGGATTCACCTCGATTAAGCGCTCCCAGGCTTGTGACGGTAATTAAGGGTCTTTCTCCAGGGGCGGCCATATTGAGACTGTAACAGAGGGAAGTGGGCACAGATATTTCGATGTCCAGTGAGTTTTGCAAAAATTTTCCAACCATAATTAAAGCTAAACATTAAAACGCTCCAACAATACTGCACAGTACCTGGCCTGGTACTGTGCAGTGTGTCCTGTGTGTCCTGACAAAGCTCGCTGTGCTGCTCCTACCTCGCACACAGTAGGTGTTGTCATGGCAACCCGCAGGCAGCTGAAGGAAAAAGGAATGTTGACGGACACATTTGGACTTCTTGAGCACAGAGCCCCTTGCTGTGATACAACCAGAGCAAAAGGCTTTGTCAGGCTCCTCTGGGGGAGGTAAAGAAAAAGCGCATGTTTTTTAGGATCAAGATAAATGCGATCCAAGCGTCAGTGGTGCAAGGTGCTGTGTGTCGAACATAAATATCCTCAAATCTTATAAGAACTGTGAAATAGTGTAAAGATTTCTTGCTCGATCACTTTGTTTTTGCTTAGGTCTAATCTGCCTGCAGGAGAGGACGTTCATTGAAACTGAATTACAGAGAATGAAGACAGACAGAGACGAACGGGCGAAGTAAAGGCTTTGTCAAATTGATGTGTGTAAATATCCACGAAAATGTTGTAAGAATAAACATTGAAAGATGAATTCACATAAGATTCACAGATTTGCATTTCATAGTAAGCATTCAGAACATAACAAATAGAACAGCGGATCACATTCAGTATAAGAACAGAAACATTAACACTTTCTTCCAATGACTGACATATAATCTTTGGTTTATAGTGGGGCTCAGTAATAAGGCTGCTTTCAGATTCAAACTCCAGATACAAAAGGTCTAGGAGCTAATCATTTTGTTTTTGTGATTATCCCACTGCTATAAAGATTGTAAGATAACAGTGTTTATGCCATCATTCCCTCTAACAATCTGTTTTGTGTAGAAGGCAGCCCATATGGCAGAGCAGTGATCCGGTGCATATTTGAGTCCCTGCCTCTGCGGTGACTGTGCAGCTGTGCTTAATCCCATATAGCATGCTGTCTGCAGAGCCATGCATGTGTTGTTATGTCAGATGTGCATTTGGGACTTCGTTCTTCCTTCCCATCCATTTTTAACAGCGTTTATGAATCTATTTTCCAACCTTGCCATAAACAAACTTATGAGCGCACCAACTTCTAAACCGTAATGTTTTAATGAAAGCGTTGTCAAATAAATCAGGAATAAACTCAGAAAATGGTTTGAGGTAGCTTGCCGCTCGTCTATTTGTTGCGTGTCTATTTCGTTCCCCCTAGCAGATCGATGTGCAGAGAAAGGATTCTCCGCTTGCTCTGTGCACTTTTCCATGCTTGTTTCACACTTTGTGGAGGCAGAATCATGACTGACAGGAGCGCTATCAGATCCTCCTGCCGTGAGCTCCACACCAAATCTTCACAGACGCACTCCCTCCCTGCCACACACACACACTGCCATTTTAATTATTGCACAACAGGACCAAAGTGTCAAAATGCAGAAATGAAGATTGAGATTTTGTAATAGGAAGCGTATAAGAGCAGACTGCACTGTGGTGGTCTGCAGAGGTGTGATAAAGGTATTGATTTTGCATAAATACGTGCTTTTATGTTTAATGACTTAACAGTATTTATTTAGAGCTGTTTGTGCTTGACGGCTTTCGTAAAATATGTTCATGTAAGAAGCATAGATCAGAATAATTGTCTGGTCCAATGCAGAGCCAACGATGGTACATGGAGTAGCTTAAGGCCTTAGAATCTCACTCCAGAGATAATATACATTTCATCTATACATAATGTTAAATTATGCCAGTTGGATACAGTTTTTAGATAGAAAATGTCTAGTTTGTCATCAAAAGTAGCTTCTTCAGTCTTGACGTAGCTCTGTTAGGGACGGATTTAGAGAGATGAGTTATCAGCACTGAAGCTAACACACTCAAGTTTTGGTCTGAATACATAATTTCGCCTTCTTTTGCTCTGGAACTTACCTCTGTATTAAAAAATCTGAATTAAATAAGATGGTGAAGGCTTGCTCTGGTAGATCTAGATTACAATGCTGTCCACTGCAGTATCCAAAGAGCTGCTGAGTGGCTGTCTGTTTGAACAACAGGCTGCCAAAGGTAAACCGGAGTAAATGGATTCTCACAATAGGAGTAAAAGAGTGTTAAAAAACGGATTGACTGAATATTAACATATCAGGCATTACAAAACAGGAGACTCCTGCCAAACACTGCTTTGGCAGTCAGGGACGTATTCTCCATCCTTTTATTTATTTGTTTGCTCTTGACATAATGAACCACAGGTGTATTATTGTGGAGCAGCCTCACACCTCACTGTGGCTGGTTTTAAGCACTTAATTTTAGCCACATTTTCAAATAGTCCATCTAAAAAAAGAAATTACATGTCAAAATAAAAAAATCTCTCATGTTTGTATGTGTATTTAATTTTTTTATTTTAGCTTTAGTAACACAAATACAAATTGTTGTTGTATTTTTTCAGATGTCTAATTAGATCATTTGCTAGATTTAATAAACCATTGGCTGTGGGTTTACTGTACTTATGCAGTGAAGATATGTACAATTTAAATGTTTTTTCTCACTTGTAACTTTTGCTAAAACTAGGCTAACTGAAGTTGCGAGTCAGCTGTCTGTATTTTGAAGTAGACTCTCCAGATTGCTGCTGAGTCTTGTGGGAGTTGATCAAGTAAAAGCTGTTGTCACATCCATCTGCTGGTTGTGACTATGAGACTGGACATATGGGCGCTTTTTAGTGACATCACAACTCATGTAGACACCAGCCATATTCTTCAACTTCCCACCGCCTATAACATCCTGTTCAGAATATAGTGCATGTCAAATTTCTTCTGCTTCAAAATAGTAATCATTTTTTCATAAGAGAGGCTCCACTTTCTCGAGTGTAGTTTCTGTGCACTCTTGCTAACCTTGTGATTTTGGTTCGGATAGAATGTGATGTGATGGGAAGTGAAGAGGGGCTACTTCAAAGTGGTGTTAAACATTCATAGTGTTTAAATAACCTTATTTGGCCTTTGTTAATAGTAACTGCAGTGGCTTCGAGCTATGCAACAGAAATACCGTGGCCATCAGTGATAATTGGTTACACTTTAATGTAGCGTTTTTCCACTCAAATCAAAGCACAAGAACCATTCACCCATTCACACACACATTCATGCACCAGTGTACGCAGACACTGTGTTTCGGCCACAGTATTCATTTGTGGGAGCTGAAATTGCACCACCAACCTGTGGGTCAGAGGATCTGATTTATCTGCTTTACCAATGATTTTGTGAGCAGGATTTGAACTGCCAACCTTCAGATCAGTGGGCAAACGCTCTACCAACTGAGCTGCCGTTGTGTACAAAGCTCCTCCCGTGTGACTGAGCTCCTCATCCTATCTCTAAGGGAGCACCCAGCCACCCTGCGGAGGAAACCCATTTCGGCAGCTTGTTTTAAGCAATAACAACATCTGTAATAAGATCATTGGAAATGGATACGCTTAATGCCGTACTGTGAAGCATTCCAGGCAAAGTGGTGACATCACCAAACAGACGTACAGCAGCAGACCCGCAACCAGAAAAGTTAAACAGCTCCTTTAATATAAATAATTTCCCAGTTTATAGCATCTTTGTTTTGATGCTACGTGTACGCCACCAAAGCGCCTTACTCGAAAACTCACTTTACACATCAAGGTTTTTATGGCATGTTAGTATTTTTTCTCATAAAAGTAACTATCATTAGAACAGTGTTAGTTCCGACTCCAACCATTTTTCACCTCATCACGCTCATGTTAGGATCCTCTTTCATCAAGACGTTAGCTTAAATGAAAGTGACTAAGTACAGAGCTCTGATGGTTCGCTCCATGCCAGACACTGTGGGGCTTTGAAATGGCAGCACCAGCACAAGACCAAAAAGTGTTATTACTCACCAAAGACGCTGTGTGAATATGATTTATTCAGAATGCACAGTCTGGGCTGTGGCTTCTTCTACACATAAAACATAGTGGTGTCTGTCACGCTGAGCAGCTCTGGAGAATGGACTGCAGAGATATAGGCCATAGAGACTGGATTGTTATTCACATTTTTGTCTTTGGAATTTTTTATGACTTTTTGTGTTGGTTTGTTTGTTTTCAATTGTCAGAATTTGACTTTATTGAATCTAAGAAGACTCATAGACCTATATTTCAAAGACTTGTGAGATACTGCTAATGACAAAGATGCATTGTGTAATTTTTCGGGTAGAGAGTCTGCACCTGCTGGTCACAAGAAGTTACAAGTTAGATCTGTGGAGAGGCGGCGCTGCTCACAGTAACAATCTATGCTTTTCAATTGTTATTTTTTGTGATGAAGACAGTTTTAGGACTTAAACCTTCTTGTTGTCAGGCGAGAGTGCGAGGATAATAACTCAGCCCAATAGATAGATTCATTCTGAATATGGTTCGGTCTACTATGGCTCTCTCTGAAAGCGTTGGAACCAATGATTGGAGCATTCAAACACATACTTCACGCTGATTGGTTAAAGCGTCACAACAGTGTAACATGCCAAAAAAACAAACTTTACTTAAATCCAGTTGAGAGAAAAGCACAGGCGTCTTACCCATCCACAAATGCACAAAGCACTTCACTCTGCAGTTTTTCAAAAATTGAATAATCTGGATTTCTACTAAAATAGGCTGAAGTTTGTCTGTCGGCTTCACCGTGTTGGTTTTGGCTCGTTCTCAGAAGATTGTTTGTCCCACCGGCTCATGGCTTGAGATCTCGTCCCATCCTTAGCATTTACCCCTGAACTTAGCGTCGTGTAGTGAGTGAATGACATGTTTTTCTGTTGGGCTCAATCAGTGTTTCTATGGTGATTCTGATCTGTCTGATCACTCCACTCCCGCCTGTCAGTCTTACCGGCTGCTCCGTACATCTGTGGTCAATGTGGACAGCATCTGCACTCTGTTTTATGATCAACATTTGCTTTTCCTTTGCTCACGCTCAGAAAGCCTATTTTCTTTTCCTGTCTGCAGCTGAGTGTGTCTACTCAGAGAAGCCCAATTACTCCAAATACTGTGAAATCAACTAAACATACGGCGAAGAGCAGGGCCAAACGGATCCTTGACCTGTTCTAACGGACTTCCTTTAATAGCTTGTCATACACACTCCTCTGCCACACACTGTCAGAACTAAATATACTTCATTTCCTTGTTTATAAAGACATTTCATGCACCCATGACCCTGGTCCGGGTTTGACAGTCTGTTCTGTGTATGTGCCGATTTCAGTCAGTGGACAAGGTCATTGTTTTATTTTATTTTTGTATTTTATTTTCAGGTAATTGTGTTGTTTACATCATAGGCAGAGGATAAAAAGTGAACCATGATTCCTGGACTAGATCTTGCTCGTGATGACAGTTTTAGTATTTGCATTTCAGATTCAGAGAACTATTTATCTCCAAGGGTAATTCATTCAGGAGGATTTTTGAGAGACAGATAATGAGATAATGCATTATACTGATAAAGCGTGTGTATAGTTACAGTAAGATCTTCATATAGAAACTTTTTTTTGCAAATTTGTTCTCAACCCCTGTGAATCTGAGAATTCAAATTGTTTTTTTTTTTTTCCTTCCTTGACTTTGCCTTTCTGGGTTCACTGTGAGTTACCAAGAGGTCACATTTTTAAGAGGAATTCCACTGTCTGTTCTTAAAATTTTATGCAAACCAACACAGATTGGGCTAAAATGTCAGCAATTTCATTTTGTCTGTACAGGAACAAAACCCTAATATGACCTCATTATCCAAATATCTGCAGACACACCTGCGCTGAAGATGGTGTGTGCAAATTGAGCTGGCCATCTCGGCATATCTGACCATTTTCTACCACTGCTGAAGAAAAGCTAACAAAGCGGATTAGCCCGTGTTTCAGTGTCCTCCCTGACCTGTCACCTGCTCTTTACACCTACTTATAATTAGGTTCAGGAGATGGTGCAATGCATTGTGGGAGACCATGATTTTTTTTTTTTGAGCGTGAGTCATGGGAACAAGAGAAAAAAGGCGCCCACCCTTTTCCCTCTTGTTCCCATGACTCCCTCTTAAGTCTATGTAATCCATCAGGAGCCGTGTCCACGTCCTGGCTGCGGAGATGTGTCAATCACTCCAGATTACATAAACGAGTCCCACACTTACGCAGGCCAAACCGCACACGCGTATTCAAGATCTGATTCCCACTCCTGACTCAGCGGGGAGCATTCACACTATTATTTGGAGAGATGTAGCCACTGTGTTCAAATTCATGCTGCGCGTTTCATTGTGCAAAGGCGTCAATGAACATATGTGAATAATACCACAGAAAAGTATGGGTTATGGGTTATCTGAGGGTGGTTTGTGAAAGCCAGACATAGAAATCACAGCTACAAGGAGTAACAAAAAGATACTAATGGACAAGTTTGAAATGTTAGGGAGAGATCTAGCTAGAAGAGGTGTTTTTCCCTTGTGGGATAAGACTTGTGATCCACCTCAAATGGTCTGTAATGAAAGCAATTTGTTAGTTTAAGTACATTTTTACCAATTTCAGCATTTGATTTTGGGGTTTAGTGGACAGAGGTTGAAAAGTGGTTTAAAAATCCACTTTTAGTTTCAAATCCAGGATCACCAGCCTATCTTGAAAGCAGTGGTGGATGAAACACTCAAATTTGTTAAGTAAAAGAAAAGAGGTAAAAAGTTACTCAAGTAAAATTAAAGTATCACACAAAATAAAGTACGTTTAACAATGTACTTTAAGAATAAATCATAAAATTATATATCACTTCAGTGTAGTTCATTTGTTAAAGCGTTAAGTGCAGTGATATTGATTAAAAAAAAGAAGCATTTTTGTCAACAGTAACAATATTGATTATGTCGTAATGACTGACCGGGAGACCAAAGAGACAGGACTCGGGGAAACAGTTAGAACAGAGTTTATTTGTAGATATAGGAGATTGAATGAGGTCGTCATAACAGATAGTTGGGAGCAGTGTTGTAGGCAGTAGTCCTGGAGCAGGTCGTGGGTCGCAGGGTCAAAGGCTGGGATGTTCATACCGGACATGGAGAGTTGGGTCAGAGACGGAGGAGCAGGGTCGTTCCAAGGAGTGGCATCACGGTGGATAGACGAGCAGGTACACCGGAGCATGACATGAAGATGACAAGACGACCTGGCCCTGGGTCCTGGCTCCCTTTATAATCCTCAGGTGCAGCTGTTTCTGGATTAGGTGCAGGTGTGAATGGGAGGAGCCCAAATCTCCACCCACGTCCAGGCTCAGATGCAGAAAGGAGGGGGGGGGATAGTGGCAAAACCCACAAAACCCCAAATCCTGACAGATTAAAGCTGAACTTGAAAACTTTAATCAGGATGTTTCCATGAACATGGTCAAAATCACCCCTCAAATCATATGAAAAGTACTTTTTACTTTTCAGTCCAGTACAAAAATGTAATGGAGTAGAAAGTACAGATACTGCTCTCAAATGTAGTGAAGTAAAAGTAAAAAGTATGCACTGTAAAATGTACTTAAGTAAAATACAGATACATACAAATTCAACATAACGTACTTTACCTCTTGTATTTCGTTACCTTCCATCACAGCTTGAAAGATACAATCCAGCACAGTCTGATGCACCAGACTGTTTAAATAATGATGCAGTATTAGTCATGCTGTTTTCTCTTAAAAATGCTTTGTGTAGGTAAATTCCTTATCATTAAAATTCAGCTCGGAGTGGAACATCAAAAATAACCGTTACCATGGAAATCCGCCATGTTTTTTGGCAGCATTTCAAAACATCCATAGAGATACATTGGCAAAAGCAAAGTAAAACAGAAAACAAAAGAGCTGTGGAACAACCCGATAAGCTGCTGGGTCACTACTGGAGAATACATTTCAATGCTTTTAAATGAACGCTAAGTGTAGCATTTAGCATCTGCAAATCTCCACTGGTTTTAGAGTAACTGAAAATTCTATGAGATGTGACGACACAATCCCAAGCTCTATAAAATCATGATAAAAGTTAATGTGAGGAAAACTCGTAAAGTGGAAATTGTTCCAACCGGGATTCCGTACTCCCTGTAATCACTTTCCTTTCCTTGATTGCTTTGACAAATGTTTATCACAAATAATTCTACGGAAACTACTGCCAATCACTACTCAGTCAGAGTGAGATGGCAAATAGCTGTAGAATCACAGTGCATTATGATAATAGAAGCCTGTGTAATTTGACAGCAGGGGAGAACGGGGAGCTGAAACGCTGCTGCCCCTCCTCTGTACTCTGATGGTGTGAGGATGGTTCACCTTATTGTTTCTGTGCTGGTTAATAGTCATGCTTCCATCTGCTCACACTTGTCTTTGCTTCCAATAGCAGTTTACTCACCTCGCAACAATACGTGTCAGGTAAAGCTGTATTTTCACCACGTGGGGGCGCCATATTTAGGACGATGTGTATGTTGCTGTTATAGAAAAGTTTAACCAGTCAGTGTTGATTTAAGAATAAGGATGGGCTGATTTGGAATTTTTGTTTCAGTCGATACCAATATTTGATATTTTTGGAATGATAATTGATATTTGTTAACATCAGTTGTTACAGCCCTGGGCCTATGTGTTGTCCCTGCTGTCTCTCCACGGCCCTCTCAGGGGTGCTCCTCCAGCTGGCAGGTGATTGACAGCAGGGCCTGCATGTGATTGGAGCAACGATCAAGAGCCTGCCAAACGTGTCCTTCCACCTGTGGCATCACCCCTTTAAAAGGCCCCGCCCCCTGCCACTCCCAGCTGCCCGATTTGTTTTTTGGACGGCTTGCCACTTGTATGACTTTGAATCCTGAAAACTTTGTAAATTTGACTTAAATCTGAGACTGAGAAACTTGAACTTTTGTGTTTAAACTTATCCCTTAAATTTTGTACGCGGAGCCTCCTTTCGTTTGTTTTGTTTGTAATGTAACTTTAAGTTTTATGGTTATTGTACCCTCATTTATCACAACATTAAACTAAGCTACTTATTATCTTGTGTTACTTCCTTTCTCCCTAGGAAACGGTTTGTAACATCAATATTGAAATTTCTGTTGCAGTTAAGTTTGCAAATGACCTGTTTCCTCCTTTTTCTCAGATATAACGTTATTATAATGATATTTGCTGTACTTTATGAAGATTGAGTGAAAATACTGCCATCTCTAGGCTCATTTTCCTTCTATTTTCATTTCAAATAGAAAAATATTGGCCTAATATCTTTGGAAATTTTACCAATATGTAAAACCATCCCTGTTATCACTGATAATTTGTGCCCATACAAAAGACTTATACAGTGCTTTTCCACCTTCAAGGCACTAAAAGCTCTTTACATCAGGGAATCACTCACCCATTCACACACACATTCATACAGAGCGGGATTCAAACCACCAACCTTCAGATCAGTGGACAAACACTCCAGCTGAGCCATTGTCACCACCATGATGCATGAATCAAGTAAAATCCACAGATTCGATAATGTTCAGTGTAGAAAGAGTGATCTACATCAATATCACAAAAGAACAATACCCAAGTTGCTGCTTAAACTTAGATGGCTGCGTTTTGCTTAACGACATGAGGCCTGTGTGTTTCCTGAAGGCCCATGGAGCTCAGTGGAGACTTCCTCCCAGCAGCAGCATGACATTCCTGCTTCACAACGGCTGAGGAGAACTGGTCCAACACAAACAGATATGATTTAAAGAGCAATACTAAACATTTTCAGCGCCTCCCTTCCAACCAGCCCAGTATATTATGTTCGAGTGGCCCTAAAGTGGTGCAATGCATTGTAAGAGCCCACTTGTGTGTAAGCGGAGCGTCTGTTTTGTAGGTACAACATGTATCCTTTGTAGCGGCCGGCTGTGCACAAATACCAGGCGCAGAGAGGCTGTTGAACTTTAAAAATGTCAGCTAGTACCCCTCACACAGACTAGAATGAGCTCAGTCCCCCTGCTCTTCGCTCGTGCACATCTTCACATTTCCATTGTACTCGCGGTGACCTAGCCAAGTCCCCTTTTTGAAGCCGCATCCGAGCTCCGGGCACGAGGAGAGCGCAGGACAGATAGCCTCAATTCAAACAGCGGTTCAATAGTGACCTTGGATGTGCCGTTCCAGTGTCCGGATGGTGACGGGAGGAGACGGAAGGCGTGAGCTTGTTAGTGCTGTGACTAAAGGCAGACTGTTAAAAATGACTCACAGAACAGGAGAAGTTGTGTTTTGCTTGAAAAATATGGATAGGAGAGATATGTTTTAGATTGTGGAGCTGTCCGTGGTGCTGAAATACAATGTGGCGTGACTTTATGTCTGTTTTACTGTATTCACTTCCATAATCTTGGCAACAGATCACTATGGTTTTCATTAGTGACACCTGGTTTTGGTAAATAATAATAATTTGGCATTAAATTTGTATATATATGTCTAAAGATCAGGCAGCTCAGATGTAATTACTCATGGTAAATGTAAGTAGTGGTGAAGCTGTGAGTTTCATAACTTTGATTGACAAGCGTCTATTTAAGTTTCTGTCTTAAAAGTTAAAGCTAAAGTCGATTTCTCACAGATTGCTTGTTTTTTTTGCATCCTGTGGGCGCTGTATGTGCTCATACATGTTCTTTCTCAAAATAATTCCCTTTACTGTCCATGCGGCATTATGCGTCTCTTTGATTGTTTACATGTTTTGTTGTACATGCTACACTGAGCAGCAGCGGCTCAGCTCCCCTGGGTCATTGCAAAGAAATGCAAAAAAATACACACTGTGAATACAAAACAATGTTCTTTAGTCTTATATACATGGGAAAGGAAATTAAGAGCTGTTGCCATAGCATTTAACAATTCAAATCACAGTAGTCTATCTTTTGAATGCAGAGATGTCCTCAAAATGTTTAGCAGAAAGCTGAAACTCATGAATGGGAATGATCTTTGGGCTAATGATATTGTTATCTTTGTATTTGAGTGTCCTTACAACACATTTTTTTCTTTAATTGTTTCCGGTGTGTGTTGTAAAGTGCTCTGTCACCTGCCCTCCGCTGCACAAAGGCCCCATCGACTGCTAAGTGACAGTAACTTTGTCTTGAGCATATTATGTGCGGGCAAACTGCAGTTGTTGACTCCTAACCTTCTCTCATGGCCGCTAGCAGCTGTAAATAAAATAATGTTATTGTGTGAGCATCTCCTCCTCTTCCTTACTTCCTCTCATTTTCTAAACTGGTCTCAGGGGGCGATTTGTAAAGCTCTTGAGTGCCCCCATGTGGTTTGTAACTGCATTTGTTTTTAAGCTTCCTGTGTGACCTCTGTGCTGTGGGAAAAGTCTGTTTTAATTACACCTTGATTCTGGCCTCAGGTGGGGGAGCATGCTAGCCTCACTGCGGGGATAAAGGTGAAGGACTGGAGCTAAGACCTGGTATTGGAAAAGCCGATAGCTGCATCAGCGAAACAAAGTCAAACACTATTGTTCTTTGAGTACAAAAAAAGTATTGAGTACTATGTTTTCAGAGGTGGAAGGAGTACTCAAAGTGCTGTCAGCTAAATTCAAACCAATGAGATAACTACTTTTATGTTGTTTCTATCCTCCAAACTCTACTGGGACAACAGTGCTGCAGGAGAATAAGCATGTTGCCCATTAACAGGAGAGTTTGACGGCCTTAGAACATGTATTTACCAGTTTCTCTTAGTTCTGTCTTGCAGTTGCAACAGGACAGACATCCCATCTAAAAAATGTGCATTTATTTCAATAGGCTACTTCTGTAACCACACACCAAGGTCACTAAGCTTAATTAAACTCATTTATTTTTAAACAAATCATGAAATGCAATTGTGTTTTGCATCTTTCCAATTAAAATTAAACTCATTGAACTAACGAAGTATCCGAGTATCTCTCCCTTACTCTCTGTGTGTTCTGTCTGTGCAGGTACTACTCTGAACCTGACGTGCCGAGCCTTTTTCGGTTACAAAGGAGAAGCAGCGCCAATCATGTACTGGATGAAAGGGGAGAAGTTTGTGGAGGATTTGGATGAAGAGCGAGTTCAAGAGAGCGACATCAAGTAAGAAATCTCACCTTAACATGGCACTAAACAGCTGTAAACATGTGTGGAGCTGTCCGTGGTGCTGAAACACTCTCTCTCGTCTGTAGCGATATATAAACACGTATCTTTCATCTTTTTGGAGCAGGAGCAAATCACTGAAAGACATTTAAGAGATAAATAAATGCCGAGAGAGGGTTTGACTGTTTTAGGTCATTAACTTCGTATTGGAAATGATAAATGCGTGTGAAGATTGAGTCGCTATCTCCAAAATCTGTTCCATTGTGTTTGTGGTTTTTATATCACGCAGATATGTAGCTCATTAGTCAGACTGAATGTATTTTGGGATTTTTAGTTTTATTATGTACAATAAACATGTCAACTGCCAAGGAGGCTCTGTGCAACATCGTTATCTTTTATTACTCAATGAGAAGTAATGATACAAATACGGTTTAATGCTAATGGAGCTAGATAAGACTGTGTGTGTCACTGAGATAAGATGCACATCAGATTCAGCAAACAAATATGTTATACCCGTTCAGGAAAATGTATTGTTTCCATGGTAATTTCAAATATATATATATGGCTGGTGATTCTTTGCTGTTAGGAAGCGATGCAACATGCATAACACACACGCTCTGGTAAATGTAGTACTATATCTTTACTCTTTTTTACTTATTTACTTCTGTAGCTGCCAACTAGTAACAGTAGTAGTAATAGTAGTAAGCTAGTAATAGTAGTCATAGAGTCCATAGCGTTTTCATTTCATTTTCATGCATTTTTATTAATACAGAGAGAGCCCGATGAGAGCACTCAGACTCTCCTTTTCATGAACGCCCTGTTAAAATACAGAAAAATACAAACAAAAAAGCAAACAAAACACATTAAAACATTAAACCCAGGTGCAGGTGTGATTATAAATGTTTATCACCAGATTATTAAATGCATTAGTGGCACCAGTCCAGCTCCAGTTTTGCATGTCGTTGAAATGTACTGAATTAAAAAACCAAAAGCTTTTTTCCCATTTCAGTTCTAGTGCGGCCAGTTTTTAGACATAGACAATCATGAGAGCTTGGATTAAAAATTCCTGTCTCAAAGTTCAAAAAGCAAGTGAGATATTCAGGCAGTCTATCGTCGTAGTCCTGTATAAATAAATTCATACAGTGTTGTTGTTCTGACAGATGCAATGGCCAAGCTGCTTTTTCATAGAGTGAACAGTGATGGTTTTTAAACTCATCACCTGTTATAAAACAAAGACCTTAGTGAAACTTGCATGTAGATTAAAGAAAGATTACTTGAACTATTTCTTTTCTGTATTTCAATGGGATACAAGATGTGTTTCTATAATAAAAGGATGATTTAGATTTTAAACCATTACGTCATTCTGAGATATGGATTTTAAAGGATAAGTTTGCATAGCGTAGCCAAAGAAAAGTGAATTCTGTGAAGTGGACAAACATTTTTAAGAGTGAAACTTTAAAAACTTTTGTTCACTTGACAGAATTTAATTGACGTTTGTTGTTTTAGTTGTAGTAGTTGTTGTAGTTGTGATAGTCAGGGCAGCAGTCCACTCATTAAGCATTCTTCTGAAGGAAAAGTGGAGTTATTGGATTTTGGTTGTGCGTTTAACTAAGGAATGCATTTTATTCCTCAATTTTCAGCATTTGGAGGTTTATAAGTCCAATTTCAACCATGCTCTTCAACAATATATACTTAAAAACCTAAACAGCCCACCCCAGTTTGTGGCATACGCAGCGTATAGACCCAATACCTCCCATCTTCCCTGTCAGCCTTTGCTTTAACACGCAACATTTTTCTTTCTGTAGCTGATATTCCAAACCCATCTCCATGTCGTTTTTCCTTTTTCCAGTGTACGACACATTTAAACAAGTGGCTCTCCAAGTCTGCGTGCATGTTTCCCATTAGAGCTGTTTGGAGAGGCTGCAGCTCCGGGGAGACGGGCCTGTCAGATGGTTAACAACCGCCATTTTTCACACCACTGCCACTATCACTATTTCCCTGCACTGCACCCACCTGTACAGACATGCAGATGGGCTGTGAGGGGAGGGAGGGGGACAGGGCACTATTTTGGATTGTGTGTGTGTGTCATTCACCATTACTCGCTGGCCCCAGGATTTCCAACAGGCTAAAGGGAGATGTGCTTAATAATTCATAGACATACTTCATGCAGTGCTTCCATCATTTGCTGTATGCCATCTCCTCCTCCTCCTCCTCTCCTCCTCCTCCTGGTGCTACTGTTTCTAACCAGAGATTTTCAGTCAATCCTTGGAGTTACAGATTACAGGGTAGTATTTTGGTCTGTCCTGGGTCCAGATAAAACCGGATTTGGTGAATCATTGCACATTACTGCACTACTACTGTAAAAGACACTAGATAAGTCACTTTTGTAACGCTGGAAGGTTAGTGATAAAATAAAAAAATGTTCTCAGATGTTCTTTTTTCTCAAAGGCTATGTAACTTTTCTGGTGTGAGGTCCACCACCTTCTTGTCACCGTGGAGATTGTGACTTTGCCTGGAGGACGGCGTGAGTGTGACGTCACCCACAGCGTTCGGCTCCAGTCACATAAAGCTCTTAAACGCTAGAGCAGTTATAGGGCCGAATTTGGAGCCATTTAGGAATTCCGACCACGAGTATCACAGCAACCAAAGAGCCAATCCAGAGCGAGGCTGTGGACAGTAACGCCCCTTCCCACCCGCACCACTAGTTTAGCAGGAACGGGGCACTTAGTAACGCTGTCAATCAAACTTATTGCTAATGTTAGCGGGAGTGACCTCAGGGAAAGAAGGCGTCTGATTATTAATGTTCATATCTTGATTTACGGACACATTAGCGAAATAAAAATGCCAGGATCATGTTGAGTGGGTTAATCTGAACATATTAAGACCATCATGACAAGGCTCACTGCAGCAGTTACAGAGAGAGGGGCGAAAGTTTTCTAAAGTAAAGTCAGTGGAGCCGAAAGTACGCCCATGTTCACTGCCTATTTGGAAAGCAGTGGCTAGCAGGTTAGCTATGTCCACTTATATATATATATACAGTCTGTGATTCTCTCTTGCATTTATTCATTTTCATGTTTTCTAGCTTTAAAAATGACCCTTACAATGATGCGTTCTTAATGTATGCGTGATCACCTCTCCACAGAGCTGGCCTGTAACTAGGCCTGGTGAGATAGATACATTTTATGCCAAACTGTGTAACATTTTAGGTAAACCTGTAACATTTTTATGAAGATAAGCAGGTGGCAGACCCTCCTCTAGAACATGCACAAAGTGAACCTTTACTGTGGTGTTTTTAAGTGCTCATTTTCTTTCAAAATACTGCTTGTTTTTCACGACTTATAGAATCATTTGGACTTTTAACTACTGAATGAAATGACTTTTATGTTATTTTTCTCTTCAGTGTTGCGCCTTATTGTTTTAGCTACAACAAAGAAACAATGGGAAACAATATGATAATTATTAAAACAAAATAGTGTTCGCTGGCTTTCTCCCACTCAGCCCACATACAGACACTTTTAGCTTTCTTTGTGAAGCTCCAGATCTTGACCTGAGAGGGAGGAGCATCTCATTGCTGGGGCGCGATTTTCCTTAGGCGGGTGTGTTAGCCCAACTTGGAGCATATTGATCCGGAGGAGTTCATTTCTATGGTAACCCAGCTCCATAATTTCACATTTGCAGAAGGCGCTGGAACAAGGCTTTTTGCTGTTATCATAACTCGCTTCAATGCGCATTTGCATAGGCCGATGCAGTGATTAAAATTAGCAATACAACACAAAACGTCTGGGGGAAGGGATCAATATGGAGCCGTGCAGTTGTTCAGAGAGCAGAATGAATGATATAAATAGAACTGTACACGTTTTATCACGATTTATTTTAGTAGCAGTAGGATTTCTGTCCATTCATCTGTGTATCTCACATAGTGCTAATGTTAATATAGACGAGACTTCCTCACGACTGTTTTACACGTCCAGACAAGCAGCAGTAAAGACCAGGACGGTTGGAAAATGCAGTAACAAAGTCATTAAAATACAGGCAAATTGTGATGCATAGGTTTAAGTATATAAGTTAAATAACAATATATTACATTTACATATGCTGGAAGAAGTACTCAGTTTTGTTAAGTAAAAGTACAGATTCCAGAGCAAGTAAAAGTAAAAGTAAAAGTATCACATGAAAAAATCTCCTTAAGTAAAAGCATTAATGTACCCCTTTCAAAATGCACTTAAAGAGTAAAAAGTAAAGTATTTTGCACAGATTTTGAGTCTGATAAAGTTTCAAATGGAATAGATTTTTTCCCCCTTTTTTTTTATATTTTCTGTTTGCATGTAAAAAAATAAACCCTCAGCCTTTTCAGCACATCCCAAACAACAATAATAACAATTTTTATTCAGTTCTGTTCTAAAATGAGAGTAGAAAGTACAGATACCTGCTCTCAAATGTAGTAGAAATGAAGTAGTAAATGTATGTAGAAGTAACTCATTTTAACATGTACTTAAGTAAAGTACAGATGCATAACATTTAACTTCAGTACAGTACTTTACTACTTTTACTTTGTTACGTTCCACCGCTGCTTATTTCTGCATCAGTGTTCTCATTTCCTCATGCATCATCTTTCACTTTTTCAGGCTCATGAAGAAGTTTCTATAACTTTATTAACTTACAGTGCTTGGTGAGAGTTACCTATACTTGCGTACTTGTACTTGAGTATCAATATCAACAGCTGGTTCTGGTTTTGGCGACAGTATCTGCAGCACTGAGGAAGCTGCTCCTCGGCGCCTTCTCGTGTTTCATTCACTTTGATGTGTCTATGGATTAACTAAAAACAACATGGAGAGATGAGCAGCTAATTGCCCATGTAACTAACCTAGACCTGCCCCCGCCCCAACTCCACGCCCCGCCATCCATCCCCCCCCGCTCCACACGTGAGCCCCACATTCAACGCCCGTGCGGTCATTATCCACCGGGCTGGTCCCCATCAGCTGTGTCGGCTCGTAGCGTACATGCTAATATGAAGAGGCAGGCTTCAAAGTTCCCCGCCTTCCCTCGAGATCCATGAATTATTCCCATTGCTCCTTCTACCCCAGCGCCAACATTCCACAGCGGCGAAATATTCAAGGAAAAAAAGTCAAATATCCTCGTTGTCAGACACTCATAGTTAAAACCCGTGATACACATTCAATTACCCGTTCTAAATCTCTTCAACAAGGCAGTTTATCAGCCTGAAGCAGTGACTGGAGAGATTCTTCAAAGTCATTACCCTCCTACTTGTACTCCTCTACCTCACGCATGGCTTTTATTAACACACGATACAGCAGCAAATATATAAACAATCAACTTTCTCATTTGCACATTGTTGTTGGCCATGCATCACCAGTGCAGTGGAGGGCGCCCTTCAAAGTGGGCTAAGCAGTGTGTATGAGGCTCAAGCAGCCCAGCGGGGGACACTCATTGACTTTATGGAATATTACTTTCTCTCCTTCCTTCCCCGTTACCATGGCAGCCGCTATAAAAAGATTTCCTCCTCATGGCCGTTATTTGATTCCCCCTCCCGCACACGCCGAGGAAGAGCCCTTATTGATTTTCATTTCTCATATGTTTTGAGCGCAGAGAAAAGAATTAACATAGCGTGAAGTACTTCCAGTAGCACACAGGGGGAGCCGTGCACGTGGGGCAGTGGTCGTGTTACAATGAGGGTAATAACAGAGGGGCTTTTAGTTTGCCTTACATATTGCGTATGGGTCATTGTATTCATGTAGTAAGTTGTATATTGCAGGTGGATATTGGTACTACTCATTTTTACTACTTATTTTTTTAACTTGAAGCTTCTTACAGAACGAGTAGAATTGTTGAAAGTTGGATAAGTGCAAAGATTTTAAAGGTGAACGATGCAACATTTTTGATGGAGCGTCCACCGTCTGTCGGTTTCCATGGCGATGCTAATCCTTTGCCTGGAATTGTTCAACGTTTAGCAATTAAAAAAAAAAAAAAACTCCAGTGATTGAATAAATACAAAGTAGATCAGTTTAATGTCACACTGTGAAATATTCCAGGCAAAGCAATAACAGCATCTCCATGGTGACGAGCAGGAGATGATGGCAGACAATTTAACAAAAAGTTACATAGGGCAACTTTAACGAGGTGCAATACTTTTTTTTTATGTTGTTAATGGAAAAATAAGAGAGCTGCTCTCTCTGAATAGAACAAGGTCGTTTTATGTTTTCTGTGAAGTTGCTGAAGGCTTTCTTTGTGTTTCAGGGTTGTAAAGGAACATCTGGGGGAAAAGGAAGTGGTCATCTCCTTGACGATAGACGCACTAGAGGAGGAGGATATGGGCAACTACTCCTGCTACGTGGAAAACGCCAACGGCCGTCGCCACGCCACCATGCAGATCCTAAGACAGAGTGAGACTTCTTTCACCTCTCACTATCTCTGTCAACATCACGGCTCAAACTTTCACACACTTCACTCTGTATGTTCTATAGCTGCCGTTTTATATCCTCATTAAAACTATGGGAAAGATCAAATATTCCAGGCTCCGTCATGGCATCACTCAAGTGGGAATACGGCTCTTTGGATGTCTAGAGAGTTTCATAAACAGTTTCCTCAAAAACATTTGCATCTGTTTCTGATCTTGGCTCAAGTTTGTTGAACTGACTACAGCTCTACATAAACATTTTATATAATTCATAAGGAAAAACTTCTTAAGTCCATGACATCTGTCTTTGGTCCAGTTGTGGATTATTCTTATGAGTTTTTATTTCTGTATTTTGGCATTATTGTTTTAGAAGTTTCTTTTCAGACAAGCTTTTGTTTACCAGGCGTCTGCTTCCTGTAGCCTTCATCAGAAGCAGGTGATGACATTGTGATGTGTATTGTTGGCTGATTAAATTCTTTTGCCAAACTGTTGGGAAAGCTTCTACAAATCAAACACTCCTGTATGACAAAAAGAAAAAAGACAGAATGAACCTTCAACAAATATATTGCATTTTGCAGTGGCCTTGTGTACATCTTTACAATCGTCTTTCACATCTGTATTTGAAAGAATCAGAATGTAGTTTAACATTGAACACACTCCCCACCCATATCCCTGAGTTTGAAAGATGTGACCCTGACCCTGAGATGGACAGGGCTGAGATGAGAACGCATGTGCTGCTCATAAAGAGGATGATGAATATGGTAGCCCTATCTTTGTCCCAAAATAAATTCACATTTTATTCTAATTCATTAATGAACAGCCTCAGATTCACTGCAGCAAAATGGAAAAATGTTCAGCTCACCCAAACTAAAATTAGCAGAAATGTAAAACCTTGAGCCACTCTTGAGCCAACTTTTCAAAGAAGTGTTTTTGTGAGAGAGTGGTTTTGTCGTCTCGAAGGACACTGCTCAAATAGTGCCGAGCTCACCTGTAAAACTAAATGGGACATCTTCACAGCTTTTGTTTTGTGCTTGCTTTGGCAGTCTCTCGTGCGCTTGTCTCTCTCACATTGCCACATCTCTTTTTTTCTTATTCGTCTCAAACCGTTTGCACACACTGGCTGTCACCCTTAAAAACTCACAGTTTGATGGCTCTTTAAACAGCAAATTGGTCTGTTTGCGTCCCATGATCGCCCAGCCATTTTTGCCTACCACAATTACAATTCTCCAGTGCTCCTGCGTCTGTCAGCGTCGGCGAGCTTTAATCTACGACTCAGTAAACTGCTTCTGTAGACCAGTGTGTGAGGAGCTCTGCATTTATTTCAAAGCTGAAGAGGGACGCTTCAAGATACTTCAAGTACAAATGCCGTCTTCCTCTCCGACGATATTCTAATGTTTATTTCATGTATCTTTTTCCCAGAATGCATCAGTGGACAGTTGTATGGCCTGCAGCAGATCTGTGGCAGTCTCTGCAGAAATGCTGACAGGGAAAAGGAGGGTAGTGAGGCTAAAGGCTTAGACTAGCATTTCAATATATTATTCATATAGTAATATTCTTATATTTTTTGTTACTTGAGTTAAAGTTAAAAAAAAAAAAAAAAACAGTAAGTAAAATCTCTGCAATCACACATAACTTCTTCAGTACAACTACTTCTACTAGGTTTTTTTTAACACCAAGAAAAAAATACATAACTGGACCTACACTGTTTTTTTCTGGTGGTACTACTATAATACTCCTGCTGCTACTACTATAATACTCCTGGTGCTACTACTATAATACTCCTGGTGCTACTACTATAATACTTCTAACACTATTACTGGTACTAATATTACTAATGATACTACATATTACAAGCCCTCACACATCATATTTCTGTGGTTGTGTTGCCCAAGGACAAATGGATAGCATGTCCTGGTCATAAAAGGGAATAATGAGTACTGTCTTTAGAAAATACTTGAAGTAAAAGTATTATATAAGTACTATTCAATAATTTACTGAGCTAGAAAGTGAAATATGTTCTGGACACATAGCATCTTGCACTGTTCTGATACCCAGTCCTACGTATTCGAAGATAAAACTATGCAGTATACAGCAGCCATGCAGATAATCTAATAACGCTGTGGTTGCATAGGCGTTGTCATGGTAACGGCTGAGTGTTGCAGCCCTCGGTGACAGATATATAAGGTGAGCTGTTCAAGCAGAGCCAGCCAGGTAAATGCCGCTTTAATACACAACATAAGTCATCCTCCCTTGAGCTGTGTCCCTGGGGCGATCGAGATGAGATAATAGAGAAGAAGAATGGAGGAGGGAGAGGAGAGAGAGCTAATACTTTACACAGAAGGAGTGAGATAAGTACTACAGTTTTAAATACAATCTAATCCGAAGAGTGTCCCAGTGTGGACGGCAGCCAAAGTGCGGAGCTGTGTCACTGCTGCTCTGCTCCAAAAGAAATCAAGCCAGTTTCTCATTATCTCTAGTTTTCTTATATAGACCTTCTTCTCCCTAAACTTGTTTCAAAGCCGCTCTATTCAAGGTTATTACAGCTCTCCTTCTACTTTCTGGGAGGGAGTTTCTGTTGTTTAATTTAATATTGTAAAGCTGATAAAAGTGTTTGTCTGTTGCATATTGTTTGCCCCACGCTCCTGTATTGTTTTAAGTATTAAAAATATGGTAATGTAAATATGGCAATATTTAATTGTACTTTCGTGTGAGGAAAAACTTCAAAAGTGTTCGTTTGGGTTGCATTGGATTACAGCATCCAAAATGGTTTAAAATTGAGCTGGAGGTCAGAATTCTAGTCACCTTATTCTAAAAGTTGCCGTGAGCACCTCCATCGTCATTCTGGTTGTATTATTTTGCATTTGGCTGCCAATTTCGACACAAAATGCATTCTATAGTGACCACAGAGCTGTTTTAAAGCCTCCCAGAGGATCGCTGCAGTGTTGACTCGTTGGTAACATAATCACAGAAAGTTTTACTCAAATCAACCTACTTTAAATCAGATTTAGCTGTAAAACATTGAAATGAATGGGATTCCTGCTTAAACGGAAGTGCCATCACAAAGTGGCACCATTATTCAACATTAAAAACGTGATTCTTCCACAAGATTAATATAGCGAGTTTGATGAGCCAGTCCCTCACAAATAATGATAGGAATCGATATTTTTCAATCATAAGTTTGGATATTTCTTTCAAAAACTGTCAAAGTTTTATAGGCCCTGCGCTCCACCTGAAATGATAACGTCACCAAAGTCTGGAAGCTGAACGCAAACTATTACTGTAGCCCCCAAAGCAATGTACCGAAAAACAAAACTGAAATTTGTACCCAAGATTACATCATTTATTTTTACGTTTAAACTTTTGCAGAGAGACGTATTGTATTATTTATTTAGTCAGTGTTTTGTTTTGGTGAAACTTACTGTTGCTTCGCCTGTGTGTTTCAGCAGAGTTGATGTACACGGTAGAGCTGGCAGGAGGCCTGGGAGCCATTCTTCTCCTCCTCATCTTCCTCATCTCCCTCTACAAGTGCTACAAGATCGAGCTCATGCTTTGCTACAGGAGACACTTCGGCAGCGAGGACCTTGATGGAGGTAAAGGAGTACCCTCTACCTATTTTCTGTCATTCTAACCTATGTGTTTACTTATTCAAAAAGCTCATAAAGACTGGGTTAGTTGATTTATCTTCCCAATCCTGCAGCCCTGTGGTTATGGCGCTGCCCCGGTGACAGCGGACCATTTTTCTGTCTTTTCATTCCCCCCTTTTGGTTTGTTGCAGCGGTGGCATGTGTGATTGTGTAGGTGCAGCGGGCGCATTGGGAAGAGCCAAGACAGATTTTCAATTTGTTTCCCATTTAAAAAGAGATCAGTCTCAATATGTCACCAGATGATGTGTCCACCTTTCTCTGGTGTAGGGCCAAGAAGCAGCGTACAGAGACTAGTCAGGCATAAAGCAACTTACGCTTTGAGATACAAGAAGTGGAAGTCTTTTGTTTCACTGTTAAATCACATTCTTATTGATAATTGAAGCCCCAAAGCTGCGATAACGCTTCTCCTCTTTTTGAAATAGAACTAGTATCTTTTTTTCAAACTGATAAAACATAGATTGGTCTAATTTAATTGCATCTTAATTAAAAGTATACTACCTGACTTTTCTAGTGGAGGGTCTGACACAAAGTTTAACTCCATGGAGATGTTTGTGCTTTGCCTGTAATGCTCCTCAGGATGGCATTTAATCTCTCTTTGTGGAGCCAAGCACTTGACATCACCAATCCAAGTTACATGTCAGATCTGTGAAAAGGCAAGCCCAGTCCGCTCACAGTAAAAATGCTCCAGCTTTTGAGTGAATGCAACAAGATTTAATGCCACACTGTCAAAACTGAAGCATTGTAGTGATCTGATATTTTGTGTTTAGCTCAGCGTTGACATGTTTTTTTTACTCTTTATGTGTTGCTGCTTTTGTATGTGACACCGACAAGTTGATATGAACTTTCTGTTTGTCATTTACTGGTCTGTTGCTGTTTTGTTTTCATTTTGCCATGGGGTTACGGCCGACAGCAGCCCCTGCATTCAGAAAAGAAACAACCAGACAGCAACCAACGCTACAGTATTAATATATTCTGATTTCATTGGTCATTTCTCCTCTACATGACTGAGAACTATTTTCGGATGAGCAAAAAGTCTAACACTAATTCTGCATTTTGAAGATTTGCTGGACTCTCAAGTGACAGCGTGTTGAACCACTTAAAAACGACTTAATAAAAATCATTGCATCTGTGTAATTTAAGGCCAAGTCAAGATGATCAGATGGGAATTCATGTCCCTATTTGACTACAAGCAAGTTTTTGTTTCCTGTGCAGAATTGGGCTAACTTTCTCGTGTATAATTTGTCTGTGTCTCTCTTTTACTCAGAGCCACTCATCTCTCTCATCTCCCCGAAAACTGTGTGGAGCTCAGTTTTGAATCGGCTTGTTTCTTTCTACAGTAGCATGAATTATCTATCACACAGTGTTTTGTTGACTTCCCCGTGATTAAGTCACACCATCTGGGACGAGTCAAAGAAGTGCATTTGATTCTCAGACTGAGCGAGGTGCTTAATTTGCAGGTCCTGGTTTGATGCTAATTTAAAAGCCTTATTTGATGTGCTCGGATTGTGCTGAGTACAGCCGTAGTCCTTCCACTTTTCAAACTTGCTCCTGTTTCTTTTTGTCTGGCCCATTTTTGGCTAATAACTAGGACCTGAACATGTCACCACGGCTGCTCCGTTGTCTGTTCCCATTCTCCTCTGGGAAATCAGTCGAAAGAAAGAAAGCAGGTTTTGGATATTTTTGTATTTGTAATAAGTGAATCAAATAAAATGCCATCATGTCCTCTCAGAGTTACTGTGGTTCACTCTGGATTTCACAATGTTCAAAATACAAAATACGTATCCATGGTAACGTGACATACTTAGTTTTGTTTATATAATATTAAAAGTAATTAAGGAGGACGCAGGATGTTTGGCTTGTTGTTTAGAACAGTACTCCACAATACTTTTTTCTCATAAGTACCTGTACATAATATTAGCTTTTTTCAAGGCCAGTGGAAAGGGGCGGGGTCAGTAAAGACAGCTCAAAATGCATACATCCCCTTACCCTATAGTTAGAAGAAATGGTCTTAATACTCATGCTTGTGTTTACCAGGTTAACTGGTTTTGTATTTTCAAAATAAAACTCAGGGGAATAAAAGTTGACAATAAATCAGAAATAAAATGCAGACGTTAATATTTTCCACTGGGCCTGATCTCAGATGGCTTGGGGACTTGTCTAAATTAGAAAATGGCAAAAGAACCTATTTTAGTGATTGCATAAAGTTGACAAAGTTGATAAAGTCTAGTTTTTAGAAGCACAGTTTTATTTTGAACTACAAGCAGATTACATAATGATCCTGACAAAAACAAGTCTGCATATGTTTTATTTCAAATGCAGCTGTTTCTTCATGAAGTTGAGAAGTACAAGTTGTGGAAATACAATTTGCTATGGACCCACCATATCTAAGCATGCTTCAGATGAACTTTTTCTTCATTTTATAGATAACAAAGACTATGATGCTTACCTGTCCTACACCAAAGTGGATCCAGACCAGTGGAGCCAGGAGACCAGAGAGGAGGAGCGCTTTGCTCTTGAGATCCTCCCGGACGTCCTGGAGAAGCATTATGGATACAAGCTCTTCATTCCAGATCGAGACCTCATTCCAACAGGAAGTAAGTCAAACCAGGCTCATTTTACTCATGTTTTTTACCAACTGGTTGCACATCTGTTACATGTTTTGTGAAGTGTTATTCATTGTCACTGTCTTGTGTTTCATGTTTTCTGCGATCAAGTTATTTTGAGGTGAAACAGCAGTGGACTTTAAAATATATGCCAAAACAGTTCATACTACATGGTGTCAGTGGGTATATTGAACAAATCTACCAACTTCTTGGCTATGCATTAATAAATTCCATCTGAACACACTCTCATGAGCGCTGTTCTGTTGAGTTGTCCGTCAGTGGCACAGCGGTACACTGCTCTAGTTAGAAGTGATGCGGTGTTTGTACTCAGGGCTTCGTGAGGAACAGATAAAACTCAAACACACATCCGAGTTGGGTCCAGACAGAATTAAACATCAGTGTGAAAAGTGAGGAGCCTCTGAGCCCCGCTGACTGAGCTGCCTCCTTCCTTTAATCAAAAGAAAATTGCTGCTAGCGTCAGTGCCAAGCCAGAATTATTGTAGATGAATGTCCAATCAGAGGAACATGGTATCTGATTAATCATACTTGAGATAAGAAACGGGCAGAGAGGTGATGCGTTTCACCGCTGTGTTGTGTGTCTGTCTGCAGTCTTCCTCCTGTGACTTCACTGTCTAAATGTTTATGTTTAGGTCTCACCAATGAGCATTACCCGGATGACACCCGGCTCTTTGGAGGTACTTGTCGTCAGTCTTTTTCCTCTTGTATGAGCTGCTGTCATTTCTGCTCCTCTCTCTGGAGACCAAATAAAAAAACTGTTTTTTTCATTTGGATTTCAAGGTATCCCAACTGTCAAATTTCAAGTTAAAATGATTTCCATTCTTTGCAGTTCTATAATGGTGGTCCCAAGGCCATAGGATTAAGCACAGAAGTGACAGCAGAGCCATCACCTGTCAGTGCTGTGTGTCGTGTGTGTTCATGTCCTCATTTATGCCAATGGAGATGTTACTCTTAATTACCTGTGCTACAGTAATTCACTGTTAGATTTCTGTCAGTTTTACAGCAACTTGTTCTTCAGCATATTATCTAATACAGTTTGTTTTGTCTTTATCTCTTCATTGCTTCAGCATACATCGAGGACGTAGCTCGCTGCGTAGACCAGAGCAAGCGCCTCATTATAGTCATGACCCCAAACTATGTGGTGCGTCGAGGCTGGAGCATCTTTGAGCTGGAGACTCGACTCAGAAACATGTTAGTGACCGGAGAGATAAAGGTCATTCTGATCGAGTGTGCCGAGCTCAGAGGCATCATGAACTATCAGGAGGTGGAGGCGCTCAAACATACCATCAAAACCCTCACTGTCATCAAGTGGCACGGCCCCAAGAGCAACAAGCTCAACTCCAAGTTCTGGAAGCAGCTGCAGTACGAGATGCCCTTCCGGCGCACAGAGCCCATGCTGAGTCACGAGCCGGCTCTGGACGTGAGCGAGCAGGGCCCCTTCGGAGAGCTGCAGACAGTCTCCGCCATCTCCATGGCAGCCGCCACATCCACAGCCATGGCCACGGCCCACCCAGAGCTGCGCTCGTCCTTCCACAACACCTACCACACCACCATGCGGCAGAAACACTACTACCGCAGTTATGAGTTTGACATTCCCCCTGGAGGCACCCTGCCACCTCTGTCCTCTCTGGGGAACCAGCACACCTACTGCAACATCCCACTCACACTGCTCAATGGACAGCGGCCTCCCGGAAAGAGTCGAGAGCACAGCCTGGAGGAGGCCCATGCCAACAACGCCATGCTCCCTCTGCTGCCACGCGAAACCAGCATCTCCAGTGTCATCTGGTAGAAGAACAAGTGTCTGCAGACAGCTCAGAGCTCATCCGTCCGACCAGGAGAGCTGTCACTGACAGCGTTACCGACATGAAATGATCCTTGAGATCCAGAGGGTGCAGTCTAACACTACTGACTGGTAAACAACAGTTTTGGACACGTCTTTTCTATGTGGACCTCACCTGTGCAGCAGGTGGATTTTTCTATGTGGAATTACAGGAAACACTGTTTGATCTAACAGTGAATCACAGACATGTGAGGAAATGAAAAAGGACTTCATGGCATTTGTGCACACTAATATAATCCATCTCCTCGTGCATACACTCAACTAAAGGAAAACAGGGTCCTGTACATATATTTCAATTTATTTGTAGCATCAGTGTTTTCCTATTTGTCCTTTCATTTGTCTTTCGTTTTAGTCACATTTGTTGCCTTCACTACTGTAGGACTTTGCTTTATCTTGTTACTCAAAATTGTATATTTTTTACAATCATTTTTTAGCTGTTCATTTTTTAAGTCACACATGAACATGTATTTTTTGGGGGTATTTTCTTTTTTTACATTGTGTAGTTTACATGAACTTTAACACCTTCAGAATTGCCTGGACAATACTTGTGAAAGGTGTATGTCGTTTCAAATAATTCTCTCTTTAAAAAAAATCATAGAATATGCAAAAAGACGGAGGAGCAGGCCGAGTGTATCAGAGTGGACCCAGGTGGAGCGGTTGGGAGGCAGTGCTAGTCCTCTCCAATCACACAGACTCACAGATTTCTCTCTAAAGCTTCATATTTTCTATTGAAATAAACAGCCTTGCTGTTTTAGAGTGATAGTGAAATGCCTCACCTTAAAAGAAATCTGTAGATTATTTTAAAAAGAAGTCTATTTTTGTAATGGAAAAGAGTTTGCTTGAGAAGTCATACTTATTTGCATTTCATTGATCATCAAAGGGGTTTGTGTATGTGTAATGCTGGTTTTGTACACTTGCAATGTGATTTTGGTTTGTTCAGAGATTAAGATGGTTTTTGAGACCGACGCCAATAAATACTACGTCCTCTACTCTCTTAGATTCAAAAGTACAGCCTTTCCAATGTTTTGATTTAACCAACATATCCATCCTCCTCATACCTTTGGTCCATATGGAGACTTTATGTTTAAGGAAAGAAAAGAAAACATTTGTGTTTTGAGAGACTTTTAAATATATTTGAAGGTGTGATTTTTGAGTATGCATAGCAAATAGATATGTATTCTATATAATATAGATATTTATATAAATATATAAACACAATTTTCACTTGGAAAGAAATGTCTATCTTTATAGAAACACAATCATTATCAGTTGTCCTTACTTTCGCACTGCACATTAAAACACTGATTTTTCTTTTGACGTTTTTTTCCTCTGTGTCCTTGTTTGACCTTTTCCTGTGAGCAAAGCAAACATGAGCCTGAAAAGAGCTTTTACTCTCAAATATGAATCAATGTGACTTATTTAGTGAAGACTCAAAAACATTAATGATACATCGACACTTTGAGTTGGTGTTTTGGCTGGAGGCCTGGAGCAGAGCACGGTGCAAAAATCATCTTGTACGGCTCGTGGCACGCGCGTCGGAGCGGCTCTGAAGCGCGCGTCTCCTCCTCCGTGCGTTTCCTCCGTGCGTTTCCTCCGTGCGTGCGTCTCCTCCGTGCGTGCGTCTCCTCCGTGCGTTTCCTCCGTGCGTTTCCTCCGTGCGTTTCCTCCGTGCGTCTCCTCCGTGCGTCTCCTCCGTGCGTGCGTCTCCTCTGTGCGTGCGTCTCCTCCGTGTGTGCGGCTCGCCGTGCTCCTGCTGCTCTCGTGAGGAAAAACCGTGCGCTGTGTGCGCTCTGATCCCGCTGACTGCACACAGTAAATAACTACAGGTTCAATTAGTTTTAATCCTGCTACTGAACCGAAGCCTGGGGGACAGTAATGCAGCGGGTTTGTAAACACTCGTCTCATTAATGAAATTTATGTCTGATGTCCCTAATAAAATGTTCCACAGTGTAAGTCCTATGATTATAACTTAGGCTGTATATTTTATTAGAAAAAAGGGAGTCACAGTTAAACATTGGACTGTAATAGGAAGCGGCGTCATTTATCTCCCATTATCTGAAGACTTGAGTGGCTGGGGAAGATGGGGGTTGTTAGTTGCTTTAAGCTTCGGAGACTTTTTGATGTCTGGTTGTACTTGGCAACGTAAACACGGCGGCAAGTGGAGTGCTGCCAAATAGTGCCCTCTCCTGGGGATGAAGCGTACCTACAAGGGGTGTTTGTGATGGAGCGCGGGTAAACACTGAAACATTACTGTTTTCCCCAGGACCCCACGGGAAGACACATAAAAACAGAAACTGGGGCAAAGAGAAGACGCACCAGGACATAGTGTAAGAGCAAAAGTCAAACAAAAAACAAAAGTAAAGAGCTGTCAGAGTTCAGCAGAGGAACTACTGGGACATTTAGGCCCATCTCTTTGAGCACACAACGCCTCTGGTGTACACACAATGCCTCTGGTGTACACACAACGCCCCTGGTGTACACACAACGCCCCCTGGTGTACACACAATGCCTCTGGTGTACACACAACGCCCCTGGTGTATACACAAATGCCTCTGGTGTACACAACGCCTCTGGTGTACACACAACGCCTCTGGTGTACACACAATGCCTCTGGTGTACACACAACGCCTCTGGTGTACACACAACGCCTCTGGTGTACACACAATGCCTCTGGTGTACACACAATGCCTGGTGTACACACAACGCCCCTGGTGTACACACAATACACACACGCCCCTGGTGTACACACAACGCCTCTGGTGTACACACAACGCCTCTGGTGTACACACAACGCCTCTGGTGTACACACAATGCCTCTGGTGTACACACAACGCCCCTGGTGTATACACAACGCCTCCGGTGTACACACAACGCCTCTGGTGTATACACAACGCCTCCGGTGTACACGCAACGCCTCTGTGTACACACAACGCCTCCGGTGTACACACACACACACAACGCCCCTGGTGTACACACAACCCCCACAACGGTGTACACACAATGCCTCTGGTGTACACACAATGCCTCTGGTGTACACACAACGCCCCTGGTGTACACACAATGCCTCTGGTGTACACGCAACGCCCCTGGTGTATACACAACGCCTCTGGTGTACACACAACGCCTCTGGTGTATACACAACGCCTCTGGTGTACACACAATGCCTCTGGTGTACACACAACGCCCCTGGTGTACACACAACGCCTCTGGTGTACACACAACGCCTCTGGTGTACACACAACGCCTCTGGTGTACACACAACGCCTCCCCTGGTGTACACACAATGCCTCTGGTGTACACGCAATGCCCCTGGTGTACACGCAATGCCTCTGGTGTACACACAACGCCCCTGGTGTACACACAATGCCTCTGGTGTACACACAATGCCCCTGGTGTACACACAACCGCCCCTGGTGTACACACAATCTGGTGTACCGCAATCTGGTGTACACGCAACGCCCCCCTGGTGTATACACACACAACGCCCCTGGTGTACACACAACGCCCCTGGTGTACACACAACCACACAACGCCCCCGGTGTACACACAACGCCCCCGGTGTACACACAATGCCTCTGGTGTACACACAACGCCCCTGGTGTATACACAACGCCCCCGGTGTACACACAACGCCCCCGGTGTACACACAATGCCTCTGGTGTACACACAACCACACAACGCCTCTGGTGTACACACAACGCCCCCCGGTGTACACACAATGCCCCCGATGTACACACAACACACAACGCCCCTGGTGTATACACAATGCCCCTGGTGTATATACAGTGCCTCTGGTGTATATACAGTGCCTCTGGTGTCTCGTGGAAGATGTACTCAGTTTTGTTACTTAAGTAAAAGTATCATATGAAAGAAATCTACTTAAGTAAAAATATTAAAATACCAAATAAAAAATCAACTTAAAGAGTAAAACGTAGAAGTATTTCACTAATGAATCTAATGAAGCTTCACATGTAGTGAGTTTGATCAAGATTTGTACTGACACAATTTAATCGTAGTTTTGTTCTTGCAGTTTTTATTAGTATATTTTTGTTTGCTCAAACTACAAATGTGTTCAAAATAAATCCTCCAGCCTCTTCAGCTCAGACCATAAAAAATACTTTTCAGTCCTGCTCAAAAATGTTGTAGAGTAGTACAGATACCTGCTCTCAAATGCTGTGAAGTAAAAGTACTTCAGTACATTTTAAAGTGGATACTTTTTAAAGTACAGATACTTAACATTTATACTTACGTTCCTCTGGGTGTATTTCATTTTACGCGCAGCAGTGACGGACACAAGTTGCTCTGACTGTCAGAGCTGGAGCTGGCGCCTCTTCCAAACAGATGGAGGTTTATTAGCAAACACAGAATTAATAGACTATTTATTACCCAGGGCAATTAAGGGCTTAATTGAAGGGAAAATGAGCTCCATCGAGACCAGAGAGAAGAGCTGACAGACAGGACTAGAAGAAGTTCACCTCAAGCCACCGCGCGCAGAGAGGGGCGCGTGCGCCTCAGCACATGCAGCTGCAGTGTCACACTCTGTCTGAGGAGGGAGCTAGAGGGTCATGTTTTGTCTGTCTATAGACCAAGGAGCTGGCAGCACTTCACACCACAGAGGTTACTGTGGATCAGCAGTACTAACACACAGTGTTAGGTGGTAATTCAAAATGCCACAATGTTTTAAATATCCCATTGGACTGAACAGTGCAAACCCAATAATACACAAACACATGAAACATTACTGAACCTGAGAAACAATGACCTCTTAAAATTGGTTACTCTTTTTTGCCATAGTTTTTCAACCACAAATTGAGATAAAGACAGCGACATTTAATCCTATGTATGTATGTATGTATAGTGGATTATTCAACATTTTGTGGCACATACTGTGTTAGAACAGAAACGACGCTGGACACTGTGTTCTTGGGGGTATAGTGATGAGTAAGCTCCATCTAAGCACTTTTTTGTAATTGTGGTTCAATCATATATAAATCATAGATCATAGATAAACATCTTCCTCTACACATTGTTTTAATTGTGTATGGCACAGATACACAAAATCCAAAACGACAGGTGCCACAATGCCAGCGCTGTCATGTCGCCTGCAGTTTGGGGGATTAATTGTCAGGACCACTGGTAAAGGTGGTGTTCTGTTGCACTCTGCTGGTGTAAGGGGGCATTTCACAACCAGTCTAAACCTACCTGCCACATTTGAAAATCCATTTTAGAAAGAAAAACTGCTGAAATGAATGAGTGAGTCAAATTATTCAAGGAGACATGCGTCATTTGTAAAAGCACTTATCTCCGCTTACGTCTTTGTCATCTCTATCTACTGAACAAGATGCTTCAAGTACAAATGTGTCCATGATGCAGATATGTGCTATACACAAATAAGAATGGTAGCAAGCAATGTTGAGAGTATTCTTGTTTTATTAAAAAAATAGTTTGTATAAAAAACAATAACTTATGAATTCCAGCAGCTGCATTGTTTTCCTCCTAAAGCTTTCCTTTTTTGTGGAGCGCACTGACACTCACTATAGTCCATCACTTGTAAATTCAGCCCTATGCCTCCTAAACAAGAGTCCACTTTTCCAACCTCTACTTCCCATAGAACATCTCCATGAGCACCTCCTCAATGTTCACGGCCCCAATGACTGGCCTGAAGAAGAGCTGTGCGACCACAGGGGGGCTGATGGCTCGGAGCATGGACAGGGCGATGAGGAGTTTGGCAAAGCGTGTGGAGTCCTCTCGGTGCACCAGCCTCACATGCTCATTCAGAGCCTGGTGAGCTTCACGCCGCAGGGACTGGATGTAGTGAAGGCACCGCAGACCTTCCACATCTGAAACAGTGAGCAAACAGTACATCAGAACACTGTGCAGAGAATAACTTTACATTTCACATTTTTATTCACATTTTGTTATGTGCAAAACATATTTCCTTTCATATATGAACACTGTTCACATAGAACTTTAGTTGTTTCAATTTAAGTCTTTTACATGTAGCTTTTTTGTGTCCATCTTATTTATTTAGTCCTTTTAAGTATATTGATTTAGATCTCCACATCGGACCTAATTAGGCCTCCTCAGAGCAGGATGCTGGCACAGAGTAAAGAGCACATTTTAAACGCGCATGTGTCACTCAGGTGGAACAGCCTCATGTCTCTGACCCACCTGGGTTAAACAGCACAGCCCCCTTCAGATAAGCGTACTCTTTGGTGCTGATATCCACACTCCAGCACGTCTTTAGAAAGGCTTTAATGGACTCGATGTCCACCACAGAGACCCCGGCTGCAGCTCTGTTCTGCCCCGCCAGGAGCTCACTGTGTCGGTCTGGCACTCCAGTGAGGATCCGCTGTAACATGCTGGGCTCCACGGTCTCTGTAGTGTCAA
Source organism: Periophthalmus modestus (assembly GCA_019594935.1). NCBI lineage: Eukaryota > Metazoa > Chordata > Actinopteri > Gobiiformes > Gobiidae > Periophthalmus > Periophthalmus modestus. The sequence continues at coordinate 25,846,570 of JAIEZT010000009.1, read as the reverse complement.
AGTCCACGCGGTCCTGTGCCAGCCCCAGCACGAGCAGAGGAGCCCAGCTGCTGCGGATGAGGGCCAGCTGGTCATCCTCTGGCAGCTCACGAAAACACGGCACGTTCTTCACAAAGCGCAGCGTCTTGACGAGCACCGCGGACGCGGCTTTGCAGGTGACCTGCGGGGACCGGAGCACCCCCCGGCGGCGCGTGGAGCCGCAGGAGCACGGCTGCTGGCGCGCGTCCTGCAGAGAGGCAGAGCTGCCGGATGAGGAGCTCCTGTGGAGCAGGTGCTGCGCGGCTTGCTGCTGGAGTTGAGGCTCTTCTTGTGGGATGGCGAGGCTGTCACTCTTCAAAATGTTGTAGAGAATACTGTTGTTGTTTCGGATGGTGGTGCCCCGACAGCGGCAGCCCTCCAGCGCGGCCATGGCGCCTTCTACATGAGCAAAGAGCTGCGCTCCGCCCCACGAGCTGTGCCAAAGCGCTGGAGGTCAGGCACAGGAGCTGGTAGCGCTGTTATTTCTCAGTCCTGATAGCCCCGGAGTGAAGGGCGGCTCGAAATAATAACTCCCGTTTGTCCCCGAGCTTAAGAGCTGTTTCACTCTGTGCATATGCCCCCCCCACACTCTGGCACCGCCTCCTCTCCACCTCCTGCTGCCTCCCGCCCGCGGTGCGCTCTACCTGTGTGATGGAGAGGGAAACTGTGGAACTTCAGTGCAGGGATTATTTAAGTCAGTCACATTCATTAGCCTTTATTATTTTTAAAATCAAACAAAAGCCATTGCCCTAGGCCTATTTGAATGCATCTGCAGATGAATGTGCATTGTCTTATTATCAGAATGCAGTCCACAGAAGCAGTGAAACACAGAGTACCTCCTGTGTCACAGTGAGGCTCACAGTCTTACATTTAGAAATGCCTCCTCTTCACACTCAGGCTGGTGAATATGAAATGTAATTCATGCATCTGCTGAATCATCTTGGGTCTTTAGGTTTATGTTCATTTAGTTGACCTGTAAAACTTTGTGAAAGGAAAAAACTCCCCGTGTGAAAAAATGACAAGGAGACGCAGATAAGAATTCAGTGGCCACTTCTATTCCCAGCATCACCTTGACTCTGTGGCAGCGCTGTTTATCACCAGGCTGCGGGTAAAAATATAGGGCATGGACGGATCTGAAGGCTTAATTATTTTAGGGACAATTTATATGATTTTCTATTAGAAAGAAGTAGGAAGGAGCTGAGCTGTGAAGGCCAGTCTCCAACCTTGACTCGGACACACTGATATTGATTTAACCGTGAAAACAGGAGCTGGTGAATTATGATGTCATGACTCAATGCTCTCCTTGCCTGTCACTGAAGGAGGATGCGGCTGGAGAACAGGTCAGAAAACTAAAGATGCAGCAGACCTGAAAGAAGCCAATGAGTTTGAGCTTTCACTTAGTGCTGTTTGCTTCAATTACAGCGACGAGTGCAGTGACAAGGGGAGAGAAGTCTGGATTGGGCGGGAATTACAACGTCATCCCCAAAACAAAAGATGGGCCATATTGTAACTTTATTGATCTGTCAGTGAAAAAAAGAAATTGAAAGGTAGCACTTCTATAGTTAGAGAAGTGAGCATGAGATTAGGCCCAGGTCCAGATCAAACTCACAGACATCTGAGGTAATTCTAAATATCTACACAAATAATGATCAGCCGATTACAAAAGGACAGTGCTCAGTTATGAGAAGTGAATGTGAGTTGAGCACAAGCTGTTGAGGTTAAAGTAGCTGCCCTATTTTCTCCTAGTGATATCTGAGGTGTGCACTAAAACCACTCTTTGGCCTGGTTGAAAAGATGACCCAAAGTGCACGGCCACATTCATATCAGAGCTGTAACTAGAGCCCTGTGGCTGTGTGTGCTTTGAAGGACATCGCTGTGAATGAAGTCAGGATGAAAAACTTTCACAGTAGTGCTACAACATTGTTCAGAGGCCGAATGTCTTTGTATTGATTTAGCCGAGAGAGATTTTTCACATGTTTATATCAAGGACGAGCACGGGATAAACAGCCTTCACTCAGCCTGTCTCTTCTGCCGCTCAAGGCCTAACAGCACAGGTTATAAAAATCCTTCTGTCTCAAGGAGAGATTACATTATGTCTTGCTGCAAAAGCACAGAGCTGAAAACACAGGGCTTTGTTGCTCATTGCTTTAGTCTCCGTTACTTTATTAAAAATGCACAAGATGTTTTTCTCATATGTTCCTTATTTATTACCAGAGAGACAAAATGTGGATCATGGAAATGTGTTTGTTTTGTTTTGAGATAATTGAAGCGATGGTTATAAAACCAAAAACACATGAAGGTTGTGCGGATTATTCATTCCTCTTTGTTTTTGTCTTGTGAAATTGTATCTTCCTGAAAGAGTGATATGTCATCCAGAAATGAAGAAATGTCTTTTTTTGTTGTTGTTTCAGAGAATGTTTAGTCATCCTCTGCAGCCTGCTCATCCAAGTCCCTCTGGAGACATCTGGATCACGGGTTGGTTTAATTTAAATTTTATATGACATTATGTGATGAAATGAACTCAGCATGTTGTTTGTGTGCACTATGATCACAAGTACACACAGTACATATATCCACTTACATTTTCTCCATTATACTGACATTAATCTGATTCTGCCCTGGAACCTTACACACGCCAAATACACAGCTGTTTGTGTTTGAACAGCTGTGGTCTGGTTATTTTAGGAGACATGTGTTGCAAAATTACCTTTTATGAGCTTTTAAACATGTTGCCCCCTCATAATTAGATTACTAAACGCTGTATTTTAAGTCATTCTGGCATCTTTGAGTAACTCTGCATTGTCCTACATTTGAAGCTTGAGTGCTTCAAATGTAGGACTGCAGTGAAATTTGCTACTATAAAGAGGATCAAATCTGCAGTTTTGGATCAGTGTGGTTTGCAGTGAACACATGGTACATAATGGTCTATTTGATGATGTTTTACTATATATATGTCTTCTTTAAGGTGGATGTTGAGGTGTGCATGGAATAACTTGCTTGATCCATGGATTTACTGTAAGATTTCCTATTATGAAACAATAGCAGTGTCTTAATGGATGGAGCATTTATCCCTGAACTAAAGGTTTAACGTTTGCTGAAGTACTGAGGAAGAACAGAACACAATATTTACATCTTATTTAGTATATTTTTTCAGCTTTGGTACCAGCTGTAAAAGTCCATTGGCTCTACATTACTTTGAAAAAGAACAGACATTATTTCTGGCCGTGAGCCTGGTGGTTCTGGTTCCACCTTTAAACTGGGCAGTATGGAGCAGCACATGGATAGGTAGTCCTCGGTTGATCTGCAGCTCTTTCTTCAGTGTTTTTACAAGTTAACAAAAACAACACAATATATTTGATCCTGCTTCATGTCACTCATTAGCAAAAACATATCCATTCCATTTAAATGTTGTAATATTCACCATTTGAGCCAAAAGCTGGCTGCTCTGTGAAAATCTGGAGCAAGGCCACTTCCACTGCAGCTACTGAGACAGACATGGGTCATGGGAAAGTATGAAAGCTGTTTTAAATTGGAAAAAGTCATTGTGTGGAGAGCTGGTAGGTGTTTGGTTGTATGATAAGTAGTGTATCTGCGTACCTAACAAAAAATATCAAATAAAAATGCAGATCATCATCTTTAAGTACACCAGAGCCCCACGCCGTATTGTTGTGTGCCTTTGCAGTGGTAAGCATTCTCACAAAGAAATCCTGAGGTTGTCGTGACCCAAAAAGACAGCTCTTTGGCACATTCAACCGAACTGTCCTTGAATCACAAGTGTGGAGAAAAAAAATACAAAGGGTTTTTTTCATTCTTTTTATTTTTTACCAAACACTGGGGGCTTAGAGACACCCACCGCCTCACCAAGACAGGTCTGAGAAACTTGAGAAGACAACTTTGTATGATTCAAGGCTCGCCATTAAATTGCTGCCATGGAAAAAGTCTTGTACTGTATTGTTTGTTGATTTGTTGGGTGCTCTTCTGGCGGTTGCTATAGCGACTGCCTCCATTTTCTCTCTGTGGCTGCTCTCATAAAGGGCCTCGTCCTTGTCTCTATAATAGTTACAAATTGAATACTGCACTTTCCAAGGACTCATGTCACCAACTTACAGCAGAGTGAAAGTGTGTGTGTGAGAGAGTGTGTGTGTGTGCACCGAGAAGAAGACAAGTTTGCTTTATATGTGCTGGATAAATACAAGGTAAAATGTTCCAGTTCTTTCGATGGCTAAGCTTTTATGTATTTTATGAAATGAAATGAAAAAGAAGGGAAAATTTGATTAAAGTCTAACAATGTGAGCAGGAATCAAAGCTACACCACATGTAAGAGTTATAATTATTCATTTAACTATGAAATGTTCTCTTAGTTATATTAAAGTCTATTACTTGATAGTTACGATCATTAAGTTTAATTAATCTCTGTATTGTGTCTGTAAATCACCCGGACATGAAGCTTTAAGGGTCAGGTAAGATCAAGGGTTTCAATTCACCAGACATAATGACATAACAGAAGGATAGTATCAAAACTAAAGGTGCACTGTGAAGTTTTGCTCAGTGTCAGCTACCTGCTTGTCTTCTTGGAGGTGAAATTCCTTCTCCTTTAATAATCTACTATATGGTATAACATTTAGGCTATCTATCTTGCATTAGTGTTGTCAAAAGTATCCAAAATCAGATGCTAATCCATTCTAAAACTTGTACTGAAGTTAGATACTCATTTGAGCAAGTATTGATGCTAAAAAAGTAATGTTCACAGGACAGAAATGAACCTTTCCTGAAGCTTTACAATGATCTTGAGCTGTATCTTTCACAAGTATAAGACACTTAGACGAGTATACACCTATGGACCACTATAGAACATACCGGATGACTGAGGGATTACAGTATTAAAGTGATTTTTATTATCTTTGTGGTCTCAGAATCGTATCAAGTCTATTCCTTAGACCAGGGGTGCCCAAACTCTTTTCACCGAGGGCCATATCTTGAAAATGATTTGATAAGGAGGGCCACAGACCAGTGGTCAATACGGTAAATTATTCAGATGGCGCATTTAACAGAGTTTTGACTTCATACTTTAAATAAGGCTTGAAATATTAATATTAGGTGTGTATGACAATGCAATGTCATGTTATTTAGGGTATATTGGTAGAATTACTCAAATTTGCCCTAAAAAGTACTGATTATGATCAATTGGGCCAGTTCAACTGAAGGCCTGAGGGCCAATAGAAATTGGTCTGAGGGCCATAGTTTCGACACCCCTGCCTTAGACTAATCAAATTCAGTTTCAATACTGTGCAATTAAAGCTGTCTTTATTGCTCAAAAAACCTTAGAGAACATGCATTTTTACTGTGAGCTGGATGATATTCTCCTTGGGAAAACTGCACTGTCTTTGTGGTGGCACTTCCAGTTAAGCGGGAATCCCATTCATTTCAAAGGAGAATTTGGGAAAAGTTTTGCTGCAAAAAACTGATATAAAGTCGGTTTGTTTAAGTCAGCACTGCACAGACTACTGGGAAGCTTTAAAACAGCTCTGTAATCCAAGTAGAAGTTATTTGCTGTCAAGATCCACAGCCCCAAACTAAAATATACAACCCCAAAGACGATGGCGGTGCCCACGTGATTATTTTTGGCTGCGTGTTTGAATACTGCAGTATCACGTTACTAAATGACTAAAATCTTAATCTTGGTTTTGATAGGGCACAATTAATGTCACGTTTTAAACAGAGGGAGGACCCAAAAATGCAGGACTGCACTTGAAATATTTTTTTAATGTAAACTTTAAAAAAAGACCAGAAGTAAAACTATACACAAAAATACAAAATGGAAACTTGCAAGACAGGACACTGCCAATGGACAGGGTTTATATGCACACGCAGAGGAACAGGACACAGAAGAAACAGATTAGGACGGGGCAATCAATACGACAGCAAGTAAAACTCCAAAACACACAGGGATACAGAAATGATCAAATAAAAGCAGGTACTGAATGATAAAATAACACAAGGAAAATCACAGTTAGGGCTGGGTACTTCCTCATGAATCAGCCATGTCTGATCCTCAATGATGTGTTTGGGGGTTTTTGATTCGAGACGTCAGCAGTAAAAGCAGGTGGTATGAAGCAGACAGAAGATTTTTTGTGTGTGTTAAATGGCACAGTTTAATACTAAATTGTGATTATTATTGCATTGCACCAGCTATAGGTGCAATGCACATTTCAATACCACAATGATATGAAAAACGCATTCTTTAGACAGTAGAATATAACTGCCAACACAGCATAACACCATGTGGTCTTATACTAGTTCTGATATAGATCAAAACATAAAATTATTCAGTAATGGCCTTATTCTGTTTATCTTATTTTGTTTGTAATCTAGGATCCGTTAGTGTCTGGGTAGTGATGTTTGACATACCCTTTGGCATAATGTGGGTGTGGGCTGTTGTTTATGTGAAGAGTTTGTTGTGAAATCCTCTGTGGAGGATGGACAGCGGTGACCATCTCCTGGGGCACAGTGCTCCTGGCCTCTCTGTCAGGGCACTGTGCATCATGGGAGTGTTGAGTAGGAGCAGGTTTTCTGTCAACACACTGCCAATACAAGCCACCTGCATCTTACAAGTGTGTTATTTAGTGTTGAGACATCACTTTAACTGCACATGAGATGAGCTCTGGTTGTCATAGTAAATATTTGATCCTTTTGGCCCAGGATAGTACTAGTAGTATTTACTCCTGGAAATGCAGGATATCTAGAGAGGGCCAATCCATAAAGATGCTTATCTCTGTCACTGTAAGAAAACAAATAATGAAATATTGGGCATTTGGTTTGTGAGATAATGGGTGAATCTTTACCACTGCAGGATTCATAAAAGTCTTTAAGATAAAGGCATATTTTATTGATTCTGCCTGAGAAAAATGAATTCTCTGCATTTGACCCATCCTTCAACCACTGCCGCTGGGGTGACCTGTCAGGAGCACTGAGCTCCTGCAGTACAGTGCTTGGAGACCCATCTCCATGATCTTGAGCTTGGCTTGGTCAGCTTGGTTAGCTGCAAGCTCCTCCTGTGTGACTGAGCTCCTCACCCTATCTCTCAGGGAGAGCCCAGCCACCCTGCAGAGGAGACTCATTTTGACCTCTTGAATCTGTGATCTTGTTCTTTCAGTCATGACCCAAAGCTCATAACCATAGGTGAGGGTAAGCACATAGACTGACCTGTAAATCGAGAGCTTTCCTTTTGACTCAGCTCCTTCTTCACCACAACTGTCTGATACAGCGACTGCACCGATCGGTCTGTCAACACTGCACCGATTCAACTGTCAATGTCATGCTCCACCCTTCCCTCACTCATAAACAAGACCACGAGATACTTGAACTCCTCCACTTGAAGCAGGGGGTCTCCACCACCTCAAGAGGGCAAGCCACCTTTTTCTGGTGAAGAATCAGGGCCTTGGATTTGGAGGAGACTATTTACATCCCAGCTGCTTCACACTCACATGGTAGTAGCTCTCACACACATTTATTATATTTGTTTGCAGTTGTCACAGTAGCACATTACAATAGCAAAAATATAATGGCCAAGAAAAATCTAAAAAAGGAAAGTAGCAAAAACAGCAATGGACTTGTGTCAAATAAAAAAATAAATGTATACAGCGATGTATGTGCAAGTAGAATAAAATAAAAGACAGTAAATAAAACTATATCTAGGCCATATGCAAGAGGTGGTAAGGTAAGGAGATACCACGCCAAGTTGAAATGTTTTGACATGACATTAGCTTATCTATTACATAAGGATGAGTTGTTGTTTTTATTTTTATTTCTGAAAGAACAGCAGGGCAGGGTGGGAAAAGATATCTGGCAAACCTGGATTTGAACTCTGAACAGTAAACTGAACCAGACATGTTGCCTTGCTCATGTGCCGCAGCTCGTTCACTAAGCCACAGAGTAAGTTGACATAAATTGAATGTGATTGTGATTTTGAAGCATGAGCGTGCCAGGAAACTGAGCAGGAGGCAGCGGAGGCGGGACACTGCAGTTGTAACGTCCTTGTTGTGGATAAATCGTGTGGTGAACATATGCCATTGGGACATGAGCTAATTAGCCAAGGTTGAGTGGGACCCGGGGGAAAGCGGGGCGCGCCAAGGTCGACCCTCTGAGCCGTAGCGCAAGTGTGCTACCACAACACAACAACACTTTGCCTTCTGCCTCCACTTTGAGGACTTGGTTGAGTCTATGCATTGCTTATAACCAACACGTGCTGGGTTGTAGCTGCTAACTGAATGCCAGGATGTAGAGAATTTACTATGCAGAAGAGTCGTAAAATACAGTTAGGCCCAGAAGCTATTACAATGCAGATTGCCTAATACCTGGTCTGCTGGATGTAAATATTGCCTTCGCTCTACGTGCCCTTGCTTATCTGTTTATCTTATTCAAATGTATGTCACACTATGAAATAATGCTCCTTTTTGTTATGTATAGCCACTGCTGGATTATGCAGTGAATTATGAAATACTGTAGCCGTGAGACAATATTTATGTCCCCACTTTCAGCTTTTTTATTAGTCTCTCTGTGACTACTGTATGAATATTTTGCCAAACAGCATATCCAGGACAGGGTCGTGTTTGCATAAGAGGGTAAATTATGATACTAATAAGAACGTCAGTGTGACAGAGAGAGGTTAGGGAGAAGGGTAGGTTTTCAAACAGGAGCAGCTCACATGGGCCCCCAGGTGGGTCACAGGGGGCCGGAGCTTGCACACAGCACTCGACTGGAAACAAAGGGAAACTCTGTCGATACATACCAGATAGAATGAAATACATTATTGGCCTTGGAACCATGCATACAAATGGTTATATGATGTGGACTATGTAGCTTTTCTAGTAAAGCATCCACCGGTCCAAGTTCACAGGTCAGATCTGTGGAAAGGTGACCCTTCTCACAGTAAAGATGTATGTTTTCACTGTATCTTTTAGCAACAAAAACATATACAGTTGATTAAATGCAGGTTAGATAGGTTCAATGCCATATTGAGGGAAATTCCAGCATAGCAACAACATCTGAATGAAGAAAGCAGGTGACAGAAAAGTTTCATAGTTCGGCTTAGGGTGACAATGGCCCAGTGTTTGTCCACTGATCTGATGGTTGGTGGTTTGAATCCTGCTCTTGTAGTAAACATCATCGGATGCTGAATGCTGTTGTTGTGTACTTGGGCAAGACACTTCACCCACCCCGCCCCCTGTGTCTGTGTACACTGTTGTATGAATGTGTGTGAATGGGTGAGTGAATGGGTGAGTGGTTCCTTGATGTAAAGTGCTTTGAGCCTTGAAGGTGAAAGAGTGCTATATAAAATGTGACCATTTACCATTTGAACTGATATGACATTGATTTATAGAGCTACAGTTTATCCAGGTTCATTCTGGTTAGTGAATATTTGTACCTTCAGATTTTTTTCAGATTTTGTCATCAGTTTGAAGAGAGAAAGCCAATAGTTTTTAGTGTCATGGTTAAAAATGTCACTTTCTAAACTGGAAGTTGTTAGCCTTAACCTAACTTACTTATTTTTTGTTTGCTTTCTTATTCTTTCGTTGAGAGACGTTACCTTGGAGAGGTCCAACCCCTTCACCGCAGCAGTGAGTCAGTCCTTCAGTCTACCTGTATGCGACTGGTGTGACTCAAGTCTGTCAAACCTTGAAACACTGCATTTTCCATCCTTAATGACAGGATTAAACTTTCCTTAGTGAGTATCAAACAGTTTTTTAAAGAAATCTTGCATGCATCTTAATTGGTTAATATATATACAGTATATCATTTTTCTTCATTATAACGTTCGTTGCATCTCCTATAACGGCCGTCTTGTCTTCTTTTAAGACAACATGTCTTTTAAACTGTTTAAAGATGCACTGCAGAACATTTCTGGTAGAAGATACATCATCTGCTTGTCTTCATGGAGCTGTTATTGCTTTGCCTAGAATGTTCCACAGTATCTTTATGGAGGGAAGTAGGTAGCACCACCAGACCAAGCTGCAGGTCAGATCTGTGGTGAGGTGACCCTGATTACAGTAAGTCACGTTTTTCAACATATTTTTGAGCACTAAAAACACTTCACCCGAGTGTCCAAAACACGCGGCCTGAGGTCAGATGACACGACAACAAAGTCGATCAGCGACCTCCGACCTAGGGCGTCCTGGTGCCACGTGCACTGATGGACACCCTTCTGCTCGAACATGGTGTTCGTTATGGACAAACTGTAGCTAACCACAGAAGTCCAATAACAGAGCACCCAGGTTCAGATCAGGGAGGCCGTTCTTCTTGATTATCACCCTTCAAGTGTCACTGTTGCTGCCCATGTGGGAGTTAAAGTCCCCCATTAGAACAATGGCGTCAGTGCATTGTCTAGTACCCCTCCTAGGGACTCCAAGAAGGCCAGGTACTCTGCACTGCTGTTTGGCCTAAGGCCGATACAACATTGAGAGACCTGTCCCCGACCCGAGGCTAAAGGGACCTGACCCTCTCGTTCACCAGGGGTGAACTCCAACATGAGGCGGCTGAGCTGTGGGGTAATAAGCCCACACCAGCTCGCCGCCTCTCCCTGTGGGTAACGCCAGAGAAATGGAGAGTACAGCCCCTCTCAAGGACTTCCAGAGCCCAAACTGTGCGTGGAGGTGAGGCCGACTATATCTAGTTGGTAACACTCAACGTCTGCACAAGCTCAGCCTCCTTTCCCTCCAGCGAGGTGACATTCCATGTCCCCAGAGCCAGTCTCCATGTCCAGAGATCCAGTCTTCAAGGCCTCCCCCTTTGACTGCTGCCCAGATCTCTCTGTACCAGCCTTTCATGGATCCTCCAGTGGGTGGTGGGTCCACGAGAGGATGGTCCCACGTCGCTCCTTTGGGCTGAGCCCAGCCGGGCTGCCAGGCGCTCACTATCTGGCCTTGATCTTCTGCTTGTAATGAAAGGCTTCTGAACCACTCTTGGTCTGACCCATCCCCCAGGACCTGTTTGTTGCCATGGCTGACCTAAAGGGCATAAAGTCCCCGACAACATAGCTCCCAAAATCATTTGGGTGCTCAAACCCCTCCACCACGTCAAGGTGGTTTAGGGAGGGGGCCTGTCAGATCCTCACAGTCTTTAATGCAGTTTGACACTAGACCCACCTCTTCTCCCTGCCATTTAATACTAGTTAGACAAGATATGTTGGTGCGTTATTGTTGGTAGCCTATGTGTCATATAGCTGTATATTTGATTTATTTTATGTATTGTTTATATTTTTACTTTATATGTGACACACTTTGGGTAGTTTAAGTCGTATTTAAATATGCTATATACATAAAGTTGAATCAAATTGAACTAACATCAACATCATATGGTGCACCCTTCACCAGGAAAGTTCCATAGTGCACTTTTAAGCTGCAGATGCAATGACCTTTAGCAACAACAGTACATAAAAATAAAAAAACACTGAACAAATTAAACATGAACATTCATAGTCATTTGTTCAGACTAGTGGATTATAGACGTGCTCATGTTAGCTGCTTATGTTGTGACAGTATAAAGATATTTGGCATCTGCACACTGCTCTTAAAATGTGATTTACATCTGAATTGTTCATTACAAGGACCACTTTTGAAAGAGAATCCATCAAAACACGATTACTGAAATTTGTTCCGCTATAATGAGAGAGAGGACTAACCACATCTAATAAAAATTAAATCTGGCTCAGAAACAGTATCGTAAAGCATCACATCTACATTCACACACATACATTTACAATTCAGGCCTTTCACATATGTATCTTTGCTGTAGTTTTAAAAGGCCATGTGAGTGAACTTCAAACCCCTTTGATTTACCAACACAATTGAATAATGCACAGTAGAATACACTACATTAGTTTGCATTAACATCTTTATTATTGTGGGTGTTTAATCACTTCTTCTAGAGTCATCACCTTGAATGGGATAAATGCTTTGTATTGAAACATCACCTTTGACCTTTTCTGACAAACAGCTTCTATTGATGTGCAGAAAAGCACCAAATCCTCCTGGTAAACCTCCTTTTTACTTCTATTGAGCCTGTGAATAAAACCATGTTCATGTGGCTGCCATCCACTTTCACATGTGTGCTGCTTCCTGTGATATATAGTCATGCATTACCACATTATGTTCCCCAGTTCTTTGAAAGCCAGATCGCGCTGCCCTGCTGTCTCCCAAGGCCGGCCTCTGTCTGCTCTACCTTAGCCAAGGTCACCTGCGCCGCTGCTTGCTCCGTGTTAACCTTGAGTGGCTAACTGACCGGGAAATGTGCGCTTTTGCTCCTACACTACCTGCATGTGCCTGGGCCCACCGCACAAACCATGCACTGCTGTTCGCCTGGTGACCCCTCTCCATGCCATCTGAATGATGCACCCGCTCTCAAGGCTGCGCAGGTAATTAGAAGGACAAACTAGAGTCTTGTATTATGTTAATTGTGTTAGCCCACATATCTGATGCATTCATCCTGAAATTCTACTGCTTAAGTGTTTAAGTGAGATGCTTTTATTGAGAGTTTGTCTTATCTATTTGGTGCTTGCGCTTTGTTAATCATGTCTAAGCATCACTAAAGATGGTCCAAATCCAGCCCTAAAACCAATGTCTCTGTTTTATTTTGAGGTGAAGATGTGACTGGAGTTTCTATTGTATAAAGACTATTCCCGACTCTCAATGGTGGAAAAATCTCCTTTGATCCAGATGAAAACATGGATGCACTCTATAACCCTCTTGTCCTCTGTCACTGTTAGAATTTTTCTAAAAATGTAAGTAAATGTTGCAAAGAGACTAAAAAGTATTCCACTAAAACATAACATCATGGCATTTTGCATATTATTATAGATTTTACAAAGAAAAAAGTAAGTGTCTCAGAAAATAATCTGGACTTTAGAATCTTTGAACACTGTTAATGGCAAATAAAACAACAGAATGAAAGCTAAGGAGTCAAAATGTGTTATCCAAAGACCTAAATGACTTCCTCAAACAAAAGCAGCCTTCAGGGAAACCACTGCACAGGCAAAGAGGCAGTGCTAAATTTAGAACATGAACTTTCAAAGTCAAAGTCTGCCTAATCTCGTCAGATCTCAGAAGCTAAGCAAGGCCAGGCCTGGTCAGTACTTAAATTGGAGACTGCTGGGAATATCAGGTGCCACAGTGGGGCGCCAGAGACAAAAACTGTTGTTGTGTCCTTAAGCAAGACACGTCACCCAGACTGCCTATTATGAAGGTCTGTCCCAGGGCAACTGTGACTGCAATGTAGTTTACCACCACCAAGTATGGAGTGAGTGAATAATGCAGTGTAAAGCACAGATCAGTTAATTATTTGCAGATTGAAAAAAGTGTGAAGTTTAGCACAAAAAATGCCAGGTCACAAATCATTTTAAAAATCATCACTCACTTCAAATTACTGTGGAAAAGCTGCAAAATGCATAACACATATAACCCACTTCACCCAGTTTTGACCCAGTGCACCCATTCTCATTCTCAAGGTTACATAAACAGCCTGTCTGAGAGAGATCAAACAAACCTCAGAGTGAGGAAGTCTACAGGAAGTTCACTCGTAACAATGCTCAAACTCTGTGTTTCTGCTCTCACCACTAAAGCATTGGTCTTGAAATACGGCCTGAAGGATCCTCTGAGACACAGGGATGTGTGCTTTGTCCCTGTCAATACAAGGCAGTGTTTTTGAATAGAAGGTCTGAGAACTGTTTGAACAAAACTGTACCATTTTTTTTACATTGAGTGAATGAGTGTTTATCTATGATTCACGTAAATGCCCTTGAAAGTAAGTCTTTTCTCAGAGTGAATGGTTTGAACTGCAGTAGCAGCCAAACAAACTTTTCTATCAAAGGCTTTGAAATTCAAAAAAGAAAGAACAGCCCCCAGTCTGTAATGTCTCCTATGTGTGGATTGGTCTTTTCATTTCTGGGTAGCTCACCCAACATGTACAGGTACTACTGAGTTAAGTTGTTAACATAATTCAAGAAGAGTTGTAAGTTAAAAAAAAAAAAAAAAAAAGTGTCTTAAGTGCATGCCAGCAGTTAACGTTATCACCACATTATGACCACAAATTTAAGTTTTTGGGTTTTTTTAGATACCATCTCAGGATAAAGTCCAGACCCAAACTGTCCACACTGCTTTTCATACAAGTTCAAACATAAGGAAACGAAAGTCAGTTAATATAATTATGAACTTTATTATGAACATGTAATGGATCAGAACCATGTCGGCGACCTCCTAAAGTTCTTTGTCGATAGACCTTGACAAACAGTGGTGGAAGTTTTTTTCCGCTCTCACAAAAGGACGAGAAAATATAAGTAAACAGTATGTGACTGTTCCAATTAACAAGGCTACATACTAAAAGCTTTTTAAATAAAGGCAAGCCACATAGTGCGGCACAGCGTTAAAACCACAATGGTGACAGTGTATCGGAGACCTTGGCTTTGATATGAAATCTTGTAGCCTTGCCTCTACCGCCCTCCATGTTAAAAGCTCTTTGTGACAAGGAAATTACTTTTATGAACCTCTGAAAGACGCTCCAACACTTCAACCTTCTTGTTAGCTTCATTGCTAGACCGTGAGAGAAGTGTATTTTTCCATTTTATTTTTTTCAAACTACTGCTATTCGTTTTATCAGCCCTGTCCCTGATTTTATTACACAGATAGTCCTTCATCTTTTGAACTTTCGTCTCGATCTTTACTTAAGGATAAATAGTCCTATATTATTTGTATTGTGAGACAGAATAATAATGTCTCAACATAAAAGTGTTGATGTGAATAATTTAGATGATTCGTGTAATTTATTAAGGCTTGTAAGCCAATATTCACCGGCCGCCAGCGAGTTCTTTAAACAATTCTTAACCTCTGTCAAAACAAGAGGTCTGTTTTTCATTTGTTCCCAAGGTCTGTGTAAATCAGTTTGTTGGAATATGTTGGCATTGGCTGAATCATATTTATGAGTGTGTTTTTGTTTAGTGCTGCAGTGTGAGCCTTGGTTCCTGTGGCGTGTACCTGGACCGCTGAATGCAGAATGCAGAGCTACATGGGCAGAAATACCAAACATGTGTCGGAGTGGCCTTGAGACTTCACAGGACTCCGACTGCGGTGCTCCGCTCAGTAAACAGGGTGTCCTCCTGTGGCTCTGTGTTTGGAAAAGGAAAACCAGGAAGCTGATCAAACACCGGCTCAGAAGGCCACGGCTGCAGCAAGCTGGAATAGAGTCGTGTGGCCCCTTTTTAAACTAAAGGGGAAACGCTCAAAATAACATGGCTCTGCACGAGTGTACGGCTCTGTGGCTCCTGCTGAGCTGTGTCTGCTAGATGAACATACAGCTTTTTTGCAGATTTAAATGACATATTTCTCCAATACCTGGTTATTTTGAGGAACACCAATCCAGAAGTTTGTTTCCTCCCCTTTTATGTTATCTTCCTCTATATTGAAATACGGATCTTGAAAAGAGAAGTTTTTGAAACAGTGATGTGCCATTTTTTTAATCTTTAAGTCAATCTATTTGATCAAGCATTTACCTCTGAACCAGAGCCCTGTCCTCTTTGATATGCATAAGTTAATGTTTGTATTGTTTACACTAAGAAATCAGAGCCTATTTGGTTTGCTTGGTTGACCCTGGTGACATAGTGTGTATCATTTGTACTTGTATTCTGCACGAGTCTAGCCCCAGGATAACTCCTGCGGTGCAGATAGCTTTATCTGGTGTCTAAAGATGCAGCACAGGAGCTGCTGTCTGTGCTGAATGAGGCGGCCTGCTGCCTCCAGATTTACTACTTGAATGACATCATAGATTATGAACAGCAGGCATCAGATCACAGGAAGAATTAACTAAATGAACGTGGCACAGATGTGTGTGTGTAGGTGTGTCTAGGTCCCAGAGGTTAAAAAGTTAAGTGAGAAGGCCTCCCCCTGGTGAGCGTTTATTAAACTGCAGTGAGGCTGTTGGCTCGAGTGTGAGACACAGAAGGACCTCAGGGAGGGAATGACTTTCAGCCTAAACACTTTAGGCTTGAGCACTTTTGCATTGTTTTAGTCTACGTCAACAAAGCACAACACTGATCATCCCACTGAGAATGAAACCCCACAGACACAGATGCTGATGCACTGGTGACTTTACATACGCAAAATGACAAATACATTGACACATGTATAGTATAAAATATTATATAGGCCTAAGATTTTATTTACTTTTTCAATTGAAATTATGCAAATACTAGTTTTGATTTATTTTGTTGTTTTTTTTCAAACTCTTAAATGACTTTGCATTTATTCAGCTGTCAAGTGTTTTTATGGCTCAAAATACATGGAAAAACATATATTGTTACTTTGAGTAGGAAGGCTTCTCCACAGACCTGACCTGTAAATTGGCAGGGTGACTTCACTTGCTTGTCTTCATGGAGATAGATTTATTTAATGCCATACTGGGAAACATTCCAGTCAAAGTAATAACATCTTCACAGAGACATGCAGCACCAGAAGTGTTACATAGTGCACCTGGAAAACAACAGTAGTGCTATTAAAATATAATACTTAAAACACAAGACTATTAAAACATTTAGTTTAGTTTAAGTTTATTTGTCACATACACATGCACAGTGCAGTATATAGTGGTTTACAGTTTCTCGTACTACAGTTTGTCGTCCGTTTCCTTCTCCGTTGAGAGCGTTCCGTCACTGGAGATCTGGAGAAAAGGCGTGCTGAGCTCACTAGACTGCTTGTCCCCCGCGACTCGAAGCAAGCAGCTCAAAACCATGTCTTTGGCCACCCCCGCCTCCATGTTACCCTCTTTACTCAGCTGGAGCGTGATCTGATCCAGGCTCGTCAGCACCAGCTCTGAGCCCAACAGGGAACACATCGGGCCTGCGTGTGGGGCCCCCTTAGCCATGTTCTCAATCATGTACTGCTGGTAAAGATCTTGAAGTTTCTGTTCCAGGTAGTGATTCAGGAGGGAGTTGGAGAAAGGGCCTTCACGCTCTTGCAAAAAGAAACTTCGATCACGTCCGCTGCCCTGTCTCCACTGATGAGACCCCCGTTTGAACTGGAAACAAGTGCCCACCTTGAGGGGACTGCTCCAGAGGGGGTAAGACATTATATGAATGTAGTAAAGGCCCAGTAGTTTGGAGTTGATTGGGGTTAGCTGACAGAGGGAGGACCTGGTCACCAGCGATATGGAGGTCACTGTAGTTTTGGCAAATGCTCTGACAGAAGGAAGGAACGAGGAAGGGGGCGTCGCTGGCGGACTGGCCCTGAGCTGGGATGTCCATTTCAGGGGAGATCTGTCTGTCCGGCCAGGCTCGCTCCAAATCCAGTGACTGCAGAGAAGAGATGTGCTTGGGTCCCGAAGCTCCTGGGCTTTTCAGACGGCCAGTGCTGGAGCTGTGGTCCATGAGGAAAGTCTGTCTAAAAGCACAAAGGGAAGTGTCTGTGTAATCGCTCAGTCGTCCAAGTATGATAAAAGAAAAATTCAAATCTGTTAACTGGATAAAAGAACTGAGGAAGCAGCTTGGATGAGCAGCGAAACGTCTTCACTTCTACAACTTTTTGACCAGTTGACAGATTTGAATTTTTCTTTTATTATACAGTGTGGCCCAAAAGTCACTGACACTTTTAAATCTTCAGTAGCTCCTATAATTCTTAAGTTATACTCACCAAATTTTAGCAGTAGATAAACTGAACCTTCCCAGATTTTGGGCAATATCTACGGTTATAATTGTTCACAGCTTATCACTACTTAAACTACGGGAAGTAAAAATGACAAAACTTTTAAAAATAATGTTTTTTTTTTAAATAATGTTTTTTAAGTCCACAATTTTGGCTTATGGCTC
This sequence comes from Periophthalmus modestus, assembly GCA_019594935.1. Classification (NCBI taxonomy): domain Eukaryota; kingdom Metazoa; phylum Chordata; class Actinopteri; order Gobiiformes; family Gobiidae; genus Periophthalmus; species Periophthalmus modestus. Next base: position 25,828,710 of record JAIEZT010000009.1, on the reverse strand, counting down.
TTATTTGATCCTCGATATTACCTTTCAAGTCGATTATTGTCTGAGGTTTATTCACACCTTTTCTTTAAGATAGCCCCACAGGAAGAAATCGGGACGAGTCAGGTCTGTGGAGATCACATACTGCCCCCTGTCTTTGAAAACCACTTATTATTCTTTTAATGGCATTTACACTTGGGGCATCTCTGGTATTAAAATGTTGACGGTAACACCGCTGGGTTTGTGAATTTGACCCATGTGACTCAAAGTACCACTGTACAATGAGGGTTTGTTCCTCAGTGCTTTATTTGCTCATATTAATGTCGGAAGGGTAGTAGTAAGAAAAATATATAGAAAACAAAAGAGTTATTACATTTTTTCAACTGTCAGTGACTTTTGGGCCACCCTGTACCTGCCAGTAGTCCAAACAAATACAATACAATTAATCACCTTTTTAAGATTTACTTTTACCACCAGTACCTCTTTTACTAAAACTTTTACTGCAGTTTCTATTAAGCCCTAGACTAACTACTCCAAGTAAGTAAAATTGTGTTAATACTGTATTATACACTAAGGCTGGGCAATATGGCAAAAAATTAAAAAGAAATAAATAGCAACGTTCTTTCCTGGCACCGGATTAGACCTGATTAAAAAGGTCAAATTCTATACAAAATCATAACAGACACGTTTGAAAATTGTTGATTTGAAGTTAGAAAATTGAACAGAAAGTTAGAAAAGCCAGTGAATATGTCTGCCTCATTCAAATTTAGATTTAAATTTGATGAACTGCACAAACACACATTACTGTACCCGTGTCTGAAGGTGTCTGCTGAGCCGTGAGCAGCTGCACCGGGGACATCCTCCTGACGACTCTCCTCATCCTCGCTGTAGATCACACTCCACAGTCTGCTTTCACACAGCATGGCTAAAGAGGAGGCAAGTGATGTCTGGATGTTGATCTATTATTAACAAGAGGATCAGTCTTTTCCTTGAATACGTACCTTTGTACTTCTAGGGGCAGGCTACCGCTTCAAACATTCTGCAGTTCCCCAATGTTCAAACTCGAGAAATTGTCTTATAATGACCTAACAGGAAGTGAGATGTTAAATTTGTTTGTATTCCTTCCCTTTTTGTGGGAGTTTGTTTTGCAGGTGTTTTAACTTAAGCCTTAACTATTCACTGCTATGAAAAGACTGACATTCATTAAACCTAGTAACTACCTAGACCACACTGATGAGGCTGAGGGCAGTGGATCTATCAGGTTAATGACTAGTAGATGCCTTTGACACATTAAGTATCTGACTAAAGACTTGAGTGTACAGTAAAGTGGCTTCTGGCTCTAGTAGCTATTTGTAAAATGAAACCACTCAGTTGCATTTATCAGTGAAAGAAACAGGTGAGTTTCAGGTTACCCCGAAAGCAGAATAGAAAGTGAGTTTATGTTATTATGCTGACAGGTCAGGGGAGAGGAAGGGTGAGGGTCTGAGGTCATAAGGCTTTTCCTTTGAACTGGTGTCAACGTATCAAACCCAGTAACACGCTGCTCATGTACAGATGCAGGACTATGATGCTTCCAGCCACCTTAAATCTCACTTCTCTTTTGATTTGCACCTTCGCTGAGGTGAAAGTATTGAAACTTTGCATGTTCCATATTTATAACAGGGATCTTTTTGAGAGAAAAATCCCTTGTGTTGTATGTCTGACTTCAGTGAAGTCCTTTATTCACACTGTTTCCTCTTAGGGAAGACTAACAATGAAAGCGCATGAAACATGAGCAGAGCTGCTTCATTATTAACCAGGCTGGAGACCAGGAAACACACACACATGCTCACACACACGTACACTCACACACATGCTCACACACACGTACACTCACACACTCACACACGCGCTCTCACACACACTCACACACTCACACACATACACTCATACACTCACACACTCACACACGCGCTCTCACACACACTCACACACTCACACACATACACTCATACACTCACACACTCACACACGCGCTCTCACACACACTCACACACATACACTCATACACTCACACACTCACACACGCGCTCTCACACACTCACACACTCACACACATACACTCATACACTCACACACTCACACACGCGCTCTCACACTCTCACACACACACACACACACACACACACACACACACACACACACACACACACACACTCACACACACTCACACACTCACACTCTCACACACACACACACACATCTTTCACCATTTTATAAGAGGTAGAGAACAAAGGACAGGAAAAAATACAGAATTAAGCTCTATTAATGTGTGTCTATTTTCAATGTATATTTATGGGAAATAAAATATATTGCATAATTAATGTACAGTTTCTAAAAGTAACAAAGTTCATATTCCTCGGCCGTACAGATTCCATTGAGCATTGCTGTTGAGTGGGACACTGCTTGTATGAGTCATGATAACCGAAACAACGCTCGTCCTCTTCTCTGAAGTAATGACAGTGTGAAGTGTACAGTTACAAGCTGTTACCCGGCAACATCCAATAACACTGAAGACATGGTGAGATCAGGTTAGGGGGATGTGTGCTTCAACAAAGGAGCAGCTCGGACACTTCAGGACCCTGGACAGTGGTAGAAAAGTCCATTTTTATTTATTTTAGTAAAGGAAAGATTCTTCCAAGACGCTATGGATGTGAGGCCTAGAGTTTTCCAGGATTTTAAGGAGCAACATGTGTTTATGAAAGACTAGAGGGATGTTCAAGAAGATCAACAATGTGTTTCGGCCCAACCACCACGCTAACAGGAGCCGCGATGCTGAAGGAAGGGGGCCCCGCTCAGAGCAGGACTACCACAGCGCCTGCACCGTCCGGCTGGTGCGCAGTACGTCCATGCTAGTGGTGGGGGAAAGGACTCAAACTACAGGGTCCACCTTAAAGAGGAGCAAAAGCACCGTGAGCATCCAGTCCACTCTGTACCTGTATCAGAGACAGGAGGATCGTATCTGGCTCTACTCACAGAACCAAAACTGTCTGGAGTACTTGGAGGCGCTTGTGGCTCTCAGGAGGCAGTACATCAAGAAAGTAACAGACCTCAAGACCAAAGAAGCAAATGAGAAGGCCACAGTCTCCAACAAGAAAAAATCTGCACCCCCCCCTCCGCGGGGAGAAGAACAGGTAAGTGTTTGTGGTGATGTATGAGAGTTCAAAGAACATATACAGTGTGGTGACTCTTTGTCCCTGCAGAGAGCCAGAGCCAAGCCCTCAGCCCCCCCAGTGCCCAGTGAGGAGGATACCCTGCAGTTCCTAGATGCCATTATTGCCAGCTGTGATGATGAGCCTGCCCGCAAACCATACATCGATGATGGACACGCAGATGTGGACTTTATAGGTACACTTCTTATTAAGCATTTTTGTTATACAAATCATCATGTAGATATCACAGTTGCGATAATTATAAAGATCTTGATCCATGTTTGGTGTGTAATGAAGCTCTCACTGTTGTCTCCTTTTAAAAGTTACACATTTTAAAAGTGAGAAATTATAACATCACCATTTAAGAGAATACATAATACATAATGATATAGTTGAATATGGTGACTTATATTAATAATTTGACAGTGGCGTCCAGCTCTGCAGAACATGATCTCCACTCAAACTGGTCGCTGCGAGTGCCGCGAGGGCCAGGGGGCAGTAATCTGACTGAAGCAGATCAATCCTGTGCCAACAACAAAAGTGTCTTGAAGAAAAAGAGCTCCACCGGCTCCACCAGCAGCAGACTGCGGCTCCAGAGGAACCCCATCCACCTGCCCAAAGTGGTGCAGAGTGCCTTCCAGACCATGAGGCTCAAGCCCAGGTTAAAGAAGCAGTGATGTGCCCTCAACAATGAAATGTCTGCCACCATTTTAGTTCTGAAGGACAGTTTATGCACTGGACTTTATTAGAAGCATGAACTGATTACCTTCAGAAATGTTTTATTTAACAGTTTATACATTCTTCTTGTTTCATTGGAGCAATTACTGATATTTGTACTTATTCTCAAGAGAAATTCTTTCATAGAAAATAATACACACAAGAACTTGGAATGTTCTTCCACTTGTAGATGAAACTACTTTGAAATCTGTGTTGAAAGCATTTTTATACTTCAAGTGTTTTGCAATGAAATGAGTAGAGGTTATAACAGACTTTTTTTTATATATATAATTGTGTGACAGGTTACACATACTGTATAATCATTTAACAATAACTTTTCACTGAAGACTGGTCAAAAGATGACATTTCTTGGTGAATGACTTCACTTAAGGGTTGGGTTAAGATACAGTTTAAAAACAACAATCTGAAGGCTGAATTGTTTGAATAGTTTTGAACCGTGTTTCTAGTGAAAGACTTGAGGAAGTACTGCTTAAATATTACCATTATTGTATTACTTCATACTGTCAAATACAATATTCAAATATGCATTTAATGACAAATACAGAAATATGTACTGAAGCTGATTAAATTGAGCCAAGGCGAGCCACCAAAATATCTCCATGGAGTCTTCACCTGCTGACTCTTACTTCTACAAACATCTTCTGAATACATGTCATTTTTCTATTAAGTTATTATTTTTTTTTTTTTTCCAAATTTGAATAGCCCATGACATCTTTAAAATCTCAACTGTCAAAAAAATCGTTTCTTCTTTTGAAATACATTTTTCCATCCTTGATTTGAGTTGGATTTTTTTGTAAATTCCCACATCTCCCCCTATGATCTTCTCCCACATTTTCAGACCATGTTCTGTCCCATCTAAAGAGTAGAAACATTTTTAAAGGAACAAAATACCAAACCTAAAAAGAAGTGTTTCTTGGATTTTGCTGGGAGGTTTTTTTTTTTTTACCTTCAAATTAGTGTTAATAACCAACCAAATGATGTTGCAGAGATTCATACGAGCAGACCGACTCATACAAAACCAAATGTTCTTTATTACAATGTAGTCTATTATAACAGAGCAACTATTTCTTTTCTGTTTTGACCTTGGGACTAAAAAAGGACGACATAGTCTTCATGCCGCTTTTATCCACTTTAGCCAGCGTTTTCTGAGCTGCCGTCATCTTCTTTGGGGGCTGGAATTAAAAGTTTAAAATAAGTTGGACAACTAGTAACTTTACAAAAAAAATAAAATAAAAAATCTACACCACTTTCACCTAAACACCTAAAAAAAGAACCATTTGCTACAATGAGTGGCACAGTTACTCCACATTGTCCATAATCTCTCGTTCTAATATGCTCTATATACTCTAAATCTTTTAAATGATTTTATCAGGCAGACTGGTCAATAATACACTCACTTTTCGCGCAAAGTCTGCACTGTTGAATTTGGTGTAGTCCTCTCCAGCCTCCACGGGTTTGTCAGACAGTTTCCGCTTCTGTCGAACGGAGAAGTAAGAAAAGCTTACCACGTTTTTCTAAAGAATACAGTGTTCACTCGAGTAAAGACCGTGCTTTCAAAAGGTGCAAAAATGACCACTAATGTAACGTGAGGCGAGGACTACAGAAAACATGCTTTGTGATTTTCATGCGATTTGAAATGAGAGAAAAGTACATATCCTCTGCATGCATGACGACATACCTTTGACGGAGGCTCAGACTCTTTCGGGCTCGTGAGTTCGGGTAAACTGAAAATGTATTTTGATTGTTAATATTTTGTAATTATTTCAAATGATTTGTCCACAGTGCTTACTTTAAGTGTTTGAGGAGGGCATTGCTCAAGTCTTCACTGAGGTACTCCGAGATAAGTCCATGGGCATATCGCAGGTAGTCCTCTGCCAATGAAGATATGGAAATAATGTCATTTTAGGTTAGCTCCAGATGATTAGCAGTCATACTAACAAGCACTCCATTACTGCCATCTACTGTTGAATAACATAACTACAAAGCTTTATATTTGATCATAAAGTTTTGTCTGTTTTTTTTTTTTTTTTTTTCAGATTTGAGTCACCATACCTTCATGACAGCCTGATTCAGTCTTCACTTTTATATATGTTGCAGACTTTACTCCTTCTCCAACTGAAATGTTCTTTTTCTTAAGAGCAACAACTGTTCTGTCAACCTGCAATAAAATCACAATGAATCCATGTCCTGACAAAACAAGTAGGCTAATAGGCCAATAAAGTTATACAAAATACCTTTTTCTTTAACCAGTCTAATGTCCGCTCTTGACTGTACCGATAAAATTTCAGACTTCCCACCTCTAAAGAGTTCAAATCTAGTATGAAAGATCTGCCAATACTTAAAGCATTAATATTTACATTTATTGAGTAATCACCTTTTTCTTCTGCAAGATGGTGCAGGGAACAGGGACAGCTCAGCAGTCTGGAGCAGGCTGGGAAATTCTCATCCACTAAAAGCTGATCCATGGGTTGAAACGTCTCCTGTGTATTGTTTTCATTATTGTTAATAAAAAAAATAAACACAATAATATTCCTACACTCCCATAATATACCTTACCTCTTTGCCAGCGTGAAGTAAATATGGCAGTAGAAGGAAGAGAGGGTCGAGTGGTGTGATGAAGAGGAGCCTTCCATCTACCATGCACACAATAAGGGCATTTAATGTGATAGTGCTGGGCTGACGGCATTGATCAGAACTAATAAAGTCAGTGACAAACCGTGTTGTACACTTTGACCAATAAACCAGCTGTGGTAATCTTCTTCAAATGCTTTCACTTCATATAACTGTGTATCGCCGCTACCAAACATATACAGAGATGCTGTGTCTGCAAATACAAAAAAGAGGAACTTTTACTTTCACATCTTATTAGAGCTAAGTGGACTTTATGCGCAAAAGGATTATCGTACAGTGTTTTACAAATTAAAATGGGCATCTGCGTGTCTCCATGTAGATTTGTTGATTTACAGGAAATGTTCCACAGTATGGCTTTAAAGTCATCTAGCATGCCGGGTGTCATTTATCCCCAAAAAACTGTACATTCTTACTATAAGCGGGAGTCCTGACCAGTAACTTGGCCTGATGGCATCAACTGCTCATCTCCAGAAGTTTGCGGCCATACTCTGGAACATTCAAGCAAAAGCAATAATATCTCTATCGAAACAGGTAACTACTCTCCACCAGATAAGTGACACAGTGCACCTTTAAAGGCTCCATATTACGTTATTTTCTGATCTATGTCATAATATTGTTTTCTCATCAAAAACAGACCTGGAGTTGTGTTTTGTTTCATTCACACATTTAACACACAAACCCTGCATATTTAGGCTGTGCTCTTCTCTCAAACAGAAAACAAGCTCTCTGTTCCACCTTGTGATGTCATGAGGTAAGACAGGAAGTGCTCCACATTGTTTTTAAACTCTATAAACGTTCACTAGAATCATCTGGATTATTTCGGCCCTGGAATTGCCAGTCTCTCTCTGAACTAAAAGGTAAAATGTAGCTGTTAACATGATAACTACTGCTTCATGAGATCACAACAAAGCTTTTTGAGCTTTGGAGATGTCCCACCGGAAGGAGGCCCCGGGGAAGACCCAGGACATGCTGGAGGGACTATGTCTCCCGACTGGCCTGGGAACACCCCGGGGTCCCACCGGAGGAGCAGGAGAACATTTCTGGGGTGAGGGAAGTCTGGGAGTCCCTGCTTAGACTGCTGCCCCCATGACCCGGTTCCGGATTAGCAGTAAAAGATGGATGGTTGGATAGATGGGTGGATGGATGGATGGACGGACGGAGATGTAGACAGACTAATAAAGATGTAAAGATCAAACATGTGTGAATGAAACAAAACACAACTTCAGGCATGTTTTTGATGAGAAAGCAGCATTCTAACATGCTTAAAGAATCGACTTCAAAAGTCAAAAGGTCAGAAGAATTACTCTTTAGATTCTATGTAGGCTATTGGGATACATTTGATAGCACCAGTTTACTGTGTCCATGTATTGCACCAGAGCATGCAAACATATGTCATGAGTATATATAATATTTCCAACCTGTGCGTGGATTCTTTAGCTTCACAAAACAAGGGTCTGCGTCACGCCTCTTTGAATCAACAGCAGATTCTGTAAAAATACAAAAAGGTTTTACTGACTGGTTTACAATAGATAGTATGACGTGGTTGTAACTCATTATTAGTATTGTAACACTCAGTCTAGGTTATGTTTGGTGCTTTCAGTAACACTAAGAGCAGCAGAAGAAGAGAAATAACACGATAGGTTGCTTGACAGTTCAACAAGTTACAAGTTGCGCAGCATGTAGCATCGTTAGCTCAACTGTTTCTGTTCCTACCTGCAGCAATGACAACCCAACTGTCACTTGGAGTACTGGGCGCCCGCTTCTTTTTTGTTGCCATATTGTGTATTTATGTGGCAGAAGTACAAAAGAAGTGCTTTAAACTTTTAGGGATTAAAAACAAAGTGCTAGCATAACACTGTAGCTGCGCTTGACTGGCAACATCCACCGCATCACGTGGTTCAGAAAAGGCGCCTTCCCAACTCCCTTCCTGCTGTAGTCCCACAACAGCAAAACAAACTGTCCCTCAAACATCTCGAAAGACACCGAAACAACTAACTTATAGGTGAGTTTTGATATGAAAAATGTCTAGCCTTTACTTGAAGTTGCGGTGTTAAACATTTTAATTGTATAAACACTTTTCAACTAGCACAACTGCCCCGACACGATTTGTACCGGAAGTGCAGTTCATGAAACTGTCCACGAGAGGTCGACCAACCACCGTGATAATACCAAGTGCATTGAAGGTACCGTTTTGTATTTATTTAAACCTATATGCAGTTAGGTGTGCTTTGTGCAAAAAAAAAAAAAAATCTTGCAGTCTGTTTTAAGTTATTTGCTGTTCTTGAGTGCATGGTGTTTTCGTGACTAGTTGTCCTTTGGCGCATGCTTTGGAGCAGTTGGGGGGTCCATCTGTCTTTGGTCCCCTCTCTCTGTCTCTCTCTCTGTTTCTCTCTCTCCTTCTCCTCTCTCTGGATGTCACCGTGAGTCCCAGTTGGTTTTCTGTGACTCACTTGTTTTTATTTCCTATCATGGTGTTTGTGATGGTGTAAAATAGGCTACGGGACACGATATGCCTTTCCATAGTCTGTGTATTTTAAGCCCATTAATTGACTTGAATATCTCTAATCTGTGTAAGCTTGATTTGACTTACAATTAGTGATAGCCAGTGCTACTGTGACCATTGCTGCAGTGTGATAAACTTATTAACACTGACAAAAAACACACACTTTGGAGCTCTAATAATGAAAATAATAATTTATAGGAGCACATAGAGTTGTCAAAAAAAAACAAACAAACAAACAAAAAATAAAAAGATAGCCTGTCCAGATACTAACTAACATGACTCAAACTTAACTGAACAGGTATAGCTTCTGCAAATAAAATCACATAGGATTTTGCTGGGTTTCAGATGACAAAAAAAAAAAAAACATTCTAGGCCAATATTGATATTTAAGACAGATGGGGAACAGCTCAAAGGAACAATTTTGTGGAAATGCTGATTTGTGAATTTACCTTCTGGATATTTGTTGAAATAAAATAGCATGTAATCAGCAGGGAAAACTGTCTCATGCCCCCCACCTGGTACTACGACATCACTGCAGTCTGAAATCTGGAAACTATAGGTCACATACTTAATGCTACTACATCCCATGATTATTGTGTACATTACAGTACTTAGGATCTCTAATGCTGTACTCAGTCTTGTGACATAGTTGCTCATTTTGAAGGAAACATGTTGAAATTTTGATTTTGTCTCTTGCTTTAATGATACTGATTTATGTTGTTAAAGTCCGTTGCAAAGCGAGCGTGGGTGAGATGTCTGTGAATGACTTGTTTTATGGCTCTCGGGAGAATCATGACACAACAGTACATGTGCCGCTAAACAGAATATTCTATGAAAGCTCTCTTTCTTTTTTAGGCTGCTCGGGGGGATGTCTGTGTTTCTGACTGACAGAGAGAACAACAGCGGTCTTTCTGAAACTTTGGACCAGAGACAACCCTCAGAGAGCCAGTCCTCTGTCACCAGCAAGCAGACCAGAACAAAGTAAGTCTAAAAATGTAGGCCCGAAAAAGTAAAAAGTTCAAACACCTTGCATCTTTTTGTATAAATGCCCATCGTTTATACATCTACAAACAGAATCATGAATGTCTGTGCTTTTTGCTTCCCTTGAGCTATTCTCACTGAAAGAGTTATGTTTTGTGCTTCTGAAAAGGGAATTATTTGAACAGTAGGGTGTATCTGTGTGATGTGGAAAATTTAATAAAGTAATGATCCAAAAGAAATATAAATACTATTGACATAATTCTAGTATTACAATATAATGCAGTGGTACTACAGTATTAGTGATTATGATAGTGGCAGTTTGAGTTTTGACTGCTATGACTGTCAAACGAGTCCAGGTATTACCAGAACACTTGTCTCATTCAGGTACCTCTTTTGCACTTCCACAGCTGTTAAAGCTGCATAGCCATTTTGAATTTGCTTCATATGGAAACTCCATTATCATCATCATCAGCATGAGGAGGTAATGTACACACCAATGAACTCATAGCACACACACACACACACACACACACATAGAGCAGGCTGCATAAAAACAGATGTGGAGAGAATTCCCCTTGGCAGCAGAAGCCTTTGAGTCATCATCTGGGATTCCCTTCCTCTCTCTTCCAAATATGGGTGGGATTGTGTGAGAGAGCGGGTGTGTGGTAGACAGAGGAACCCCTCCGTGTGATGTCACAGCTCGGAGCCTCGCGCTGCCTGGAAGTGCAGAGGCTGGAATGTCGGGAACGTAAATGTTATCCACTCATGCATGTTTGTAAGTGCTTTTTCTCTCACACGCCGACATAAACATGAAGCACTTTTTGCACCTCACCAGGGAGATGTTTGGTCTTCCCGTAAGGTCTGGTTCCCCCCACCGCTCAAGACGTCGGTGACTCCTCATTCCCAGCATCACTGTGCTGTGTGAGGCCTCGGCTGCACTGGTATTTCCTTTTTCCCTCAACGCTCAAAATGGTGATGACCGTAATATCAAGGGTTTACAGCAAGTCACACCCCAGCTGCTAAACATGTGGATGTGGCCTGCATAAATACAGCCTATTTTTATAGCTAATTCATAGGTAAATTTATTCACTTTTTAACATTGTTCTGGCATAACAAAGATTTCAAATTGTGATTTATTTGGTATTTTTATAGATTGCTATTACTCCATGTTTGTTTTATAGCGAGCTTGGTTGGCAAGCTCTGTACATACAAAAGGCGTTGAGGTTCTATAGATAAAGCTGTCAGCAGATGCCAGCAGTTACTGCCAAAGTCATCTTAGTCAATGGGTATGTCTGGCACTAACATTGTTTATGAACAACAATATGGAAGAAAAGATCAGTGGGAGTTAAATATTTGCATTTAGAGAAGTGTAACAGCATTACAGCACATATACATATTATACTTATATTACACGTTGTTGTTAAAGGGAAATCTGTCTGCATTTTTACACCCTTCAAATCATTTTTGTTTGAAGATGTGCCTTTGTAGCTGGAGTATTAGAACTATTGTGCATGTTATAGGATGATAGGGACAAGCAGAGCACCTGGAGGAAACCCAGCTGCATAAACCAGGAGTCAAACTCGGAAATGGTTATGTGGTCGAAGCACCCGGATGCATTGTTGAGAGAGAAAGAAAGGACACGAGCCTTATATTTTTATCAGTCAATAATTAGCTCCAAAATTATTACTTAATCCATGACCCTGAACACCCCTAGTTCAGACTGTCAACAGCTGTAGTTGTAATACAGAAACAGAAATAGTCAGAAATCAGTCTTCTGTGGTCTCTTCACTATCAATAAATGACTGACATATGCTGTCACGTACTCTTTAAATTCATTTGAGTGACAGGGTCTAAAACCCTGAGTACACTTGTGGTCATAGTGAAGCATGAGCTCTATAAAACAGGCACAGACAGGTGGCTCGGGCAAGTCTACGCAGGACTCTGTGTGGGGCGTATCGTCCCAGGGCTGGAGGTGATGCTCTGTGCCACAGTTTGATTGGAGAGAAAGATGGTGGTGCAGAATCCTGTCTGGTTTGTAATGTTGTCAGAAAAGCTCAAGCGTGATCTCAGAACAATGTGGCAGACAGAGCGTCATGTGTTTACATCCTTGTTGCAGACCCTCTCAGTTCTATTGTTTTAGTCATTTTACCAGCCACAACAGTAACACTTTATAACTGACTTTATAACACCTTAATTAGCATTAATTAAGCATGAAGAAAGCTTGAAATTATAATGAACAAATGGTTTATTAAGAATTACTTACTTAAAGGTTTAATAACCACTTAATAAGTACCCATCCCCTTCATTAATTTGTGAAAAAGCCTGGATCGTTCTTAATAAACTATTTATTTATTATGTCTTTCTTTGTGCTCTATTAAAGGTGAAATAATGTACCAGGTAGTTATTATAAAGCGTTACTGCCACAGTAGGGCCTGTGCGCAACAGAGTTTTTTGATGAGTCACACTAAAATGAATAAATATTTAAAGATAATGTGTAGAACGAGAGATGTCTATGCTAACAGTAATGCCAATTTAGAGGCATAATACATATTAAAACAACATCCATAAAAACATTTTTTAATACATTTTAATAGGTTGTTTATTTGATGTTTTCTGATTTTAATAAAAGTGTATGTTAGCTTTGATACACAGTGAGCTAGTGTGCTGCTGTGCACAGAGCCTGTTGTAATAGCACGTGTGTTCATAAACACATGTGAAATATATTTCATTCACACATTTCTTCCCCTCAGGACTCTAGTAATGAGTCTTCAGCCATCAAATATACATTGGGGTCCACGAGGGGGTTTCATATACCGTTGCTGCCTGCCTCTTTCCCTGCTCGTCCTCTTCCCTTTTCCCCGCCAAGTCTCCATGCCACAATGCACCATCCCCAACCCTAATTATTGTTTACTGGGTCTAACTCTGCGCTGGCCCTAAATCTCTTTCTCGCTTTCTCCTTCTTTCTTGTCGCTCTCTCCCACTCTCTGCCTTCTCTTTTTCTTTCTCTCTTTACCCTGAACCAGAGATGATGTGTTAATTATATCTGCCGACCGTTTGGCTCCACCAGTCTCTCACCACTTGCACAGAAATTAGAGACCAAGAGGGCGAGTTTAAAGCTGTAATTAAACTATATCCATGTATGAAGTTTGTTGGTTTATTTGTTTACGAGACCCCATGTTTCACCAGGACGAGTTTATATCAGAAGATCCCACCAAAGCAGGAGACAATGAGAGTGGTTATTGTAGTGGTAGGTGTTGCGGATGAGTCGCCATTGTTCTAAATTATGAATCATTATAGTTTAATTTAGGAAAGTTGTAATTTGGTTCACTGTAATATCTGGGCTTACATCAGTAGTGTAGGAAGGGTATGTATGGATAGAAACTTGAGAAAGACACTTGAGGAAGGTTAGAGGGACCGAAACGTTGTGAACCAAAATTGAGACAGTGTGTGAGAGTTTTCTTAAAAACATTTCCAGCCAAATGTCTCTCCTCCGACGCACCTGTTGCCCAGTCAGGTGTGAGTCTATACAGAGACATGGATAGAATCTTACCAATGTTTTTGATATACTCCTTATAGGGAAGTTCGACTGCAGCATCACGCTTTTACTGACCCGAGCACAGGCTGTGAATCTCTCTATTAAAAAGCCTAACACATACCGTTGATGTTTTAAAAAATGATTGATTAACTGCACAACCCTAGCCAAGACACATGAAGAACAAAATGTACACAGAAACGCCTTTTCCAGGAGTCAAACCAAGGCATTCTTGCTTTGAGACGATGAATGTGCTTCTGTAATATTTTCCTAATAACCAATGGATATAAGCATTAGTTTTGTTTTCTGTAAATGATTAGAAGTGACTATAGACTGACAGTGAGTGGATGGACGTATACTGGACCTCCGCCTGACCTCACAAGACGAATTGACCAGAAGGCTTATAAAATTAATAAAAAGCGTTTTAGTAAAATTATTTGTAAGATTGATCTTTGCATCAATGTCACAACTGTCATTTTCCACTAAACTAAAATTACTGTTGATATCCATAGGCTGGACCAAAGCACCCTTTCAAGGAATGATATTAACTCATTCATATTAATAATGTCAGAAAATGTGGAGATGTATAGAAAAGGGAGTGAAAGATTTGAATGAGTAAAGTGGAATTTATGTGAATCAGCTTGTGACTGATTCTCTCATTCAGATTAGCTGCCAAAAACATGACCTCACAGTTTGACCATCAACTTGAACTTCTCCCCGAACGCCTGACCCAGAGGTTTTCATTTCTTTAGTAGCATTGGCGATTACTCACTGACTACCTCCAGTCTTTAAGTCTGCGATCTGTCCTTGGCTTTTTGGAATGAACCAGGCAAGTGTAATATAATCAAATAGCCAAGCCTGTGAATCTGGCCGTGTGATGTCATCATTATGAGACACTTGTGTGATATCATGATTATGAGGTAATGGCGGGAGGACTGTGCAAGTTTATGACTTTGGCACACGCTCAGTTTACCGTCAGCCGGCTGCGAGAGGGTACTAATGAGAATGGATGGTTCGCCTCAAGCTACTCGTGTGCGCGCTGTGTTTTTCTGCCCTGATAAAGTGAATGATGTAGTCTGAAAGGTCGATGCTAATAACCTATAGGTAGAAACTGGAGGACGCTAAACAAACAAATGAGGAATCTGAAGCACTATTGTCTCTGGACACTCAGACAATGTGCAGCCTCTCACCAGATGAGTAACATGTGAACGCAGTGAATCAGTTTAAGCAGTTCCCAGTGACTTGTTCAAGTTGAGGGGCTTATTTCCAGATGGTCTTGTTGTGGGCCATGACTATTCCTTTAAGTGTTACTTTTTCCAAGGCTCAGAGTGACTAAACCCTGTGTATGTGCTCTCAAAGTATAATGCGTGTACTTTTGTGGTCCTTAATGCGCAGTAGTTGCCAGTTAAAAGGGCAATAATGCTTTTTCCTCTGCAACTCTACGCCAGTGTCATGACTTGTAAAATTGAGGCAAGCCAAACACTACATAAATTCCATCGACTCTATCTGTTTGTGTTTGTATAGCCCATACAGAGAAAATACTCACTGAACACTGAAGCACAGAATACATTTTTGTATGTTTAACTGTCCAGCCTGACTTTATTGTCAATGTTGGTGTATTTTTTATCTTCATCATCTAAACTTAAAGACCTAATATTGCACATCTTTCTACATTTTAGTGGGAACATTAGCTTTCAACTTTCAACCTCCACAATTCATCACAGTGTGCACAGTGTGTAGAGTCATTCTGAAATGAACTGAATACAGCCAAGAAAACCATATCCCTAAGAAACAAATCATGCATTGTTTTCAGCTAATTCTCCAATAAAACATTTTGACGTCAATCTATCAATCTTCTAATTTATCAGTTAATCTGGCTCTTCAGATTTGGTTTTTCGCACCACAACCATGAGGCACTGCTGCTTTGTCAATTACTGTGATTTAGAAGTGTAGGTGTGACCTCACCCAAAAGATCACATGTGCCAAAGTCACCCTGCAGAAATGACATCATGGATAATGATGTCATCCCAGATCCTAGCAGACCCTCTCCCTTTCCCACCTAAATGCTTTTAGGCTTGGCTGCACACGCATGCACGCACACACATGCGCACACACACCCGCACGCACACACACATTTATATATACACTTTTACTGGTGCCCACACATAAAATCCACCAGCGCAGCCTCACCCAGAGTCGTGATAAGACAAACACACAACAGATGCAATAAGGATCATTTGGCTTGAGAACAAATCCAACAAGACTCCAAAGCTAAAAATGCCAAATAATTAGCTTGTAAATGGTTTGTGAGACAAGCCAGCTTTTCCTATTCTGTATTGACAGGAAAAGACCACTTACCAGACTTAAAAAATAATCACATCATGCCTATTTTTAACAGGCTTAAATAAACTCAAGTGTTAATTTAGTGTAGTTTGCCGAGTTAGTCACCAAACTGTGAAAAGTGGTGGTGTAGTGGAGAAATATGTGTTGTCTTTTCCGACTTGTAGTAGTGTATTTGTTGTTTTGTGGGGAAGCTTTTGGTTGTGGTAAAAAAAAAAAAAAAAATTACTCTGTGACAGATTTTTACCAACATTTGTGTAAAAGAAGAAACATTTAGAAATGAAGAACCCAGTGTTTGTAGATCTATCAAGGGAATCACCCCTGAAATGAGATCTTCCGGGGTAAACAACTGCATCTATAACACTTCTTATTATGTCGGATGAAATATGTATGTCGGCCCGCATCTCAAAATGGGGCAGATTTCTTAACAATGCCAGTAATAATCATTTGTGGATCAGTGAGCTTCTTTAAACAAAGCATCCATCTTTGTAATTTTTATTTATAAAATGTAAAATTACCTTTAAAATATATTTATCTGGCGACTCTCACATTTGAACCATATCACTTAACGCTCAGCACTATCGTAACTCTGCCTGTCATAATAATTACTACATCGACTTCAATATATGAAAGCTGAAGCAATATATTTTTGGGGGGCTAAGTATGTATCGTGTGTACAGTTTCTTTGCAAGATTTTTTGGCATTTTTATGTAATATGATAAGATTTGAGCTGTAGAGGTTAGAATAGATCTCTTCTATGGCAAATTATAGGTCCATTGTGTTTTCTTTGTTACAGCTCAGGCCTTTAAATAATTCTGTATGTTTAAAAATGGTTTACTGGGATTATCCTCCTTTATTTTAACTGCGACAGAGGCATAAAGTTTCAATATTATCATTTATCTATTTCTCTGTAGCTATACTGTAAATCCTGTTTCATTGTAACTTACATTTGTTATCGTGTTGGTATAATTAACACATTTTGAAGCTACAGAGACATACTCCGATAAACGATAATATTGAAACTACTTTATGCCACTGACACATCAACAATACTGCAAGATAATCCCAGTAAAGCATTTTTAAACAGACAGTATCATTTATGTATGTCCAGTGTATTTATTCTACCCTTTACAGCTCAAAACTTATTGTACGACAACAAAAATACCCAAAATCTGCCCACCTTTACAAAGAAACTATACATACAATAAGTATTTAGCCTCAAAATATATTGTTCCAGCTTTCCTATATTGAACGATAAGTCGATATAGTAATTAAAGTGACAGCCATAGGTATAATGGACTTTAGTGCTAAAATCTCATGTACTTCACAGTGACAATAGTACATATTATTAGCTACCCAACATATCACTCTACTTGCACTTAACCCTTTGCAGCCCCACCCCCACCCTTCCTCTCTTTTGCACACTTCTCTATATGGCTCCATGCCCAGCTCCTGACCTTAGTAAATACGTGGCTAATTTGAAGCATGTGGCGGCAAATTGGAAACACTGAGCTTTTAAAACTGCAGACTTTTCTTTTGCACATGCTAATTCCTCCCAGGAGATCCCATCAGATGAAATGACCCAAACATGTCAATGTCAGGGTGACACTTGGGGCCGGGGGCGGGGGGTCGTCAGTTGGTGTTACAAAGAGCAGCTGAGGGGGCAGAGGGGAGAGTGAAAGACTTTTAAAGAGAGTTGTTCATTTGAGTCTCGCCTTAATAAAACAGAGCGCTGTGGTGTCTCCTCCCTCCGTTACTATCTGTCGTTTCTTTTCTCACACAGGTGGAAAGTCTTAGTGCCTGACCTCCTGCTCCAGAGAAAAGGCTGGCTGCTCCACACGGGACAACAGGTGCAGGCATCGCAGGGGTGCAGCTCAACGTGTGGGCTGCTTTTGTCTGTGTGTTTTCACTTTGCACTTGTCCCGTTGAGGAAGAAAGAGAGGATTTAAACATCACCAACTTTCTTTACTGACTACACAAAGGGTGCCCTCAAACTGATTTTGCCAAGTATTTGTACAGAATAAATATGTTGAATATGTTGACTAAAGTGATATAAACGAGGTTGAACTTGGTGACCAGGTTTCGCCTGAGCTACACACAAGAAGAGTAGATCACTTTAGTTAAAGATTAATCAGAGGAGATGAAAGGTCAACTGTCATACCAGTATCCAATTAAAACTGAAACTTGTACTAATATGGTGTTTTACTCATTAAGTCTAATCACATAATAATCACATAAGGTAAATAAGAATTCTGATATGCCATTATAAGGGTTATAAGAAGAATACATGAAAAACCCATCTGTTACATATTTACAGTGCAGCAAAAAAAGAAAGTATTAAATAATTTAAAGGTTATTTGTAAACTACTGGTTCTGCTACTATTGATACTTATAGGTATATACTGTGTACTACTACCTGAAACTACCCCTTGTGTGCCTTTATTCTATTGCTCCTGCTTGCTAACTAGAATACAATGAACACTTCCTGATCGTTAGAGAATATAAAGACATATCAATAATGTAATCATTCTTTAGTGCGATGCTAAAATGTACTATTAATCTTGTTAATGTAGTATTACCACTGTCAGGATGGGACCCTTATACACTGGTATATTCTCTATAGGTTTGGCACCAAACCAAGGTCCCTGGTTGACCACAATCTGGAGAAGCTCTACCTTCTTCCGTGATGGTCTAAATTTATCGCTGGTTTCCTCTGAGGCCTGAGCAGGTGGAGGTGACAGGGTTCTGGCCCCATCTCACGGGACAGACGGGTAAGCTACATGACCCACTGATCATGACATTTCCACTATATAGCTAACACACCCACAAAACGTATCCTTTTTTCTGGATTAAATCATCAAAACCAGGTTAAAATAATAACCACAAACAAACCCAAATAAACTGGGCCTACATTTTGAACTCCTGACAGTTCAGATTATATAATTTTCTGTAACAAAAATCATCATTGTTGTTAATATATATTTGTTTTTGCTCATTACAATAATAATGTTATCTGCCTTTTTCTGCCTGTCTGGCAATATAATTATCTGCTTTGAAATGATAATCACCTGCCACTTCTAAAGACCACCTAACACGTACGTTTTAACATGAGCATCCCTAAAGCATCCCATTGCTTCTTAAACAACAATGAATTTGCAGTACACTGCACACCTAATACTATTCCAAATTAATGAATTCACAAAAAAAATCATATGTCAGTGTTTGAAATATTTCATGTTATTTCATGTATTATCCCAGTTCACTGCAATATCCCGTACATATATTGTCTGTGTATTCCACAGACCTGCCGATCCCCATATTGCTGGCCCATTCACCAGGATGACATCATCGTCTCGAGCCATGCCAACTGTGCTCCATAAAGCCCAGGCGTGTTCAAGGCAAGTGCCTCTGCTGCTGTGAGACTCACATGAAGACCAGAGTGAGAATATCTGCTCTCATTTAGTCAATGTGTATAATTTGACAATATGGCAATTAGCAGTAAGTAATTGTATTGAAGCTGCATCACCACGACAATGACAATGCCAGTTATCGGCAGCTTTTGCACTCCAGAATAGAAATAAAGTATCAATATCCAGGACATTATATTGCCTGACATTCACGGGATAAAATACTGACTTTTTATATGTAATCGGCTGCATTAAGGCTGGCGATTATATATCTATATATCTATCTATATATATATACACATACACATCACACACACACACACACACACACACACACACACACACACACACACACACACACACACACACATATATATATATATATATATATATATATATATATATATATATATATATATACATATATATATATATATATATATATATATATATATATATATATATATATATATATATATATATATGTGTGTGTGTGTGTGTTACTGTGCTGTCTGGACAGAGCTCCCTCATTTCACTTAGGATTGGCACAAAGACATGCTCAGTGCTGTTTTCATCTCTCCAGAACCAAGACATGATGTTAAAATTACAGGAGCAGCCACATGCCTGTACTTTATGTTTATGGTTCATGTTCTGCTTTACTTTTAAATACTGTGCCATGGTGTTGCACTATCAGAAATGTTTAACCAACTTGTCCCTTTATCATCCCTTCATTTTCCAATGCTCCTTACCGTACCTTTATTTTTCCAATCACACCACTTTTAAGACCAGCAATCTCCAGCCTTAATGCGCCTATTGCTCTCCCATTCTCTCTGAGTGCTATGTGCTAACACGGCACTTTGGCCAAGGGTTGTGGTCTCGCGGCTGAGTGTCAAGCAGCACCTTCCCCTCTGAGGAGAGCAGCAGAGGGAGAGCAGCGGGAGAAGAAAGCACACACACACATGCACACACACACTGCATGATGATGTCATTCAGAATGACATCATCCTGTGGAGAGGAGCCAAGGGACCTGATGGGTTAGCATCCTCCAGCGAGTTAAAGAGAGAGAGAGAAAGAAAGAGTTGTAAAGAGAGGGCGAGTGAGGAACTGTTAAAGAGGCGATGACTGAGATCTGTCATTCTTTCATTTACTATTCACTATATGGTCCCAGCCCACTGCTTTTACTCACGGAGCCTTTGTTGTGAGTGTAGACTGTGCTGCTCTTGCTCTAGACACAGTGTCAGACCTGAGTGTGCACCTGATTTGGTCCAAGCTTTACTTTTAGATCTTGAACTCATGTGTCAGTGTGGAAGCTTATCGATCTTATTGGGATAATGTTTTTTTTTAAACCATTTCTTATCGTAGTTTTTATTTTTGCAGTGATTTTGGTGAGATTTTATGTTTTATTCAATAGTTTCAATTTTGTTTTTTCAGGTATATTTGGCAATTGGGTCTTGGTTACTGCATAGTCCACATTCAGTATTGACATTTAATGCTAAAAACATCATTTTCAATCATTTCAATCTAAATGCTGTATAGATGAGTATGATTTATTTATTCAATATTAACAAGATATGTGAATATCCTAAATCAAATATAAACATTTTGGTTCCCTGAATATTTTAAATCTCTGTAATCTTAGGTAGTGATGAGTGCTGATGTGTACGACCACAACTTAAACCAGGACAATGACCATTTTGGATGTTTACTGGTTTCACAATGTTAAATGTAGTTTTGTACAGTGTCTTTTTATTTGCCTTTTTATAGACAATAAGCATAGTATATATGCTATATTTTGGTGATGACCTCACATATCCCATTACTTGCTTGTGTCTTATTGCAGGTGCTGTGGTTGCGGGAACTCTGCATGAGTGGAGCCATTAAGCAACTGAAGAGACTCAATACCAGAGTGCTAATAAAAGCAGCACAATATAACCGGTACATATTCACTATGTGCAAAGTCTTCATGTATAACCCGCCTTACAAATACACAGACCTCCACACACATCCCAGCGTGCTTCCAATGTTGTCCACTTGGCTGTGCTGTGCTCCACACTGTGTGCCCAGCATGCCTGCAATCTGAAACCAGACACCTATGTGCAAGCATCCTGATAAATACACCTCTCATTATCCAGAGTTGTGTCCATGATGAGACCAATTCACCTAAAACTAACGCACTACGCTTCAGTCATAATCGGGCTATAGTGGTCATCATGCCTTCTTTATATTCCCCAAACACCAGAATCACTCCTTCCACTGGAGCATATTGGCAGATGAAAGCTGGGGTGTTTTAACATGATGATTCAATCTTCCTTATCGCACACTGCTGTTAGTGTCCAATTGAGTCAACAGTCTAAATACAGAGGCATGTCGTGTGGGACAGAGGAAGGGAGTGATGGTGCGCTGGCCAGGATGGGATGATGTGAGGGTGTGAGTATGCACAATATCCCTAAAATAAAAATATTGAAGTGCACGACAAACTGAAACACTCTTTTGTCTTATTTAAAGGGCATATTTAAGCCACAGTGCTGTACAAACGATTTTAGGAATGGCTGAGTTACAATGTAGGCTACAAAAATACAATTTATCATATTGTCCTTAGACAATGCACAAACTGTAAGATATTTTTGTTCATGGTAAATGCTCTTTTTTGAGCCACCGGAAACCTACTGTATTTAGAATTATCCAACAACAATAAACTATTTTGTTGCTGTATTTTAAGCAGCACTGGATTACATTCTTTTTACAATCTAACATTTGCTCTATGAAACTAAATGTATTTACTATATATCATTGTCATTTTTCCAGCTTATGGAAGAAGTTTGGTTCTTTTCTTCCCTCAGACAGTTGAAAGTATTGTATTTGGTCTGTTTTACATGTCTTTGTCTTTTAACAACACATCTATTTTTGGTGTGCATGTGGTATGTGCATAGTCACCATCCATTCTTCCCGCCATTCTTTCTTCCCTCCTCAGTGCAGAAGCTTGGGCACAGGCACACTCCTACTCTTCCGAGCTTAGTCATAGGCCTCACTATCTGGAGCTCTCCAAAAATTATAGTTTTGGTCACTTCCTTATGTGCTTCTCACCCTCTCAGCATGCCTTTTATCACTTTAGCACACACTGGGCATGCAAATCTTATACAGATAGCAAATAGGAAACAGCATTTAGCTTCTCCTGGTGCTATCCGGTTCTTCAGGTTGACTTTGTATGCTGTAATGTAAGCCTTTCTAAGACAGACAACAGGGGCATATACTGTGGTCATTAGCCATTGTGTTCTGGTTTTCTGTGTTTGGCTTGGGTCGCTAAGTTACCTGTTGATTCCTATTGTGGTGCTGTGCTGAGTAGGACAGGGCATTGAAGTTATCAGAGGAACACTGGGTGTCCCTGTAGACACCAGGCCATACGCTCTCTGTAAATATGGGACACCTTTTGTGAGTGCGAACATGCTCCAGAGAGGGCTGTGTGTCTAACTTCCTGTCAGCTTGTGTCAGCTACTGCTATCTATATTACATAACCTTAAACTGGTCACTAGATAATGAGTTCACACTTCTGCTTATCTATAACCTGACAGATACTTTCTATACTGATAGGGCATCTATACAATGATGACCATAACAAATTCATCACAGCCTTTTGAAAATATTCCATTTGGGTGTTTAAATGTATCCATTCCAGATTTACTACAAAGAACTATATGTTGAATGCATTCCTATATTATTAACATAGGCATCTTATATTGTTTGGAGAATGTGTTTTACTTGAGAAGTTGAATGCATAATCTACATGATGTTACCTCCAATTTGCATTTCAACAAAGGTCTCCCTGACTATTGACCAGGTTGGTGTTTGGTCATACTCATAGTTAACAACCAAGAATATGGGACAATTTGCACCAAAGGTGTAATTAGCCAGGTCCAAGAAAAGGTTCACTACTTTCTGTCCACTGAACTCAAAGCTTTAATTATCCCTCAATCAATGCCATTTTCTTCTTCTCTTGATTTTCCCTCCCTGTCTTTTCTTTGCAGTGTTTGAGAGAGCAGCATCATTCCATCGCACCAGCCATGGGTGCCCTCAGTTGACCTACTTCTGCACTGGACTCAGGGTGCTGCAGGGACAGGCCTGTCCCCCTCTGTGGGCCTGTGCAGATACATACACTCAAACAATAGCTTTACTGTGCTTACTGCAGCCAAGTAGAGATACTGTAGGTAGGTATTATATTGCTCTAAGTAATTTGTAAAGGTTTTAGTAATAGCAACTACTAACTCCCACATTGACTAAGATGGCCAATCATACATTATAATTGTCTGAGTGAGTGTTTCATTAGCAACATTTGAAACCCAAAATGCGATGAGTTATTTCGTTTTGACTCATACAGAGTCCTCCCACACAGCGTGACCTTTCAGTGGTTGATCATATTGTAAATATCTCAAGAAAATAAAGATGATATAGGGTAGTTCTTACTATGTCACTGTGCCATTATAAATCATAGCTCAAATAATGTAATAAATCCAAACAAACTTCACTAATTATTTTAACAAATAATGAACAAGTTAATTTGTTTCTTACAGATGTTACAGTTTTTCAATATTTGGATGATGCTTCTTTATTATCCAGTGCTGTGTGACTGACGTGTGCGTAACTGAGCCAAGGGCAGCCTTGCGCTTTTCCTTTTCTTTTGTCCAGTAATAAACAGCACCTAACACTTTAACTTCAGTAATAACATGAGTCGAACAGCTATAGAAATCCATGTAAATTGGTGTATGGCTCTTACAAAGTCTCTTTTTCTCGATGACCTTTAAGAGGGAACCGCAACCCATCAGATTATTGCGCTTGATTTCTGTGTCTTCTTTGCATTCTGACTGTGCACCGGCCCACACATTGGGCAAATATTCAAATACCCCTGCAAGCTGCAAAACTGTAGTGTGACACTCCCAAGTCCACACACAACATGTTCAGTCTTTTAACGCAACACAATTCAGAACTTTTACGCACAAATCGTAGTTTTAAAAAATTGCCAACACAGTTGAACTCTTTACTTTTTCCTTTGTGGGTTTGCACGGCTGCCACAGATGAACCAAAACTTGTTACTCGATGTTCTGCATTCCCAGTCCTTTTGGACTCGTTGAGTATTTAATTCCACCAATTCCAGGGCTACCTGTTTTCTACTTGCCTGTTCAAGCAGCGATATCAACATTAAAAGCCATATCACTTGTATCATGTGCTTTGTGAGTACTCACACTTCAGGCTTCGCTTGTACAGACGCATACGCACGTCCAGTATCTCCACTGTGAAGAGGAACAGTCCGCTGAACGTTGCCTTTATCTATTTCTCTGAGGTATTAAAAGTTTAAAGCAATTGTAAAACTTAAGTAATAGGGGCTAGGTTTTGACTCGCCGCTTCAACAGGACCCCACGCAGAGGTCCCTTCTTTTTGGACACAGCCAGGGAAGAAGCGGTGCGCCTTGATAGTGACTTCATTGACATCAGCAGCTTCCTGATGCAATGCAACTGTAACAGCGTGAGGGAAAACGGGGAGATCACCTTTTTATCCGATGAACCGAGATGATCCTATTTCTGCATAGTAAGCCGTCTCAGCTCTGTGAACTCGCTTCCAAGAACCGTGCAAGAGATTGTCTATATGGCTATGTCAATTTCCAGGCGTCTGATTCCTTAAATGTGACTTGTAGAAAACGGCGAAAACTACGGAATTAAAGACAAATAATCAATGCCGAGATTGTTAAGGCATATATAGCATATATTTCTATTCTGAGCTGCCAGTGTGCGCGGTGAGAAAGTTTTTGGTCATCTGACATCTGCGAGAGACATGGAGTCACCTGTCAAGAAAAGGGAGCAGTCTGAACTCTACGGAGAAGCGCGTCTTTGTACTCCAAGTGAAGACGATGATGTTGAAGCCACAGTGAGGCGTTACCACCCAGTGCTTGGTGCTAGTGGTGTAATAATCAAGTTTCAGTGAGAAAGGGGCGATTAGGTTTTCACACGTCTTGTTGTCAACACTTGTGAAAGTACATAAAGCCACTCGGACTATGCAAATGCGCCTTACGCACGCACGGAGCGCACGGACCTCATCAGCTTGGACAGTGCAGCTTCCCTCTTGACCGTAATGGAGCCACGTGAGCTGGGCTGACTTTATCGCGGATTTGGATGAGGTGTTTTCAGCCCCGTTAATGGACAGCCGTGTGAAACTATACGTGGTGGCTTTACGCTGCGCTCTGGTGTTTTTTTTCTCCTCTCTCCACCGCTCCGCCTCCCCCCTTCGCAACATTGACGCAACCAAAAAAAAAAAAAAAAAAAAAAAAAAAAAAAAAAAAAAAAAAAAAAAAAACACACACTGGAACAAAAGAAACAACTTCCTTGAAGCTTTGCTGAAACTGCACTTACTCGGAGGAGAATGGATGGAAGCTTGTTGTCAACTTGCCCTGGATGGTATTTGTCGAGGAGGTGAGGTTGTCACCCGCGGACCGGCTGCTCCTGGCGACACATCCACGCACGGGGACAGATGCACTGGAAACACTAGTCTGTAAGTGGCATTTAAGTCAGTGGAGTCTTTGTAACTTTGGCGGTATGAGCTGGTGACTAGTTTATCGTGTAGTAATTCTGAAAAAAAGTGATTCATTTGTGTGATGGATGTAAAGTGGCTTTGTTGGCGCTCGTGCTGTCGAACTCCAGAGAGAGAAAATGAGTTTAAGGCCGAGTGTTTTCATTGTGGAGTGATGCCGTCGATGCACAGACGTTGTCTTTGTATATGACAACTTTGTGTGTTGGCGTTTATGAGTTAGACCGCCTGTCATTCTGAAACTCTTTTGTGGATTCGAAAGTCAATTAATGTGGATCTGTGCGTAAAGCCAAACACGAGAGTAGAGCGCTGACAACTCGCCCGGTTTATTATTGTTATTCATGCGGCAGCACGGAGCAGTCGCCGGTCGAGAGAACGTCCCACTGCGCGAGGAACAAGCCTCGACACGACACCACCATCGTTTTATCCCGATAATAAAATGTGGTTAGTGCAGGGCGTTGTGTTGAACTTTTCTTTGAGGTGTCAGCCACAGTTTTGGGCGGACTATCACTCTTGCTTTGTCGTGTCGGTGTTTTCACTGCACGAACAAAGGGTTGGATGGAGTACTCGGCTCGACCCACAGAGTCGGTGGCGAGGAGGGCTGTTTACAATAATAACACGGGCGGGGCGACGTCAAGCGAGCGACAGCGGCCTCAGCCAATCCGCGCGCAGCTCAGCGATCAGCAACACGCTATATTTGGAAAGTGGTTACATCACCGAGGTACAACAGTGCAGTATGGAGGGAGGGACTTCCGCAGGAATTGTCATTTTGTAGTCCAGAAGCAGGACAAAAAGAGATTTGAGTTTTGTTTGTGAAACTTCTTGTCAGTTCTTTTACTTCAAATAGTGATTGATTTGGGCGACATGAGCAGCTGGGAGCATCATGTTGTTATGACCTTATATGAGTCTGTAGACCTGCCCTTGAGTTTGTTAGTTATTAGGCTACACCTGTTAGTTATTTGGCAACACCTATAAGAGTAAAGAAAACATGACAAATAAGTGTAAAGTAGTTGCTTGTGAGTTGTTGGCCATAGGCTGATGTAAACATCGTTGAAAAGGTCCACAGTTAATGTGAAGTTTGATGTTGAGCCGCAATCTCAGTCTTTATCTTAGACAGTTTAGACTGCTGTGGGCCCATTATTGTAAATACTCACAGTACCAAATGCTCTGTGTCAAGCAGTTGTGAGAGTAGCTCCAAGAAAAAGAAAATATGGGGTAATAAAAACAATGATTTATAGCCTAATGCTTTTTGATTCTTGAATTTGTTTCCTTAATGACAGAATCTATTTTCCATTCTTCCTTAAACTAAAATAGTTAGATTGTTTGATTTTTCCAAACAAATGATTATGACAGATTCATCCATACATTTTTAAAGTTTTGTTTTATTACAAAATGTAAAACAGTTGTTTTGGAATATTAAAATGTGACTTGTTTCTGTGTGTTTGCATATGTGCTTCTGTGGGGCACAGAGGGCCTGACATGACCATTTTGTGCTAAAAAGAGGTCAGAGGTTGCTGTAGTATTTTCAGGGTGACCTGCTAGTGACTATTAGCCA
The DNA here is from genome assembly GCA_019594935.1 of Periophthalmus modestus. Taxonomy (NCBI): domain Eukaryota; kingdom Metazoa; phylum Chordata; class Actinopteri; order Gobiiformes; family Gobiidae; genus Periophthalmus; species Periophthalmus modestus. The sequence continues at coordinate 25,801,286 of JAIEZT010000009.1, read as the reverse complement.
TTGATAAATGTGATGTCCCACAAGTGTGCGGGTTGCACTCTTTAAAGGGGGAGGTGTTATAACACGCCCCACGCTAACCTCCCTGCCAACCCCACCTCAACTTGTTCATACACACATGCAAACACACACTCTGTCCCGCTGACAGGAGCACAAGGGGGCAGCTGCTACAGATGTCTCTGAGAGAGGGGGAGGGGTGGCCAGGAGACATCAATGGATAGGCTTTCTCTCCAAAGTTCTCACTGGGCCTCATTGAATTCTTTAAAAACCACAGCCAAGGAGTGAGCCATGTTAATAAAGTGTGCATATTCTTTAATACTATTGTGTAACAGTTAACATCTTGTTACTATAGGCCTACACATTGGTTGTTATTGTTAGTAAGATAAGTGAACGGGGGATGGTGATCAAAATAAATGAGTCGGTGTTCATGTGCTTCAGGTATGAATGATTTGAGTATTTATTATTTAAGCATTAACTGTGTGTGGTTAAGTTCTCGTCATTGTGATCAGTTGCTGATTCATTCGAATGTTGGTTAGATCTATGTCGATTTCCTTCTTTTAAGGTTCTGCAGTCCCATGTCTGAAGGTGGTGTGAAGCTTTCAGTCACATGAAAAAGAAAGACGAAAAATCCGTAAAAACTCCCTGAATGAGAAGCAGCTGAGTGTAACAGCCAACCATGCACACACGCCATCTAACATGAAATCAAATTACACTGGACCAAAAGTACCCCACCATGGCAACTTTGCAACCAGACTAGCTCGCTAGTTGTGGCCATGCATCATGACAGGGCTGCTCTTGTTCAGGCTATCCACCACACAAGGGAGAGCCCCACACTGTCTCAAACCTCCTCATAAAGAGATGCATTATAACGTGATTTCATTTGGCCCTGCAAAACAACCAAGTGTGGATAGCAGTGCAGCCTGAGTAGCATGCTTCATTTGTGTAGTGACATGTGACTTGTGTTTTCGTGAGTCATAAGGATCTCCTGCCTAATGGAAGGCAGTGTGTGCTCATGTGATGGTGACACAATGCACGATGAACTCTATAGCATTTGCAGGGCTGTGCTTGACTACTGTTTGGCACCACTTTTCTAGCCTCACATGCATCGTTATATGTTGTCATAAAGAAAAAAACATAACTTTTTCATTGAACAGAGTTTGCATTTTATCAAGATTGTATAACTTGCTGTATTTATTGATATCTCTTTGCTGTGGCAACACCATCCCTGTCTTCTCAATGGTCACTGTGGCGTTTTTGCTGGCTCATCCCTGCCTCTCCACATGGCTGTTTAACAGCACAGAGCTCCTCCTTACTGGCTTCCTGTCCAAACCAGTTTATCTGTAAACAAGTGTGTTTTTTCCCTGTCCGCCCCATTGTGCACATTACTGCAGAATGTATACACAATGAGGAGCCTCGCTTTAGGCCTTCTCCACTGAAGTACTGCATGAAATATAGGATTATATTTTATATTACGATATAGGTTGTGTTCATCCTAGAATTTGAACATGTCATAATTTCAGATGGAGGACAGGGGCTTATCTCTATGAGAGATTCTCTGTTTTTGAAATAAATATCCAAAATTATGATCCACAGCTGATGAACCTGATTATTTGTGAGATTGGCTCCATGCATGTCATATTAATTATGGCTTGAAGTACTTTCAACTGATGAGAATCACATCTTTGTGTTTGACTAATGTTATTACTCTTTTAAGGTATTGTAAAGCAAGTTTATTTTAGTTTATTTATACTGTCAGAGAAGACATGGAACTTTGTGCCAGTTTTGTTTCAGTGATTACAGATACTCTATTAACCATAAACAAGGTCAACAGATCTGAAAGCAGACAATTAAAAGGTAAATTCCACCGTATGACCTGTTTAATGAGATTGTAGAACGTTTGATGTCACGTGAACCCAGCCAGGTGGATTCTTGTCTCTTTATTGTTTTGTAGATATAACAGGATGAAATGGCTGCCATGGTTTATTTTAGTTTGCAATGTAATGTGAAGCAATAAATTAACTTTTAATATGAAGCAATAAGTGAACTTTTTACGTCATGGTGAATGAATTGGTTTGGAGGAGTGACCCGGTTCAACTATTATGCCTGTGTGTGGGTGGGTATTTATCACAGTATGGGGACTAAAATCTACACTAACGTTATGGGAATCTCAGATATGGGTTAAATTATAACACTACTACTACTTTTATTTATATTGCTCTTTACACCGCAAAGTCCTATCGTCCTAATAGGTTGATGTTTAGTTTAAGTTATTATTATGATGTTATTACTATTAATTAAACTTATTGTGGTTAATGTTAGTACGATCAGTGAATGTCTGTGTAATCCCTCAGTCGTCCAGGTCTGATCCTTGGCAAAAGACGAAGTTTAAATCTGTCAACTGGACAAAAATCAGGCTCTCTTACCAGTTTAACAGAGGCAGGCCGTAGTTCTTGAGAAGATGCATGTGTAATCCCTCAGTCGTTCTGGTCTGATCCATGGCAAAAGACAAATCGATTTGTCCAGTTGACAGATTTAAACTTCGTCTTTTGCTACTATCAGTGAAGAAAACGTCCAGGAAGTATGGAAATCCAACATGTGTGCACGTAGGCCTGTTTGGGAACAAGTTTTTTCTTAGTTTTAGACATGAATCCTACTGTCCTTCAGCAATTTTGAAAATATTAACCAACATTTCAAGCATTTAATAGACTTTTGCTGCTTGTGTGCAGACAGATGCACACTTTTGCATGCTGTAGTGCCAATGCAACTAGTTCGTCTCATTTCTGCAAACATATATTCACTGTAACCTTCTGCTTTTTGTTCTAGCACTAGTATCAACCCCTTATAACAGCCAGAACTTTACTCTGGTGGGATTAACGCAGAGAAAAGTGACATAGAAACCCGCTGGAGCACGCAAAGAGTTAAGTTTCCTCTTGGTTGAGCTCTGCGTGGGCTCCCAGATCATTCGAGAGTGCATTTTCGGCGTCCAATGAGCGGCTTGGACTTCACTTTGCACCCGGCCAATGAGCGCAATGGGAGGCTCTATCGAATTTGAATGAGGAGTGTATCTTTTCGGCGCCATTTTCGAGTGAGCAGCGATTGCCTGAGCAGCTGCGGTGAAGAGGATGCTGCGATCAGGCTGACACTGAGGCGGAGGGACGAGGCGAGCGCTCCAAACGCCTTTACTGCGCCTTTTTGGACAGGGCAGCTCTTTTTTACAGGTAATACCGAGCCAGTTCAGTCGGACCAAGCCGTTTGGACGCGTTAAACAGCTGGGAAATGTGATTTAACCCCAGCGCAGAGTGGCGGTTGAGCCGTTTGAGCAGCTTTTGCCAGTTACTTTTGCTGCGTTAGCCTGTTAGCTTAGCCTGCTAGCGCTGTGGATTTCTGACTTTGCTGCGCTGTAAAAAAACTGCACAATCAGCGTTCCCTTTCGCCAAGGTAACACGGACACATGTGAGAGGATAAAAATAACAGTTTCCTCAAAGATACAGAGGCGGCGTCTTACCCGGAGAGGAGGTGAAAGTTTGGACGTGACGGAGATTTTGTGCGTTTATGGCTGAGTTTTTGAGCGGAGGTGCAGGAGGAGCAGCGCAGAGGTACAGTAGTGGGCAGTGTCAACAAACCCCGCACGGAGCGCTTACAGGCTTAAGAGGGAAAAGAGCGATGAAAAAACCACTCTGAGCATCGTCTCGTTTACATTCTGCAAGTTTGTGCTGTGTTTTGGCGCTGTCTGTCACTGGTTTTGCGATCCCGGGCTCGTGTGGTGGGCAGGGCAGTGTGTGAGGCGCACAGACACACTCCAGGTCACTCATCATTTTTTTCTGGAGGTTTTTAGTCTGTCTGGTTACACTTTTTTTAAAACAGTTTTTAGACAGCTGTTGTAACTCTTATTGCGTGTATTTATTTAAAAATATTATGGCCCCGTGCCAGCTGTTGTAAAGTTTCTGGTTATAAAGTTGTAATGACGCATTAACAGTGGAAGACACGTGGCTCTGATCAAACTGATGAGACTCTGCAAAAAAACACATCCAGGTGTTTGTTTGGTGGGTTTGATTTTAGGTGTTGTGACTTTTAAGACAAGAAGCACACATTCCTGATGGAGTGGGGTGTTTTTTAGCCTATCCAAAGCTGGCCTCGTAGCTTATAGAGAGCAGAGGGAAAGAGGCTCTATGTAACAGTGCGTCTAAAACCTCTCCTTACACTTCCCTAGATTTAGGTTTGTGCAGCAAAATCTGACACTGTTACATTTTTTAATATATAGTTTGATTACACATTTCTTATTTGTTCTTTCTAACACAAGCTGGCTGACAGTGTGACGTTGATAACATCATTGGTCAGTTTTACTTTTGCTATAAGCCCATCATGACCTGGTCAATACTATTTTCCTTATCAGTAGAGTTGCGGCATGTATTTTCATGCTTAATTATTCTTGACCTATATACCAGTCACTTAACACTACAGTGACACACATGTTAAGAAATAGTTCACATTAATTATACTAAAAGTGTTCAGTTATTCAGACAAAAAATGCGATAATTTTGGAAATAAAATATTTGTACATCATTGGAGTCTCTAGTCAAAATTTGTGTAGGGTGTAAATCACCAGTAGGTAATAAAAAAAAAATACAAGAGTGAAAATACTAAAATTAAAATTACATATTTGACACAATAAAAAAATGTCAGTAGTAATGTGCACCCAAATGTGTTTTTTTTTTTTTTGTTTGGTTTTTTTTCTCTCATTCTAATCAGCAGTATATGTAAAAGAGAACACCTGACCATCTGTCTTTATACCTGACATTTTGCAGATTACACAGTTAAATGTTTTGTGTTTTAGGTGCAGTGTAAAATGTGCCCCAGCTGGGAGTGATTATATTCATATTTTCCTTTGTCAGGTATTCAAAAATAGGTGGTTCTTTCAAAACCAAGTACATTTGTGTCAGACCGTGACATCTTGTAATCAGAGTCACCATGGCACCTGCATTGAACTATTTTAATTTGAAACCTCTTATCTTTACTTGTGCATAAAATGTCACATACAGTTACATTACAGCTTTTGTAATAACTTGTGTTGTGTACTGGTCAAATGTGTGAACTTGCACAAATGGACATGTAGAAAAGCTGTCTGTGGTCACCGTAGTGTTCATAGCCCTTGTATCAGATGCTACAGGTCCACATGTGTGCTGGCCTGGTCTCTCTCTGGGCGGTGTGCTGCTTCAGACCGTTAGCTTGACATTCTGTGACTCATCATTCTGTCTTCTTGGACCCCTCCAGCGAAATGGGCTCCCACCCCCATTTCCTGGTGAAACGGAGGCTCTTCTTGTAGATGTGCTGAAGCCAGACTGCACAGAACCCCCACTCCTCTTCCTCTTTTCTGCAACACTCAGCACAAACTTCAGAGTATTCAAATTTGCTTTGACGGGCACAGGTTTTCATGGGTCGTCTTGGTCATTTTCCAGCAATTAGTCTTGGTTGAAGTTTTGTGGGTCAGAGCATTCAATAGAAGCTGTATGGTTTTTGTAACGGACTGTTTCTCATACACACCATGTTGAAAAAGTTGCAACACTTTTAAAAAAGTGTATTTTAGGAACTGCCTAAATAATAAAGTGTTTGATTTTTGTTGCATATTTTTTAGATCAGTTTTTCAGTTGCAGCAGGTCAGAGCATGCATGGCTCAGGATTGCATACATGGTGTATAGATTTGAGAGTGACTTTGTATGAAAGACAGTTATCACTGTACAAACGTGAATACACATGGAACAATCCACATTGACATGTTTGTTTATAAATGTATGTTGGCTGTTTGTTTGGGGGTTACACAAACTACATGTGAACAGCTGATGTCTCTGATGTGCAGATGTGTGTATTTTTGCTCTTGTTAGGATTTTATTTTTTTTTATTATTACTTTCATCATAAATAAGGTCCTTGGAGTGTCCTTATTTGTATTAGAAATACCTATTATTTTTAAAAATATTTTTTATTATATTTAAATAAATTAGTTTCAGCCAGTAGTGTTAGTATGATGGTTGTGGTGACTTTTGGAGGTGTGTGACAGGACGTCCTGAGCATTTAGTTCACACTTTGCCCTTTGTTTGTGGGATGTCTGGATAAAGAATAATTATTTTGAATTTTCAGCATCACATTTCACATGACACACGGCACTATACAGTCTGTAGCATCATTGCTGTTTGTAACCTTATGTAAACACCTCTGTTTCTAAGAGTTATGTGTGCTGACTCAATTATCAGGAAATATTTATTTAAAAATTTTAATAGTTATTACAGGCTGTTTACATGTATCAAGAAATAAACATTTTTTTTTATATTATCAAAAATAAAAATTAATTCTTATTTTATATGAATATAATCAATCAGTGTGATCGTGGCTACAAAACTTTCATGTAGAACAAGTTGAGAGCTCTCATTCCCAGATGGAGTGATGGTGTTGTTTTTGTAAATCCCACATCTTCAGTAGACGAGGGACAGAGACCCTCCACAGCGTGAGTGTGGGTGTGCCACAGCAGCTCTGCTTCTTCCTCTTTTTCCCTGTTCAGAGCAGCACCGGGAGCCGCACGGCCACAGTCCATCTTAACCCCTTCACACTCAACATTTGTGTGGAACAAAGTCGTTTGAGCTGCAAACATGTTCTTGTAATATTCGCTGGTATATTACTGTTACTGCTCTTGTGTAAAAGTGTCAACATGGAATCGAAGTAGTACTTGGTTTTCATCCTGTTCTTTTCTGCCTTAGACCCCGAGGGAAAGTTTGAAATAAATAAATTAACAGCTCCAATTAAATTGCCATATTTAACATTTAATATCATAATTTTTAGTTTTGACATTTATTTTGTATTGTGTTTGTTTGCAGTGGTAGTTGTATATAGTTGTATAGTCACACCATCTTTTTACACTGTTGGATACAATTGACTTTAAAATCTGCTAAAGTAAATTAAAATGAGCCTCTGACAACTTGAAAAGTTTATTATTGGAAAAAAAAAATTCTTTGTATTTTTTTGGAGAAGATTGTGGTCTGACTGTTTTGTGTTTTTCCCCAATGTCTAAGTTGAAAACCTTGAGCTGCATGTGGTGCATCCACCTCTGATCAGTGTAACAAACTAGCTTCAGCCTTGGTTTGGGGCTGTGACTGGCACAGTGTCCCGTCCTCGTGCTTCATGTGGAGGGGCACTTGACCTTCGACCCTCGGGTCAGGTGACTCTTGCAGACTATTGGAGCTGGAGCACATGTCAGAGGAAGGGGTTAAAGGATGTTCAGTGAAGGTGACATGTCTGGACATGCTGCCCTAAAGGAGACACAAAATGGGATAGGTTAGACACACACTGATGTGAACCTCACATGGATAAATGTTCAAAGACATGTTACCTTATTAGCACTGTCCCGCACCATCAATATAACGGACAGACTTGACAGTTTTTCCTTTGTACAAAACTGTAATTTTCCAATTCACTGTTGTCATATTCTTAAATAATCTTCACAATATTGTGTTTTTGTTACAATTTTGTGATTCACTTGACACATTTCAGTAATAAGAGACATTTAACTTACTTGCTATATATGTTTAATTCATAAGTAATGATTAGAAACTTGTGTTGTCCTATTCCTGATGGGCATGAATGGTTTAAGTGAGTCAAAGCATTGCAAAGGTCCTGTAAAGTAGCAGGTGTAAAATGATTTGAGTGTGGTAGTGTTTTTTTGCTGTAGCTGCTGTTGGTGTCTCTCAGGTGTGTTATTGTGCCTGCGCCTGAGCCTGTTTTTATTACACACAGCTCAGCTTTACATCACATAGACAAGCTCCTCACTTTTTACACTAAAAACTTTTTCCACTTTTATGTTTCTGTGTTCTATTAGGCTTTGTTTTATTTTTATTGATTGTTTTTAACGTAACATTCAATGTTAGCATGAAATAAAAAATAGCCAAAAATATTTTTGACATTTTAAATGATTAGGTTCTTGGTTTTCTCATAACTCGTTTATGTGATTGTGCTGCTGTGAAAAATGACTCTGAAGATGTCCATTTCTGACCAAGGTCATAAATGTGGGTCCATTGAGACCTCTAGTGGCTGCACAGTTGTGGACCAGTTTGCAGGCTACAAATCTGTTTTCATTGTTGGATCTAGCCATAACAACAGTGTATTGTGAATTTTGGTGAAGTCTAAGTGATTAACACAATAACTATAATGTAACAAAAGTATAAAGTCTTTTATGTTCTGGTTATAACATGAGAGGCGGGTCTTAACGCTCACACACTTGCATAATTCTGTTTTTGTACATTTCAAACACTGTTATTAAAAAGCACTAATGTTGGATTGCATTTTAATTAGAAGCCGTTTTAAGTTGAGGGATGAGTTTTTATTTAATTATGTTTTTGTTAGAAAGAAAGTATACTTATCTTATTTGCTTTTACACTCCCTGCTTAAATGTGACTAACATAATCCTTAAGTGGCGATGTCTTTATGGTACATTTTCCTCCTGTGTGATTTAATTATTATACTTTGTATTTGACTCTGCTGGTCAAGAGAAATCAGACTTAAGGGTTATTGTGTCACTGTTGCCATTAAGTGGTCTTCAGTATTCTATTTAGCACAGTGTTTTCTGTAGCAACATTTAGCATTTTGTTGTTGTGATATGCTCATATTTGACAGATAAGGACAGTGTTCTGTTTGTTGTACATTATTCTATTTTTATTTTTCTAATTTGGAAATACCAGAATATGTGCATGTGAATTTTTTTTTTTTTTTTTTTTTTATATTAAATTTTGACTTTGTCTTGAGTTACTCAGTACATACGAAGATTTTGGTTTGGCGTGAGATTGTAAGAAACTATGAGTGTCTGGAAAATCTGCTTTTGTGCATGTTTCTATCCCGACTTTTTACATGTGCTTTTGGTATGTTTTTTTTTACTTTACACTCACTGATTATTTGGACAACAGTGGATTGTTTTATTTTGTTACAGAACATTTACCTAATAAATATTTCAAAATGATTACTTCCAATTGATAATGTTTCCATTTTGTTTTTTATTTTCAGATGGAGAGCCTGTGTGAGGAAGATGGAGGTCACTGGGGGCACACATCTGAACTAAGTCCACATCACTGTCCTGTGATGCTGTAGCAGCACGGAATGGTTTGTGGGATACACTGAGATGCAGGCCATGCCATGCTGCAGCAGCAGAGCAGGAGCTCCCCTCGTAGCACACGTCAAACACCTGTTTGTACTGAAGACGCTGGCGGCCTTACTGTAGCAGCACGTAAATATTGGAGTAACATTGAGTGCAGCCTCCAGTATTCCCGTGTGCTGCTGGAGCACAGCTGACCCCTGCCCCTGTCCAGGCTGCTTTACTCTGAGTAAATGGGATCAAGTCTGTTAATGCTACACTAAGAAAATGTTTTGATAATGGACTGAGTAGGAAAATTCACTTTTGTTGTATTCATTGACTTTGTAATGATTTGACATTATTTTAATCATTTTCCAGTTCTAATGTGCTTTCAAACTTCTGATTGTCATGTTTTAAATAATAAAAAGACTAAAGTGATCAGAGAAGTGTTGTTTTTTTGGGTGGGTGTGGGCATTTGGCTTCCGAGGGAAACATAAAATGTTACTCATGCACTACTCTTCATTTCCTTTTTTAAGCACATACAAAGATGGAGTGTGAGCGTGTATCTTGTAGTTCTGGCTGAGCTCTGAGGGCTCTTGTGGACCTCAGGGGCGGTGCTGTTTCACTCCTCCGGCCTTTCGGCCTTCTCCAAAATCCTAAATTTATGTAGATACGCAGAAAGGCATTTACGGCTATTTATTTATTTTGATAGCTCATTTTTTTTCAGTTGGAATTAACATGTAGTTGTCCAGATTTTGAACTTTTTCTTTTGGTCGAGGTTTTGCGTTGAGGAGGTCGGATATGAACCTTCCGTGTGGATTTAGAGCCGGGCACCAGGGCCTTTTAGTTTAGATGTGTTCAGTCAGGTTGCTCTCACAAAAGCCGTGCACACATCTTAAATGGTATTTTGTCCCCGCTATGCTCATGGAGTTGACTCATTTTACGCACAGATGATTCTGGACACAGGCGCAGGCCTCGTCCCTCCAAGAGTTACACATGTATCATCACACACTGCATTTACTTTTGTACATTTAACATTTTATATAATTGTGTATTCGTCCTGTACTTCCTGTTGCGCATTTACGCTGATAAATTGCAGGTCTGCTGGTTCTTGAATTTCACATTTCATCTAAATCCAGCTGTGCCTTTATCCATGTTGTGTGCGTAAAAAAACATAGGCCTGTGTATAGTTTTATTTCAGATGAGACGTGGTGGTTGCGCAACATGAATCATATTTCTGATTTACTTTAATCTCACGGGAGCGTCGTTACGTTAATGCCTTTTGTCCAGCGAGTCCACTGGCCTCAAGTGAACGAGGCCAGAGTCCCTCCTCAGTGTGTGGAGGTCAGAGGCAGGAGGCCCACGCGGAGTCCCTCCTCAGTGTGTCTCAGAGTGTCTCAGTGAGTCTCAGAGTGTCTCAGTGTGTGGAGGTCATGTCCTGCTCTTGATCATCTTCTCATTAAACTCGTAGCAGTCTTAATGCGGTGTTTCTTAAATCTGTTTTCGGGCTGCTCTGCTCTGCTTGTGTTTACGCAGCGGCAGGTGACGGACATATGTGATATTACGCACAACTCAATGAGAGCTGACGTGGAGAAGTGTAAAGATTTCTCTGGTACTGAATGAAAATTGCACTGAGTTGCTAAAAACATTTAATATCTGAATGAACTGTGCATTTAATGCCTTCTATGAAGACCGTGTGAAGAGTTAAACAGAAATATCTTATACTGAACAAATGCGCCTTTCTGAAACTTTGTTTATGATAAATTCCAATATCCTAAATTAAATGTATATATACAGACCACATCAATGTTTACCATGATCCATTTTCTTCCTCAGGTTTATGTTCACCGTTGTAAGGGGGAGAGTGCAGGGGCCCTGTGCAGGGGCCCTGTGTCACCTCAAAGGGCCAATGCGCAACAAGCGCCTTTTAGGCACAAAACATCACGCAATTTTGTTTTACTGCTTGTCAAATTTATTAAGTTATAATTTTAGTGCTATAAAATTGTCATATCAAAAGAAAGAATCTATAAAACTCATGGAACGAAATATGACCAAGAAACGTTGACTGTATTTAACGAAGTTGTATCACAAGAAAACATGAAAAACGGATGATTCCCACAGTAACTGAAGTCTACTTCATGTGTGTCTTGCATTAATAAAAGCTAAAGAATTTGACTGCAGAGTCCATTATGTTTATGAAGCATTGGTGGCCTACACTTAATAAACTCGAGGATGATGAGGCCAGGTGGCGCACAAACACTGCGCCTTCAGAGACTCGGGCTGTGACAGCGCTGAGCAGCGGCTCAGAGCGGAGCTGTGCACAGGCTGTGAGGATGTGCGTGGACAGAGACAGGCCCAGTACGACTGACAGCAGCACAAATAAAGCCATGAACTTTGGAGCTGTGACCCCCGCGCGCAGCCAGACTTGTACGACACCTTCTCGTGAGGCACGCTTATTTTATCTACTTCTTTGAGCCTCAGTGAGTCCCACTTTTTCACATCGAAATTACGCACGAGTGGCCCTATGTCCAGATCTTTACAGCTGGGGAGTGGCGTTTCTCTGAGGACCCTGAATTTAGCACGAAACTCCTGCATCTGCTGCAGGAAGCACAGGGGTCCGTGATGCTCTTGAAAGACTCTGCCATGCTCAGCGCGCGCTCCTGCTCCTCCAGAGCCGCGCTCAGCCTCGTGATGTCCGGATCATACGCCTGCATCACCACCAACTTTAGTGTCTCCAAGTCAGACAGAATCTCGTTCTTTTTACATTCGATGGTACTTATCAGTTTGTCAAAGTAGTCTGTGACTTTCTCTGCGTCTCTCTGCTCACGGACTGGAGCGCCTTCTTTCTTCCCTGCCTGCAGAGTCTCCAGGCAGGACAGGATATCTGCGCTCTGCCAGCTCTCCACCCCGCGCTGCAGCTCCTCAAACGATTCCTTCTCGCGCTTAAAACGCATCTTCCAGTGAGCTGAACCTGTGCCCCCGTGCTCGTCGGTCGTTGCGCAAAAGCCGCAGATGAGTTTTAGGTCCGTGGCACAGAAAATGTTAAGTGGTTGTCCACAATGCTGTTTACAAACTGACATTTTAGGAAATAGTCTGATCTTGCTGTACTTGTCCACGATTCCGCGCAGAGAGTAGTTAATTTGCAGGCTGTTTGCGCCATTGTGGGGTGTTTCTTTGCGACAGGTGGGGCATTTCAAAGGTGTCCTGAATGCAAGACCTCGATTTCCCTCCAACAAAAACCTCCAGGCATTTCTTGCAAAAGCTGTGAGAGCACAGGAGCACCCGCGGGTCTTCAAACAGGCAGCAGCAGATCGGGCACGTAAGTTCCTCCTCCAGCTGCTCCATTGCGCCCTGCAAAAAAAGCACCAACGCGTCAAAGATCCGCTTCACAAAACATTTCACAAAAACACAGCCCGAAGGTTGCGTAAAGGCAGCACATGGTTTTATATTCAAAGAGAAGCATCTCAAAGGATACAGATAATCAACTCGTCTCCAGTGATTCTCCTCGTCCTGAACGTGCCACTGTGCGCACGTCCGGGGCGAGCGCCAAAATGTTGGCACTGCCGCGGTCATCCAGTTTGGAAGATCCAGCGACAAGCATCTTTTATTTTTGCTGTCTCTCTGTGTCCAGCAGGTCTTGGTTCAAAATCAAATGTGCGTCGTAAACCAGAGAGCCAATAATCGCTGTTGTTTCTAATTCTGTATCCTCCAAAACAGCATATTTCTGCTGTGCATAGAAAAACTACTTGACGGTGCTAAAGTGAGTGATGGAGACTCAGATTCCCATCGCCTGATGAAGAACCTGGGCTCGTTAAGGAAAGACAGAGCTCACTTTTGCGCTCTTGCAGCTAGAAGGCACCAACGGGTGTTATGTCAGATTTTGCAAACCCATAGTAACATGCAAAGTACTGGACCAAAAGAATCACTCACCAGCTGCTGAGACGCGCTGTGCAACGCAATAATGGCGCTTGTTGCTGTGCAGACTTCATCCTTTTCCGGGTACAGACTTAACCCTTTGACTCACTCTAAAGACGTTTTAAAGCAGCAAATCTTTTAGTGTCACACAACGCCTGAAGACAGTCTGTGGTAAGTACTTGTACGTGTGCGTTTTGGGGGGTATTTTGTTGGGAGAATGTTAAGATATGTTGTTTTTACGTTTTGTCTTTTGCTGTACATTGACTGATGATCCCTGCCAGTGAGATGGGGGAGGGGCTGTTGCTATGCAAAACATTACAGCGTGAAAAACTGTCAACTGTAGGTTTTGGACCAGTTTTGGCATCACTGCTTTTCTCCTGCACCATTAAGTAACTGTTACATGGTAAGATACTTTCTTTTAATTATACAGACCCTATGCAAAAAACAAACACCAAGTATTACTTCATTCATCATAACATGTCCTCCTAACGTGCATCACTCTCACTCACATGACGTGCAAGCAATTCGTTTTTGATTTTTTTTTTTTTCTTTTTTTTTTTTATTAAAGCAGTGCAGAAATTTCCCATGGCTGTTCCTCGATCCAGAATAAACTTGAGTCATCAGTTGTTATCTAACACTGATGTCCAATAGTTACCAAGTCACGTGTAAAAATGTTGACCTTGATTTTCTTCCCTTGTTTCCATGCCATCAGGAGCACTGCCTGTCTTAGCCGCTGTGATTGGATATAGTGAGGCAGCAGCAGCTTAGGCGCGCGCCGCGTTCATCCACAAGGTGTGTCGCTGTGGTCATTTCCTGTCAAAGTGGCGCTGTGTTTTGGTTCACAGAGGCAGCGCACTTCCGGTTGCTGTGTCTGAGCTGTGATGGCTGCGATGTTTTACGTGTTGTCTGGGCTGCTGTGGCGATGCTGGTTCGGGGCATATTCCCTTAAAAAGAAATGCCCACGGTTCAGTTAGACACTCATCACATGGGTAAGATACTTCTACATTTGACCGGTGACTGGTTGTTGTCACGGACCTCGACTGTTTGCCATTTCCGCTGTTAGCATGTGCTAGCCGCAGTCGAGCTAACGTCTGTAACTCCACAGAATGACTGAGAACAACTCATGTTATAAGACTTTATTTGCGTTGTACAGTTGTATGTATTGTTTGGTGAGCCAGTAGAATATCATGTTTGTGTCATTACTAATACAAAGCAGCAGGTTAAGTGTTAATGACCGTTTTTAGCTCGGTTTATTGCGTAAGAAAATATAGACGATAATATTGAATGTCTTTAAGAAACCTACATAACAACCCTAAAGCAGGATTTTACCCCAAAAAACAATCTATAAGTACAGTTAATGAACATGAAGTGCAATAAATAAAGGAAACAGAAATCACAGAAGCCCAAATCTTATCATAATATAGAAAGATAACAAATCTATCATGTATTGAATGATAAGCTGCTATAGAATTGAATGTGACTGGATTGCACGGTTTAGGCTAAAAAAATAAAAACTTGAATATCTTCTGTTATGAGTGCAGATTGTAAACAAAACAACCCTAAACATTTGAGAGAAAACTGAAATATGGGTTGGTAGACAACAAGAATCCCATGCATTTCACAACTAATCATCAGAGAGTTAATTTGGCACTATATTAAATATAAATAATAAGAATTCTTTTGCAAAAAATAGATAAGTGACATTTGAACAAGTAATTGGAGGTTTGTAGTTTACTATTAGTTTAGTAATATTTTCAAAAGCCAAGTGTAATTTTACTGCTATCAAAATATAATTCCATCCCTTCTAGATAAAATATCTAGGAAATTATATCAAAATGAAAGACTTTTTGGCATTTAAAAAAAAAAAAAAAACATTTTATATCTGTTTTTGTTTTTTTTTTGCTGCTGAACTCTTCATTTGTTTTTCCAGGGCACAGATGTTGTTATTGTCAAAAGTGGTCGGAGGATATGTGGCACTGGAGGGTGTTTGGCCAATGCCCCTTTGCACCAAAATAAGAGTTACTTTGAATTCAAGATTCAATCCACAGGTAATATGACTGAACAATACTCTGTACTTCTTATATTATATTTCAAATTGATATATAACAAAGAAGATATATTTGTGATGCTATACTTTTCAATGTGTTCAGGTGTGTGGGGAATTGGTGTGGCTACTCAAAAGGTAAATCTTAACCAAGTGCCTTTAGGCAGAGACATTAACAGCCTAGTCCTGAGGCATGATGGCTCTGTATACCACAATAACGAAGAGAAAAAACAGACTGCCGGCAAACAGTATTCCACAAGAGGGTGACATTGTGGTAAGTTAATTGTGTTCAACTAAATAAACCAAAAATACTTGTGAACCTTTGTGTGTTGCACCTAATTGTACTTTTCATGGTTAACTTAATAGGATGTTGTATTCTGAAAAGTCAGTTTCAATGCTATGTATATAAAACAAACCAGGAGTCCTGAGTGCACCTAATATGCATGAAGTTTTTCAAGTCCTCTACACTTTTGACAATCTGTGTTTAGAAAATAGTATTATAAAATGAGTTGGCACTATTGAGAATAATGCCCCTTAGTATATAATGAGAATTAGCATCTTATTTTGTTATTGTAAGACTCTAATGGAGACTTTGCCAATCAAAACTATAAAGCTGGCCTGTGTGTCTGTCCATAGGGAATCACATATGACCACGTGGAACTGAACTTGTATCTGAATGGAAAGAACATGCAGTGTCCTTCCTCAGGCATTCGAGGCACTGTATATCCTGTCGTTTATGGTAAGATGTTCAGTCATTTTAAACACTGCTAGTATGCGTCTCACTAAGGGATAATAACCATTCAAACTCAATAGAGGGCAGTATTTCCTTTCCTTTGCTAAGAAATGCATATATGCCTGGAAAATGTATAAAATGCTCCAACTTCTATTATATTTATGGATGTATTTTTTGTTTACAGTGGATGACAGTGCCATCTTGGATTGCCAGTTTAGTGACTTCTATCATACACCACCACAAGGATTTGAGAAGATCCTATTTGAACAGCAGATTTTCTGAAAACTCTATTATAAAGCTTGTATTTCTCTTTTAAGTGTTTTGTCCATCATAAAGAAACCTATGAATGTTTGATATTGATGGTCAAATCAAATCATTGATCAAATCTTATGTGACTCCAGTGGCTTCTCTTTCCCCATGTTGTATGTTTAACTTGCTGCTTTTCTCTGTGTCTCCTTCATAAAGAACACTACTGCTCACTTGAACACCAAGTTAAAATGACAGTGATTATTGTAAACCTATTACCAGATGTTTTTTCATTCATTGGCGTCCTGGGAAACTTATGCACTTTCATTTAGTTGCAGCTCATTCATTCTTGTAAGTTGCGGGGAAAGCCTAATTGCAAAGGCATCAAAAGTTGTGTCAGAACAGAAGCCATGTGTTAGTTATATCATCATTTTTTTTTTTTTCATGACAAATTGCATCTTCTTTATTTATATCAGTCTGTTTATTTATATTTGTTGGATTTAATTTGATTGCAGTGATAAGCTGCCTACATTATTGCGGACAAATACTGTATACTTTGCCTTATGAAGTGATCATGTGTTTGTATCTTGTATCTTTCACTGAAAAAAACATTTTGATTACATTTAACATTTTAACAGTTAATCTTCTTAATGGCACAGCGTGTTCTCCAGTGTATCATATTTTAACAACTATTTCAAATGTGTGTCTTTGATTGCACTAATGTCAGTACACAAGTAAAACAAAATATTGCTGGGTTAAATAAACCATTCGCACATTGTCTATTCTTGTTTTATATGCTGCTCTGGTGTCAAGTTGTTGGTTTTAATCGTCGCTCACGTACATTTCTTCAATAACTGATGAAAAGAGTATTTGACGCTGTGCTGTAATAAAGAGGGCATCCCGTGCCCGCCCCTGGCTCCGCCTCCCTCCTCCACCTCCTCCTCTGGAGCAGCGCAGGAGCCGTGCCTCGTCTTTCACGGAGAGGAGATCCCCAAAGCCGGAGTAAGCGCTAAACCTCAGACAGCTATGGCAGAAAACAACGGCTTAGAAAACCACCGCATCAAGAGCTTTTTAAAAACAAGGGACGAGATGTCGAGGTATGTTTAAGAATAAACACACGTGCCATTTTACAGGGGACGACATATTAATGTGTAAAAAAAAAACTGCACACTTTGGGCCTCGTTGTTTAGCCTGGCCCGGCTACTACAGCTAGCTAGCCTGCTAACTAGCCTGCTAGCTAGATAGCAATAGTTCGCCATCCTTGATTTAAGCTAGCTTGTAACCAATACATATTTTCAGCACTAGATAATATTCAGTTTGATTATCGCTTGAAAATCGAGGTCAAAAGCTGGTTTAAATTATGTCTACCAGGATGTTTTGTGCAGTCGCACTTATTTTTGGCAGTATGCAGGATGAAATGGCTCAGTCACTTCTCTTTAGCCCTCCATGCTTAGCATGCTAGGACTCAGGTTATGCACCAGGTTTAGCGAGGCAGGGCCTGACCCGGCAACTCTATCCTAATGTTTACTGCTTTTATGACTCATTTCTGGTAATAATAGTTATGCATCATCGTCTTGAATATAAACCTGTCGCAACATTATTGGATCGCACTGATAAATGCTCTTATTTGCTCCAAGCTTGTCTTGCCCCTCCTTGGTCGTTAGCATTGTCAGCTATAGGATGACATTTAACCGTTGGTTGGTTGTTGGTTCTGGGGCCTTTATTAATCAATTACCAAAGGTAGATGTTTCAATTACATTTAAAATCTGTACATTTAAATGTCTGGCTTTGTAATATGCAAATCCAGATACAGTATGTGTTATGTGAGTTTTACGCATTTGTTTGTTGCGCTCTGCCAAAAAAATCCTCAATCCTAAATTGTATTTCAGATCAATATTGATGGATTGTTACTTTCTCTGAAGAGAGACTCATGGCGACATTCTGTAAGCGCGAACCTAACCTGATGTTGTTTTGAAACTTGGTGTCAGTGTAAAAGCACATGGCTACTATGGCAAACAGATTTTGCCAAGTGCATTCCTGATGCTATTTCAGGCTTCTTGTATGTCTGACCTGGATCCTCTTTAGAGCCACTGCCTGAGTTTTTATAAATGGGTGACTCAGACTACAGCAGAACAAAATGCCATTTTGGATTTTACTTTATGTAGGTCAGTCATAACAGATTGCCCTTGATTTGAGACATCATTAGAGGCAGCTTTGAAAGGCAAAGCAGCAGAGGCTCACATGGAGCTGGTCATAATCTCCTATTGTTTTCTGCATATAATTTGGAGTTGCATGTAGCTCAACTGGTTTTGTCATAACGTATATGTGACAACTTGGCATAGTATTAGAGCTGCCATGTTTATTGCTAGTGCTGCTAAAATGTTCAAATAAACACTGTTTGGATGCTACAGGTCCAGCTGCTGCTAGCTGGTAATGTTTTGAAGTGATTGAGAGACTTCCTGACTGGTCTTAGCGTGACCAGTGGCCCTTATTATGTAAGGAGCTATTTAGGAGGGCAATCTGAAGCTCAGAACAGTCATTTCAGAGTACCGTCCATCGCAATATCCAGTTGTACTTGCATAACTAATTATGATTCTTGTTTTAAAATTTGTTTTACCCATTTATTTACATAATCCAAGTTAAAACTTTAAACAACTACTTTAAAATAACATTTTGAACTATTTCACCATTGAGAATTTCATTGATTCCTTATTTTTATTTTTTTGTTTCAGACTATGCGAAGACATCGAAATGAGGTGACCGTAGAGCTGCGAAAGGTGAGAGCTCTGCAAAACAATTTTTTTAGTCTGCCCAATAAATTACACACCATATATGGCTATTAAAATCGGCCATTTAGCTGACCAGAAAATCATTCAATCAAATCATTTCAATCAAATGTGCTTGAACTAGTAAAACCGTTGCCATCATATTTGGAGTTGTGGTTCAGATCATAGCAAGTCAATACTGTGAATTGCTGAGGTGTCTAAAGTCTAGCACATTCCCGTTATCCAAATGAGAGCAGCTCTGCACTACATGATTAGTCACTAGTGACGCACAGCAGCACGAAGCACTGGAATGTAGGGGCAAGGGAATCTCCTCCTACCACTGACTCACAACTTCAGTGAGAGATGGGATGTGCTGCAGTCTAAATGTGGAGAGGCTTAAGTTTTGTGTAACAGTTTGTTTTGTAATCAAGCATTGATTCAATTTGGCTAACAATGCTAATGATATGCACCTTTTATACAAATGAGAGAATGCTATGTATTTAATGGCAATAACATTTTAAATTGTGTATTCATCAAAGTAATAACTTTCATCAACTTGCATTTGTGGTTGTTAGATCAAACGAGATGAACATCTACTGAAGAAAAGAAATGTTCCAGCTGAGGAAAGTTTGGAAGACTCGGATGTGGACTCAGACTTCAAAGGATTAGGGGTAAGTGTCTAATGGGGACAATAGTAACTGTTATCTATAGGAATAGGCCAAAATTAAAATGACATACCCATGCATTCAACGCATAAGTATGTGATGCAGAATCTGCACTCATATTGCGTTTATTTCAGTTGTCTTCAGATTTATTGTAGTTATGAAAAGTGCATCAATACTGATAATGACTGAGTGTTTTTGTGTTTGTTTTTTTTACAGCAAAATCTAACACTTGATGCCATCTTACAGGTAAGCCTTAATATTTGTGTGTGTATTTTTATGATATGTGAGTTGGTAACATTTGTTACATATTTTTCTCAACAAAATGCCCCATGTTTCAATGATTATCTGACATGGCCCATCCTGCACCAATGTATAGTATATATTTTTACAACCTGCTCCTGCACACATCCATGACCACTATAAAGTATTTCTCTATACTGTGATTACACTTTCCAGGTTTAATCTGTAAATGTACACTGCATAACCTGGCATTAAGGATCTGTGGCTGAAAGAGAATGGAGCTGTCAGAGTAGCCTGAACAACATAGTCTTTATACACTCTAAAACTACTTGGTACTGGAGTTTGTGTCCTGCCCTTTGTATCATCTCTTTCTTGTTTCTGTGCCACTTGTTGGAGAGCTGCAATGTTACAAGCAAAACAATGCTCAGACAGACTGTAGCCCTCAATTTAAGCCCGTAACAAACCGCATCACCGGGGTGCTCTAGCCGTCTCGTTTGCTCTGTGCGGTATACATGTCAATGAAGTCCGTGGTGGAGGATGATGTCAGCATGATTGACAGCTCAAAACTTAAGAGTGAAAAAAACTTGATGTACACACACCCCCCAAAAATATAAGCACTGATCTTTTCGTGATCCATCCTTGATCTAACACCCACCGTAAATAAGGAAGAGTGAAACAAAAGCACATGGTGGAGCTCACAGATCATAACGCACAGTGCGCTCCATTGTCGGCTGCTCATGGACCCGCTCAAAAGTCCACATGGCTGCGTAGACATAAACGAGCACTCTGCATCTAAGCAGGCTGAGGTCCATCTGAATGTACCTGTTCATATATTTAATGAATGTGAATGTACACATGTAAGCACAGATGATGGAAGCCAATCTGCCCACTGTAGACCTTTGGATCAAATGGCAGCCTGCTAATGTAGTCTTCTGTTGTCTTTCTTATGTATAATTTAGTTTGACTCTTGATTGTTGTTTACAGAATGCCCAAAGTGCCAATCCAGTCATCCAGCTCAGTGCTGTGCAGGCAGCCAGGTAAGTCTTCAGTTGTAACAAAATGGATTGTACTTCTGCAGAACCAAACGTGCTATACTCTCTATTATAGGAAGCTGCTCTCGAGTGACAGAAATCCTCCCATTGATGACTTGATAAAGTCTGGTATCTTGCCTATTTTAGTGAACTGCCTGGAAGACAATGACAAGTAAGTCACTATTCTTAGTTGTATTATATTCAGGGCAGAACAAATGTTTACATTACTCTTGGGGAGTAACTATAGGATCTATGCTAATATTGTGTGATATAGAAACATTTCCTATATATTTTGCGGCACTCTCTGTCATGTGTCATTCCTAGTCTCCAGTGCATCAGATGTTTTAAAGGTGCACTATAACTTTTGGTGGAGAGCCCCCTGCTAGTCTCCATGTAGACACACACTTCTTCATCTTCATGGAGACAAGTAGATGGCAGTAGTATTTTACAACATCTTTTGAATTTTAAACGTTGTGTAAAATTTTAAACCTCTGTTGGTTCTTGGCCCCCATAACATGACAAACATCAGATATGTTATCCACTGATGAAATCCATATTGTATCATCCCTTATTACTTTAATTGAAGGTACTATGTCTTTGGATTGTCACATTTGTGGATTATTACTTAATTACTAAGATCCCTCTTGATATAGAAAAACTGACAAGGGCTTGCACAATTCTTTGTGGAATTTGGAATTCAGCCACTTTTTGTGTTAAGGTAAATTTTGTATTTTGTTATTTCATGAAGACAATCACACCTAATTGATTTGCTCCCACCATGATGGATCCCTGTTTCATCTTTCATGGTGGTAGTGGTTGGGGCAAATGTCCCATTTCTGATTTCACACCTGGGTGCTTTAAGGTCTGCCATTGTGAGCTTTTAATTAAATGAACTACACAAACCTGAGCTAATATTTCTTGTATATTTTTGACTATTTATTACATATATTTTTCCCCCCAGAGTCCGTCTCTTCAATTTGAGGCAGCTTGGGCCCTGACCAACATCGCTTCTGGGACATCGTCACAGACTCAGGATGTGGTTAAAGCTAGTAAGTTTTAATCCTAAGAAATGCACCATAATTATTGTATTTCTCAATATTGTTTTTGGTCTTTTTTCTCCAGTTCAGAACCTGCATAGTTGTAACACAAGTACTGCTGTTCCTTGACTTTACTAGGACTTTCTAGAATGAGTGTAAACAGGGAATATATCCCATTTGTACCTGTGTCTAAATCTGAATGCTACATTTCCAGATGCGGTTCCGCCCTTCCTGCGATTACTCGAGTCTCCCCATCAGAACGTATGTGAACAAGCTGTATGGGCTTTAGGAAACATAATTGGTAATTTTTAACTCTTCTGCATTAAGTCACCGAGTAGTGTAGTGTTCCTGACTTGAACTTTGTCATCTACAGGTGATGGTCCGAAATGCAGAGACTATGTCATTTCTCTGGGGGTTGTCAAGCCTTTGCTTGAATTCATCAATCCATCAATCCCAATTACTTTTCTCCGAAACGTTACTTGGGTTATTGTTAATCTGTGCAGAAACAAGGATCCACCTCCACCCATGGAAACAGTTCAGCAGGTGAGAAACAAATCTGTCTGTTGTGGATTTTCCATTGTTTTGGATTTTTTTTTTTTTCCAAGTGTCTTAAAGCTGCTTACTCTCCCCAGATTTTGCCTGCCCTTTGTGAGCTGATACACCATACAGATATTAATGTAAGTATCAAGTTAAGGGTAGATGTGTGTCTCACTATAATGGAGCTTTAGACTCTTACACAGTATTTATTACTTAACCACTTGCAATGCATAAATCTTTGTTGTAGATCTTAGTTGACACAGTGTGGGCTCTTTCCTATCTGACGGACGGTGGCAATGAGCAGATCCAGATGGTCATAGATTCGGGTGTTGTTCAATTTCTTGTGCCTCTTCTCAGTAACAAAGAGGTCAAAGTTCAGGTAATTGTGCAAAACGATGTGTAATAATGAAACTGTGTTTATCATGGACTTATGAACTTATTTGTTTGATTTTGCAGACTGCAGCTCTGAGGGCAGTTGGAAATATTGTGACTGGTACAGACGAGCAGACGCAGGTTGTGCTGAACTACGATGTCCTCTCACACTTTCCTAAACTGCTCACACACCCGAAAGAAAAAATTAACAAGGTACAGCTGTTGTATGGTAACATATGATTTGAAAAATGGTGTTTAGATATTTTCATTTTACAGTACATGATGATCAAAGCCAAACTGTGTATTAGGTTTCTAAATCATATTTGTGTTTTGTAGGAGGCAGTTTGGTTCCTCTCCAACATTACAGCCGGTAATCAGCAGCAGGTTCAAGCTGTTATTGATGCTGGCCTAATTCCCATGATTATTGAGCAACTGGCTAAGGTTTGTGGATAATCAAGTGTCTACAAAACTGTCTGTAGTTCCAAGTATGTACTTGCAAGCTGTTTTTTTTATTTTTATTTTTTATTAGATGTATTCAGTTGGTATACATATAAAATAAAAACGTTGGAAAATATTTGTAACAGCTTGTTCCTCAACAGGGAGACTTTGGCACCCAAAAAGAGGCAGCATGGGCCATCAGCAACCTTACAATCAGTGGGCGGAAAGAGCAGGTGAGATGATTTATTACACTTTTCCTTTATAAAAAGACCATAACAAAAGTAACCAGTTAAATAAAGTATAAAGCAATGCAAATGTCCCTATGCTTATAACCATGTACCTGTGTTGTAAACAAGTATGAATGTGGTGCATGTGTGGGTTCGTGTAGGTTGAGTACCTGGTGGATCAGGACGTCATCCCTCCATTTTGTAACCTACTGTCGGTGAAGGACTCCCAGGTGGTGCAGGTTGTACTGGACGGTCTTAAGAATATCCTCATTATGGCGGGAGACGCAGCCAGCACTATCGCTGAGATCATTGAGGAGTGCGGAGGTCAGTGTGTTTGTTTTCCCAGTTTTTGGGGTTTTTTTTAACTAGTTTTGGGGTGTTTGCTAAAAGCTAAATTTCTTTTTTTTTTTAGGTCTGGGAAAAATAGAAAATCTGCAACAACATGAGAATGAGGACATCTACAAACTAGCCTTTGAAATTATTGATCAGTACTTTTCGGGAGATGATGTAAGAATGTAGCATGCTTTCCTCTAGTTTTCTTTTTCTTTTTTTTTTTTTTTTAAATCATTGTTAAAATGTGCATTTTGTGTTTGTTAACCAGATTGATGAAGATCCAAACGTGATGCCTGAAACCACTCAAGGAGGAACCTACGCCTTTGACCCAGCTTCCAACATGCAGACAAAGGAGTTCAACTTTTAAACACCAGGATGTTCAGTCCATCCTGCCATTTGCACGGGTACTCTCTGTAAGACATTCATCCATATTTTCCTCCGACCTGGCAACCTGGTACAGAAGGATTTCCATAGCTTCTCTTAACCACGGAAATTCACCACTGAAGGATTGACTTGTCCACCCTTTGCAAAACCGGGATGTCTGTCTTTTTAAATCAACAAAGCAAACAAAAAACCAAACAGGGTGTAGAAGTTTTGAAATGTAATCTGGCAACTGACATCAGGAGGATTGTTGTTCATATCTTCTGCTTTTAAAAAATATACACATGAGGCGCAGAAGGAAAAAAAGCGTTCTCTGCAAGTATTAATTGCTACATGTCAAGTCTTCACTGAACTCCAAACATCACATATACAGGCACAACACACACTTAACACTTCGGAAGAACTCGGTGTGCATACTTCTGTTAGAAGCCATCATATCACATATGGGGAAAATACTGCTGTTTTTGTTTTTTGTGGTTTTATTTTGTGCTTTTCCTCTTGAATTGTCTTGGTGTTTTTTTTCACTGACACAAAATGCACACAATCATTCACGTAGTTGCACAGATTGTTAATGGCCAGGCACCTCGACGACCCTCTTTTCCGAATTCAAAGAGTTAATCCCAGAGCATAAGCCATGATTTAACCATGGACCCACCCACCCCACTGGAGTCCCACGACAGTCCAGCGGGAAGCAAGTGGATGCGAAAGGGCTCGAAGCAGCGAAGGTTTTGTGGTGAACTGACAGACGGGACTCATGACTCAATGTCACTTTTTTAAGCATGACATTTGGTGACTTTTAGACTTTGTTGTTTAAAAATGTGATTTTATTTTTTGTTCTTGCAAAAGGTGATGGAAGTCCATCTGGATAATGTCAAATTTTAAGAGAAGATTTTTTTTTTTTTTTTTTTTTTTTTTTTTTTTTTTTTTTCTACCACAGGACAATGTTTATTCAGTGTGAACTTGGTCTTATCCTGTGACCGAGTGCCCTGTCCAGGCTCCCCTGTAATGTGAAACTTGAAAAAGGGGGTGGGAGGGTTGGACAAAAAAAGATGTTGAGCTGATTGACCTCAACTTATCTAAACTAATTTCAAATCATTGGTTTTATTTCACTGTTTCATTTCATGTTCTAGCTCTTGCTGGCTCATTGTATTTATACATAAAAATATTTAAAGTGAACCACAATTAATTGGGCCTGACTCATTTTAAAATTGCAATATTCCTGTTTTAATTCAAAACTTAGTCTCACAATTATACACACACCACATTTTGAGTTTGAGTTTGTGGAGCTTCCATGTTTTTTGTTCTGGTTTTATGCACACGTCCGAGAGGCCTATTGATGTCTGCAGAAAGCGGCTTGTACTCATCAAAGACTAATGTAACACAGAGTACAGGTCAGCCTTCTCTTTACCTAATGTTTAAAGAAGAGGTCACAATTTCATCACCAGTATGACTAATGTAAAAATGTGATGTGTATCTCTCCTTGCCATCAAAGGAATATATAAATATATTTACATAAAGCCTGTACAAAGCTGCTGCAGCGATCAGTCATTGGATGGACAATAATCTTACTGACAACAATGGCTGGGGAGGCTTTTTTGTTCAAGCAATATTTCTTGTTTTATTTTCATTTTTGACTTGCATATGTATTGTGGTGATATGCTGAGAAGTCAAAATGGGCTCTGATTCCTATTTGTTATGGTGACGGGCTACTGAAATGGCATCGTCTCCATTGGTTTAGGGTTTGAGGTGTCCAAGTAGGAGGTCAGCCCTCGCCCCAGTTCTGAAGACATTCTGGTCCTCTTGTTGCCTGCTAACTACTGAGAAGTCAGAAATGGGAGGGGGAAGGGAAGGGGGGAGGGGGGATTCGCTCTGTTTTTGGGACTAGCTGTTTATAACTGAACAAAGTTATAGAGAGGATGTACAGTCATTAAATGGCAGACTAGGCCGAGCCACTTTAAAGATTTACAATTTTGTTGTCTTGTATCTAAATTGGATACAAGCTTATGTTTGTTGCAAGATTTTTACTTGCTAATGAAAAGTTGTTTTAAATAAATAATAGGAGAAGAACAACAACAGACAGCGTTTTGGCCTCTGGTTGTTTATATCTTTTTATAAATTTTAGATTGAATTATTCTCTTTAAGGTGGCTCATTGATGCTTTCAACTCTTGTGCATATTAAAGATAAGAATGAGTTGAAAATCATTGTGCCTTTTGTTTTTCATTTTATTAAAATAGACATTTCTTTAAGTATCTGGACTACACTGAAATGGGAGTTGTACAGTAATCTATGGTCTCCCTGTGCGGTGGAGGTTCGCCATGGGAATGGTCTATGCTGCTCTCTGCTGTTGAGAGGTCTTTCTCTTCTAAAATATTCACTGAACTTTGTAAAACACTTTTCTCTCACTCATAACTCCAAACGCAACAGTTCTCATCACCATGATTCAGTCAGGAGATTTGACATTTCCTTTCATATCCTCATCAGGACATTATTTGTCACATCTTAACCATAATAAACTTGCTGTTTAGCTGTTTGGTCCTTCCGAGTGTTGTGATTACACACGTTTGGTTGAACTGCTGTTCAGTGATAGGATGATGATTTTAATCTAGCAGTCCAGTATATGATAATATAATTTGAAATCTAGTTTTCTATCAAGTTAATGGGTACACACACACACATATATATATATATATATATATATATATATATATATATATATATATATATATATATACATACATATATATATATATATATATATACATACATACATACATATATATATATATATATATATAGAGAGAGAGAGAGAGTGTGTGTGTATGTATGTATATAAATACACATATCTCGCATAGGCATAAAGATACGTTTCCATGGGAAAACTAATTATCTAAAGATTAGTTTGTTTGCCTCTCAACAATGTCATAACACGCAGATACGTCATAAGGAGGTGATGTGAGGCAGAACATATTTTATAGCCTCTAGAATGTATTATATCTTGATTTGTTATTTAAATCATAAATCAGAGTCAGAGGCCAATGTCTGTATATTCTTGTATACGTCTCCTTACATTATACATTATTTTTACATCAGCGTGTCCTGATAAAAGTGGAGTAAAGCTGTGAAGAGTCTCTGTGAGGTCACGTGGTGCTGTTATTCACACACACTTCCGTAAACAAACGTCAGGGACGTTCGCAGTTTGACTCGTTCAGTTTGACTCGTTCAGTTTGACTCGTTCAGTTTGACTCGTTCAGTTTGGCTCGTTCAGTTTGGCTCGTTCAGTTTGAGGCAGTTATTCGCGGTTGATAGTCTTCGTTTTAAGGATGGAACGTCCTGACGAAAGGTGCGTTTGTCTCATTAGTATCTTACACAGACCATTGTAATGTGTCTATAGAGCAGCTCATTACAGAGTAAACCAATGCTGTAAACAAATGTTATCAGCAGCGGAGTCTCCAGCACAACAGTGTAACAGTTTAACTGTGCAATAGTACCACTGTGCCACAGTGCCACTGTGCCACAGTACCACTTGCTATGCCTCAAACTTTGTGCAGCTGGTCATTTTCACCAACAAACACGCTATTTAAAAAATTATCGCAGTAGACCAAATTTATCAGAAGTGGTGGCGGTGCGAGCTGAAAGACCCCAGCCTGTTGCTCAAGAGTTGGCTGCTTTATCGTCTCTACTGCACCGTAATTACACATCAGTTCCACGTCTTTTTCCAGGTATCACTCCAGACTCACACATGTTACTTCTTCTTCAACCACACGCCACATGCACGCGCACGTCACCTCTCACTCACGCGCCACGCTGACACAGAGGAGCTTTCAAAATAAGATTCAGATACGCCACAAATACATTTATAAAGTGTTATTTTCATGAACATTTCAAATATTTCAGAATATTGAGTCAATGTCAAGAAACCTTAACATTTCACATAGAGCTGTTTTTCCTTTAGCTTCTGCTGTTTGTGCTAAGACTCACAAGCTCCTCTCCTCGACCTCTGCCCTGACGCTCTGACTGTCGTGCGGCGGACACACATCTACCACAGATATAATAAACTCGTCGTTAAATCAAATGGATTTATGTGGCGATTTCCTATCAGGATTTTCATTATATATCTACAGACGAGCTTATTAGCGTGTCATGAGGAGCGGGCAAAAGTCACTTCGGAGAAAATGCGGTCGCTGATAAATTATTTACTGTTTTTGGTCGGCGGCCCGGTAGCAAATGCGTCACGGACCGGTACCGGTCCCCGGCCCGGTGGTTGGGGACCACTGATATATACGATGGAGAAGATATGAGATGAACCGTTCAAACTACGATAGGCGCTATATTTTTGGAAGTGTCCAACTTAACTGTTTCTCCAAATCAGATAACAGATGCACATCCTGGGTCACCTCTCCAGCAGACTGGCAGTGGCTCCATCATGGTGGATGTGAGTAAATGGCCCATGTTCAGCCTGATGAGTGCACAGGAGCTGTCCTCTATCCGGAAAGCTTGTGTTTTTGGAGCGTCTGCAAACGAGGCCATCTACATCACCAATGATGATGAGGTTCAGGCACAAACATTTATTTTCAAAAAGTATTTAAGTAAGTAGGCCACCCCCGCTCAGATTCAGACTGTATATGTCTATGCAGCCTATGTAAATGCTTTATTATCCAAGCAAGTAAACACAACTGCAGGACTTTACACACTAATTCCAGTTGTTTGTTTTCTTTTTGAGACTGCCACTTTATATTATCAGTTCTTTATCATTCCTAATGTGAGCATTTGGAGTTTGTGTTGTGGCCCATTTGTAACCAAATTATTTCTTACTCTCTGTTTCCTTCTAACCTCCCTCAGGTGTATGTGTTTGGCCTGAACTGTGGTAACTCTTTGGGGACGGGGGACAGTTTGAGCACTATTGTACCTAAGAAACTGGACTTCCTGAGTGGCAGGAAGGTGGTTAGCTTCAGCTATGGCAGTGGACCTCATGTGCTGCTGGCCACGGAAGGTAAGGACACACACTTTGTAATCCAAACATTCTAAATAACTATGTAATCACTTGTCAATCAATGTTTGTTTTTCTAGATGGTGAACTGTTTGCCTGGGGCCACAATAGCTACAGCCAACTTGGCAATGGGACCACTAATCAGGGGGTGTCTCCAGTACTTGTGTCTGCAAACCTGCTCAATAAGAAGGTCATTGAAGTAGCCTGTGGTTCTCACCATTCAATGGCTCTGACTGACTCTGGAGAGGTGTGTGTGGGTTATTGTGCTACTTCAATCAGCACTGCTATAGATGTCAGGCAATAATGTTTGACTTTGTTCACATTTACTTTTACTTAAATTGCAGACTTTAGAGGTTGTAAAAGATAATGTGTGACTAAAATCTTATTACTTTGAGTTTCTCATTTGTGAATATTTTTTCCTACAAGTCTTGTAAGTCTTATGTAGCCAACAATTTTCGACCACTAAGAAGCTTGTTTGCTGAACACATAAGGAATGTAGTTAAGCTGCTTTGAGTGCAGACAAGGGTTTTTTATGATTATTGGATTTGACAATTAAAAAAATACACAATGTTTTATACATTACAACCATATTTTTGAATTTTGTCAGGTTTACGCATGGGGATATAACAACTGTGGACAAGTGGGTTCAGGATCCACAGCCAATCAGCCCACACCTCGCAGAGTGTCCAGCTGTTTGCAGAACAAGGTGGCTGTTAGCATTGTCTGTGGTCAGACCTCATCCCTGGCAGTAGTGGACAACGGAGAGGTTTGTTTTGTCTTTTTTTTACTCTAGACACAAAAGCACCTGTTCTTTGTTCATTCAGCCCAACACTGTCTTTCTCATGCAGGTATATGGCTGGGGCTATAATGGAAATGGACAACTTGGTCTGGGAAACAATGGAAACCAACTAACACCATGCCATTTGATTGGTCTGCAGGGGTTTATGTGTGCAACAGGTAACATTCATTTAACACACATTTCCCTCCCCAGTACTGAAATCTGTGGCGTTATCCAGTAAAGCCTCCTTATTGTTTTGAGGCCATGGTTCAAACTATGGTGTAGTTGCTAGAATAGGGCCATTTTGATGTTTTCAACAGTTCAAAATGACTTGTGAAATTATGAATTTCTCTCTCCAGATTGTCTCAGGTTATGCCCATTCCCTGGCCCCTCACTGATGAAGGCCTGCTGTATGTTTGGGGCTCCAACACATATGGACAACTGGGCACTGGCAACAAGAGCAACCAGCTGAGTCCAGTTCAGATTATGACAGAGAAAGAGAGGTAAGAGTCTTACATCAACTTACAGTCAACATTGTTTGGTAACATAGTTACAAAAACTTAGTTACTGTAATTAAAATAATCATTTTAAGGAATGTATAGTGTCACATTACTGTGAAAACACTTGTAAGTGAATTACTAACAAAAATACTTAGTCCTTTGTAATACCAACATCAAGGCTTCAGAAAAAAGCATGACCTTTCCTCTGTAAAATACATTTTGACACAGCTTAAACAAGGTGCTAATTGAAAGTGTTAAAGTGACCAACCCACAGACGTGACTTCTGCTGTCAGCGCACCATCTCAGAAGCAGAGAGGAGCAGCTTGTAGCAGCGTTATGTTATCCATTTCTATTGTTGGTGTTATGCCATTTGAGCCAGTTTAAACTTATTTGTGTACAGTACCTTTATTTAAATCTCTTTAATAAAACATAAACGCACAATTTTGGTTAATTAAAAATAAATAAAATTACTTTCTTGGGGCAGTAAGTAGTGTAATGTATAACATTTTTTAAGTACCTTGTGTAACTAATCACTTTTTAAAAGTAACTACCCCAACCCTGATAATACCATACTTTTCTATTATTAAAATGTCTTATTTGTGTCCGTATCTTTGAACAGAATAGTAGAGATAGCTGCTTGCCACTCCACTCACACGTCAGCGGCTAAGACTCAAAGTGGTCAGGTTTACATGTGGGGCCAGTGTCGGGGCCAGTCCATTGTGTTGCCTTACCTCACACACTTCACATGCACTGATGATGTCTTTGCATGCCTCGCCACGCCCCCTGTCATGTGGAGGCTTCTTTCCACAGGTAAGACTACATGGTCAACTCTACTAGAAGTAGAGGTATATTTAGTATTATTCTTTTGTCTATTCAAATGAGTACTTGTCGGCTAATTAAAAAGGTCTAAGTGTGTGTGTGTGTAAGCAAGAGGAAGTCATCAGCCTTATAACACACAGGTTTAGGCGTTGGGTTGTATGAGCTCAGATTCATGTATTACCAACAGTTGTTGCTAGAGTTTGTTCATGCTTTGCTTTGAATTACTTGTTTCTTAGAGCATGAAGATTTCTTGACTGTTGCCCAGTCTCTGAAAAAGGAGTTTGATAATCCAGAGACAGCTGACCTGAAGTTTTGTGTGGATGGCAAATATATTTATGTGCACAAAGCAGTTCTCAAAATCAGGTCAGAGTCCACATGGACACATGGTATATTGTAATATAATATATATTTAATTGTAATTGTTTTAGGGTTTTCTTTTTGCTCAGGTGTGAACATTTCAGGTCCATGTTTCAATCCCACTGGAATGAAGATTTGGAGGAGGTCATTGAAATAGATCAGTTCTCATATCCAGTTTACCGATCCTTCCTGGAGTTCCTCTACACAGACAATGTGGAGCTTTCTCCTGAAGAGGCCATTGGTGAGACTTTAAGTTAACTTTACTGTTCAGGCTATGTTCAAACAACATTGACCCTGTGTTGTTACCTTGCATTAGGGCTGTTGGATCTTGCCACTTCATATTGTGAAAATCGCCTTAAACGTCTATGTCAGCACATTATCAAGAGGGGAATAACAGTAGAAAATGCTTTTTCACTTCTTTCTGCAGCAGTGCGCTATGACGCTGAGGTAAGTTTTTAATTCAAGTCAACAGTGCAAACAAGTTAAGAAAAATATGTAATACATTATCACTAATTATTACGTAGGATCTCGAGGAGTTCTGCTTCAAGTTTTGTGTCAATCATCTGACAGAAGTAACCCAGACCACGGCCTTTTGGCAAATTGATGGTAACCTGCTTAAAGACTTCATATGTCGTGCCAGTCGCTGTGGAGCATTTAAGAATTGATAATTGCCCAACATGCACTGGGGGATTTGATGTACTGTAGGCTCCATCAGCATGGACTGTACCTGGTTTTTATGAAATGCTGGAGATTGTGCATTCTAGTTTATAAATGAGAATCTGCACTGATCTTGTGTATGCTTGATTAACTGTACAAACTGTGTGTAGTAAAATTTCATGTTTAACTTGTAAAGAAAACATGAGAGCGCGTCTATATAGTTTTGTATAGTAAGTTTATTATAAGGGTGTTGCACTATATTTTAGCCTATATTGTAATTTTTCTTGGACAGTGATTAGAGGGTTAAAAAAGATAATTAAAACAATGAGTGCAAACATATTTGTTCATTTTTGGAGGAGCAATACCACTTTGTTTAAAGCTGTTGCAGCTTGTTCTACCTCTGTTAGTTTCTTTTGTAAATCTGTCAGGAGAAAACACACGTATTGATATACTTGACACCAGAATAAGTATCAATAGTGAAGTGAAGTTACCTCTTTGGTGTTTGGCTACAAGCTCCCCAAGTTTTCCAGAAGCCATCATAACCTTCAATGCTACATCACGATCTGCACAAGCTCAACATATCTCAGCGTTGTGTGACAGTTAAATCATTATTCACAATCATCATGAAGACATCTTACCTTGTGTATCGGCCTGTCCGGACATTATTCTGGTGAATATGTCCTTCATTCTTCAATAAAATCTCTGAATATTGCTTGTGCACAGCCTGATGAGATACAGTTGCTCCAGAAGTGTGAAGAGTCTATGGAGACGTCAATGGGCTCCACTTGAAACAGTTCTGTTGAGCGCTGTTGAGTTGAGTTCTGAAGTGGAGCGGCTGCATCCACAGTGTCCTGGTTCTCCACTTGATGGACTAGAAAACAATACCTTTATTGTTGGTATGCCATGCTTAAATGCATGAATTATATAAATTTGCATACTTGCATACCTGTCACAGTAGCAACGACAGGGAGATTTCTGGAAGAAAAATATAAAAGTTAACCACAGCTCTCATTTTGCGAGTAATTTTATTTAATAACAAATACACACCCATTTAGCTGTAGATTTTCATATGGAAAATAAAGAAATAAATACATGTTAAAAAACAGGTTAATTAATGTTGATTCAAATCTGGTATATCTTTAATTTACATAATAAGATTTTAGACTGACCAGTGCATTTTGTGAATTGGTATTTTCCTCCAGGTCTGACTCTATAGGGGCAAACATGGCTATTTGCTCACCAGCATCAGTCACATCTATAAACACAAAGCAGTGGAGGATAAAATAAAGTGAATATTGTTACTAGCAATATTTAGCACTCAACTGATACAGCTCAAACTAAAAGTACTTTACCAGAGTCTGTGGATTCATCACTGATTATTATTCTAGAGCGCCTACGGGCTTTTTTCTCTTCTTGCCTAAGACACACACAGAGTAGCCAAAAACTTAGCTATTTCTCAAAACATTACCCATGTTTAAAATGCCATGTCTATGAAACTGTCATACCTGTCACCAAAGTCCAATTTCCTCTGTAAAATAAGAAGTTTAGTAAATACAATGAATGCCGAGAGTGAATGAAATAAGACAATGCATCACCTTGGGATTACGAGTGGAAGTGCTGGGTAGGTCATCATCAGATTGCCCCACTTCTGAAGGTGCGTGAGCTAAAACAGTCATGAATCAAATGAGACCAGTGACAAAAAATACAACCAACATTTAAGATTGCATTTTCATAGACAAGGCAATCATCAGACAATTAAAAAAAAGTTTTAAAAAAGCAGCAGCAAAACAGTAACTTTATCAGAAGGCATCTTTTTGTGATTTGTTTTGTTCTAAGAAAGGATTTGAAGGCAACAAACATTTCAGTATAAATGGTGTACTCACACTTTGTTTTCTGACAGCGAACACAGTATAACCTTGGAGATAAAGATGACAGCTGTTGAAAGGGTTTTATGATATAACAAAAAACTAAATAACACAATCTCAGGCTAAACTTACCCAAACGTGCCGTTGGTTTGGTCCTCAAACGTCTGGGCTTTTGCTTGGATAGCACATGGATAATGGTAAGACTTCTTGCAAGTTTTGGTTTCACACCCCACAGTGGCACCTTTTCTCTTACACTTGCTACAAATCTGAAATAGATTTATAATTGTATTTCAATCATTTATTCAAACAGGAGCCTTACAAGAATTTTCAATCTTCTAGTCGATCAACAGACGCACATCAGAAAGGCTTTCAGTTTGGAATTATATTTAACATGCTAATCTTTTGAGTTTATCAAATGGGAATAAAGTTTAAATGCTGTGGTCTTTTAAATTAATCTTTATCCAAGTTTTACCAATTTGCGTCCACGTTTCCACTCTGACAAAACATCTGTGGCAGAGAAACCAAACAAGTCATCAAAATCTGGAGTATTCTGACAGAAAAGTCCAGAAGAATACAGCTGTGTGGAACAGAATAGTGAGTGAGTTTACATCAAAAATAAAAAAAATTTTAATAGTGAGGTAACAATGTACGCTTTAAAGTCACCATGTGTAATTAGACTGGCTGACCTACCCCTGTTGCATTCTCACTTATCACCACTAGAGGCTATCTACATAACTGCAGTCTGATAGTGTGCCAGGTTTGGTCTGACAGAAGAAGAGCCAAGAGCACAGGTGAGTCTCAGCAGAGTCCCAAGCAGAGAGGCCACTTCGCTCACATTAAGACACACCCAATTTTATGAACCTGTATTTCAAGTAGCTAATTAAGTTACTTTTTTTTGAGTTGAATGTATAGAATATGAAAAAAGTCACTAAACATCAGATGGTTTGGATTAGAAATGCAACAAACACCCCTGAGGTAAATATAAGATAAATATAACACACTCCTGAGGTAAATATAAGATAAATATAACACACTCCTGAGGTAAATAAGACCAGAGCAGACAATAGGCCAAGATACAATAAACATTTATACTTTCAAATTAGATATGGCTTTTTCGAGAAAAGTGTGTGTTAGATTTTCCCTCTTGTCCTCCTTTATCAAACACAAGACACATTCTGCAGATAAAAGTCTTCTTCTTTACACAGTGACCTTTACATCATCAGCTGCCGCCCCTCTGCCCTCTGCCCCTCTGCTCCTCTGCTCCTCTGCCCTCTGCTTCTCTACCCCTCTGCTCCTCTGCTCCTCCCTCTACCCTCTACCCCTCTGCTCCTCTGCTCCTCTGCCCCTCTGCTCCTCTGCTCCTCTACCCCTCTGCCCCTTTGCTCCTCTGCTCCTCTGCCCCTCTGCTCCTCTGCCCCTCTGCCCTCTGCCCCTCTGCTCCTCTGCCCCTCTGCTGCTCTGCTCCTCTGCCCCTCTGCTCCCTCTGCTCCTCTGCTCCTCTGCTCCTCTGCTCCTCTACCCCTCTGCTCCTCTACCCCTCTGCTCCTCTACCCCTCTGCTCCCCTGCTCCTCTACCCCTCTGCCCCTCTGCTCCTCTGCCCCTCTACCCCTCTGCTCCTCTGCTCCTCTGCTCCTCTGCCCCTCTGCTCCTCTGCCCCTCTGCTCCTCTACCCCTCTGCTCCCTTTGCTCCTCTGCTCCTCTGCCCTTTACCCCTTTGCCCCTCTGCTTCTCTCCAGTGACACAAACACATAAAACTATACTCTACCAAACAGTTCTGATGAGCTGTTACTTCTTCTTTTGTAGACAAAGCTCCAGTGATGTTATTCTCCTCGGACCCTCGGCACAGGACACAAGTCACATCAGCAGAGTTCATTTTATTCACTTCATAAAAGGCGGAACGGGATGTTCAGTTTATTCGATTGGAGTTGCCAGATTGAGCGATATGCATCCCCCTCGCGGCACATGACTGACCTGCTCTGTATGTTGTGTATTTGTTGGGTAGAATTAAAATATGTACGTTACTCTGGCCTATTTAAAACAGTTATGCAGCCTAATATTTTTTCCACTAAATAAAAATCTAATAAAACTTTACTCTGACATATAACACATTTTACTGTTTACCTGGCAACAAAGTAAGTTTAAGTTTCAGTTTCATTTCATGGAACATATTTGTGATCAGCTGACTTACCAGGCTACGTAACTTTGCAAACAGGCTGTAATAGGCTCATTTTAAATCATTATTATTCTAGCAGTACACTTTAGGCCTATGGGTTTCAAACATCACAGCCAACACAATGGGAGTTATTACAACACTTTTATGTAAAAAAGAGTCACAAACTTGTGACATCTGCATACTTAATATACAATATAGCATTTCAATAACAAACATCTCATGACAAACATGAACAATATCTACATTCAACATAATCCTCAAAAGAGAATAAATAAAATCTATACAGTCACCTCCATCTAGCTCAACTTCACTCAAACATGTTTTAACTGTAGCTCACTTGATCCACCAAGTTTTGTGCATCACTTTTAGACAAAATCTCAGAGAAGCTGGTAATTACATGAACTGACACAGAGACAGACAACTTTACATATATGCAACTTGAATTTTTAACAAAAATAGTAAATAATAAATACACAAAACAGTCTTCAAATCTAGCAGTTGGTAAATATGTGCAAATATTTTTACATGATGGTGTAACAGTAACAGTTTTACCTTGGGTGTGATTTGATCAGACAGACAAATGACACAATCAGTCCAGTCCGGCTGGTTCATTCATACTGCTGTTACAGAATAATTACACATTTATTGTGAAAAAGAGAATTAACGGCAGGTTCAAAACGTCCTCTGACACATCTTAACATTAATTCTGTTATTTATGACCAGACAAATAATAAAGACATGTTTTTGTGGAAATTGTACAATAATCAAACAGTACAATGTTGGCAATACAGCACAGATAGTCACGTGATGCTAGCATCCAAATGGGCTGTTTGGTCAGGAAGAGAAAGTGCACATGATCTCAGGGTTTGAGATCAGAAAAACCAGTGTAAGTCTCACTGCAACTGGACGACGTGCTGAGATTTCCAGAGCCACTGCCCTCTGTAAGAAGCACCAATACAAAATAATATCACTATTCATGCAAACTGTGATGCATTATGCTTTACTTTAAATCTGATCATTAGATTGCAAACCTGAACTGTTGAGGGACTGGCACGACTTAGACTTTTTGACGAGTGATAGAAGATTTGAAGCAGCAATCCAACCTTCCTTTGAAGTGCTAAGGTTGCGGACAAGCCTAAAGAACGTGAAACAATTATCTGTAAAAATGATACAAAACCTGCACTATGCACATTATAGTTAAAATCACAAAAGATGACAGATGTCTAGAGCCTTACTGGGAGAACCTTCACCCATAACTCACCTACTGCTTCACAAAAATTAAATATATTTCAAAGACAAACAAAATTGGATACTATGGTGGCACAAATGCAATTTAATAATCTGGTAAAAAACATTTATACCCAAACCTGCACCTGTTTTTAAAGTTTTAAATGGACTTATGTACTTTACTTTACTTGTTTTGTTTGTTTTTTGTTTGTATTTTTTCTGCATTTGATCAGGGCGCCCATGGAAAAGAGTCTAAGTGCTGTCCAAAATTTGGCTGTTCAACCTTGTGCGTGTTTGAACAATGAATGTGCATTAACTCAATGCTTCAGTTTGGCGTCTCTTTATGTATTAATATAGATGCACATACACGCATACAAATGAACTATTAAAGAGGAGGTTTTTCTATTTGTATTAACTGCTAACACATAACATATTTAGAAAATGCTATATTTACCAGAAACAATGTCTTAACATGTTTTATAAGGTTCACTTTTCATTTTTGACGCTTTTGTATAAATGGTAAATTTTATGGAGAATTGTCGTGAGCGAGCTTGGATGACGTAGGTTTGTGGGTGGAGCATTGCACAGGGTTAAGAGTGGAAGAGACCACTAAAATACTCAAACATGCATGGATGATATTTAAATCTCTTCAGGCATGTTTTTAATGATGAGGGAACAACGATGTAATAAGGTAGATAAGAATCCAGGCCCAGTTAATGATAATAATAATAATGATAATAAATATTTCAACAAAAATCTGGATTCGTACCACTGTTTGTCTTCACCCTCTCGGATTAACTGAACCATGTCTCCACTCTTCATAGACAAATCTTCAGAGCCATTGAGATCAATATTCACAATGTATTTACCCCACACACTGTAGACAGCAGGGGAAAACACATGATTATTAAAGGATGATTATTGCTTTGCTAGGCCTTATTTTTTATTTTAAATGATCTAATCTACCAGTTTCTTGTCAGTGTCGTCCTCATTGTCTGAGTTTAGTGGGTCTTCAGCACTGGAGTATCCATCCTGCTCCTCAGAGGCGTTCAGGGACATAGAGGCCTTGTTCCATCCTGTAAAACACAAAATAAAATCAAAATAATAAAAGTTTGACCTCATAATTTACTTTTATCACTTTGAAAAAGGAGAAAGGAGAAGGTAGTGCTAACATGAAGGAAGGCTAGGCTAAGTTCTGGCCACAAGATGTTGATCGGCACATAAAAGCTGATTCCCAACCACCATAAATTTGCAGAAGATGAGACTAGAGAGATGGAAGAGACTGCAAAGAGAATATTTCCCTGGCCCTACTGGACACCCATGCAAGTTACATCTGAAGATTTGTTTGGGCAACTGTCTAAGGAAAACTTGAATGGAAAAAAGTGAAGAAGTAGGCGTCTTAGGTTTGAAAAATAACTGGTTTTCTTCCGAGCTGTGGCCAATGTACCTCTCCATTTACTGTGTATGACACTAGTGGTGCTGAACCAACTGGCTCTGCTCAGGTGAAGGGGAGGGGGGCCTGCGTCTGAAGCACATGAAGCAATGCAAACAACCAGTCATCTCCCAGCAGAGTCAAAGCTATGTGTACTACCAAAGTTCTGACATTATACTACCACAAATTTAAAGTTTAAATTAGTTTCAGGATTGCAAAACAAAGAAGTAACACATTTTAAGAAGTGTTTTTCACCTTTGAAGCCAAATGGTGTGGGATCGCTCTGCCGTTTTGTCTTGTGATCAGGGCTTGGGGGAGAGTCTATGTGAAGATGAAATACAAAAGATTATTATGCAAATATTAAGTAATTGAGATATGCTACACTAAGACCAAAAGCTTAAGAAAGACAAGTAGAAGTGGGTCTTTACTATTTAACACTTAGACTACAGGCAATTTAACAGACATGGAGCACACAGGGTCTGACAGAAATTATACCTGGAGGTGGTAGGATCATCAGGGGTAATGTAAAACTTTTATCATCAGAAGCTGAGAACTCTGTGAAGGGAAGCATGCAGTATTTGACCTACTGTTTCATTACTGCAGTGGCAATAGTATAATATATTTCTATATTGTATGTCTATCAATATTTTTGGATCTGAATGTGTCCCGCATTTACCTTTCGGGGCTTTGAAGTTACTAAAGCCCTGTAAAGTAAAGCGCTTTTTAGCAACAGCCGCTCTGTCTGAGGTAGGACTTATGAGAGCCTCTTCTGAGTAACAGGAAAAACAGAGGGAAAGACAGATATAACGACAGGACAGTGAGTTTACATACAGTGAAAGAAGAAAGGGAAAAATCATCAATCAAATAATAATTTTATTTTGTCAAACCTTTTCCAGCTGGTTTTGGTGAAGAACAGTTGACGTCGGGGCTGCCTGGCTCAGCTTTCCTCTCTTCTCCCTTCTTCAGTGACTTCTGTCCAGTCTTAAAAGGGCTGTGGAATCATTGAAAGTAACTATGAAGCCTTAGAGAAAGTAATTCCACATTAGCAAATGTGTAAGGCCAAACCTGAGGCTCACAGCTCCTCCTGTTATTGGAGGAAACTGGAAAACATGATCTGGTGCCCTCTGTTGGCTGGCCTCTGAAAGTAACAAACCAAAACCAGAAATTGGATCATTTTCTTTTAGATATTAATATAAGTAAGACATTTCTCTTTACCTCTAAACGCCTCGAGCTGTGTGGTCAAGACCTTTCTGATCTCGTTCACCCAAACAGTCTTCACTTCAGCAGTGGGGCCTATTATCATGCAACATATTTTTTAACAAACCAACATTTTATTGTTAGTAAATTACACATCTATTATGCAAGAGGTAATACCTGCACAATATAGACTTCTTCTCTGGAGTTGGACCAGATTTCAAACTTCTTGTTGTCTCCTTTGGCATTTTCAGTGAAGCCAATAGCATTCATCTATTAAAATGGTAAAATCGTCACATTTTTATACAGCACTTTTCCACCTTCAAGGCACTGAAAACCACTCGCTCATTCACACACTCACCCACATACACATTAGAGTACGGGACACTGTGGGCAAGGGGGGGTAAGTGTCTTGCCCAAAGAAACAACAACAGTAGTCATGTGTGAGAGCTGGAATCACACCGCCAACCTGTGGGCCAGTGGATCTGACCGCTCTACCAATGATGTCTTATGTTGAGAGCAGGATTTGACCGCCAACCTTTAGATCAGTGGACAAACACGCTACCAACTGAGCTACTGTCTTCTGTTTAACAAAATTTAAAAACAAAAAACAAATGAATTAACAAAAACATACACTGAGGGACTGTTTGAAGCTGTAGGACGGGGCTTTCTCGTAACCCTCTCCGTTCTCCTCTCTTCGTTTGCAGAAGAGTAGAGCCCTTTTCATGGAGGAAAAGGTGTCTCTGCATGGGCTTAAACCGAGCCAAGTCTTTCACTTTGGCATGTCCTTTCTTATGCTCGGTCCACACACTGAACGAACCTTGCATCAGCAGTTTACCCCAGCTCACTCAGATTTCCCTATGAAAGAAAACATCTTTTAGGTTTTATAAATATCTTCAGCTTCCCTGTGCGCTGTTTTATTAGTCTGACCTCGTATCCTGTGATGGCGATAAGGTGCATGGAGTCATTAACGGCCTTCAGGATGCCTACGATGGAGGTAAGAGCATCCTGGAGGTCCTCTGCTCCTTCACAGCCCTTACTGTACTTCAGCATTTCCTGTAATTACATTTACATATGAGTATCAACAAAGCATACCCATAAAATATCCTGTTTTATGAGACGAGTAGTACACCTTTAATAGCAGCTGATATTTGGTAATTCTTTGAACAGGTTTGAGCAGGTAAGAATCCAGGCCAAGTTTATGTTCTAACTTCTTCTGACACTCCTAGTAGGATTCAAGAGACAGTTATTTAATGACACTATTCTGCACTTGGTAAAACATGATAAAACATTTCTTGTGATTACCTGGAAAAAGGCACAGTCGGAGCACTGCCTCCAAAGGCTTTCAGAGCGGGGCTTGTTATGGCAGTACTTCTCATAGATCTGTAGGTCAGTCATCTAAAAGAAACAAACACTAAGAACATAGAATCTCATAATACTGAGAGACAAAAGAAACTTAATTTCCTTACACGTTCAAGAAAACATCTTCCAACCAACTCTGGACAGTCAGTGTACAGCTCCAACTCTCGGAGGAAAGTTCTTTAAGAAACGAAACATGCAGTTCAGCAAATAAACATTAGTACTAACAGAATCATGTGGCAGTGCAGTGACATAAACAATTCCTGCAGGTGACGCCCACTCACCTCTTATGGAAGTGGTAGATTTCGGGCATGTTGCCAAACAAAATCTCCTTTTTGTTTTGCAAAGGAGAGGGGATGAGGGGGGCCATAGTTGGATTATCCATCTCAGAGGCATAGCCCTGTGAAACAAAAATAAATACATTATATACAAAATAAACTAAATGTTATTAATTGTATTATTTTTTTTATATTTCACAAGGATGATCTGGAGTTTAGGGAGAATTACCTGTAGAACACAAAGCAGTTCTTCCACATAGGCTCTCTCAGTTTCTAGCAGCTCATTCATCACATGTCTACAATAGAGACAAAAACATAATTATAGACATG
Organism: Periophthalmus modestus; assembly: GCA_019594935.1. Taxonomy (NCBI): domain Eukaryota; kingdom Metazoa; phylum Chordata; class Actinopteri; order Gobiiformes; family Gobiidae; genus Periophthalmus; species Periophthalmus modestus. The sequence goes on along the minus strand of JAIEZT010000009.1, from coordinate 25,759,260 downwards.
CTTTGTGAGAAATGATAATAGTTTTCATGCTGGCCGTCTGGTGTGTAACTTGAGAAGTTTATGGTTTCTTCCTCACCTCCGCAGCACTGCCAAGTTTTCCTCTTCCTCCGACAGAGAGGCATGTCGGCTTGTACTGTCTCCATTCAGCAGCTGTCCATTTCCCTGAGAGAGAGAAGGAAATATAGATTACACTGATTGATATCTATACATATATTTAAAAAAAAAACTAAAGTAAGAAATAAATAGCTCTACTCACTGTTTCACAGATGATTGTAGTGCAGGAATCCACTTCTGAAATCTTCTCCTGTTGCACTTTGTGAGCTGTGGCAGAGTTTGGTTACATTAATAAAACAGATGATGATAATCTAAAAAATCTACATGTTTATTTTTGTTTGGACACTAATAAAACAGTAAAACAGTAAAAGTAAGAACGCACCAGGAGAGGTGAGAGGGGATTTGATGAAAGCCTCTGGTCTTGGAGCGACAGGCTGGACTGGTCTTGTCTGTTTCGCTGCGAGCTTTTTCAAACTGACCCTCCTCTTATCAAACATCTCCAACATGGATGTCTGCTTTTGGAAGACCTTTTCCACTTGATCCTATGGCCAGAAAAAGAGACTATATAAGAGGATGTGCTTCATTTCCAACATACTATGGCAGACAGCTTATAAAACACACAGAAGGAGTTTTCCATTCTATTTATGAACACCAGGTGGCAGTGTAAACCGGTTCTTTACACTTACTCTGAACTGTGGGTTAAGAACAGCCTCATATTCAGTCCCGATGCCACTAAGGTCAGTCAGCTGATTCTGTCCTGAATAGTCCAAGTGGCGTTCCAGTTCCTTCAGTGCCAGCTCTGCCCCTTCATGTGACTGGCATTTGTCCACTGGCTGGGATGCTAGCAAGTATATGCCATCATCGCACCACTTTGTTGCCTGCAAGAGACAAAAAAGAAATAGTTATAAGGTAAAACCCAAAAACGAAGAAGAGAATGTGTAATAGTGTGTTGTGTTTTAGGACTCACTCTTTCAGGTGGTGGGTGTAGCTCCAAAGCTTTCAGAAGGTGGGCTTTCTTTGCTTTAAAGTTGTTGGACACATTTCACTGGCTGCTCTGAGGTCGGTGCATTTGGGCTGGATGGAGTCCTCTGAATAATGCGAGTGTTGCACCAGCTCCTCTCCCTCATGGGCCAAAGCTGCAGCCCTGTCCACCACCTCCTGCAAATCAAAATGCAATTATTGAAACTGAAATCCACTGCGTTTGATGTAGAATTCAACTATTAACACTTATTTCTCACAATTCATAAAAAAAATTCAATGTTTTAGAAACTCTATAGTTTAAAATTGAGCTGGAGAGTAGGTCAGTTCTGTGCAGGATAGGACTTGCCAACCTCGCTACTACCTCCTGTCCAATTTCATCTCTATTGGTGCGGCTAAAATGAATAAATATTTAAAGATCAGGGAGTGGACAGGGAGCTGTGAGTGAATGTGTAGTATTTAACATGCTGTCAGTGACAAATAAAATGAATACTTCACCAGAGGACACTTCTTCTAATACTAATTTTGAAGCACAGTAATTATTAAAATATTAACACAAACTGAAGTATTGTACATATTAAAATAGTCACGTGGTCTTTATTTTTGCATTAATTTGAACTTTAATAGGTTGTGTCGGGGGACACCATTGCCCCGATGAAGGTTAAAATGGTTAAAGATAAGCAGAAAGCGCCATGGAGGAATGATGACTCGGTCAGGGCACAGAAAAGGGAGTGCCGGAGGGCCGAGCGGGAATGGCGCAAGTCAAAGCTCCAGGTTCATTATGAGATTTACAGAGAAAAGATGCATATGTACAACCACACTTTATGTAGAACAAGGCAGAGATATTTCTCTGACATTATTGGAAGTTGCAGTAACAACTCTCGTGTCCTGTTTGCAACAGTAAACAGATTAACAAACCCTCCAGCTCCGCTGCCATTAGAACTAATTTCCATATCTAAGTGCAATGAGTTTGCAGTATTCTTTAATGACAAGGTTCAGGCCATTAAAAATGCCATCAATCCCACAAAGCAAATAACATCCCTGCTGCCACCACCTAGACACTTAGAGCTGACTCACTTTGCACCTGTAACTGACAAAACTGTTCAAGAGATCGTCACCAGTCTGAGTTCATCTACATGCTGCCTCGATGTGTTACCCACTAAATTTCTAAAGTCTGTGCTCAACAGTTTGCTGTCACCAGTCACTTGCATAGTTAATATGTCACTTCAATCTGGAACATTCCCAAGAGCTTTGAAAACTGCAGTTATCAAGCCTCTCCTAAAGAAGAGCAGTCTTGATGCCACAATATTGAACAATTACCGACCAATCTCTAATCTGCCGTTTTTAGGCAAAGTCCTTGAAAAAGTTGTTTACCAACAGCTTATTAACTTCCTCCAAATTACAACAACTCTTTCGATACTTTCCAGTCGGGTTTTAGACCCCACCACAGCACTGAGACTGCTCTTATCAAGGTGACAAATGACATCCGCCTGAACACTGATGCAGGCAAAGTCTCAGTCTTGATCCTGTTAGATCTGAGTGCTGCTTTTTGACACTGTGGATCATGGAATCCTCTTACAGAGACTAGAGGACTGGGTGGGCATCTCTGGTACAGCACTAAACTGGTTCAAGTCCTATCTAGAAAACAGGGAGTTCTTTGTTGAAATTGGAAAATGTGTCTCAGATAAAATGTCCCTGAGCTGTGGAGTGCCCCAGGGGTCAATTTTGGGACCCCTGCTGTTCAATCTGTACATGCTGCCGCTAGGTCAGTTAATACGCAGCAACAATGTGTCTTACCACAACTATGCAGATGACACTCAGATCTATGTCTCACTGGCAGCAGGTGAATATGGACCAGTGGATTCACTCTGCCACTGCATCCAACAGATCAGTGAGTGGATGCAAAACAACTTTTCTTCAGCTAAACTCAAACAAGACTGAAGTCATAGTCTTCGGCCCACAGAAACATAGAGAAAGTGTCAGCAGTCACCTCCAGTCTCTTTCTCTAAAACCTTCAAATCGGGCTAGAAATTTAGGGGTAATAATGGACTCAGACTTGAACTTTAACAGCCACATCAAATCAATAACATCTGCAGCTTTTTACCATCTAAAAAACATTGCAAAAAATTAAAGGTATACTGTCAAAACCAGACTTAGAGAGACTTATCCATGCATTTGTCTCCAGTAGGTTAGACTACTGTACGGCCCTGCTCACTGGCCTCTCCAAACGGGCCTTAAACAGCTGCAGTACATCCAGAACGCTGCTGCTCGGGTCCTGACCAGAACCAGGAAGTACGAGCACATAAGTCCTATGCTCAGGTCTCTGCACTGGCTTCCTGTAGCTCAAAGAATAGACTTTAAAGCAGCTCTGCTTGTGTACAAGTCTATTCATGGCTTAGGTCCAAAGTACATCTCTGACATGTTAGTGCCATATGAACCATCTCGCACTCTGAGGACTTCAGGGACCGGCCTCCTGCTGGTGCCCAGAGTCAGGACTAAACATGGAGAATCAGCGTTTCAGTTTTATGCAGCTAAAACCTGGAACAGTCTTCCTGAAGATGTGAGACAGGCCTCTACTTTGACAATGTTTAAATCCAGGCTCAAAACGGTTCTGTTTATCTGTGCATATGACTGAGAGGATTTTTATTTATTCTGCACTCTTTTGTTTTAATGTTTTAATGTCAATTTTATGATGATTTTTTGTGATTATTCATGTTTGATTTGTGTGATTTTAATGTTTTTTTCTTATTCTGTAAAGCACTTTGAATTACCTTGTGTACGAATTGTGCTATACAAATAAACTTGCCTTGCCTTGCCTTGCCTTGCCTTATGTTTTTGGATTTTAATAAAAGTGACTGTTAGCTTTGAGACACAGTACTGAGTCTATTCCATGGTGAAGTTTTCTGATTAACTGTCAAAGTGCAGATTTGTTGACCTGGTTTATGGTTAATATAACTCTAATTACTGGGCCTATCTACATGAAACTAAAACAGGCACATAGTGAAAGTGGTGCCACTATTCAACCCTAAAGAAGTGATTGTTGTTGCCGTCTAAAATTATGACAAAACCAGCGCAAAAGCAATCTTCAGTCACTTACACAGACTCTTTTCTCATAGGTGCTGAGTTCACTGAAGATATGGTCGGCATGTGCAGGGCTGATCCCCACTTCGGAAAATGTTGTAAGCTTCTCTCCGTCACCTGATTCAGCAGAGCATTCACCTAAAACGGCAACATCCTCTTGAGCTTTAGGCCATTACAAATTTCATTTATCACGATGAGAGCGGGGGGTGTTCAAGCGCACCTCTTTGTAGTTATGCTCAAAGTGGCACAGCTGCAGACACTGGTCCAGTTTGGTTTGGTGCCTCACCCAGAATTCATCAAACGCCTGCTCTGTCTCATCCAGCTGGGAGAGCAGCCTGACACAGAAACAAAGAAACATGGAGGTTAATAAAAGTACTGACAGGGAACATAGAGACAGTTCTTGGGGTGTTATTTGGATTAATCGATAATTGTGATTATTCAGGTCACAAAAAGCAAATTAAAATCACTTCCATTCAACCAATACTCCCAAAACTTAATATAATGTGCTGTTTATGGCATTGCATCATTCTGAAAGTAAAAGAAGAATAATTGTGAATATCATAAAATGGTGGCGTTTCTTCTCATGATAATTGTAACACTAAGATGCGATACAGTTAAATATCTTAAATTCATGTATATGTAAGATACCCACACACAATTTAAAAAAAAGTTTAATTGCAGAGATATAGTGTACTGTTTACTCCTCTCACCTTTGCACAGTGGCCAGGTTTTCCAGCTCATCTTGGTTCATATTGTGATCTGGATCTCTTACTACCGGCTCATTGATGCTCTCTAGAAGTTGACTGCCTTGTCCCAAAGTCACCAACAGGTCCTCCTACACACAGGGTGGGGGTGTTATGTTTGGGCACTTTTTTCCACCTTTTTATTTTATTTTTATTTATTTTTGTTATTCATATTTTCCTTATTTTTTTCTTTCATTTGTTGATTTTGAATTTTTGCCTGTCTGCATATATTTAGTCATGTATTTTTTGTAGTCTTGCTCCTGATCCTGAGCCCGAGTGAGCGTGAGCCTGGTATGTTCACCTTTCCGCTGGTCTCAGCTCCATCCCCTGTGCGTCAGAAAGCGCGTCTGGGCCTGGCGCTGCACCCTGTTGGCACATCTATGCCGGATCCTTAGCTTTTTGTTAGCCTAGCCTCTTTTTGTTTGACCTGGTGAGTCCGGAAGTCCTGGTTTTGTTCTTTAATTGTGTTGGGATAATTCATGGGTTGTTTTTTTGCTCAGGGTAGAGACAGCGGTGGCCGAGTCACCGTGGTCTTGTTCCTTTGGGGTTTTTTTGGCATGGGTCTTGTTAAGGGTTATTTTTCCACATCTTTAAAAAAGATCATCAAAGTAGAAAGTTTTAAGAGCAATAAAAAATTTTGGTTTCCTGTGTTCTTAATAAATGTTTTGGTCTACTTTTGGTTCATAACAATGTTGATGCTCCTGTTTCTGCATTTGTGAGAAAAATGTACATAATAAAATATCAGAAAAAGATGGTTCGTACCTTCATTTTGTTTTTCTTGCTGGTGTGTGTGTTGAGTAGAGTGGTTGTGGCTTGAATTTCATTTGGGAGTTCAGTTTCAGCCAGTTCCATCCCAAACGACTGAAGTGTCTGTGCCATCTTCTTCACCATTAAAGCAAAGCCCTCAATCGCCTGATGCAAACACAAGTAAGTCAGTGTACTTTCATTGTACTGTGGAACTAATGTGTGATATCTGATATATGGTATTTATCACACTGAGGCGACTAAAATCTGTATACACACTCAATTTGTGGGAACCTGTCTCACTTATGGGGAACAATCAGGTCCCCAAATCTTTAATATTTAAATATCAATGGGCTTCAGAGTTATGAAAAATGAGGACGTTGCCATAGCGATTAACAATTTAAAACACAATAATATATATTTTGAAAGGAAAAAAATGCTTAAAATGTTGCACATAGCAAAAAGCTGAAACCCATGAATAGGTTAAAGTTAGAGTTTAATTTCAGGTTTGGCAAGTAGCGACTATGGATAAGGTTAGGATCAGTCTGCAGGAAGTGAATGTAAGTCAAAGTAATGTTCCTATTCCACATATAAAGCCAGTGTGTGTGGTGCATACAGTGCGATGGGAGATCCACTTCTCATGGCAGTACTGCTGAGTCCCCCCGAGCTCCTGGGTGAGCTGTGACCCCGTCGATGTAGGAATGAAGCTCCGTCAATGAGCTCAGCATGATTACCTATATACGTATACACATACATATACACACATACATATACACACATACACACATACATATACACACATACATATGCACGTATTAGGTCAAAACAGAAACATTTCATTTAAATTTGTTGATACAACTTTATAATAACTACACTGTAATTATCTTTACTAAAGCTTTGGTAAAGACTTAATTCATAATGAATAAATTAAGTTTATTAACAATAATTCAGGGTTAGTCATTATGAATTAAGTCTTTGTTCATGCTCTATTAAGGCTAATTAAAGTGTAGTTATTATCAGTGGCAGAAGAAGTACTCAATTTTGTTACTTAAGTAAAAATACAGATAATGGAGCAAAAAAATACTCAAGTAAAAGTATCACATGAAAAAATCTCTCATAAAAATGTAAAGAGTAAAAAGTCTTTTGTACAGATTTTCAGATCTAATAAAACTTTTTGATACAGATTTGTGTTAAATTTTGTTCAACAGAAACAATGGAATTTTTATGGATTTTTTTTTTTCCTAGCTGTTTTTATTTTGTGTATTTTCTTTGCTTAAACTACAAATGTCTTAAAAATAAAACACACACTATTATAAAAAAAAAAACAAAAAAAACTTTTAGTTTTCAGTCCAGTTAAAAAAAAACTAGTGGAGTAGAAAGTATAGATACCTGCTTTCAAATGTGGTGAAATAAAGTAAAAAGTACATTTTAGTACAGATACCGGTACCTAAAATGTATACTTAAGTACAGTACTTTACTACTTTTTTCTTTGCTGTGTTCCACTGCTGGTTATTATACAGTGTTTCTAATTTGTTTCATATATTCAGTGAACAAAAGGTAAGTGGGAGACAGAAGAGCTGCACTCACCGGGACTTTCATTTTGAAGTCATCTTTGTTCATCTTGAAGAGGATGTCGGACAGGGTGCGCTGCAGGAGGGTGGTGGGCCTCAGGACCAGGACAAGCTGGAGGTTCCCCGGGAAGGCGCCCTGAGACATGCAGAGTTCACATTTACACTGGTGACACGGGACGAACTGTGAGACTGGGATCTGTTGACTCTTTGTTGAAATGATGAGCTCAGCAGTATCATTACTTGTGCCTTTATTACCTGATAATGAATTAATCTTAAAAACATTATTTTACATTATTTTAAGCAGTGACTGACCAGTATTGTGTCTTAAAACTACAATTAAAATATCGAGTGGTGTGTTCCTTTTGCAGCTGTTTTTCTGGAAGTAAATGTGTTTAATTTGTTCTCTCTAATTAAATAAAAGTCATTAGTCTTTTCACTTAGTCATTTGCATAATGGGCTAAAGTTTAAATGTATTTTGTTAGCATGTCTTTTCAAGCAAAGCTGACAATACATAATAATGCTTCATTGCTAAAACCTATGTTATATATACCTATAATGGTGTTACTAAACCACATACCTTTTTCATTCAAATATTAATAAGATAATGGACAAAATCTGTTAGAATACATATTATTTCTGTGCAAATGGGAGCGACTTCCAAGGGTGGTGGTCACAGTCATGGTCTATTTATTTTCTGCTCTTTGTTCTTTGTCAGATTTGGACTTGACGCTCACACACACAGCGATGAGCCAAGAGTGGGCTTAGCAACTAGACCTTGGATCTGTGTAAAAATTCTGCCTATTTGTTTTGATAATGCTGTCTGAAAAAACATACATAGAGAGAAAACTATGCACTTTTTCTTTAGCAAAACCCTGTTCACCGCAAAGCCACTCAAAGCTTGCAAACTACCAGCTTTCATCCCTGTTCATTTGGCTGCACTGCTGAATCACTCCAACACCAGTTATTACAGGGATGACTGACTGCACTATATTACAACGCTGTCAGTCTGTAAAGCTCCCCTTGTGGGATTAATAAAACTGGATTTAATTTGGAATGAATGAGTGCTTTCTCCATGTGTTTGGGGGCCGTAACAGCTTTAGGCAATTATTATGAACATTGTAATCACTAGACTTTCAACAACCCAGAGATATTAGCTAATTAATTTTATCGACCACGTAATATTTTCTGTGCAGTTATGATATAAGGACATTGGTGTATATATATGTACTTACATTTTTACACTGGTTTTGCACACATGGCGAGCTCTAACAGTGATGAAGATTAAGCTTACAGTGTAAACAACTCCAGCTGTTGTGATATTACACTAACATCTGTTCTTTGCATTTGTATTTTGTTTTTTGAAATACTTATCTTTATTTATTTCACGCAGATTAATGAACACATGTATCCAGGACACTTAATGCACATTTCCCTTTTTTTTTTTCTTATTTAAGCTCAAAAAGGAGTGAGAAGAAGAAAATGTATTAAATTCCACTCTTGTTTTCCATTAAAACATTCATCAAATGCTTTGTTTAAGCTTCTTTTTCAGTTGAACAATGGTTTAGATGCACAGTCATAGACATTTTTTAAATTATAACAGAAAGAAAAACACACCAACAATGGTAAGAACAAGAATACAGCAATAAAATAAACATAAAGTAGAACCAGCACTGATACAGAGATTTAAACATTACATTTAAACTCCTCTCTCTGTATACAGACCAAATGTATTACATAAATTGTGAGAATAATAAATGTACCAGTGTTTAGTGTATCTTTAGCAGAAAAACAAAAGAACCCAGGTACATGCAAGTGGTGAAACTTACAGCTATCCGGAGCAGGGTCCCCTTGACAGCTGCCCATCTGTCTTGTCGCCGATCAATGACGAGAATGAAACCCACTTCTGTTGGGGACAAGCTGCAACACAAAGACGTACAAAAGCATTTAGCACAAATAAAATCAGTATTTTAAGAACTCAGCACAGCCCTGGGTCTAAAGAGTTAATGTCTGAACAGTGAAATACCCAGGATGCCAAGCTTTTGTCCCTGGCTTTTTGTTATGCCGTTCTTTATCTCCTTAGACAGCTGCTGCAGCACATCAAAGCATATACAAGGATTCACTCCCAGATATTTCCTTTTAATTCAGTCCTGTGAGAGAAATTTAATTAAAACTATATAAAATGCACCTTTAAATAATTATCCAGAATATCCTCTTCCTCAGTGACCATCACCTACAACACTCGATAGTCGATATTACAAAGAAAAACCCCAGACAAAAAGCCCTTGTTCACATGAGATGGGAAGCATGCTCTGCGATTGTCATGGATGAAGCCAGGGAGACCCTCAAAGCATCGCTAGACACTGCCCCCATCAAACAGCATTTTAATTATCCAACCACAAGCTCGCAGTAGAGAGAACACCAGCCTATTGCACACATGTTATGGAGTGATGAGCAGCTTCAGGATCCAGTCAGTGTGGCTTTTGTGTGAGGGGGAGGGGCAGATTCATGGGGGTCTGGCTGAGATATTAAAAGGAATAAACACACACACACAAACACACGACATCTGTATTACAAGTGAATCTGAAGTAACATGTAATTACGGTAACTATCAGTTTATTTTGTGGGTTTTTTTTTTTTGTTTGTTTTTGCCTATTTGCTCACCAATTCTATCATAGATTTTTAAAATGCTGGTTCAAAATCTCATTTACAAAGAAAAGGGGAGATTTGCCGGGATTTATGGCTGACCCAGAGGTAGTAACACAACACCAAAAGATGTTACGTGCGTTTACAATAAATATTAAGTGTTTGAGAATGCGTGATTTAGGGAGATTCACATTCGCATTGTGCTGGGCTGTTTTCACTTTGTTTTTCAAGAAGCCAGCATTATGGATTTTATCACATGCTGTCTTCTTTATTCAAAGTCAGTAGCCTCAGATGTTGGACACTGGCCTCTGGCTGGAGGCTACATGTGCCCTGTGAGGGGTCTGAGTCCCTCAGGTAGCCTAGCCATCTGTTGTCATGACAGGCATGAATCTCCATGATGACCTAAATTACTAAATGACCATCTATCCTTATGTATCCCCAGACAAGAAAACCTAAGCCAAAAATGTTTCACAATACAGACATGAGAATTGCTTTGTATTTACATAGCAGTGCAATGGGTTCATATTTGTGTGCCCTCTACTGGCAAAAGTTGATGTCTGGGTTTTTTTTGCCATTGGGATTAGACTGTCTACATGACTAATGGCATACTGCAGTGCGCTACCCCCAGAGCAATAGTGTGGAGTGTGCAGCAGACACAGGCTGATAAATGCAGTTATCGGACAGAACAGATTTACCTGGGCACACTGGTCAGGTAGGTGAGTACATTGTGGAATTCTCTGTCTGTTATCTCTCCAAATGAGGGAAACTCTGGAAACACGATGATGGGGCTGCCATTGTCTCCTCTGCCACCTATAATATCAAACACAGACAATGTTAGAAACAGCCATGTCTGGTGTTAAAGACAGATGCAGATGACACGGTACATGTTTTCTTAAGATTTACTATTAAACACTGTAACTGATACTGGATGCACTGTCAAAAATGTAAAACTCAACATCTATAGTATCCCAACTTCAATATTTAATATTAGCAAAGAATATAAACATAATTTCTGCAAATCGAATGATTATATTTCCAAATAAAAAGCATGATTACCCTGGTTAGGGCTCAGTGGTTCTAAATGATCACATTTTCTCTTCTGTTTACTCTGGTCAAACATACAGTACACACATACTAAGCCCTCTTTGTGAAACAGCTGTCTGCACCATGGCCAGAATATCAATCCCTCTTTCTCCGCTTGTTGCTATAGCAACAGCAAGTGCACAGTCATGCTTCAGTGTCTGCTCTGATCTGAAGCTGCAAAATGGTGCCCAACGCTACTGCAGCCCCAATGTCAGCTGCAGCACTCACACATGCTTCACACATGTGTCACAAAACTGAGGCCTAGCTCAGCACTAGCCTGATGACAACAGCCTCAGAGGATATCCTGTTCCAACACAAGGCTGCAGCGATGAGGTGAAATGAGATTATGAGCACCGGCATTGTTGGATTTTACAAAAAACTTAAACAAGCAAGCAATATAATCAACATCTTGGACAGCCACACACACATCTACACGTCTCACACACACTCACCTGAGAGGAAGGCGAATCTCTTTCTGAGGTCAGGAGTGATGTCTGCAGCTCGGAGCGGACTATTGTCCAGTTGCATGATTTCATCTGAAACACAACAAACATTCCCGAGTTAGACTCAAGTCTAGACATAAGTCTCCCAAAGGCACATTTAGGACATACAAAGACAAAGTAAACGGCATCCACTTACTATACCTATACTATACTATAACTATACCCACTTTTCTCAAGTTTAATCCTGAATGTGGCACATTAGTATTTACATTTAAGCAGCAGTTAAAACACTCTCTAAGATTTAAATGTCCAGATAAACAAACACTGTAAACGTTCAAACAAGTACCTGTCCTGTGACATCTGGCAAAGCCATGAGCCTGGAGCTGCCTAGAGCAGCTTCATTTTGAGAGCCATATTTCTCTGTCAGTCGGTAAATGCCCCATAGTCTCCTCCGTTCGGTCTCTCCAGCTCTTCTTTGTGATAAGTTGGATGTCGGCTTACAAACTTTCCTATTCTGCTCTGGATCTTCTTTTGATTCCTGGTTAAACAAACCAAATGTCTAACAGTGACTCTTTGTGAGCGCTGGGAAAGCTATCAGGTGACTTGGCCTTAGGCTACCATTACACATTACACTCTCTCCTGCTCCCTCCATGCACAGATACTCAAACAAACTCTATCAACGCTTGAGACTTGGGCTCACACTTGTGGAGCATGTCTGCCTGCTTCTTCACCTTTAAAACAAACATTAAAAACTCAAATCTGAAATACATTCCTTTTCTTTAAATCATTTATTTAAAAAAGTAACAGTGTTCTCACCCAAAAGGTTGACTCTGTCCTATCAAATAAAAATGACCATAGTTTTGATTTAATCTTAATTAAAATGAATTAAAATGTCAATTTATGTGATACTATGTGATACTTTTCAAATCACTCAGTGACAACAACAAGCAAAACTACCACAAGTCAACTATTCGTAGCATTTTGTCATGCCTGTTGGCTAAAGGTATCCTATTTAATTGGAATAAGTAAATATGTACTGACTATGAGTAAATGTATTTCACAGGATCCTGACAATACAAATTTCCAGTCCCTCACACTGACAGACAAACCACATAAACACAACCTCTACATTTGTCTTCCTGACTTCACCTGCAGCATGGGTGTGTAAACCACCACAAGCCCGACATGTGGACCAGACAGAGACGAATGGGTATTTTTGTGATGCTTGTAACCTGCCAGAGGATTGTGGCTTGGCTGAAGGTCAATTATTCCCCCAGGAGATGGGACACAAAGCTCCAGCGGACTGTCCATCTGCCCGGTGCTCACAGGCACGCTCCAAACCCGCTCAAGTTCACACAGGGAGCAGCAGTTTCCTCTTTCCACTCGCCACGCCTCGCCCCCAGCTACTCCCACACGTATCAGCCCCCGCCTGCCAAGACCTGCACTTTGTTACCGAAGACAGGCTATACTGTTACTGAGAAATCCCCTTCAAAGATGTCAGATTTCAGTCTCATTCAGCTTATGCATAATGCCTACAAACATTCTCCAGATTTCCTCTTACTGTTGTCTTGTGTCTCTTCCACTTGTCAACCCAGGGGCGGTTTACACAGACAAAAATGATGCCACTGTACGTCACACTATAGGGTGATCTAGTGAAACCGCTACAATATCCTTTCTCGTGTTTAACTGTTTTAGACACAGTGTCCAGTATCGGTGATGTAATAGAATTGCTTTTGACTTATTCATCGTTAATTATTTAAGAGTATAACAGTTTTATCCCATTCAAACTTGCATAGAGTTAAACATTACTTAAGACACAGTGTTCTATATCCTGCTTCATCGCATGAATAAAAGCGGATCGCTGCAAGAGAAAGGGCATCTGGAGTCAAATCTATGCAAAAGTAAAAAAGGTCATTGGAAACTGAAGTTAACACGGATAGTTTGTGATCATTGTTGGTGTCTTTGTCAAAACCGATAGAGTCAATTTAGTAAGTTTTAATGTTTGAGAATAATGGCTCACTCATGGTACCTATTAGCTGGAAACAACATATAACTTAGTGTTTTCATGATAAAAAAAAATCAATCTAGATATACTAAGGAATCTCTAAGGATGCACTCCATACTGAGAAATGGTTTCTTCTTTACCATTTCAGTGTCATTATTATAACTGTATACAATATAATGTAACTGTGAACATAAACAAGGCATATAGCTTCTTTAATTTCACCATTTGGTCAAACTACCTCTAAAATAGTAAAGTCTATACCTGATGAAATGAGTATCTAGTTTCAGCATCTAGTTTTAGTATCGATTAGCATTTGGGTGTACATTTTTACAACCCTGATACATCTACTATATTTGAACCCTTATAATAAAGAGTTAAAATCCAAAACTGGAAACTTTTTTTGCTTTGGTCTTGAATCGTAAACACAGAGCTGCACGAACCACCTGCTGCTTTGGACACTAATGTTCTTTAAGAGCTTAACACGGAGGATTAGAGTGCACTCACGCTCACGTTTGGGGCCGGAGAGTCAAACATTACTGGGTCACTGTCACACCTGGACCTCCTGGTACTACTGACACAGATTAGGCACATGGCCAGAAGCAGCTTCTCAGCGACACAAACAAGCTAATTCTATTATTATTACAATGCTCTTATCTTTATGAATATGTTACAGCATTTTCTTGATAAAATTAAAGCTGCAATCTGTAACATTTCTGGTGGAGCGTTTCGCCACCTGCTAGTCTCCACAGTATGGCTTTAACCTGCGTATTTCCATGGAGACAAGCAGGTGACACCACTAGTTACAGGTCAGATGGCGGTAATGTATAAGTTGAAGCCAGTGAGCAGATCCATCGATAACAGTGGGGGAGTATAAGGGGCTTAAAGGGATGGTCATGTGAGGAGCTATTAAAGAGAAAAAGCCTCCAGACATAGAGACAACAGCACTGTCCATCACATGAAAAATCTACTTCTACTAAAACTATTAAAACACGCTTTTAAAAATGTACTTAAAAAGGAAAACGTAAAAGTATTTTGCACAGATTTTGAGGGCTTATAAATCTTCAAATATGGTAATTTTGATAAAGATTTGTGCTGAATTTTGCTCAACATAAACAAATTAATTGATTTTTTTTGGTTTTTATTTTATTTATTTTTTTTGTTTTTATTTGTATATTTTTGTTTGCTCAAATTATTAACATGTTAAAAATAAACCCTAAAGGTAAAGATAAAGGTCTCAGACAATCATAAAAATACTTTTCAGTCCAATTAAAAAATGTAGTGCAGTAGAAAGTACAGATACTTACTCTCAAATGTAGTGAAGTAAAAGTATCCTCTTAAACAAATACCTAAAATGTATACTTAAATACAGTACTTTATTACTTTTACTTCATTACGTTTCATCACTGGTCCAATATGTTTTTCATTTAGCCAAGAAACAGTTCAGTTATCTTTACAGTAGGGTTAGCTGTAGATATACACTACATGGGGCACAATGTACTCTATTGCTTTACTGCTGCAAGTTTAGCAGCGCTTCAGAATCTCACATGATTATTGTTGCCCGAGTCCAAAGTCAGGAGGACCAGTCTATAGGAAAATATTCTGAACACAACAGCAGTTTTATAATGCTACAGTGGACGAGCAGGAACATGCAAAACCCTGACCAGGAAAAGGAACAAAGTAAATGAAGCATATTGTGAACTGTCACCTACCACACAGGAGCCAGTGGCAGCAGCGACACAGCCCTATAGTATCTCTTCACCTCCTGCATGGATATCCTGACGTGGGTGCCCTTGTCCTCCACTGGGTGTAAACAAACATCTAGAGTCCTCTTTGAGCCTATGCTCTGTTCACTTGGAGCACACGTGTTTAATTCGTCCGTCTGACTTTCCTCTGTTTGTGCCTCTCCATCAAAAAGCAGAGAATCAAACGAGTCCAGCTCCTCTCTTTTCACATCTTTTTGCCTCCGCTCTTCTGTCAGTTCTGAATCCAGGCAAACCCCAGAGTCTAGCTCAGCATCCTGAACAAAGAAGTCCACCGTGTCCTCTGCCCCCATTGCTTACAATAAACAACGTCCTCTTCACTCATGTAAACCTTGCAGAACTTTCACATTAACATCGCAGTAGCTCTCTTGTCTGACTAACTGCACAGACTTTTTTCAAACTCAAGTTACCTTTACCTGCAACAAAGGCATCAGTGTAACAGTGAGCTCCGCCTTTTTCCCATGGCTTCCCCACCCTAAAGAGAAGCTACCTGAACCCTCTCATTTCAATAACACAGAAAACCCCACTAACAAAGCAATGTACAATGTTGTTATCATTGCTGTTACGACATATTCACCATATTATAACATATACTTACAATGCAAAAGGCCTTAAAAAAAGGCATCTTACATCAATAGACTAAGTACAAAGCTTCCATTCTGAGCAGTCTATTCAAAACGCAGTCTGCATCTCCATTAATCATTCACACACTGTTGTCATTGAAGCCCCTCTTCTTGGGTAGGACCTTAACAAGACCCTATTATTACAAACTAGTGAAAGGCCTGACTCTTACGTGATCCCAGAAAGACGACACTGTGTCTTAACAGAATACGCCAATTACATTTTACTGTCGCTCGGTTAAGTTCTATGAGTGAGTCTTTATTTATTTAGGGCAATGGTTAGAAATGTGGTGGTTCAATTCAAGTTTAGTCCATAGACTGTATATATAAAATGGACATAGCTAACCTGTTAGCCGCTGCGGTCCAAATTAAGTGATTATGGGCGCACTTCCAGCTCCATCGACTCTAGCTCCAATTCACTTTGCATTAGACAACTGTGGCTCCTCTCTCTGCCACTGCTGCTGCCAGACTCGTCATTTTGATCTTGAACTGTTCGTATTGACCCGCTCTACATGATAGAGGTATTTTTATTTCAGTCTAGTGTCTGTAACTCAAGATATGAACATTAATAACAGACAAATTAGACGCCTTCTTTACCTGAAGTCGCTCCCACTCGCAAGTTTGATTGACAGCATTGCTAAACCAGTGGTGCAGGTGGGAAGAGGCGTTACCTTCAACAGCCTCACTCCTGATTGGCTCTTTGGGTTGCTATGATACTCGCAGTCAGAATTCCAATGTGGAACTTGGCTCTAAATTTGCCCCTGTACCTGCTCTAGCCTTGATGAGCTTCATTTGACTGGAGCCGAACGCTGTGGGTGACGTCACACTCACTTAGTCCACTTTTTTATACAGTCTATGGTCCTGATTTAAAAAAAAAATATATATAGATGATGTAATCTTCATTTTGACCATCTTTGTCTTACACTGGCGTTCTTTACATGCACACCAAACATATGATCATTATCTAATTTCCGACGTTCTCAGATGAATAAAAAGTCATGTAAACATTCACATCTGATATTGAGTAATGTGATTTCTTTCTGTAAATACAAAAATGAAAGAAGAAAATGTTAAAGATTGTTAGAGTTATTCTGAAATTTGTTGGATCTTGTCTTCCAAATACAAGAGTTGTATTTGTTGTTGTAAAAATCCACTGATCAACTGACATGTCACCAAGTGTTACTGAAAAAAAAAAAAAGTAGTAAAGTACTGTACTTAAGTATATATATTGAGGTATATGTACTTTACTTAAATACATTTTAGTGGATACTTTTTACTTTTACTTCAGTACATTTGAGAGCAGTATCTGTATTTTTTTACTCCACTACATTTTTTTTTTAACTGGACTAAAAAGTAAAAGTATTATTATCATTGAGACCTGCTGAAAAGGCTGAGGGTTTAAAAAATATACAAATAAAAACAACTAGAAAAAAGCTGTTGATTCGGTTGTTTCTGTTGAACAAAATTTGGCTCAAATCTTTATCAAAATCACTAAATTTGAAGCTTCATTAAATCTCAAAATCTGCACAAAATACTTTACTTTTTATTATTTAGGTACATTTTAAATGGGTAGTTTAATATTTTTACTTATACAGACTTTTTCATGTGATACTTTTACTTTTATTTGAGTGTTTTTTTGCACCAGTATCTGTACTTTTACTGATATCAGCCTGATGTCACTGCTCATGTAAATGTACCCAGTGTCACTTTTAAACCTGGTTTAATGTTGTGCCGTGCTTTGCTCATTTCCTCTGTCACTGCTCATCAGTCCTGGTGGTAAATGTAGACAGTAAACATGCTGTGTGCGCTTGTTGTGTCTGACTCGTAACAAGGTGGAGTTTAATGCTTGTTTTACAAGGAAGGGCGCACTTGAGCTTATCAGCGTAAAAAACTCTGAGACATATTAACTAAACCCAAAGATTACAACAGCTAAGTCAAAGGGGTTAACCAAAGTAAAGTCTGGTCAAATAGTACACATGATTTTTAGTGGTTTTTCCCAAGGTCACTGAGTTGGGATGTGGGAGTGTCAATGTGACCACAGAGTCAGTGCTACTTCCTGGAATATAAGTGAGGCTAGTGATACAATAACCAGTCAAAAGATGTCATTTAGATAAATAACACAGAAAACTGCATCACTCTGCATACTAAAACATGCTGTGTGTAATCTAAATACAACTATATCTACTCACCAGCCAGAAGAGAATGTAAGAAAGGTGTAGTTTTTAGTTAAAATACAAAACTGCATAAAATAATACAATTGAACAGTACACAACTAAAGTAAAAGTAAGATTAATATGTACAATTATTCAGTATGACATAATAAGAATCATCATAATAAGAATCAGAAGAAGAACAAGAAGAAAAAGAAGAAGAAAAAGAAGAAAAAGAAGAACAAGAACAAGAAGAACAAGAAGAAGAAAAAGAAGAACACGAACAAGAAGAAAAAGAACAAGAACAAGAAGAAAAAGAAGAACATGAAGAAGAACAAGAACAAGAACAAGAACAAGAAAAAAAAGAAGAACAAGAAGAAAAAGAACAAGAACAAGAAGAAAAAAAACAAGAACAATAAGGACAAGAAAAAGAAGAAAAAGAAGAACAAGAAGAAGAAAAAGAAGAACAAGACCCAGAATAAGAACAAGAAGAACAAGAAGAAGAACAAGAAGAACAAGAAGAACATTTACAGTGCATTATTCATTCACTCCATACTCCATAAATTGCTGTTGTAGCCACAGGTGCCCTGAGGCAGACTGATGGAAGCGAGGCTGCTGATCTACACCACTGGCCCCTCCCACCACCACCACCACCAACGCACTCACGCACATCACTTTCATACTAGACAGTGTGGGTGAAGTGCCTTGCCTAAGGACACAACCACAATTTTTGCAACTGGCGCCCCACTGTGACATCTGATATTCCCCACGGTCTCCCATCCAAGAACGGACCAGACATGAAGTTTTCCTATGACCAAATGACAATAACAACTGCTGAACTGCATTTCTCATAAACACACTGGATGTTGTAAACGCTGATGACTTAGCCAGAATGTTCTCAAGAAATAATTAGCTGCAGTTTGACATGGATACAATGTTTAATATCTTAAGACTTAGTGGTGCAATGAATGAATAAATCAAACCGTGTCCCCAGACTCACGTGAGCGGAGTTGCACCATCGGGATCCCACAGTCCGACGAAGCAGCGCTAGTCCTGCGTTTCCTCCTCATGACTATCTCTCTATGACTGCAGACCCCTTTTAAAATTTCCAAGGTCTCTGCTCTATGGTTGACTGGCCAGCTCAGCAGCTTTGGTCAGCACTTTTCAGACCTTCATACTGGCTACTTCACTGCTGGGGTGCTGCTATTTTTCTATTCTGCAGAAGAGTGGTTCACTGCGCAGGAAAAACACTGCGCCGCTGCCAGAATCTCAATGTGGGGAACTGAGGCGTCTGTTAAAGTAGTACAGACGTGCATCTCCCAACACAAAAAAAAAAAAGTAGAGGAGAGAGAAAGGAACTCAAAAATAAACTGCATACAAGGCTCTGGGCATCAAGCCTCGTGAAAACTTAGTCATAGCTATCACAAGGAAGATTCAAGCTTACAAACAGGGCTGCTTCACAATATTAAGAAAATACTCAAATATGGTAAAAAATAGTCAAATACTTATCTTCTGTCTATAGAACAGCAGGGTAAGTCCTAAAATAAGTCAGTAAGTACCTGACTTTATTTCAAATCCACACATTATGTCCTTGGACCACAGCTGACCTTCCTTAACAGCTTTATGGCAAAAAAAATATGTGTCAAAAGATTGTGTTTCATTTTTACACCTCACTAAAATGTTTACTTTCACTGCTAATACGGTGAGCCGATAGAATAGCAATCTTGCATTCTCAAAATAATTTCTCACAGTAAGTTTCATGATCATTCTTACCATCCCACTCTCTCCAGGAGTTCTTGCGGCTGTCGGGGTTATAGGGGAACGGATTGGCAAGTCCAGTAATGTCCAAGTTTTGGATGATTTGACTGAGGCGGTTCATGATGCGGTAGGACGCCTCTCCTCCCTCCCGCAGGATCTCATGCAGAGACATAGGAGCAGCAGCCTTAAGCAAGCAACTCACTCCCCCAACAAAATAAAAAATAAATAAATATTCACTAGCTTTGCAAAACTCCGCAGTGCACTAGCAGCCTCCCAGCATGGCCCTCTTGCTCTCATCCTCCAAAGGGGCATCTGCATTGGTAACAACACAAGACCGACGTCCTTCGCAAAGATACATCCAGGACACAGTATAAAGAAGTCCAGGCATTTATAGAATAAGCTGACTCATGGTCTCCAAAAGCCTACTAAAAGCAATACTCTTCACACCAGGGGCAATGCAGTGGCTGATGCTTTAGCCACTAACACAAACTACCACCGGAGCATTAGACAAGGTTTGGAAGTAAGTACGAGGAGAAGGGGGAGGGATGGGGCCAGCCGGTGAGGCACAAATCCCCTTCTGCTGCTCTGGCTAATTATATTCAACTACTTCTTCTACTTGTGAACAAATCTGCTATATCCTGTGATACATGTGTAAGTGCTACAAAACTTTGCAACACAGCAAACAGAAAATGTACTTTTGTTTGCAAATACCACTCAAAAAATAACCATATCTAGCTTATAAATCTGTGAAATGTAATTACTCTGTGAATGTCTGGCTAGCCTTGAATTGTAAGAACAAAATATAAAGTGGCTGCAACAAAACATCAGAAATAGTTTAGCTGTTTTTAACACAGAATCATATTTAGAAATGGGAGTTTTTTCTTACAGTATTCATGTGGATTGGTTTGGCTGTGTTCTCTTGTGAGGACATACCAGCATCGGTTTATGAGCTGAATAGAGAAAAAGGCAGAGTTACTCTCCCTCATACTGATGAGGCTGATCCACAAAAGGGGTTTCTTCCTCAAACAAAGACTATGTTAGCCACAGTAATTCAATAACAACACAAGATGCAATGTTTTAAAGTAGGTGTGAGCTTAAAGTTGCCAGGTGTATTGTGACAGTACTAGGACTGGCCATATTGTGTTTTGGCTCAAGTCTGGTCAGAGACGATAGTGACCTGCTGCATTCATCTGGCTTCACACCTGCTCTACCTTCAGGGCTAATCAGTGATCGAACTGAACCTTGGAGAAAAGTGTAAACTGGAAATCTTTATGTTTATGTTTACTTATTCTTAATGCATGCCTTTTAATTTATCATATTCTTATATTTTCTATTTTTATTCAGTGTTTTATGCTACACCATACTGCCAAAGAAAGTCCCTAGGTTATGAAATCTGTTCACTGACAATGACAATAAAACTCATTCTGTTTTTGATTCTTTGCTGTTTGTCCTTTTAAAAACATCAAACATACATGTTAATGGTCATTGGGATGTTCTAAAATTTCAAACTATCCATCCATCTATTTTCACTCCAGACACTTCCTCCAGCTCTTCCGGTGGGACCCCAAGACATTCCCAGGCCAGCCGAGAGACATAGTCCCTCCAGCGTGTCCTGAGTCTCCCCCAGGGCCTCCTCCCGGTGGAACATCTCCCCAGGGAGGCGTCCAGGAGGCATCCTGAACAGATGCCCGAGCCACCTCAGCTGCTCCTCTCCACGTGGAGGAGCAGTGCCTCTACTCCTCACTCCTCCTGTGTGACTGAACTCCAACATCAAAATATCATGATACTGAACAAAATCAATATTATGGGATGTTGTATCAGTATATCACCTTATACTTATTTTAAATCCAGGCTCAAAACTGTTCTGTTGAGCTGTGCATCTGACTGAAAGGTTTTTATTCCGCATTCTTCTCTTTTAATGCTAATTTTATCATGATTATTTGTAATTATTCATGCTTATATTTGTTGTAATGTGATTTTCATGTCTTTCTTATTCTGTAAAGCCCTTAGAATTACTTTGTGCTTTACAAATAAACTTATTTTTCTGTCCTCTTCTATCAGTGTGTGGGGTCCTTCTGACTTTTCTTGTTAAATGTTATATGAACCGTGTGTCAGTATCGCCTCTAAACCCATAGGATCACAGCTGGATATAAACAGAGCCTTGTCCCTTTGAATCAGTGGAAATGGGTCAAATGGCCTGTTATAGAGTCAAGGAGAGCACCTATGATTAGCACTATAACAACACTCAGACAATGATTAATGAACGCCCTGTCTGCTCCTCCTCTCCATTTGTGGACAGACAATCATTATGTCTCAAGAAGCTATTTAAAGTGCTCCATTTATTGTTCAGTCTTAAATTACCATCACAAATGCTCAGAGTTTACTTTTGTTATTACTTATTCATTATATGATAAAGGAAGAGGAAATGTATGATCAAAATTGCATCATCTTAATTGGTGTCTCTCTTTGTCCAGCATTTCTTTTCTTTTGTTCAAAGTAACAAAACATGACTGTAGGTGCAGACTCGTTTGTTTCCGCTGTAGTCTGTTGCTCTCCCTCACTCTCCCTTCCTCTGTGTTGTCTGAAGCGATCAGCATTACTCACTACTATGAGCCGATTACAGCTTTCACCCTCCTGGCCCAGCAAGATACTTCCTCACACGTGTACTGCAGAATGAACCAGTGTCTGTTTGGGAATGTCAGAAGTATTAAGAATTTCCATAAAAGTACTATATAGTGGTAGCTTGTGGTGCAGATATTTCTAATGATCCACCCACCCACTCCATATTTTATCAGTGGCCTCTCCACGGTTAGACTGCAGAAATAAGGCCTACTCCACAATCGAATAATAACAAACTATTTCACTGGAAACAAGATGGCGCAGATCTTTGTAGAGATTAGTCTGATAGCTCAATAGTACTCTGACAAAGAAGTCATCAAATGTAATTCAAGGAATCTTGTTTTGTGCACTGTGTTCAGTGCAATGAAAATGAAACAATTAAAACATCTCATCTACTTAATGAACTCAAATAAAATAAAGTTAACCTTAACCTTGTGTTATATGCTATTAAAGGCTCTTACTGTGGGCCAACCAATATGTACAAGATAAATATAGTATCTTTGCTGGTGCCCCATCTGGTCTGTGTGTATCATCCAGTGTGGTTGAATAACTGTATGTTGGTGGTATGTCAGTTGAAACAAATCTCTATAAATGGATCAAAAGTGAGGGAATTCAACAAAAGCATGTTAGTGCATTTGAGAGTCTAGTCTAGAGTAAAATATAAGCCCTTTGTCATCATTTTACTTCAGTACTTTAATATTGTTTGTAAAAAAAAAAAAAAAAAAAAAAGATACTAATCAAAAACACAGCAGCAAAGAGGTTTTGATCATTCAAAAGATAATAGAAACAGTGCAGGATGCTAAGCTCTGCTGCACTTGCAAATGCTGATGTTACTTCATATTCCAAATGTGTGGTAAGTAAGCAAGAAAGCAATGTATAATATATGGGTCAATGTGTCTCCTCCGAGCACCATGCAATGAAGATACAAACTGTGGGTGGAGCAGGGAATGAAATAATAACAGGCCAACATCTCATCTTCTACACTAATCCTATTCAAAAGCATTACAGGCTAGTTCTTGGAAATAAGACAACACAATCAAAACCAAGAGGCTAAAACACAGCCATTAACTGAGGCTGGTCAACAAACACACAAAAATCTGTTTGCTACATGGTGACACCTACCTATGGTTTTGATCACGGTCTTCAGTCTTTCCAGCAGCTCCCCTAATGCCATGTCCTGCGTCTTCATCCACAGGATCATCCTCCAGAGGGACAGCGGCAGTCCAGCTGTCCAGGCAATACGCGTTTTCCTGGGAAGAAGAGACAGCTTGCCTGCTTGATCCTTGGATGCCCTTATGAAGACAAGAGAAGACAGGGGATGCAACAAGGGGCAGTAGAATTGTGGCTAAAGGCTAAAGAAATCTTGCAGGAAAGGGGGCGTGTGTGACAGCTCTGCGCTGCTTGTCGAGATATAGGTGCTTTGGAGGATGCTGCAAAGACTAGTGTTGTTGAAATAGCAGGAGGCTTACTGGATGGATCCGGGTAGACGGAGGGTGGGGAGATGGAGATGCCGATGGTGGAGGAGGAAGTGGAGCAGGAAGCAGGCTTATTCACACATGCATGCCCCTGTCTCAGCCCGCTCAGCTCTGGTTTTGCTGCTGCTGATGATGATGATGCTGCAGTCCTGGCACACACAGAGGGGAGGGGAAATGAAGGTCAGCTCTGCAGTCCTGTCTCAAATAATAAATCCTCTAGTGACACCCAGTGGACATTAAAGGTATAACATTGATAACGTGTCATGCTGAAATGCATCATTTTAAAAGTATTTTAATTTATCTTTCATCTTACTGTAAAGGGCAGGAGATTATTATATAATTGCAAAAAAACAATCAATGTGTGGTATTTTTTATCACCGTACCTCAATAGGATAGAGAGGAATGCATGATTGAAGAGTATACTTTTAGTAACCAGCACATTTGAGGAACACTAAAACCTCAAACTCAAACATCTAAAGCTGTTTAACTTCAATATAGGTGCGGTCTGATTATCCCAAATTAAACAAAACATGCATAATGGACTTACCGCTACCACGTGGTTGGCTGCCATGATCAAATGGGAGTTCAAACATGTAATTAAATGTCTATATTGTGAATACCGCATTAGATGGCTGGTTAACACAGACTGAGCCTTTCCCTGTGTGCTCAGTGCAGGGACTGCTGGAACAGAGCCTCTCACCTGTGGACAGTGTGTTACACATGAGAATGTCTCCACAGGGCCTTGCAGATGTCAGCCTCACTGCTGATCACTGCTCTCCCAGGGGGTCCTCACCTCATTTTTGTCTTCTTTTATGTCATTTATTAAAACTCTGAAAACACCTGATTACACATATGTGTTAAATATAACAGGGCTGAGCAGGCTTGCACCAGAAGAACCAGAGACCTAATCATGTTTAGTCTTTCTTTATTACAAGCAGAATGACAATACAATGCTTTGCCCTTATTTGCTACAGACAGGCTGACAAAGGTCAACAAATAAACCTCTTTTAAAATCTTTATCGAAAAGAAGAAAATCTCCTGTTTAGTAGATACAGACACTGCTGTATTGAACGTGTATGATATGACACAGATCTTGACATTTCCAACTTTTGCCAAGCTCAGCATTGACAAGATGAGCACCTGCTGTTGTGCCAAAGGACTTAGAAAAGCAGAGTGACATTCTCTTTAGCAGAAAAGGCTGGTGCAATAGAAACCACGGAGGCTGACACTCAAAAACAGTTCAATCCCACAAAGTAATTTGGTCACTTTTTCTCACCTACTATTAATCTTTAAAAATAAATATATTGTGAGGAAGAGTGAAATTAAAAACATAAACTTGAGGAGAAACCAATCTGTTGTAAAAGTGCAGTGTGTATAATCTAGTGATACATTTCTATTCTTATTTTGGTTAAACACATTCCAACACAGCTAAAATATAGACCTTTTCTCTATACAAAAATAGCAAAATTAAATATTCACATTAAAATAACACAATAACACAAAAATCTAGATGTAGTGGAAAAAATCTGCATGGGACACTACCAAAAATAAAATAAATTATTGTAATGGCAACAGCACAGTGACATTGCAAGCACTTAGGCTTTTCTGTTAGCCTATGGAGGTCAAGAATTTGATCCCAAAACAAAGAAACTTAATACATTAAATCCAGACCTCTTTTCACTGACATTCAAAAATACATCAGTAGTTGTGTTATGAAAGATATGCTTTGGACAAATAGAACTGTAATTATAAAAGGTGTATCCATTATAAGCTACATTCTTCAAGTGACGGACACAATGGGACAGTTCAACATTCAGTCGATTTGATTGTGACATCGCCTTTTCAAGTCTCTGTCTTACCACCGCCAACTACACCCCTTTTCACCAAAATATATTATATAAAAATTAAGTTACATCCAAACATCAACAGTGACTGCCATTGATAAACAGTACAAGACAACTCATTTAAAAACACAACAGAGGGAGGAACCTTAATATGACCAATATGACAACAGCATTCCCACAGACTTTTGCATAACCTAGAAAAAAGCGTGGCTGCAAACACACACACGCAAACAATGCCACAATGGGAGAAGAGCAACCCATTTAGGACTTCTGCAACAAAGGGCCCCAATGGTAGAGCACCATTTGGGTAACCTCCAATTTGTTATTCACAAAGCTGCAGTTGCTCCACATGACCACGTGATGGCAGGAGTGGATACAGCATGGATATGGTTGAAATGAAATGGGAAGGGAAATACTTGAGAGAAGTTTGGATTAACAATAACATGCAGCCAAAATTTAGCATGCTACACTGGCTGATTAGCAAACGAGTAATCACGATAAACTAGATGGAAATTGACACACAGTACCAAATAGATATGGAAGGTATATCTGAACCATATTGGGGAGGTATAAACAGATTTAACTACTGTATGTATGAATGAATTAAGGCAGGGTGGCTAGAATACTGCACGTCCCTCTAGAAAACACCCCATTTCTTTCTCCAGCTGAAAAGTGTGTTTGTGTCTAAGGCTTTGTATGTTTCCACGGTTACACCCTTCTCCTTTGGCTCCTAGCCTGCTGCTGCTGCTGCTGCTGCTGCTGCTGTGTGGTACCTGTAAGGCAAAGGTGTGTCACAAACAAACGCACTCTTAACAGGCAAAAGTCATGCATGCAAGCATCCGTTCACACGCACACACATGCACTCACCCGCAAGCACTCCTAAAGGGCTCAAACTTAAGGACTGCCCTTAACTTGGCCAGACCATGTATGTACATTTAGATAAATACAAAGGGGTGAAGGAACAGGCAATGTCATGACTGAAAAAATATATACAAAAAGTTCATTATTTGACATGTGTAACGGGAGTGCCGGAAAATACATATAGCTCCTCCTTATCCCAGAGGTTTATATGCAGTTCCCATATTTGTGTAAAAGATTTGATGAAAACAGATGCGAAAAAGAAAAAGAAATCACCAAAGTATGTGGGTATGTAGCCCAAAAATGCACAGGTGAACAGAACATGAAAGATGTGAACGTTCTCTTGTCCGTGAGACGAGAAACGTAGTTGCACAAACGCATTGTACAAAGCCACAAAATGGATTTGTTTCAGCTTCATACAGTTGTCTCTGGACCTGGAGCATAGTGGGCAAATCCCGCCCCAGACAGACGGAGCAAATAGGGGCTGAGGGTGTAGACGTCTGCCCCTCCCCTCTCTGTCAGGCGAGTCAGTATCTTTTGGGGAAGGGGGTCCGACAGGCGCAGCGACAGGGCCTCGGCTGCGCTCAGGTGCAGGTGGGAGGAGTTGGCGCTCGTGCTTCTGTAGGATCGCCGCGACGACAGTGGAGTCAACTCGGCCACAACACCCCGCACCATTTTCTCATTACCCTAAAAACAAAAAGAAAAAAATCTTAGATTATAGTGAAACAACACAACAGCTGCATGCCCATGGCCCATCAAGATAATATTCAGAAGGTTTGTTTTAAATGCTGTATCAACATATTAATAGGTGTAATTACGTAAAAATTTTCAAGACAAGCCCTCTAAATATTTTAAATGTCCACACATAAATTATACTTATTGATTTATGTTAGACATGCACAGGGAATGAGAAGCAAAAGCATGTTATTTCACCTGCAAACACTAGATGGCATAAGTGCAGTGTTTGAGAGTGTTGAGGTTTATTATTACACAACAACGCAAGATCTCAAGTATTTTCTTTTTGAAAAGGCCAGCTTGTCAGAATGCCCTTTTAACAGTTATTTGTGCAGAGAGAGTATAGGGTTATGCATGCCAAGGACCGATTAGTCAAGATTACACAAAATATGTTTTATACCAAATGCCATTAACAGAAACGGCAAGTGTTCAAACATGCATTAAAACAACTTAGCAGAGTCAAGAAAAAGGATTTTAAAAACTCTCCCCAAAGCTCAGCCTCAGCCCAACAGCATGCCCCGTACACCAAGCACTCCCACTGCCGTTACCATGGCGACCTCAGCCCAGCTACGGAGCAGGTCTAGGATTTGCTGAGGTTTTTGGGGTGCTGTGGCCATGTGACATCATGGAGCCATAGGTCTTAGCAGCTAAGCCTCCACTGCCCTCTTCGCCGGTCCTATCAAGAGTCAGCAGGTCTATCTCAGTAGTAACTGTCCCAAAGTCATCCAGGACCCTCTCTTTCATTACACTCTGTGGATAATTGTACAGGTAACATTATTATGAACTCTATCATCGATAAAAAAGTCAATATTATTGATATTTGTTCAAACTGCATAATAAATATCGATAACTGCATAATGCCATAACATAACAAAGAGAATAATTGTACTTGTACAACTAATGCAATGGCATATACTGGACTGGACTTACCATACCATTTTAAAAGGTCCCATATTACGCATAATTGATTCTTGTGAACTGTAAGTTATGTTATAATTTTGTTACCCCCTCAAAAACATACCTGGAGCTGTGTTTTGTTTCATTCATGTGTTTGAGTAATACTGGACAATTAATCTGGCTACATCTCTAAAGATCATGTCATCTTGTGATGTCATGAAGTGGTTCAAGTTAACAGCTCCTTTTACCTTTAGTTCTGTAGAGATCAGGGCAAATCAGGGTTGAAATGATCTAAATGATTCTAGTGAAAGTGTATGGAGTTTTTAAAAACACAGTGGAGCACTTCCTGTATTACCACATGACATCACAAGGTAGAACAGGGTGTTTTCTATTTGAAAGAAGAACTCAGCCTAGGGCTGGGCAATTTGCCTGACAATAAAATTGTAAATTTTTTCTCCAAAAATTCAATTTTCGATTTCTTTTCCCCCTCTCTCTGCAAACTACGGCACATGGTAACAACTGAAAAGATTGTATTCAGTGATCATATTGAACCCGCTGGCATTTGGGGAAATCTTTTATGAATGAAATAAAACTTATTGCATTAAACATGCCCTCCAACATTTAATTTGACGTCACTGATTTCAACGCAGGCAGCGCTGCATGACCCTGAGCTAAACCTGGGTCGCTGTGAGCCGCTTTTCTTACATTTTCAATACAATTTCCAATGGAAAAAAAGATGAAAATATAACAGATTGTCTTCCAAACAAATCATATTTAACCTCAAATTTGATTAATCAATTTAATCGATTTATTGCTCAGCCCTAACTCAGTCTAAATATGCAGGGTTTATGTGTTAAACATGTTTGAATTAAACAAAACAGCTCCAGGTCTGTTTGTAATGAGGATACAACATTATAACATAGATCAGAAAACCGTGTAATATGGGCCCTTTAAAGATGAAAATGCACACATTCAAATCACAAATGTAAGATGAAACACCAAAATATACAAACTTATTTAGGTTTGGAGCAGAGGGATACCAATAGTTGACAGCACAAACATGACTCCAAAGGTTAGTTTATGGTAACATGTTGGGATACTGTTTTACAACATGCCATAGAACATGCAGAGGTGACGAGGGCTTAGAGAGAGAGTCACCTCCTCTTCCTGCTCCTGTCGTCTGTGTGAACCAATCAGAAACTCATTCTGCTGGATGACTGAGAGAGCATGAAGATGGTGGAGGGCTCCACTGTAAGGCACGGGCGAGTGGACTGTGGGCACCACCACACAGGCAGCAAAGGGCAAGAGGAGGATTTAGGGATAATGGCAGAGATGAAAAAGAAGACGGAAGTGGTGGTGACAGGCGTTTAAAAGGGGTCAGGTTAAAGAAAAAGGTGAGAGAAGAAAGGGGGGATGGTGTGAATTTGGATAATAGGGGTCCGTTAGGAAGCACAGAGGAGAGAAGAAGAAGAAAAGCACAGCAGGAAGAATCTGTCAGAGCGGTCAGTCATTTTATACTGAGCTGGGGTCAAGCCATAAAGAGACAAAGATCAAACTGAATAACGCTCAGAGATATTTTCCATTGGAGCACAGTTATCAAGAGTGAAATAGCTTGTATGTCTTAATATATACAAGTTTTGTGTTCTTTGTTTAGTGATAACAAGTCTCAAAATAATAAAAAGCATTTGATATCACAATATTCATTATAACCAAATTAAATATTTCTCAAAATACACTTAGCTATTCTCATAAATATCACACACATTCTGTTAGTGTTGTCGTTATGCTTCTCCATCTATAAAGATCTAAAATTAATAGTTTCTCAACATTACGTTTCACTTGTCTTGTTTAGATTTGGAAAGCAGAGCACAAAGATGGTACCTGTGCACGCTCAGTCGGAGTGGGACAGATAGCCCTGCACAGGACCTTCTTGATGACATCTGGCAGAAGGCTGACTGTAATGAGCAAGATGATGCTGAGCCAAGCCGGACCACTGGAGAGCATCTGCATGAAAACATAGTACATCCTCTGGTAGTTGAGGAATGGCCTGAGAAAGGAAAAAGTGTCCGTCAGTTTGAATCTAAACAGCTGAATTAGAGGGATGTAACTATATTTCATGGATTATCGCAATATGCAGCTCAGGGTATGATGTTTATTGCAACCAGTTTAGTGCTATTATTATCATAGATCAAAGAATTGTTTAATAATGCTTCATATTTGTACTGAAAGGGAGCAAAGGGTCATGGTATGTAGCGCCCTCAGGTTTTGTAGTTGTTGCAGCAATAAAACTATTGCCTGGGATCCAGAATACACACTTTTTCAATATTTTACAAAGATGTGAGTTTGGTCACCGGTGAGTCACCCCATTTTCAAATGGACGCGATTGACCATCTGTATCAAAAATAATAAAGGAAAAAAATATCACAGGTAGATTTTTGCAGAATCGATGGGCAAGCACTAAATTCTGTTAATCTGCGGTGAGAGAAATTTGATTTTATATGCAAATCATAGGTGATCAATGAGCTCCTTCATTTCAGAGAACAAATCTGATTGCACGATCATGTTTGACTGGACTTACAGAATACACAATACAGAGACATCATTCTGGATTTCATTTAAGCAAATACTTGACATATTGTAAAAGCCCACAAGACGTTTGACAATACAACAGCACAATATTCAGGTTATAGTTACATCCCTACTGAATTATATTGACTATTGTAGACTACAGTAAAGTTATATGTTATACCAAATAATGCCTCCCCAGAGAAGCGAGAAGATGACGTAAAACAGTAATGACCCCCAGATGACAAAGTGATTGATCCAGGTCCAGTGGTGTGTATCCAAGGCAAGCTAAAACACAGAGAATATATACATAGTAAACACTCGCACAGGTCAATAAAGTCAATGCCAGTGCCTCTAGGCTTTTAGTGTTGTGCAAACCCAGTCGATCATTTATGTAACAGCCTGGTTAACATGTGCAACAAGCGCACTCCTATGCTCTCCACACACACTAATGGAGTGATGTGAGGAGTCAATTAAAATCTCCTTTTGCAAGATGACAGTGAATGAATAATGCAAAAACACCACATAAGACTGATGTATTGGTATTGTGTTATATTTCAAATACCTTTAGTGTCACGGTGAACACAAGCACAGTGAAGACTAGAGTCCCAAATGTCCAGTTGCCAAACATCTGTAAAGGAAATGAAAATAGAGAAATATTCTTAGTTATTTGAGTAAAATATTTCATATGTGGGTTATCAAGCCCTAAATGTGACGTTTTCTGTACAGTATAGCGTTGTCTTTGTTGTGGTTTAGCAATGAATTTAGATAGAAATAGGAGGTGCAACTTGCAACTGGATAAGAAAATGTTGCATGTAAGGATTTGCAGTTACTAACCTTGTATTAGAACTAGGGCTGAGCAATTAATCAAATTTTAATTAAATCAAGATTCGGGTTGTGTCTAATGGTTAATAATATGCTTGGATGTTTTAAATCAAGAAGTCTTCAGTCTATCCTTTTCAGTAAAAGCATGTGGTTTGACTTTAGAAGGAATAATCTGGACTATTTTGTGCTACATGACACTTATTAAAAGTATGTATTCTTTATGCATCAATATTTTTGCCATATTGCCCAGCCCTGTGATTACAATATCTGTTCTGGATGCATTTCTTAGGTAAAACTAACCCAAACCCTAACCTTAACTCTACCCTAATCCATCTTTGGTTAAATGTGTATACTGTATATAAAGGTCACATCTGCTAGTTTTATCAGTCCATGTTTTAGTTAGTAAGTTAGACGCTCTCCGAATACATATGTGAATGTACATACACATACAGACGAAATCACAAAGACACACAGACAGAAACACAAACAGATGTTGAATACATAGATCTATAATGCTCACGCTAGTATTACGTCTTCTAGCATAACAAAACAGAAGGATAATGTGAGGGAGGATCTAAGGTTTCTACTATGTTATACGGATCAGGTGCTAGTGCAGGATTCAGGGCTTTACAGAGATTAGGAGGAATAATGTCATGAGAGGAAACTTCACTGGAATGACAGTGCATGAGTGGTGGTGAGAGAGAGGAGATGGGTGAGGATGAAACGGTTAAATGAAAAGCTTAAACGGTGCAACAGAACAAAAAAGAGGCGTAAAAGACAGAGCTGACAGGGAGGGAGACAGGCTTACCATCTGTGTGTTGGTGGTCATAAGCTACAGAAGAAGAGAGGGAGCAAAATAAAGAGAGGAAGCAGAGAGAAGAGGGGGAGAGAAGAGAAAAGAATCAGGACAAAGGGCAAAAAATGAATATCAGGATGTTTTAACTTAAAAAACAGGACCAAAGGCCATCCAAACTGTTGACATGGTACAAATTAACAATACAGAGAAAGATGCTATTGCGTTGTCGATATGAATGGCATCCTACTGCATGTTGTTGACCATTTGGAGTGCTACAGAACAAAATCTTGGGTGTTAAAAATTGTCAGCTCAGCATCTCCACAAAACTTCCATATGTTTACCACTAATGGAAATGGAAATGAGTTTTCCTTCAAAAACAGTAATGTTTTGTGTTCTTTTCAACCCCACAGACACTGACGAATGTATAAAATACAGGGAAAAATGCTATTATTAGTACCTGGCCATTGCTGGTGAATGTGGTGTTGTCAAACAGAAAGTAGGCACCAAAGAAGAAGATAACTGCGTCAAACACTCCCAGACACGTCCAGTAGAGGAAAACCGGCCAGCGGAGGAGTGAGTTCTTTGCAATATCCCTGGTCAAGGCACAGAATTGAGTTAGGAATGATAATATTATGGGACTTATGACAAGGGGGAACTGCTATTCACCTGTACAATGAAGGCTCCCTCTTCAATGTCTATAGACACGTGCTGCTCCACTAAACTGTACAGGAGGATGGGCAGCGAGGTGAAGCTGATGTTATACAGTGTTAGGTACGCTGTGTCATAAAGAGGCTATGGGCAAAACACATGAACAGTTCTCATCAATGCAGCAGGATTATAAAATCTACTGTATTAGGATAGTACGGTAAAACCTTACTTGTTGAGAAAACCCACAGAAAAACTGATACAGAAACTGTGGGAATATGAAACATACATTCTGGAAAGAACATTTAAAGTAATTAGTTTATTTAAAATAGTCAGAACAGATTTGTTTCATAAAAGTCTACACATTTCTGTTTATGTTGTGATAGGATGCCAGATTGTGTGCTATAAGCTAAGGTTGCTGAGTGGGCTGTTAAGAAGGGGTCTGTAAAAATGAATCAGTTGGCAGGGCAGCGCTTGTGTGAAAGACGCCCACACCAATCACTGAAGCCACAAATCCAGGAGTGAATGTCGCACTGGGGATTCATGAATCCAGTAATCTGTCACAGGGGTGCTCAAATCCGATTCTTTGTAACGCTGTGTTTCCCCAGGGTTTACAATGCAGTGATTAAAACACATGAGCTATGGATAACAATATCTATTTGGTCTTATACCTTGTAGAAGAAGTACTGAACAAGTTCAGCTATTCGAATGTAGTAGTAGTGCCCATGTACAAGGAGTATCTTCTTTAGATGCTTAAACTTTGGGATAGCGTAGTCACTGTTTCTTGCTGCCTGGCGACCTTCTTTACCCATGATTCCTTAAAGCACATAGGCAAATTATTTATAGATGCATGTTCAATGACTTGCATCAAAATTGTATGATTAAAGTGATGAGTAATTTAACATGTATCTTAACTTACCAATGCCCACATGTGCCTCCAGGATCATGCTGACATCGTTGGCACCATCACCAATGGCAAGAGTTATAGGGTGCTCTTTAGAAGCTTTTATTAGTTTCACAATCTGTGCAACATAGCACTAGTTCAATACACCACATTAAAGCATGTGAAGAGTTGAACAGTGAGCAGTTTTTCACCTGAGCTTTCTGCAGTGGGGCCATGCGACAGCAGAGGACAGCACTGCAGTTTCGACAGATCTCAAGAAAGATCTCTCTGTAGTTTGCAGGACCAGTGCTTTCCTGGCTGGGCTTCAGTACTGCAGAGAGTGTGGCCCCATCTATGATCAGGCCGAAGTCCAGGCAGTCCACTGACAGGCTGCGGCAAAACATGGCATGAGGCAACGCATATGTTGAGTGATAAGGAGTTTAATAATAAAGAGCATTCAACCCTACCCAGAAATGGATCGCTGCCTGAGGACCGTCCTGTTGAGTTCAAAAAGGACATCGTGCAGACTCTGCTCCTCTGTGCGTTTCTTAGTCAGCTCCAGGATTTGGGTGCTGCGACGGAAAAGCTTGCTAGCGTAGCATGTAGCTGCCGCCGTCTCCATCTTGTCCCCTGTCAGAACCCAAACTTTCATCCCAGCCTTGTGCAGTGATTCAATGGTGTCTGCAGCTTTCTCCTGGAGCCTGGAAGTCAATAAGCCAATAAAGATTTCAGCCTCCAGTATGCTAGGTTAGAGCATCCATCAAAACTTCAATCAATCAATTACCCTTTGGAGACAATTCATCAATGCCTGACCACCCCTGAACGCTAACCCCTGCCACATTTTCAATCAGACAGCTCCAATGGTTAGGGAAAGCACTTACACCACCTCAGAGCCTTGTTTTATTACTCCTTTTATTACAGGGCTCAAAGTCACCTAAAGGTTTTGTTGACAGTACTTGAAATACAGCAGTTTGTTTCTGTAGGAACCAATGCTGCACTATTTCCATCAAGGCATTGATATGTTTGACTGACCTGTCCTCCACCGCTGTAGCACCCAAAAGTACCAGGTCCCTCTCGATGATGTCATAGGCCTGTGCCAGCCTGTGCTCCCTGTCCTGCAGGGCCAGCTTGGCTTCAGTCAGATGGTGACACGCCTCCTGGTACTCAGTGTCAGACAGACTCTTATAGGCGACACACAGTGTCCTCAGCCCCTCCTGACAGAAGATAAGAGATGTCATTTTCTCTTTCATGTTTGTCTTTGCCTAGGCCTGTCACAATAACAAAATTTGAAGTACAATATATTGCTGAATAAAATATAGCCAATAAACGATAACACTGAAACTAATTGCTTATTGCCCCAAAACCTATTATAAATGGACTTTTTTTTTTTTTAATGGGGTCCGATAAATAGCAAAATAATACTTTAGTTTTAGTTTTGTATCTATGAGTTATAGAAGTTATTTATTCAACACTCTACAGCTGAAATCTTATCATAATGCAGAAAAAAAACAATGAAATGTCATCCCAAATGCAAAGAAATTGTACACACGATAAATATTGACCCCCAGAAATATCGTTCCAGCTTTCATATATTAAACGATAAGTCAAAGTGATTATTAATTCATTTTCCTACTGAACAATCCGAAGAAGCCAGATTACTCACATCAGATGTAACAGTTTACATGACATTTCTATAATATTATCATTTTAGAAGATAGATAATGATCAGATTTTTGTAAACAGCATCAGAACATCAATAAGCAAAATGAATTACACTAGGACAAACAGAGATACATATTATGTGTCGAGTCTTCCAAATTAAATATAGTATAATGGAGTACGTATAAATAAGATAGTGAACTTACCACAGCGTTCTGCTCCACATGGGCTTTAACCTGCTCCACTTTCCCAGACACCACCCGCGGAAATATGGATGAGTCTGCTCCTTTACAGAACAGCAAGACCTCTCCTGAAGCACAAACAGTCATTAGACAGGCTAAGATTGGCTGCAGGGCTAATAATAAGTTTATATATATCCTACCTGCGCTTGATCTGACTATGACACTCATTCTTCTCCGCACAGAGTCAAAGTTCAGTACGTGTAACAACTCAAACCTGGAACCAAAGCAATCGAAAGACGATGTGGGTTAAGACACGGTGAGTAGTGTGTATTTTAGTACACCATGCATTCCTAAGAAGAGACCAGAATACTGATAGTTGTGCTCCCATTCCATCCAAATCTTTAGATATGCTGAAAGAACCACCCCCTCTTCCCACCTTCACCACGTCTTTAAATAGCTCACTATTGACAGGCCACTGCTGAGAGGGATGCACAGGCGAACCTTGTTGTACGGACACTTGCTTCAGAATAAACCAAAACCACAATTATATAATGAAGAACCATTTACTTTTCAAATCTTTTAAACTTTCTCGTGGCTGCATTTTGTGTAACATGATCTGAGCAGCTTCTCCTCAGACGGGCAGCATGCAACCACAACTCTGTAATCCAAATGACTTCCTTTTTATCCACAGGGCTGGAACCGCAAGAAACACTCAGCAGACCAACCTTTCAATCTCATCATCTTTGTTGAGTATCTCCATGTGGTTGTCTCTCAGGCGCAAATACGTGTAGCCAAGCCTAGCAAGAACAAAAGAAGAAGGAAAAATCTATCAAATCAAAAGTAGCCTTAATTAAACATAGGGCTGTATTATTAGTTTATATTCTTCAGTCAGTTTGCAAAATCATTAATCATGTTAAAATGATTTATGAGTAACACAAAGTAACACATACCACTTCAGTTATTCTACAGGCCATAGGGGTTTAGGGTGAAGCTTAATACTTATTTTGCCAAACCTTCTTAACATATAGAATACAAGATGGCAGAAAATATAATTACAGACAAAAACAAAACTAATCTATCATGAATGTAGGAAAGAAGACATGAGGATTGTATTAAATTGAAGTAATAACGCAAAGTAGTGTAACTCTTATAATTAAATTCTTGGTCGACAAGACATGTCCTGTGTATCTTTTAGGCTCTTATACAAAAACTACTATACACTGTATTGTACTGTACTATACAGTGAAAAGGCAGATTAAATTGTCCATTCACTCTGAAATCTTCAGCTAGCTCGGTCAATGCTTTCTCCTTTCTTTAACAGTCTTTAAGATTCTGATGATGGTTTTTAAAGGTCTCCATGGGTTGGCCCCTCCTCATCTCTCTGAGTTTCTGTCTCTCGATGTTCCCAGTAGAATGTTGAGATCAGCGGACCAGATGATGATGTTCCAAGGACCCGGCTAAAAACTCGAGGGGACCAGGCTTTTGCTGTAGCTGGTCCCAGACTCTGGAACAGTCTTCCTCTGGGTTTTAGAACAGCCCAATATTTTTTTAATCTTTGTTGAAAACCATTTGTTTGCACTGGTTTTTAACATGAGCTGAGTGGGACTCTTCTCCTGTATTGTGTTTGTTGTGTCGTATTTTTGCACGTTTTGTTTCATAAGATTGCACTTTATATTGTACACCACTTTGAGCAGCGGTGGTTGTTTTTAAATGTGCTTTATGAATACATTTGACTTGAGTTTCTGCTGTGGGCCATGCAAATCCTTATATATATTAATACAAATAAAATAGTAATTTGTCAACCAATGAGACGCCATCGTCCGACTAATCAACAACAATAAACATAACTAAAGGTCCATAGCACTAGAAACTTTGTTGAGTAAAAGACAAGAGTCTGACAACAGCGTGTGCACCTTTTCATTCCCTCCACTAAAGCGACTTCATCAGGTGAGGAGGAGATGTAGAAGGAGGTGGGTCTGCCTTGGTGGATGCCTCTCTTGATGCCGTCCACCGTCTCTTCCTCTTTGACCTGAACTGTGTGGCACAAGCACAGCGCCCGGAAAAACAAATCCTCATGTTCCTGCACAGAAAGGAAGAAAAAGAAAGAAAAACAACTTTAGAAAACTGTGCACGGTTTTATGACAAAGCTGTTTTTATTTCCCCTTTCATATTTTATTGAGGATATTAATAGTGCCGTATGTGGTAACACTGTTTCATCTATGTACATCTAATACAGTTTTTGCAGACCGTTCTTTTCTTCCTGTTCATCAAAGTTAGACTCAAGCCCATATGCTTTCACTGCACTTTTCTTCAATTAAATCGAAATAAATCACCGCTATGGCTCCAACAAAAGCAGCGCTCATCACTTTTTGTGCACCAGTAAATTCATTTCTGTGCAGAGTCGAAGAAAAAAAATGTATTTGTTTAACAGAACAAGAACTTAGTTTTAACCTAAAGGCATCCATTTGTGTAAAAACTTTAATAATAGAAAAAATGACTGACATCTTCGATTGCATCTTGGCTAATTAAATGAAAATGGCTTTGGGAATGTTTTATTTAGGAAAAACATATGCTTACTCTCCGGTATCCTCCAGGAGAAGAATCAATCATGTCTATACTGGAGGCGGCGCTGAGGATTTGGCCGTTGCAGATGGCATGTGGAATGTAGACGTTCCCATCCACACAGCACTCGATAAACTCCATGTTGTTTTCTGTCAGAGTTCCCGTCTTATCAGTGAACACATACTCCACCTGGGAGGCAGACGCACAGATATTTACACATGGATAGTTGAAGCAAATGAAAGCTTGCCCAAGTTACACACCTGCCCGAGTTCTTCATTCAAATCAGAAGTGTTGACCTGCGCTCCCTCCCCCAGCTCCTCGTCAAACATGTCCTCATCCCATGTAATGAAATAGGAGCCAAGGAACTTCTGCATCTCTACAGTCACGTACATGGACACGGGGATGATGTAGTTAAACAGCACCATGAACGCCAGGAAGTCTGTGAATGCTCGGATGACCTGAGGAAAATAAGAACAACTATTAAACATGTTGCTTTAGGTTGAATGAGTGGAAAGATGTCAGGTGTTTCTGTTAGAATCAACGTGAGGCAAACAATGTTGTTTAGGGTAGTGGCATGGGAACTACTGGAGCAAGAACCAGAGATGGCCGACATTAAAGCTCCTTTATCCCATTTTCAAACCACAAAAAGAAGTAAGTTTTAACTGGTTCCTAGCTCCCAAACCCTTAGAAACGTTGCCAGTATTCAAATGCAGGCATTTTAGGCACATGTACAGCTTAAGAGCAGCTTCAGACAGCTTTCTTCTGGGTTTGTCATCGATAAAGTACACGTCTGTGCAATCCCTCAGTCGTCCAGGTATGATCCACAGTAAAAGAAAAAGTAGTTTAAGTTAGTGAAACTAGTTTGTTTCTGTTATTTTCAGTGTATTTAGCTAACCTTCAGACACATATAAGGCAGTGTCCATCAGTGATCTGATCAGAACTGAAGAAGCAGCTTGGATGTGCAG
The DNA here is from genome assembly GCA_019594935.1 of Periophthalmus modestus. NCBI lineage: Eukaryota > Metazoa > Chordata > Actinopteri > Gobiiformes > Gobiidae > Periophthalmus > Periophthalmus modestus. The sequence continues at coordinate 25,720,117 of JAIEZT010000009.1, read as the reverse complement.
CGAAACATCTTCATATAAATAACTTTTTTGTCCAGTTGACATAATTTAATTTTTCTTTTATTATCAATAAAAAAGTTCATAATTATATATGCAGAAATAGTAAGCAGTCTGACTATTTAAACCAAACCCCACCTTTACCAGGACAAGGATGCACAGGATTTGGAATAGGCTTTTAGGTCATGTTTGTGTTGGGTGTGTGTTTTAGCCAAAAAGTCAAAGAGAACAGACTAAAAAGTTTGAAATGGGATAATGATGATATATCAACAGGGCACAAATTAGAGCTGCAGAGTGGGGGCCTTAAGGAAGAATAGACCTTAAAGTAGCTCTGCTTGTGTACAAGTCTCTCCATGGCCTAGCACCAAAGTACATCTCCCACATGTTAGTGCCACATGAACCATCTCACACTCTGGGCACCAGCAGGTGCAGCTAAAACCTGGAACCTGATGTGAGACAGGCCTCTACTTTGACAATGTTTAAATCCAGGCTCAAAGCAGTTCTGATTAGCTGTTTTTATTCTGCACTCTTCTCTTTTCATGTTAATTTTATGATTATTTCTGATTATTTATGTTTTGATTTGTTGTATTGTGGTTTTAATGTCTTCTTTATTCCACACATAAAGCACTTTGAATTGCTTTGTGTACGGACTGCACTATACAAACTTGCCTTGCCAAGAATGTATAGATGAAGTGAAAAGGGACATAAAGTTATTTACTATGACTGAAGGCAATGCTAGAAATATGATTAGCTGAGAACATTTTAAGAATATAAAATAGTGTAAATACCACATGTCTCTGCCGCTCGTGCTCTGTCCGATGGTTGTACCAGGGTTCATCTCTGTCAGGTGACCACTGCCAGGCATACTTCAAAACTGTGTTGATTACTGCTTTACTTATTAAGATGCACAAATACACAACAAGGAAAGCATTCATGGACCTGCAGCGAGAAGACGCAAAGGTCAAGAAAACAGACCGCCGCTATAATGGAAGATCAATTTACACACAAAGAGAATTGATCGTACTTTTCAACAGCTGAGCGCTTTTGAGATTTGGACTGGTAGTTTAGTGCCATCTTAGTCTCCATACCAGTGTAGACTGCAACAGCTGAAGGTAAAAAAATTAAACAAAACATGAATTTACACTGTATATATATATTTCACTATATGGTAGAGATAGACCGATCAGGCTGATATTTGGACTTTTTAGTATATTGGCTATTGGCCTTAAATAGCCACCACAGGCCGATATTTAGTTTTCAGTGACCTGCAGCCCAAAAATACCCACAGAGCTTTATTTGAACACTTAAGTACAAAGGGACAACTTGTGACTTGTTTAAAATGTGACTACACAACTCTCTTATGGGTTTGTGATGAAAAATGGGCTGTGGGTGAGTTGTCAGTGAATTAAAATTGCATCATTTGGGGAAAATAATCTAAATGGTTCCTACATATTGCCCTAAAAATATCAACAAAGCCATCGGCCATCAGTTTCTCAGGATTCTAAACAATCGGTACAGCCCATGAAAAAAACAAAACATATCGATCGATCTCTACTATAAAAGGTGAAATAAATTGTCCATTACTACCATAAATATGTTGTGTGTTTTTCAGTGTTGCTCCTCTAAGAAGTAGATTTTCTGCTCCAAGTGGTCTACAAGGTTAAAAGAATAGTTTAGTTGTTATCTCAGTACAACGATGTAATCACTGAGCACAAAACGCACCTCGCCACCGGCTCCTCTTTGTCCTTGTAGATATTGATGCGTCCCACGAATCTACAGAACAGTGAACTTCAATTAGGAAAATGGCCATAGTGGAGGAGCATGTAATATGTCTGATGGGTGTACAAAGGTGCATTAACGATGGCATGTCACACTCACTTGTAGAGGTCAGGCTGCGGTTGTTCACATTCAATAGTGGCATGTAGAGAATCCACCTCCTGCTCAGTTCTAAAGGCCATGGTATCTGGTACAGCATAATAGGTCTGGAGGAAGAGGAGGAGAAGGACAACAGAGAAAATGTCAGACTTCAGCCACTAATGAGAGCAGGGTTCACCGGACTCCTCAGAACGGCCCCCAGCAGCTAGGCTAAATGACTGGGAGAAGACGGGAGGCAAGACTGAGAGCTGCCTGCAACACCAGACGACATGCAGCGAGGATGGCCACATTGGGGGGTGAAGGGGTGGGGAGGAGGAGGGGAGCGGGGGGAGCGGGGATGAAGGGGTGAAGGGGTGGGGGGTGGAGGACGGGGGGGCCGGGTGCAATTGCGGAGGCGTCTGCAGCGACAGTGGACTAGCCAGGCGTACAGTTGAGTGTGTGATGGTGATGGATATTGACAGACAAAAGACATCTACATGCTTCTTTGTGTATTATTACTGAAAACATTGTTACTATGACTTGATGACATGGTTTATTATAATAAATTATAATTGATTTCAAATAAGTTAGAAATCACAGACCTCCAATTATTGAAAAAAAAAAAAAATCATACGCATGTTAAGGCATACATTTACATTTCAATTGAATTCATGTTTATTCCAACCCCATTATTAAAAACAGACAAATACAGACCACATGCTGCAGGAGTTGGCAAACCGTATTGCGATTTTTTAGTGACACAGACAACACCAGACGACATGCAGCGAGGATTTCTGAACTTTTCAAAAAATAAATCTAACAAGGAAACATATCCTGAAATGTTTTTATATGCATTTCAAATTATGTTCCAAATGTGGTGAAATTAAATGTTGTGAAATGATGTTCTGGCACCTTATGACTGGACTCTCCATCCAGACTTGCTGTTGTGACGTAGCAGGTCCCATCATGGTGACTGGAGGAGAGAAGGATGAGGTCACATGGGAACGTCTCATCCTCCCTCACCATGACCACATCCCCCACCTGGAAGACCAACAACAGCCAAATAAAAATAGCATAATAGCTTTAACATCAATAATAAATGAGCAGTGCCACCAGTAGATATTGCAGTCAACACAGTCAAAACCTACTCATTCTTTCATTTTCCCTTTTTTTTCAAAAGGATTGTGAAGTTGCATAACGGATTATGAGGGTGCAGCAGCTTTAGCTGGGTTAAATCTCATCTCCACGGTGACCAAACACATGACACACACTCTGATTTTGCATGATTAATATATTCATCATTATTCCTGCTCCGTATCCTATCCTAATCCCTTCCGTTTGATCTCAGGTACTGAGAAACCGCGGTACACAAAATGACAAGGAAGAAGAAAAACAGGACATATTTTAATCTAAAAGAAGAGGGGGAAAAGCACAGCTACAGCAACCTGCACTAACCCCAGCATCACAGCGTGCTCATTTGACTGAAGCAGCAGACGCAGCAGAATCTAGTGTACCTGGACCTATTAAACGGCACAGACACAAAACTAACCTAAAATGGACCCTATCTATACATCTGCATAAGAGCTGAGTCAGAAACTTACATTATGCATTCTCACAACAAGCCCAGTTTCATTCATGGAATTTTAATATGAAAATGACTACAGTGTCCTCCGATGAGAGGAAAGTAACTACAGCAGACGGAGTCTCATACAACATTGGACCACACAAGAAACTCCATACTGCCAAAGAGGCGGCAGTGCCTGGTGGTGTATGATTTAAATACATTTATAAATATTCACCATTCATCTCTAGAAGAACCATGGCACACACCATAAAAACAATAAAATTGTGGTTTTATGCAATACAAATCCAGAGGATTATCACTGAGCATTTTCAAGTATTAGACCGAGCCAATGGCCATGCTCTGATTTGTGTTGCATCAGAATGACATAAGAGCGCATCAGTGGATGATGACAGAACATTCAAATTTATGAAACACATCAGTCCCTGTATGTGCCCTGGAACTCAGCAAACCCCACAGGATACTCTCTCCTCTCCCACAGTTCTGGGGCAATTAATTGGTGGAAAAGCACAGGAAAGGCCGGAAAAAGGGAAAAACAAAGTTGAAGCGGGCCGCAGAGAGCTGCGTATGTGAGGGTTATAGAAGTGTGAGTTTAGCCGTGTTGCTTTGTGGCCCCAGGTGCTGTGGCGCTCTAATGAGGCCAGTCTTACCCGAAGCTTGTGGCTCTGTGTCCTCACCACCTTCCCCTGCTGCACCACGTTCACTGGACATTCATTTATCGAGCAGTCCGCCTTGTGTCTCAGCCAGTCCTCGTAGCCCTGAGAGAGTTGGAGCGGGAGAGCGAATTAGTGAAGAAGAACAAAAGACAAAATGAGAGTATAGATTATTGCATCTGTGAATGAGGCCAAGGCGCAGTCAAATATCAGGGGGAGAGGTGAAAGTCATAGGCTATAATTAACTAGGATTGCACTTCATGAGTTTAGCGGCCGCTTCCTGGATTTGTAGCCGATATGCCAGGTTTTAGATTTATGTCCAGGGAAAACTCAGGCTTCCTTAGCCAGAACAGATCCATCTATCACCCACAGTGGGCCATCCCTCAGTACGGGACGGGCAAGAGGATATGCATGTCCCAGGGGCACGGGACGCTCAGCGAGAGTGATTAACAGAGGAGACTATTCATTATCATATTTCTCACATCACCAGACAGATTCAATGGCATGTCCTTTGGCTTGGGAGAGGAATGTGTATACGCGGATAATAGAGCGACCCGCTGATGGACCGCAGAGTGTGTTTGGAGATGGGAAGAGAATGAGGCAGAACGAGAAATATTTTCCGGGAAACGTGAGCGCATTTGTGTGTGTCCTACCTGTTTTATGGCGGTGACAGTGATAACAAAGAAGAGGGGCAGGCCGCTAGTGATGGGGCTGGTGGGGGTGTCGATGATGAGCTGCAGGGTACAGAGAAGAAGAGTGGAAGAGGGTTACAGAGGGAGGGTAAGGAAAGGGAAAAAGAAGACAAATACACAATAATTAGTACGATACATCCAAGAGAGACATAATTACATTATAAAGATGGGGGCAATTACTGACTTTTTAACCCTTAATATAAATGTAGCTATAGTATTAAGAACTAGTTTTTAATTTTAAATATGAAACAACAATGAAGGATGTTAATGTTTTTATAAACTAGCGATGGAGTGATATCAATACTGGTATCAAATATCAGTGCCGATACTGAAAAATTAGCTGGATCGGGTATCGATTCCATAATGTCGGTGAAGCCAACATCCTGGTTGGGTCTTTAACTGGATGTAATAGAATTATTTACAGGCCGCTTTTGTCCAAGAACATTTCATATGTTTGAACCTTTATTCATGGTTCTGTAGTTATTTGAAGGATGAATAACTGTTACGTAACACAGTTGGGTCTCGTGTGTAATACGTTAACTGTGTTTTAAGGAAATAAGTGCCACTTTCTGTCCCTACACTGGTATCGGTTGATATCAGGTAACGACAGATATTTAAAGTCAAAGTATCAATATCGGTATCAGAACTGAAAAAGCTGGATCAGTGCATCCCTAATTCAGACCTTATAATATTTAAATAATTGACTGAATACATACCTGGACCAGAAATATGACCAAGAAGTAGAAGTTTGCTATTCTTCTAAACTGCTCAAACAGGTTTTTGGGGATGAAGTTCCAGAAAGTATACTGTAAGACAGAAAGTACAATTAGAAAGTGAAGTGAAGTTTACCTTAATACAGAGTTGGACTGATAAAGGTTTAAATAGCAGTAGTTTGTGGGGCATCACCTTGGAGGAGACTATGCGGTTGTCGGGGTAACGCTGAGGGATGTAGGCCTCGGCTCCTGGTGGGGGTTCTTTGTGCCCGATGTACACCGTCCGACTGTCCACCCAGTTCTCCTCCCCCACACACTGCAGGATCAGATATAAATAGCATTACAGGTAGCAATAAAATGGGTTAACACATTCTTCATCCAGGGGAGCTTGTTGTGTGCCTATAACCTAGATATTATGATCATTAGCCCACTATTTCTACAATGATTGAATCATTATGGATATTTTTCTAGTGCAACCAAGTAGAAAATGGCACATATTATGAAAGGGCACAGACTGAAGGATAAGTACATGTTGATGTGTGGAGGCGGAAGCAGCTCTGAGTCACACAAGAGCAGATTTGTCATTTTTCTTTTTAGCTCTTCCAGGACCTGCCTGCAGTCTGTATTTTTTATTTTGTCTATTCAGAGACTTGGAAATAAAATAATAGAGCATATTGAATTATATGTTCAGAGTTTTCCATCTTCGCTCATCTCTTACCTGCACAATATTAGTACTAAGTGCCTCCTCAGGGATAAGAAGTGCATTCTGGGAGTTCAGCACTGCAAATATTTTTTCAAGGTGTCCTTCATTAGAGTGTACTGTGGTGGGATGTGAGCGCTTGGGACTCAAGGGACCCCAAAATCTGTCTATTAGTTTTATTCTGGCATTTTCCAGAACTGTCATATTCCAGTTTAAGTGGAAATAATATTCTGACACTAAGCAATGCAAATGTGTTGGTGATCACCAGCAGAAACAAGCACTTCAGAACACCAAACTGCTTTAAATGTCCTCCACATTTTGGCTGGGGCGGAGTATACAAATGCCAGGACCTTAAATGCATTTGGGCCAAGCAATCAAACCCCCAAACTAGTGCCCTACTTTGAGATTAAAAGAGAACAAATCAATGCATCTTTTGGGAAATCTAATAACCTACGCAAGTGTGGCCAAACATAGTAACAGTGATTAACAGGCAGTTGGCACTAGAGCAGAAATAGACACATGCAGCCAACAACGTCAACAGGCCGGAGACCCTCCAAAACACCAGAGGACTGGCACGGCACCGGGGATACACTGAAATGAGAGATGGAAAATGATGAAGGGACTAGAGGATTTAGGAAACAACAGATATCCCACAGATTAAAATGACACTACTGCTCAGGAACAAAACAAAGTCAATATGAACTACCAATATGATTAGTGCAGTATGAGCAGTGAATTGTATATATATCTGTGATATATATATCTATCTGTGATATATATTTATATATTTTATTTTATTTTATTTTTTTTTTTTTTTATTTTTTTTTTGTATTTATTTATTTATTTATTTTTGTCCAATACTAGCTGGTATTCAGTAATTACAGGTGTTTTAATTGCTACAGAAATACCTAGATTGTAAAAAATGTAATACTAAAACTAGTAGTGGGACTAGATACTTAAAACCACATAAGTCGGACAATAAAACTATAATAGAACTAGGAGTAACTACTATTGTTTAGAGATTAAAAACCTTAGTATCAAAATTGACTTTGAAATTTTAATATTGTGACAAAACTATAAAACATTCATTTTTGCAGCAGCATCACCTGCTCCCTTTTAATGTTTTTTTCTTTATTTTTTATACTTTCTACATTTTAAATACAGAAGACATCAAATATATAAAGTAAGCTATATTTTACATATATATTCAAATCCTCCAAATAGCCACCTTGCTTCATATTGTTTATGTCTTTCGTATGCATCTAAAATGTATAAAGTAGTAAAAATAAAGAAAAAAAAAAAACACTGAATGAGAGAGTGTGTCCAAACTTGAACTGGTGCAAAGTGTAAGTTTTGAATCTCTACTTTTAAAACAATAGATACATAAATGTCTCCTTCTTTACTGCCATGAGTCAATGCATGCATAGTTTTGGCCTTTTTGGCAGAGATCGTGATATGACTTCATCCCCGCACCTGTTATTCCACAGATCTGTCGTCAGCAGATTCTGATCCTGTCATATTCTTGGTAGTTCTATTTCCTCCTCATTGTTCCTTGTATCTTTGGGCTGAGCGTGTCTCACTCTGCAGCGTGACAGCGGAGGACAGAGATAGAGAACGACGTGGAGAGATTTCATTGTGGGCTCTAGTTATCTGATCATTAATCCCCACTGATCCGTATCCAGCCCAGTTCCACAGTTCCCTCTTCACTGCTCGGCTCCATCAGACAAAGTGGCTGGCTGGTCGGTTGCGGGACCCGAAAGCTTTGTCTTTATTAACAGAAAAAAGAGCTTTGGGCAATGAGACTACTCTTACATCATCATTAATCTTCAACAGGAGATGACAGGCCTGTGTAGGGATTTGGTAACACTAAATATCGGACCACTAGTACATAGATTTTTGCCACTGTACAGAGCTTAAGGCTGATTCCAACAGTGAGTCAAAGTTAGGTGTTGAGATTGTGCCAATGTAATAACCTTCAGGAAAAGTTGCTCTTAGCACTTTTCCAAACGCTGCTGTGATTGGCTGACCACTGACTGATCGTTCGCTTGTTTCAGTCGCGCGTGGCTGGAGCCTATCATTGTGGACCGTGGCCAGGTAGTTGGGAGGGTGATACGGGGACGACTCACTATACACTCACAGCAGGGCTAAAAATAAATGTACTGATTCATTTGATTTGTTTGAATGACGGGAGAAACTAACTTCACAAGTCAGCACAACCACAGTCTTCTTGCAGGGGTGGCACCATGTATTTTTGGTTGGAGGAGCTAAGGAGGTGCTAAGGTATTCAATGTAGGTCCTCGCTTAATATGATAATTTAGAGCCTTTTAACAATGGAACGTACCCCTTTCCCCCATCATGTTATAATGTTATGTTATAAATCCTAATATGGATTTTTTTGTTTTTGTAGTCTCATTATAAACACTCACATTTTTTGTCAAAACTGAATGTCCAATGAAAATGAGGCAGAACCCGTTAAGGAGTATTTCATTTCAATGTAAGTTTGAGTATTGATTATAGGGCTGGGCCATATGGGAAAAAATAGATTTTTTCCCCTCATATTGATCGATCTTGATTGTTGATTCAATTTTATTTAGACTATTCAAAAACAAAATTTTAAAAAAATGGCTCTTAGTATTGAGTCCATGAACTGCAAAACATTATAAACTTTAAATCACTGCCATTTAACACAAAAATAAACTTTTTCCCCCCTCCAGAGTTAGGGCTCTGCTCCAAACCACATGAAGTTAATATGATAAACTGAGATTCAGGAGCAGGGCCACATCTCAGCTTCCTCCTGCTCCTCTCCAGTGAACAACAGCTCACCTCAACCACACCTCTAATTACCCACAAGCCCTATTTATCCAAGCCTATCCCGGTAACACAGTCTGTCTCTGCTCTCTTGACCCTTCCCTCCCACCCCGTGTCTCTTTTTCATCTCTCAGCGCAAAGACCTCACCATCTACAGAGCGGCAGGAAGCGGGGGGTGTCCTGAATCAGCGGGGCTAACCTCCTGAAACAGAACCCCCATCCTGAGTCTCTACAGCCTCCATGTCTATCCATACCATTGTTGTGGCATGGTCCTTGCAAGTGAAACGCTTTAACTGAGAGATTCTAAAACCCAACTATATGACAGACAATTAGACATGACTAATTCACAATTTAATTCAATTTCTCTCAATCTTTCAATTAACTGCCCAGCCCTAACTGATTACTATATTGATTTTTGATCATTTTGACCATGTTGCATCAAACAGGTAGAAACAAGTATTCATTGTACACTGAACTATAAGAGTACTATAAGGGAGTTTTTTGTGTTTACTACTTTGTACATTTTAGATACATACAGTAGACGTCAAGTACATGAAGCAAGATACATGGAATTAACAAAGAAAAAAGTTACATGACTATACTAAATAATTTTTTTTGTGTATATTCAAATCTTCAAAGTAGCCAGTTGCTTTGTCAAAAAATATTTAGTATTATTTAATTATTTTTTTGTCTGCTATATAATTCCATATATCTTGCTTCATATATTTGATGTCTTCTGTATGTAACTAAAATGTAGAAAGTAGTAAAAATAAAGGGGGGAAAAAAAAAAACACTGAGGGAATGAATGAAAGGTTATGTCCAGACTTTTGACTGGTAGTATAATCCGACATGCTATAGCCGTGTACATCAGGGGTGGTCCTTCCTGTTTCAAACACATAATAAAATTAACCAGTGTCATTATAGGAGCCTGATTAAATGGTTTGTGTTTCATCCCATCTCCTGTCTCTGTGCCCTGGACACACATTGGCCATGTTGAGCTGTCCCCCTCATTAACCCGCAGATCAAGTTCCTCTGACTGAGCTCTTCCTTAATGAACTACTCATGGACGGGGCCGAAATGTAATTACACAACACACAGACACGAGACAGGCCGCGGCAGCAGATGTTAGACCCTCCGAGAACAGTTTTAGTTATGAAAGCTCTTTAACAGGTAGGCACCATTACATAATGAGAACTTTTACACTTCATTACACTTTGGGAAGCTGGCAAATGTTTAACCTTTGAAGGGGTAGTTTTGTAACGACCATAATTCCATCTAGAGATCGATTGATATGGGTTTTTCCATGGCTGATAGTGATAACGAGTGTTTGGGATTCAGGGAAACTGACGCCAGTGAGCTCTGCTCATAATTTTGGGCCGACATGTAGGGCAGATTTGGATAATTTTAGCCAAATCGACTCTGAATTTAGTACAAACTGATCCACGGCCTTGTCTTACTACAAGCTAAAGAGAGCAGTGTAGTCACATTTTTGCAAAGCCCTCTCTGGAACGACATGTTCAAATAAAGCTATGTTCTTCATGCATATGGAGGTAGGTGGTCGGCCAAACAAAATATTGGCCTCTGCTGGAGATTTAAGGCTGACAGCTGATACGCTAAAAACTGCAAAGAATTCCATCATCCATCAAATGATCCCATTGAGCACCGATGTGTTGTAAAAAATAAAAGTCCAGCATTTAAAATAAAATATAAAAAATACTTCCATGCCTTGTTTCCAGTGTAAAGCTTGGCAAAATGAGAATGGTTAAGGAAGGGCATCCATCCAGTCTTAAACCTAACCAACATGGCCCTGGACACTAAAAGCTCCTAATTGCAGCTATGGCGTCAGAAGGGTAATACAAAGTCATTTTGTATAATTTCTTTAAATTGGTAGTCAATCCAAATTCAGTTTTTAAGTTTGATGTATGTACTCTGTTAATGCACTTCAACATCCAGTACTACTCTATTAATCACAATAACAATACACCATCTAGCAAGGCAAAAGAAATTACAATTTGTCCCAAGTCCAAAGGAATATATAAGACATTCACAGGGCCAAATTCAAAAAGCAATTTGACAATACACTTTTGCTTTGCCAGTAATACAGAATATGAACTGCACCATTTTCTATAAAAGTCTGGAAGGCTGGGTCTAGGCCAGGGCTAATCTGTTACACTTTGGAGACACGCCAAAAAAAAAAAAAAAAAAAAAAAACACTGCAATATTTATTCAGCAAACATTAAGTCTTGGAAGATGACTACATTGTGGGGTCTTAGGTGCATTTTTCAAAGCCATGTTATTTATAAGAGACAGCTTACCAAAAACAGCTCAAAACACTGCCACTAATGCCTGCCTCATTTGTATGACAAGTATAGTTTAGACTGGGAAGAACATCAAAGGCAAAGTGCTTTTTTAAGATGAAATTGTTGTGGCCCCAGCGCCGTGTCCCGTTTGACTCGCGGTAACCAACGTTACGTAAGGCTTTAATCCAGCTGTGCTACTTCTCTGCCCTCCCTCCCCTACAACTACCATAATCGTTATCCTCATTTTGCCAACATTTTAACGCTAAATAGCATTCTAATACACTGTTTCATATAGGAGGAATTCTTATAGCGGACCAGTTTATGGACCAGGACTGCAATTAATCAAATTTTTATCAAGATGGAGATTCAATCATTTTTAATTGTCAATCAGCTTGGCTTTTTGTCGTAGCCCTAATATGGACCCATGTTTTCTCCCTGTAACTGGACAGCAGCAGCAGCGGGCTAGGTGTTTTTGTCACCTACACACACCGCCTGCCCACTGGGGCCCCATCACAGAGGGGAGCGAGGACAGGAATAGACTGCCCTTAAACATTTGTAGCAGGAAGCACTAATGTGGCACACAGTAAACCAAAAGATTGTTTCAACTCCAGCCAGAGAGTTGTAAAGTTGCCAAAACCCTCGCTAAGGCTCTTCAGCACTCCCGGCACGCTTCAGATCAAAGATGCCCCGCTATCTTTTACCTATTGAGATTAAGTAAGTATAACAGCTATACAGTTGTAGATAAGAGGAATGTGAGGTGCAGGGTCAAGGGGGGACAGAGAGAGAGGAAGCCAGAGTATGGCACTGCAATGATGGCTATGCAGATGGCAATTGAAATAACAAGTGGCTACTTATAGAGAGTAAAAAGTGAACTGGTTAGCATTTCAAAGCACTATTTTAAATCAACACCGTCGCCCTATGTTAAGTTGACACTGAGCTTTGCAGGTTTAACAGTCTGAGTGACACTAGAAATGTGGTTTGGCAGTCGTAACTGTATAGTAACTTATAGCAACAGGAAACTACATGTATACCAATGATGTCTGGCAGGAAAGCATTAAAAATAAATGGCATTGATTTATATAGGACTGGGCTGTCTTTAGACTTGCACGATATACTGCTACAGATATATACTGCGATAAAAAAAGACTACTGAAACTACTTTATGCCACTGACACAATAACAATAATGCAAGATAATCCTTTTAGACAGTATCATTAAACAGATTGAACCAATAATTTGCCACAAAAGTCACTTATTTAACCTTTTACAGCTCAAAAGTTATGGTATTACAACAAAAAATACTCCAAATCTTCCCATTTTTACAAGGAAACTGCACACATGACAAATATTGAGCCCCAAAATATATTTTTCCAGCTTTTATATATTGAACGATAAGCTGATAAGTCTTATTAAAGATGAGTTAAATGGCTCATATTAATATCCTGAACATAAACAATACTTTTGCTCATTTAGCACAGAAATAACACACATTTCTGAACTATGCTCCACATGCTTTACTAACAGGTTTGACGATAGACTTCTTGATTAAAAAAAACAAGCTGATCATTAACGATTACAAATAGGAAAATTCTATTAAGTACACAGCCCCAGACTTGTGTGGCGCTTTACATACTTAACCAGCATATGAAACCACAATAGTCAATGTCATTATTCATTCACTGCTCAAACTTGGTGGTGGTGGTCGTGGCAACTATCCGAGTAGAAACAACAGGGGCAAACTGAAAAATACATGGTTGGGATTCTGCAACAACCTCTTTTTTATAATTCCAGAGCTAGTTTTCCATATTATTATTATTAGAAGGTTGTTGCTAGCTTTTCTATTACGGTGGAGTCAAAGCTATTTCTGAAAAAAAATGACAGAAGGTCCAGAGCCTACTTCAGATCTCACGCTGACACTATTATTAGACAGAAGAGGGACCAGGAGAGGGGCCTAGATACGCACACATGCACACTCCACTCACACGTGCACTGCTCTATACGGTAAACAAGAGAGTGAGAAGTCTCTAAAGTCAGCAAGTTATTAAAAGAAAGGTACAAAACAGATTTAGGTTACGTTACATAATAACAGCCCATTTAAACATTCACTCTGCAAAACACTGTGACGCAGGACTTCTTACAGAAAGTACTATTTCTGGAAGTATTTGTTCAGAAGCGTGGTGTGCATGTAGTGTGTCGGGCAGAAAAAGAACAGGGATTTTTGCCTTGACTACACAAAATGTCATCCAGAGACAGAGATCACACTTGAAACTAAAAGACTTTATCAAACGCAAATAGACAAATTCACTCCTAGCATATTGGCTGTTGTTTTGCCTGAAGAATCTCTGACTCTATGTTCAGGTACAAGCATGTGTTTTGATTTGGATTTGGGGATGAAAACTGATTTCACCACAAAAAGGGCCAATAAGGTTCCTCATGTAGTATTTTTTACCAGGACAGCGCATTACGGAACATCTTTTTAAATATGCCAGAATTAGACTAGTGTTTTTTGTCTGTAGCACCTAAACCAGGAGTGTCTAAACTATGGCCCAGGGGCCAAATGTGGCCCTCAGACCAGCTTTTATTGACCCTCAGGTCTTTTGCTGAACCGACCCAACTGATCATAAGCAGTACTTTTTACAGCAAATGAAACTATTTCTACCACTATAACCGCAAACATCAGCACTGCGATACAGTGAATGTGTTTCAAGCCTTATTAACACACAGCGGCTCTGTCAAAGCTGTGTGAAAAGCACTGCACTGATCACTGTCTGTGGCCCTCCGCTTTGAATATGTTTTGAGATGTGGCCTGTGACAAAAAGTTTGGGTCCCTCTGCCCTAAACAGTACAGCGAGTGCAAAGTCTGCCTAAAACAGTTGCACTCCCCTTGGCTGAGGACAACTCACCTGACCATCATTTAATATCATGTCCTGACTGCAGTCATCTCTGACCCTCAAGGTAAATATACTTCCGTGCCTGTCCAGGACGACCACTTGTGTGCATTGTATGATGTTATATTCGTCCTTCTCTGTCACTCGTTACAAGAGCAGCTGCTGAGAATATGGCGAGGTTAATGGGGGCTACACAGAAAACCAGAGCCCAAGTGTATATCACCCATCCATCCGATTCCCAATCAATATCCAGATAATTGAATTAATGATTAATCCCTTGCCTGCTTAATCATGCTGCAAAGCTGGACGCAGAGGGAGAAGCCCGGACAGGGAGGTGAGAAACGATGGGTTGAATGTTGAATGACCCTCCTCCACTTTCATCCCGCCTCAGTCGTAGATCTGATTTCCCCTGATATTAGCACTGCTAGAGGATTCGTCAAAGTCCTCATGCACAATGTCTGCTGCAAACGCACACACACATACTACACTAACAATTGTAAAAATATACAGAAATAGCATGTGGTTATCGGGTGCCACATGAGCCAGTTTTGAGGTCATCTTGGGGGTCCCAGGCTGTAGCAGATGTGATCTTACTCCAGACTTTGATGAGGGTTGTCAGTGCCGGTTCCAATAAGACACTTTTTCAGCCTAATTCAGCCGCCCACCAACCAGCTGCTTCCTATCCTGGCAGATCATCAAAGTCAGCCCATTTGGACCACATGGTTTCACTTCTGTAATAGGGCCAGGCAATGATACTTCAAACTAACTTTTAAAACTTAATAATTGTTATTACTGAGACAGGAAAGGCTTTTAGCTGTTTTGCTTTACAAAAATGGAATACACTCCAAGGAAAAGCAAAACTGGATACGCTGGTGACACAATCGCAATTTAATAATCTCTTAACTTTTATACACACACCTGCACCTGTTTTTAATGTTTTATATGGCCTTGTATACTTGTTTGTCTTACTTGTTTTTCTACTTGTATTGTATTTGACCATGAAAAAGAGAGTTCTGAGTGCTCTTACAAGGTTAAATAAAGATAAAGAAAGAAAGCTTATCAATTGTTATTTCAAGCATAAAGTGGTCATTGCAGGCTACATGACATAAAAGTAGTCATTATTTTACCAAAAAAGCCAGTATAACTTCTGCTGAGCCAGTGCAACTTTCTGAAAAGAGAGGCAGTGTATAGATATGTCCAATGAGGAACCGATGCCACGGTAGTTTAGCATGCATTTGCGTTGAGGCCTACAAAAACAACCCAAGTAGGACAGCCAAGTTCATCTCTATGCCCCACATTGGCCAACCATCAGTCCATTTGTAGCCACTGGCAAATTCCCCATTCAACTCCACAATAACATTGCAAAGCCTATAGTCTGTGGCGATTCAAAGCCGTATTGATGTGATCACGGTAACAAACAGAACGCTGCCAACGCATGCTCGTATCTGAAAACCTCATAAAACAAATCAGACATGGCATTATGGGGTAAGAGCTACAGTTGTGTTGACAGACGGGCCCTTACGTATCTGGTGATGATATTCCGTAGACGGCTGAAATCCATCCTCACGACGGTGGCGACAAACCGTGCGCCAGAGACGTTCAAACTCTCCGCAGGTGTGCGTAAACGCTACCTAACATGGACTTTTACGCGTGTATCCATGGCTCCACCACCACTGCCGCCGCCGTGTCCGTGAAAGCGAGGAGTAGTTGCAGTCTCTCTCAGTCAGTCGCCTCTCCTGATTTTCATGGCATCCCTATGAGGAGCCGTGAAGCGACGCACAGCCAGCCCAGCTCCAGGCGCACTCCGGCCGCTGGCTACATTTCAGAAGATCCCTCACCTCGAGTCGAAGCGCTATATCGTGCTGTAACTTGATTTGCTTCTCCACGTGGCCTGTGAGTTTTATTGTGGCTTAAAACGGTGCCTCATGGTGTATGTGTTAACGCGCTGGTCCCTCGGTGGAAGCGGCGGACGTCCACACACTGCGCGCAACCGGAGACGTCGACAGCAGCACGCATGCGCACATTTTCTATGCTCTGATTTGGTTTCTGCTCCATTGGCGCCTTCAGAAACCTCAACAACACAACACTACCCTGCTGTCAGATATACTATGATAGCACTTAATGAGCACGTAAAATGTAATAACCAGGGGATAATGTGCTGAGGATGTGTGTATATAATCTCAATTTTCCTCATCATCTCACTAATACCTCATTTCATCTTTGTGAATGTGCAAATTCCAAGCATTTAGCATCACCTTTATATAGGGTTGGCTTTATTAATGAATGTCTTACTTAAAGCAAAGCAAATGAATGTAAAGGTTAACCTACACAAGTGTTTACCAGCCCTTTTCAGTACTAACATTTGCAATAGTGTACCGTATATTTAACCTTTAAGTATATTTAGACAGCAGCATTTGACATGTTCTAAATGTCAGACACCCCTCATCACTACACAGCTCCAGCCCGTCATGTGATCTGACTGAATCCTCTCATCTGGTCCCTACACAGGCTGTTTATGCATATTACATAACTGCTGTGCACAAAATCTCTCAGAATCCTATATCAAAGCACAGATATCACAAGACTAATCTGGTGTAACTAAATGCAACGGTTAATTTGGAAAAAACAGATTATCCAAACTTGTAAAACATCTGTCAGGGGAAGGAGAGTGTGTTTATCTTTAGCTTAGGCATTTCATTTGTGGACATATGACATTCAATTAGCAGACACCATTAATAATAGATGAAGGATGAAGCACTTTCAGACCTGACTTGATAATGCACATAGGGGCTGTTTACATCTCCGCTCTATCCTGTATGCACTAGTGGTTAATGCAGAGGGCTCTAGGGCAGACATCACAGACTTATTTGAACCTAGAAGAAAATAAACTATTGTTGACAGATGGTAGTACTGGCCAGTGCTGAATGTGTTGCAAAGGTTGATGTTTTTCTGCTCATGATTATAGCTGGATGGTTATTGCTGTGG
The DNA here is from genome assembly GCA_019594935.1 of Periophthalmus modestus. NCBI lineage: Eukaryota > Metazoa > Chordata > Actinopteri > Gobiiformes > Gobiidae > Periophthalmus > Periophthalmus modestus. Next base: position 25,702,948 of record JAIEZT010000009.1, on the reverse strand, counting down.
AAGAACTGGGTCATTGTTGACTGCCTCCTTCTGTTTCAGTGTGGGTGAAGGCAGCTGGATATGGGACACACACTTTTGTTTTCTCACACTGCCTTTTTGATCCAGTTGCTTTAAACATTCTTGGATATTATGAAATGAGTGAATATTAAACACATAGGGCTACATCTAACCCATTGTATGCCACAGTTGATCCTTCACGAAACATTTTGCAAAATATCCACTTATATCTTACATGTCTGTAATCACATAGAGGAATAACTTGTTCTGTGTAAATAGTGTATCGACGCTCATGTATGGATCCCACAAGACCATCAGATTACTAGAGAACAGACTAGAGCTATAGCTAAACAAGTAATAAATAATGTTGATTGATGAAATGCACTATTTCCAAGACATTCTTTACAAACCATCATTTGTTTTTTATTATTTTTAAGGTTAAACTTGGTGCAGTTGGTGTCCTCCCTCCTTAAAGACCTGAAAGGCTATTTGCTTAGCAGCATGTTCCATAGAGTAGTAGCTTGTTTTACTGCATCTGGCTCATGTTTTGTGTATTTATCACAGCTCCTGTTGCAGAGTGTGTAGCTGACTGTGTACTATTGTCAGCACAAACACTAGATCCTATTGCGCTGCACATGTGTATTCTGAATGTATCAACTGACCATTGCAGGGACAGAATGAGGCTGGGACAGAGTAAAGAAGCTGACATCATGACATTTAAAATATAGTCTTTAGTACTGAGTGTAAAGTATATTCAAACGGTCTGCTGCTTTTCACAGTTTTCAGTGTAAAGGGTCTACCCATGGGACTACTGAAGCTTTAACCTACTGCTATTACGGTTATAATGGGCTATACTTTGCAGGTGTTCTAGAAGAAATGCACTTGGTCCAGAAGTGTAGGTGTGCAGACTCATGTGGAGCGGTTTACACACTTATATTTAGTGTGCCATATGTGCCAGTTTGGTGGTGGCTTGTGTTAAAGCTGCACTATGTGACTTTTCTGGAGGACAGTCACCTGCTTGTCATCATGGCTACTGCTGGGTTTGTATGTTCCACAAAAGAAATGGAATAAATTCAAAATAACTTTAATGTGGAACACTCTGGCAAAACAATAATCTCCATGAAGACAGGAAGGAAAGTCACACCTTAAAGTGCGTTTGACCCCACCTCATACAGGACAGGAGTGTGCCAAGATGTACCACACACTTTCTGAACATCTCCCTACTTCTTTTGAGCGTCATGTTGTTGTTTTCTTAATGGAAATCACATATTATTATTGGTAATTACAAGCAAACATGACAGATTATTGCAGAAATGCTCATTTTCATCTGTTGTCCTCTGCATTTAACACAGACTATTACAAAACATTACAAAATAAACAGCACACAAGGTCCTTTAGAAGTGCTCTCAGACATCCACTGTTTAAGACCCCCATCTGAAAGTGGGCAATGGACATTATTATTCTCAGAGGAGGCTACTTCTGTTATTATTATTTGTATTATTAGTAGTATTTGTCAAAATGTGATTCTCACATATTTCTCATTGAAAACATTGTTACTTCCTGCACAGCTGCACATCTCCCACCAATCTCCATCACCAAGACAAAACAAAGAAACTTATACATTTTATTCACAGGTTTAGAGGATTTACTAAAGAAGAAATGTGCGATTCTTAGTAGAGATGCTGTTTTAGAAGCTGGAAAGATGTCAGAGCACTGCAGAAAGACTGTGGCGCCATCTAGTGTTGAGTCTGGAGAAACACAACGCGCGCTGCTTGACGCACGCGGTTATTTCAGCTCAGGAGTCAGGGCGCTGTTGGTGTAGATTCAGGTAATTTGGAAGCTAATTAATTGCTTTGATTGGTTTAAATTGGAGGGCCACTGCAGTATGAGTTTAGCCTCTATCACGCCAAAACAAACGTAACAGAAGGCACCAATTAGGCTTATAGTGTTTAGTCTACAATTAATTATTAATTATAGCAAGACGATTGAACAGCTGTATTAGACTGATTTGCTGTTACTTGAGTGGATTTGTTTTGGAGTGTGTAAACTCACACTGATGCTGTGTGTTTGCGCTACAGGTGCGCAGTGACAGCCCGCGGCGCAGAGGTGCACAGTGGGAGTACGCAGTGAACATTCCCCAGGACGCCAGCGCCTATATGCGTAAATATAATAGGTGTGTTTTTCTCGTCTCTGGTGCGAGTGTGCGTCACATGTCTCTTTTCACCGTGCCCACCGCGCCTGCCAAGAGAAGGGCTTAAACCTGCGTCTGGAGATGGGGAGCTGTGGAGATCCCAGGGAACGTATGCTTGGCACCGTGAAATAGGATTTGGGAAGGGGCCGAAGCAATGAAGCGAGAGGCAGAAGAGCAACTGCCAAGTGCTCTCTACGGATTTGGTGCCCCCCTCCTCACCCCATAAACATATTCATATGTGTAGACGGGGCGGAAAAGTGAGAGGATTGTGGGTAGGAAGGCAAAGAAAAGGGAAAAGTATTATGGGGAAGGGTATTTGGAGTAGTGAAGTCTGATGCAGTGACCTGAACATGTGTCAAACTTAAACAGCTGTGTAATCCAGGTGCAAAACTATAGTGCCAACACGAGCTTGTATGTGAGACGTTTATTCCAGGTAAAATGAAATACAGCAGAGTAAATACAAGGACAATACAAGGACATGAGGCCAGCACACACATACAAAACAACACCACAAAGCAAAATATCATCTTAAATGTAATCTCACAAACATTTGAACAGAATACAGAGTTAAAATGTCCCTCTAGAAGTGAAGAAGAACTGCTCAAGCCCTGAGTGACAAAGAAAATGTTCTTTGATGTGCTTTTTGGTGCTTAAAAAACTGTTAGAAAAATAAATAAGAGATGCAACATGAAAAAAAAAATATACAAATGTGTCTGTCCTTTTCAGTTATATTCAAACAGACACAAAAGGCCTGTAAGTACCTATAAGTTTGTTCTAATGTCACACAGAACAGTAGCCTGGTAAGTTTAGGTGTAAAAAATGCAAAGGTAAAAGAAGAAAAAATGAACTTTAAAGGGAATGTTTACAGTTATTGGTTTGGAGTAACGGACCGGTTTTAAGCATCAGTATAACAGGATGATATAAAATGAAATGAACAAGTAACTGAGTAAATCTTAAAATATTGAGTTTGAAAAATGGCATGAAAATTTACTGCAGGAATTAAAATACCAGTTATGACGACTGAATGAGACTGATTATAGACTGCTTTGAAATTAACTGCTGAATACTGTATTTGCAAAGGAATGAAATATACAAACACATATAAGTGTTTCTAAATCAGTAAATTAGTTACAGCCGACATTCATTTGTAAAAAGAAAATCTAAAAGAAGATCTGGAATGAAAAATATATATATAAATCTGATCTTAAACTCTTTCCTTCACCCTGTGCCATACATGTGCCCTATGCAGATTCCTGCTCAAACGATTTCTTCCTCCCCCTTTTCTTACCTGGGTACAAAGGGAAGGACTTGTGCAATTTGGCCATTACTCATATTATTGGTGGTGGCTGCAAACCGAGCTTGGCTCCATTCCTCGGGGGTAATTGGAAACTGCAGGTGTGAGAGGGCACATTAGCATACACAAGCCTTGCACAGCATTCAGCCTGAGCCCTAATGGCAGCGTGAAAAATACATCTATCACGCTAATGCCCAAGAGATGGATGTGTACTTAAGTTGCGCTGCGGAGACCAGTCAGAAAATGTGAATCGCCTGTGGAGTTCGTGGGCACTATTTTTTAAGGGTGTATTTGTGTTTATCAGAGACTTGGAGAGTGCAGCACAGACACAAAAAGTGGCGTAGAGCAGATGTTGTGCAGTGTGTCAGATTAGGTAGGCCTGGACCATATGCTACCTGGACGAGGGCAGGTGGATTCTGTGAAACGCAGAATACTTTAACTTTGCCGTGCCCTGTGCGGCATACAGCAGGCGCAGCATATTTTCAGCATCTGTTTGCAAATGTGTCCTCAACAGCCAAAACTGCGCAGTAATGCTTCAGCTAAAATAAATCAATAAAACCTGTAATAGATAGACACATACATGGGAATAACACAAAAAGTCTGGAGGTACAATTAAATATATGAAGTACAAATAATATTTCACATACTTACAATTATTATTATGCGAGAAAGCTAATGTCCATACAGGCTAAATCAGAAGTAAGGCAGCAATTATTGATTATTCAGTGTATCTAAAGTGTTATAATTAAGTATGTTATGTTTATTCAGGGAGGACATGAACACATGGGCCAATCAAAATGGATGTTGAGAACCAATTTTGTATTACACTGGATCCAGTTATATAATTCTACAGGTTTTGTCCCTACACCTATAAAACACAGTGTCATGTGACCAAACTCGGTTGTTAATAACAAATAATAAACTAATATTTATTATACTCACAGAAAATGAGCAGGAGGGTCTGGCCACTATTGCTTATATATTCAGTGTAATTTAAAACTGTGTATTGTATAATAGGTAAACACAGAAAAATCTGAAATGACATGATAGCTTTCTGTTCACTGTTCCTTTTCATCGCAGATAAAAAGCCACATTCTTGGATCATTAATTTGATGCACTTGTGTGAGTAATGAAGGTATATTAAAATGCTTAATAATAGCAGCGTTATGGGCCAATAATCCAATTGGTCGGGTAATCAAGAGATATTTTTATACCAGAACTTAGAGAGCTTAAATGTGGTGGAACACTTTGTCAACCAAAAAGAGAAAAATTTGAAGCATTTAATGAATTTCTTCTTGGGGGTGGGGTAATGACACATTCAGAGCCCCTGCTGTGCAAGCATAGGCCTGTGTCCCTTCAAGTCACAAACCATAGTTATGTGTTATTACCATATTCACACGCGCAGAATAGTGAGGTCTTTCTTTGTCCCGTGTGCACTTTGCAGTCTCTCCGGTCTATAGTGGAGCCTTGGAACAGCTTGTTAAACACTGACATCCATTGACTCCTGGACCCCCCGCGGAGCACATCTCAGTTGTTAGGGGCTCCTGGGAGTGAACCAGCCATCACTCCACTTCTTCCGAAAATAACAAAAAAAAAACTAGTAGTTATTTCACAATAGGGACCACAAATGCTTTCATACAATATATAGTGTATGTTCAGAGAAAACATACACAGATGAGAGGGCAAACACTCTATTAAGACAACAACAAACATGTTTATGTCATTTTCATAAATAAGTCCTGAGGGTATTCAGTTTGCAAGCTGTAGTTCAATGTTGTACCACCAGATGGAGTAGAGAGTAGATGGCTATATACATATATATTTTTACTCCGTGTACATGGTTTGTGCTAAAACATAAAAATTTCACCTTATCATGTTTTTTTAACATTAATCTGACTTCCAAAACTCTACAGAATCTCTACAGAAGATTAAAAGTAGGTATTTAAGTATATTTTAACGGTACTCTAACAAATGATAATGTATAGAAAGGGGTAATAAGAGGTCATAATATTAAACAATAATCCAGCATTGCACTTTACATCAAAAGTATGAAGTATTTGATGCTCTAAACCTAATTTTGTTGCTTTCTATGACAAAAACAATACAAAACTGGAATGTATCATAAAAGCACGCCATGAATAGTAACTAACAATACAGAGTAAATCTAATTCACCTTGAGAGACCCTGTTTGGGGCAGTTCGGCAGCATCTCGAGTGAACACCTTTTTGTTTACACTGTGTAGAAATCTCAGGAGGCCACTGTCTCACTCTGCACCTGACCATCATAAAGGGTTTTGATTTCACCTCTTTTTCTCCTAATACACCAGATGTTGTATGACTGAAGGGCACCACACTGTCTTCTCCCTTGGAACATGGAGAACCCCTGGAGGTTTTGCACCATAATCAATACTATTATCAAAACACTATAATTAGGTTCTTCAAAAAATCTACTTAGCAGAAAATAAAGCGGCATTAACCTTGCAAACCAGGGCTACTTTTTTTTTTTTTCAACATCATCGTCATTTTTGTCAAGCAAGTTGTAGAATATATTAAATTTTTATGAAGGTGAGTAGCCACTTTTTTAATCTTTACTAAGAATAAATGTATAAATGTAATAAAAGAATTCTGTCCTAATATGAGAAAGAGTCAAATTATCAGCATCAAACAAAGCGCCATAAAAGAGAACTTTTATCAACTACTATTTCCTCTATTTCACTCCTGCTCTGGGTGCTTCACATTAACACCTGTGAGATAGGGCCTGGTTAAAGCCTAATGCAATTGACCAACACCAGATGGCAGTACGTTGTAGAGTAACAAAAAAAAGTACCTAACAACTTATCAGTATTTTTACAGACATTAAGATCTTTGCTACAACATGAGGACTAAAGATACCTGAACATAAGGTGCATCCCTGTGCAGTGCGCTTAACACTGATGAAACATTAAGGAGATACACTGTGCATAATTGGCTGCTTTAGGGAGCTGTGTGTTTTGCTCGCAGGAGGTCAAGACACTCCTGCGCTGACTGACTGTGAAGGATTATTATGGGATTAAGGGTGTCTCGGTTACCAGGGCGAGATGATAATCGCAGTGCCTGTCCTCTGATCTCAGCGAGGATAGGGGCGTCAATCAAATAGGAGACACTCAGAGATGAGGAGAGCTGCTGCTGTGTGTGCATCACGTGGACCACAGTTTGTTTGTGTCCACAAACATGCGTGGGTGTACTGAGTGAGTCACCTGATAAGTAAAAGGTTGATTTCATTTTCTCTGTCAGTGGCCTGGCCGGTTTGTGGTAGTGGAAGCAGCACGTCGGACTCCCGCCTGCCTCCAGATGGTCCCTGTGGAGAGAGGCTGATTATCGGCCCATCTGAGCAGGCAACCTGAGAGTGTTGATGTTGGGTGGGCAGTGTGGTGCCACGCCAAGACTCATGTCCCCAGGAGCCTGAATCCGATCCCCTTTACCTGCCCCCTGTCTCTGCTACGGCTCCCTCCTGCCCTGCCCCACCACCGGCTAGACTTACTGCACCCCTCCCATCTCCACCCTGGGATAGGCTTTCTTCCACCTGACAGGGCTTGGCCAGGATCACTGGAATACCTGGACAGGTAGCTCTGCACAGGGAGGTGTCAAGTGTATGTGCAAGGTCTCTCTGTGGGGCTGTGGAGAAACAAAATCAGACAAAAAGGAAGATGTCAAAAACAAGAAGCACCAAAGAAAGAATAACTTAATGTAATAAATCATTACATTTTGATAACATTGTTAAGGAGGAAGGGCTGTGGTGTTTATTACATAAAAAATCCTGGTCACCCCAAGGAGAGTATGAAGCCCAACTTTGTATTGAAAAGCATTATTTTATATTACTTCTACCACTGGTTGTTTATGGAAACAAGTGAAAAAGTCAGTAGCTGTTATAATATTTCAAGAAAAAATATAAAGTGCTTTGTTTTGATAAAAAAATACTATTCTGATTGGGCCGTCCTTCTTGGAGTTGATTATAGGCACATTAGGTAGCTGTAATGAAACAATACACATCTCTAGTTATCCTTTTGTATCTTAGTAACATAGTACAGAGCTTGAAACACTTCATTTTGCACAACAGTAATTTTTAATATAATTCAACAGAGATTGTGTTATAGGAAAAATAACAGTCACACTGCAGCTAGCCTCACTAGGTTGTTGTGGACTTGGCAAAGCCACTAAGCTCCAAAGTCCTTCTAAATAATCCCATGAATTAATAACAAGAGGTCAGCAGCTCTGCTAATAAACTCACGTTTTGATTTTCAGCCCTCCTCATCTCGCCATCCTTCTACTAATTAGGCCAAAGTCTTGGGTTTCCTCCGTCATATTATGATTTTATCAAAGCCACTGGAGTGTTCAGGGTACAGTGTGTAAACCAGCCAACGCGTTTAATAAGACGAGTGTTGGATGTTGATGAAAGTCTTCAGAAAAGGCAAGCGTCTCTTGGGTGAAAACAAGTGCCACTAGACCCACCGATGAGCAGGAATCCACGAGCTGCTCTACATAGGTCAAAATAACTTGAGTTTGAGTTTTTGACCCGACTTTCAAAACTGCAAACCTCGATTGTCACTTAAACTTCACATTCCCTGCTCTAATTACTCACTTATAATGGAGAGACTCTTAGGTGGTTTGCATGGTTTTAAAATAGAAAGTCATGCCTTAGGTTTTCACACACAAACATATAAAACCTTCTCTTATCTGGGTATGGCAACACGCGTGCTGAAATGGGGTTAGATTATTTACTAATATGTGTCTAAAACTGTATATAAATCATAATGTAACATGAGCAGAATTAACTCAGTATTTCAAACGTTAATGTTCTAACTCACTTACAGTACTGTTCTGGAAATGTTATTTTACTAGCGCTAATATAAGTCTGACATTATTATAGATTATCTATCTACTCATAGTCTCACAGCATGATATACATAGTAAGTTATAGTGCCTTAGAATATGTATATTTGTATTTCACTACTTTTAATCATTTTCTACAGCCTGGTTCCCCTTTGAAGCAAATTTGTAGTTTGGGAAAAAAGTATGACTAATATTTTCAGCAGACATTTCAACAGTTCGTATTAAAAACGGCAGAGGTCCCGCTGAGAGGAAAAAGGCGTACCTGGTAATTGCTGCAACACCCACTGACCCTGCGCACACACACATCGCTCTGCTCCTTGACTACATGTAAGAAAATTGCTTGATAGTTAGTGCATTATTGTTTCAGGGAACACCGAGAGGTTGCTTTACTTGGCCCTGGGTGGCATCATTAGCACAGTCTGAGTAACAGGTTTAAATCAGATGGCATTGTGGGGGCTTGTAACCACTGCTGTTCTGTGCATGTCATTAGTGTCCGCTTTTTGATTAATTTCCCATGTCGACAGAGGAGCCCTCGCGCTCGTGATTAATGAACCTGCAGACTAATGTAATGTTCCGGTGATTTGAATTGTGCGTCCAAGTACAGTTGGCCACAGTGCACAGCTGGGTCAGGAGCTGCAAGAGAGAAAAATCACAAACAATGACTGTCCACATCAGCCATTAGCATTTCAACTATAACTATAGTTATACATTTTCTCCGGTTTATACTTTTGTACTACTTTTATAGATTCTTTCAAATATTGCATAAATTAAGAAAAAAATATGGAGGAACAGAAATTAAATCTACAATATGATTTCAGAGGTGTTCTCAAGCCAAAAATGACCCTTTACCTGTGTGGAATCTTGCACATGTACTCAAACATATGTCACAAACTTAATAAAAGACTCCTGACCCAAGAGGGAGCCGAAGTACCTGGAAGCAACCTGCACAGACACAGAGAGAACATGCAAACATGCTGGGAGGTTCAAACTCAAACCATGCTGGCAATTTTATAATTAAACTTGAATCAAATCCAAACCCAAAGTTAGTTGGTTAGTTAGTTACTCAGCACTAAAAGATACAACCCCGAAGTATAGGCAGTTAAAAAGGGACAGTAATTACAAATAGTCAGCGGTGTGAAAGAAAAACAAGGGACTAGACATATTGTTTAGATAAGCTGATTAACCAAGATGAAGGTCCACAAATGTGAACCTTTGGAACTTGTATCCTAAAAGTTGATTTCATAGTTCACACTCCTCTTTACAGAAGAGACAGGGCAGGCTACATACAATTACAGCTGATCTTTTCATATCTATGTCAATATTTCTTCAACCCCTCCATCTGTGAGAGGCAGCGCAAGTGGCCTGGTGTAATTAGCCACCTGACCCCGGGGTTTGGTTGACCCCAGCAGCAGTGAAGCGCTGGTCTAGTTTGATACTTTTGTGAGCTGAAATATGTCCTCCTCCTCTGGACCTACAGGGGTCTAGAATGATTCTGGAGGCTCCGGCACATGCTCGTCTCCATCAAGATGTTGTTGATTTGTCTTGAATGTCCCATAGTAAAGTTAAAATGATCTGTGCCTTTAGGAGGCAGGAGTGATATGTGGATGTGTAGAGATTGTGGAAAAATGTCCTTTTGGTGCTTTGGTACCAGTCTCAAATACAAAGTTGAAAAAAACAAATCACTTAAAAAGTACAAAATTATTAAAAACCTTTTTACCACATGGCAGATGAAATTAAAATCACACCAAAGCATGTCGGCCCTTTGGCCTTCATCAGGGCAAATGTTAAAATGATCTATCCCCATGGAGACAAACAGGTTATGTCACCAGGTCAAGTTACAGGTCTGTGGAGAGGCGAGCCTGCTCACAGTGAAAGTACATGTTCTTCAAGGTATTTTTGAGAAAATAAAACATAATTGAATAAAAGTGAGAAAGATACACATTTACACTAAACATTATAAACATTTTCTTGCTTTTCAGTTTTTCTAGACCTGGACCATACCTGCACCATCTGAGGAGGACAGGGGAGGGGGCAGAGCCGTAACAAGAGCCAGGCAGGGTAAGGAGAGGGGAGGGAGGGGAGGGAGGAGCACTGCTGGCCCTTGGTCAAGTGCCTTGTATTCCACAAACAGGCCGCATCCAGTTACACTTCACCTGAGACGTAGAGCCTGAGGACGGGGCACAAAGAGAGGCATGTGGGCTGTGTCCCTGTGGTGCACCTTCTTTCACTAAAACAGATTTCACTCTCACAACATGCCATCTGATTTACTGCACTCTAAAGGTTACTGTGAATTGGACAGGGTTACATTACAGTGGCATTGTTTTAAGTACAGGTTGGTTAGATATATAGTCTACAAATAGTAACATGGTTGTTACTAACCACAACAGCATGCTAATTCAAGAGAAACTTTTAGTATCTCTGCAGGAACGTGACACCTGTGAAGTGGCGAGTCATCAGTTTGCACCTGGAAAATACAAACTTTATCAAACCAAATAAGAAACAATAAAATACACACTGGGGGTTAAAGTATTCACTAGACGAGGTCCTACATCTTTTGAACGATGGTAGGAAATTTAACATTACATCAACCCAGGATTTTCTAATTAGAAAGTTGTACTGTATAATTATACCACAACATGCCAATCCTTCAGTTATGTTGTTCTGACTAAATCTTGCACAAAATATGGTCCCGGGCCCTGCACTATTGTCACCCACTGCTCCTGACAGGTACTCCGAGGCACTGAGGGATGTGTCAAATGCTCGGGACAACTTTCACTGGAGGGACTTTAAAATATACCTTGTCTTAGCTTACAGACTGTTGCTCAGCTATTATGTTTCCATTTTTGACGAGTATCAAACTTTTAAGGGAAGTCTTAGCATGGGAATTGTATATCCTGGGATTATCGAGGAGCCAAACCTCCAGTGCCTCCTCCTCCAGTGACACTCCGCACACGTGTAACTGTTTTCCTCTACACACTAACAGCCTTGGTAGCTTATGCGCTATGAAGGGCTTGATAATGGCTAAATGTGGCAGGCCTCGGTGCAGCTAATTAAAAAGCCGAAAGTGGGAGAAAGGGAGAGAGTGTCATCAAGGCCACTGTGGGAGAGCTACACCTGAGACGCACACAGGCAGAGACGCTCCGGGCATGTCTGACCCGAGCACTGCTGCTGTTTGAAGTTGTGACAGGAGAGAGGGAGGGAGGGAGAGAGAGGAGAAAGAGGGGGGGCAATGGATGGAGAGAAGGAGATAGAGGGGGGGGAAGGGAGGGTAGGAAGGAAGAGACACTGCTATAACAATGGATGGATGGATGAGAGATTGGGGAGATGAGACAAAAATCTAAGAAATTAACTTGAAGATGAAGTGAAATAATGTCAGTCTCCCCAAACGATTTTTAAAGAGGATAACAGAAACAAAAAACTCCATACAATTCCATACAAGGTCATTGATCAGTGTTTTAATATATAACAGTGCCAAGAAGAAGAAGGATTTTCATATATAAGAGAAGAACAGAACAGAGCAGAGCAGAAGAAGAAGCCCCTATAACCCCCCAGTCAGAGTCAGAGGAAGCACCCAGTCCCCCTGCTAGTACTGGCACAGCAACAGTGGCTGGGAGTGGGTCTAACTGGCAATAGATTAGCATCTGTATTGTGTGGTGCATTAAACATTACATTAAATCCTTTTGAGCACTGTAAAACATGCACATTATATAGTGATGGATAAAAGAGCTTATATGGAAATCAATGAACAATAAAACAGTTATTCAGAGTCTATCTGCTAATTGTTAATAAGACTTGTTCTTATTGTAGATATTGTAAGTATTCCTCAATAAAGGCAGTGTTGTATATATGTAAAAAGATAAATGTCTGCACTCTATGGCTCCACTTTATTTGAGGGAGTTAGCGCAGTTCTATACTCCTCCCAGACTCAAGACCAGAGGTGAGTCTTTTCTGTGGCAGCTCCCAGACTATGGACCCGCCTCCCTCTCAGGCTTTAACGCAGTTTAAGACTAAACTGAAAACTCTCTTCTCCCTGGCATTTAATGCTCGCTAGACAGGATATCTTGGTGTTATATTGTTCTTTTCCTATGTCCTGTGTGATCTGTATACTTGTTTTTGTTGACTTTTATATGAACCACTTTGGTCAGGTGAAGTTATTTTAAATGTGCTATATAAATAAACTTGAATTTAACTGAATATGTTACCAAGAGATGCCCGGTCTGACTGAATAGTACTTGAATGAGAGGAAGCTTAAAATGCCACTGTGACAGTCTCTGTCCCTACTCCCTCCTCAGCAAAAGTGTGCCAAAAAGGCTGGTACAGAAAAACAAATACTTGAAACTGCAAAAGATTCCTGTGTTACAACAAACTTTAACTTTTAAAAGATTCAAAACACAATTTGAACTTTTGAAGACTGCTGCATTTACAACAAACACGTACACAGTACATGGACACAGCGTGGACACAGCTTCAGCTGCTACAATAATAGCTTTAAATTATTTCTATTTGTCATGTTGATTTGCAATTGTTTTTTTGTTTTTTCTTCCATCAGGGAGAAAAACACTACACATTAGAGACTTTCTACACTAAATCTATCGCTCATTTGAAATAGGCCTGGTTGTAACACTGCTTTGATACATGGGTCTATACACAGTGTAGTAGTGGACTGGTAGTGGACTCATTTGGGGACTGCTGAGTGGGAATTTTATATTTTTATATCAACAGCAGCTGGAAAGTCCCATGTTCTTGAATTTACAGAAACTTCAGAGGTCTGGGAAATTCATGAAATTTGAATCAGAACAGTCAGTGACGAGCCTGGATCTTGATCTTGAACAGCCGACGCTCTGTCAGAGTTCAGATTTGGGAGGAAAGAAAGGGACTATTTTTGTGTTACATGGCCATAATAAACTGTACAGTTCATTTTCAGGAAATTATTATTGAAAGTCCTTTGTATTTGCTTTTGTGATACTATATAGAATCAAATCAAAAACTAACCTTATATTGATCGATCAGTTTTGATCATGTGATCATTTTGCCATATTGCCCGGGCCAAACCAGCTCATCGGACCAACTCACATGTGGAGTAGTGAGTGGAGGCCTGCAGCAGACACACAGATTATCTCCTGGGTTGACACCTCTTCTTTCTCTGCACCTCTCCATCCGTGTTTACAAACTCTTCCCATCTCCCTGTCGCCTAACCCTCTGCTGTTATTCCTCCTTTTTTCCCCTGTTTCTTTGTCTTTTTTCTCTCTTCAGTGCCGGTTTGGAAATCTGCAAGGCTTGCTCATCGGCGCCAGCCTCTGTTAATCCCCTCCCAAAGCACCTTAGCAACGCTAGGAATTTAGAGATGCTAAAAACAACCAACACATGACGACAAACGACAACAACTGTTCTTAACGCCGCGGTTCGTATTGGCAAGAGTGGCCACATCTTGAGACGTGGCTGTGTGTGTGTGTGTATTTTCCATAAGTAGTTGAGAACAATCTGGAAGGGTGTGATAACCAAGGATCTCTCCAGAGCTTGCATGTTTGTTTGAATGCAGTGGCAGCGAAGGGGGAGTGTGCAATATACTTCCTATAACAGCAACAACCTGGTAATCACAGAATATAGTCACCTGAGATGCTCATTATCTGCGGCCAGAACATGTTCCCTCTGTACCTTAACACTTAGCCAGTCTTTGTGCACACCTGTCAGAGATGGGGTGAATAAACTAAAAACTCATCACAAAAGCAAAGAAAAATGACAGTAGGTTATAATGGAATCCAACTTTGATGTTAGCCAAATGTCTAGCTGCAAAAACAAAATCAATAAAGGCAAGGTTACAACACTCGTAGCAATTATGCCATCAGTTTATTTTCCCATTTGTTGGCTTTGCGGTTTTCACACACTGCTCCCCACTCTTTCAACTCGCCAAAATCAATTACTTAAGGGGCAATGCTAAAATAATTGAGGGCGCATGGAGGCCTTGAAAACATGGCAGTTTAAAATATATAGCAATAATGGGAGTAACTTCTATCATTTTTTAAACAACATACTTGAAAGTAGTATATGAATAAATGTATAAGGCAGGTTGTTTAATAAAAAAATGCACATACTGCAGAAAAGATTACAATATGCAAAATGTGAGAGGAAAATAAAATAAAAATTAGCTATATTTAAATAGAATTAGAAAAATGAAACTGGAAAAATATAGCCTGAATGTGGGATTAGGCATTTTGTTTCAGTACCATTTTCAGTTTCAAACTGGATTGGTTACTCTGCTAATATATTTTCCAATACTTCTTTTTCAGGTTTGGATGAAAAGTAATAAGCAGAAACTTTGAGAATTTCAAGATCGATGAGTTGTCTTTGCACTTTGTTCTCAGAAAGAATAAATATATTAAATTTAATATTTATTAGGGAAACTTTCCTGTACTTGAAGTCTTTTGTTAAAAAAAAAAAAAAAAAAAAAAAAAAAACATTCAAAAACCTGCTCAATACTGCGTGTGCCATGGATCTTTTGGTGTGTGCACAGAAAATGAAGATAGGGTTTCCATAACAGTGCTTTGGATTGGTCAAATATAAATAAATACATGCAGTGCCATCCAACTATTCATTACAGGCATTTCAACAGATTTTGCAAATCTCAAAACGGATTCTTGGAAAACATGCCAACCAAGGGACTAAGAGTATTAAGACAGTCAAGCTGGCTCAAGTGAATCCGGAAAGAGGGGGGTTGCCTCTGCACCCTGGTGTTTTGTGTGTTTGTTTTTTATTGCTCAGATGAGTAAAACGACTGGCCTGTTTTTGTTACCACTGATCCATAAGAAAATAAAATGTCCTCTGAAATGGGACACTCCACCTGCAGACAAACACTGCAGAGAAAGGTGTCCGGGTAATTAAGGGGTTTACAGAAGCGCGCTGCACAAAGGCCAGAGTGAAAGCAGTAAATTTGGGGCTGACATTTTCCAAAAGGTTTTTTTTTTCTTTACCCACAGCCGAAACACCCGTCCTGCTCCTAATGATGGCCTGCCACAAGAAGAGACAAGCTGCTACAGATGATGCTATCTGTAAAGCCCAGGTCCCACGCTGATCCATGTCCTAGACCTGTGATGGACACAAGAGACAGAGGAGGAAGATATGGATTTGAAACAACTATCAAATAGAAAGTCAAGAAAAAATATCACAACACAAAGGTTTAAATCTAGAAATGGGCAAACGTTTAATATGCTGTATTTTTCTGAATCTTGGGACCTAACTAAAACCATTCAAAAGTTTTTAATCAATGATATTAGACAGATTTATCCGAAAATTAGTCAGTCAGTAAAAGGTGTCCTTGAACTGTGGCTGAGGACCTGCAAGGAGCCATGATGGAAAAGTGAAATAGTTTTACCTTTCACATTTAAATAATATAAAGTCTTTTGTTTTCATATTGATTATATTTTTATACAGTGTTTTTAGAAAAATAACAAACACAAAACTGAGGATGGGTGTTACAAGGACACTGCTTTATCTTGTTTTCACATCTTAAATAAATGAAAATGTAAGCTACACTTAAAACAACAAACGGATGTGATTCCTCGAAATGCACCTCACCTAAAACACACCGCAGCTATTGCTCAAACTGACTGGGAATGAATGAAAGAATGAAAGACAATCAATCTACAAACTACTCATTGTGTTGGGAGCTGACCAAGGTCCTGAAGTGATACGTTTTTGTATAAACTCTTGGACTAAAATAATATCCACCAACTGCTTTGAAGGCTGTGTGAAAATTACATTGGTTATTCCCCATTGTCATGACAATAAATACAAGAAGTTAAACTGGTCCGGATGAAATACTGTGGTTCAGCAATTAGATCTCAAATCCATATCTTTTCTACTTGGCTCTTTTACTTTTCATAGATTTTTGCACTGATGTATTCATTTGTTTTCAATGTAAAACTGCCATATGAATGAAAAACATCATTGGTATAATTAAAGGCAATACATTGTGTTGAATCCTAACAATGCCTACAAGCTAGTGGGTGGTCCAGGCGCCTGAATACTTAATAGCCACAAGGTTATCATTCAATTAGAAATGAATCAAATGTACCCCACAGTCTGATAGCTGTCTAATGTCTAATGGCCCTGGGAACAAATTGAGAAGCTTATAATCATTAAGACAGATTCATCTTGGGTCCTTGAATGCACCGCTGTGACTTACACATCCTTCACATGTTCCAATCTGACCACATCTATACGACTGTGGGCTGTTGTTCACTTGACCCCCTGGAGGTCAGAGGTGGTGTGGTTCAAACAGCTATCAGGGCACTGCAGGTCTGCGCTAGGGCCCGTAAAAGTGCTGTTCCTTATCTCAACTCTTTGACCTCTCATTAACCCCATCTCAAGCCAACACGTGAATTATCACCTGACACAAAGTACATGCGGAGCGCCGTTTCCTTCGTGGCTCAGAGCGGATGTGGAGCAGTGATAGAGGATGCTACTGGTGTATCAGAAATACTTTGCACTCCGCCAGATATCCCACAAACGAGCAAGAGTTGGGCCATAAATCCTTTTGATTTTAGCTGGCATGGTACTACTCGTAGTTAAGTACTTGAATTATGTAGTTCAAAACATTACACATAAAATACACAGTTGTGGGCTTCTGCCTCACAAACACAAGGGCTGCTTTCACCCACTCATAAAAATAAGCATGGTCGTCATGGTTGAACTGCTTATTCTAGAATAATGTAAGGTTAACCTGTCTGTTTGTGTCTGTAAATTTAGCTGGATGGCTAACCTTTGTCTGTCAGGTGTAGTTCTCGACCAGAGCCTGAAGCTGGGACTGGCTCTCGTTCTGTCACTACTCGAGAAAATGAAAAAAATACATGAATAGCTTGTGCAAAAAAGTAAAATTTACTTGTGAAATATTTCGTATCATTGGAATGTTATTGTAGACAAACGCTAAGCTGTGTATAATGGCAGGACTTTCTCATCAGTGCAAAGTATGGTATTTGTCCCATTGTTGGTGGACATCTGTAGTGTTTGCTGTATAAAGTGTATAGGAAACAGCACTGGCTCCAGTGACTGCAGGTGTTTGTATGTTTCTGTTCTAAGTAGCACATTGTAGAGACATGATTATCTACAATTATAATCACTTGCTCTAATGGACTTGCCACTAAACCATAAGTGTCAGTGAAATCAAATAACTGTGTAGTGTAGCTTTGTTTTGGTTCAGATCATATGCTACTGTACAATGACCCATAATCATAATAAGTATTGTAAAACCAAGAAGACTACAATATCTCACTGAATGGCACTGACACAAAAAGCCAAAGTAGATCTGCACATCTTCAGTGAATAAATAGTTTCCAAAAATGCTGTTTTCGAAAGGGTGACCTCACAAAGACAAACAGCAGCGGATAATGGCCTGACGTTTCACCTGAAAATCAGCAAAATGGTATAAGATAAATAAAGGTCCTACGGACGTCACAGCCTATGTTTAGGGAACAATCACTATTACTTCTACACACAACTGAATATACAGAAGCCACGTGATATAAGAAAATGTAAGAAAAAAATTACACTATTATTTTGAAATTGATCATTTAAATTTGTACAAACGAACTGAACGGTTTAAGGGAGGTGCATTTTATTTTTGTTTGCTGAGAAAAAAAAAAAAAAAAGATTCAGAAATGGATCCAGAAATGTTGAACTATTGCCTCCTTGATCGTCTCTTTTGCAAAAATCAAAATACAAATATTGCTTTATTTTATTAAGTTGAATTCACTTGCCACAAATGCTTCATGGAGGGAGCATGTTTGTCTTTTGCACTACAGTTTTGTGGCAGCTGAAACACTGTGCTTAAGTGACGCTGATATATGTAAAGACACAATATGATCAGAGTTTAAATATGCTTTATATTCATTCAAGCTGGTACACTTGATATAGGATCAATATTTTTAATTGATGAAGAAGAGTTGCATAGATAAGGCTTTGGGAAGCAGGAGCCAGCGGGATGTGGTTCCTGCTCTCTGTCCTTTTCAGGGTGACAAAGACCCTGAACCTCCCTGTGCCCCTTGCTCATTCTTTTCTTTTCACCTCAGCTTCCTGCAGCGGGATCATTTTGGGTGGTCCCGCTTGCTGTCCCGTCAGAGTGTTTTCTCGCTTTTCTGACAGCTCTTCCCTCGCACCTGCACCGCTCCCAGGTCCCCCTACACAGGAATGCGCTGGGGCTTGTAATCGCCTTTGTGGGGGACATTGAGTTGGGCCATTGAGTTGTGTTCGGCTGAGTGAAACTTCCCAACCTCACAGCGCGCTGGCCGCTGAATGGGGCGCAGCGTGGGGCGCCTCTCCAAACCCGGTCCGCTGCCAAATTCCTACAGTGGCGCTCCACAATCAGTCCCACACAGGCCCCGTCCAGCGCCAGGCGCGAGGGAGAGGAGGGGGACATGGAACAGGCTCAACTCCGAACAGTGCGACTGGAGATATTTCAGGCTGTGGTGTGTATATGGGGGAGATTTGGCCAATGTATTTTTTTTTTTTTTCTGTATTAGTCTCTCACCTCTTGTCACTTCCAACAAGAGAAAACTCTGGGAAATAAAACTAGAAATCGGGGGAGCGTTGGTGAAGCTGTTTGGACAAAGTTTGAAAATGAATCAATTTGTGGTGAGTTGGTTGCAGCGTGCACTGTGCAGTGGTGCATTGTGGGCAGATAGGCAGGATTAAGAGGCAGCAAGATTGTTCAACATGTCAACGTGTAATTGCACGATAAGGCCCTTCCGAGGAATCCATTGGCCCCGTTGCTTGCTCTATTCCGCGCTAATCTCGCTCGGCACATTCGCTCTGTGCAATCTGTCTCCATAATCTTCTGTGACAGCGGCGCACGAGCAGCAGCTTGGTAATTTTTTGGGGAGGAGGAGGGGACACAAGGAGGAAATATGCAGAGGCGTGATAAAGTGACGCTAATTATCCCCATTTAGGACAGCAGTGCAAGGGATCGGGGCTTTACAGCAGCCGCGCGCGCAACTGATGGCCTCGCGCACAGCGTATCGCTGGCTACAAGATAAGAGACCTGCGCGCTGGAGAGATTTATTGGCCGGTCAGCTGCTCTCTCGCGCGCCTCACACGCGCACACGGTGACATGTTCAGCCCACTCTAGCCTGTGTCACCTCGAGGTGTCATTTGTTCAGGGTAAATTTGGCAGAACGCGGCTTTTTTGGACCGCGATGCGCGTGACGGGCTCCGCCTCTCGGCCTTTTACCACTAATCTGTTCTCTTCCCATCAGCTGATCAAAAAGAAATAGGCACAGCACGTGAGCAAAGCGTGGTTATAGAGACTCGTCCAGAGCACACTTGTCTTTGGACTTCCACTTCCTGATATGACCGCGCGCCCCAAAAACACGGGGCAGGTTCAGCTAAACGTCCCTTTGTTTCAAAGACTCATTTAGAGCCTGCCCAACGCCGCTCCATGTTTTTTTTTACAAACAGTAAATGTAAAAAAGGCACATTTGATTAGCCTGTTAATGAATTTAAAAATCACAGAAATAAAACCCATATCAAATAAATATTAGAGTCACACAAATTCCAGGTTGCGTGAAAACTAAGACAAAGCTCTGATTTCAGGCGCAGCAGTGTCTTATATTTGTTGTCTGGTTTCTTTAGAAATGGCGCTGTTTGAAAAAACCTACAACAGATAAATATATCCACTACATTGGTGTAATATTATTATAAACTTCAGAGTCAGATTTTTTTAAAATTCCGGTTAATACAAAATGTTTTTGTCCTTCCTCTTCCTATAACATGTGTGAGGTGTGAAAACACACATTAAATAGTCTGGAGCTCAAATAAATATAAAACCGAGCCAAAAAGGTCGATGTGTAAAAAAAACATTTTTACAAAATCAAAATGGTTTAAACGCATTTGCTCTTCATTTGTTCAAATACTTTGGTTTGTCTTTAACCAGTGCAACATAATATAATATTTAATGGGATATTCTCAGACAAATATGAGGCAACAGGAAGGCCTCTGAAGAAAGATTGAAGCTGCCTGTTATTGCAAAGATTCGCCCTAAAGCTTCAGTTTACAGCACGTTATTCACACTTTGAGTTTCACGCACAATTACGCATCAACAGGAAGGCTCGTGTAAAGCCTCACGAGGACTTTTCAAGTGTAAAGATGGTGTAAACTCTTGATAAAACTCAGGGAAAGTCAGTAATCACTGCAGAGCCATTTTAAGAATCAAAGCAACATTTTGAAATTTATTCGATTTTCTTCATTGCAATAACAGGCTTTTCACTGCGGAAAAGCATTTCATTTACATCAGGAGTTGCCCGTCATATTTTAAAATATTAAAATTATTCACAATTTACAATAATTAGTGTTACAATAAAAAGAGATGATTTAATTAAGACACAGGCTTCTGCAAATGAACACAGATGTTAAAGGAATGTTTGTCCCATTTCATTTAAAGCACTTTTCTTGTGATTATGACACGTTTCTCATTTTCAATAACTTACAAATACCCCCAAAATGATGAAAGCCCCTGGCTGCTGCAACCTTAACTCAGACTGAAACAAGACAAAAAGAAAGAGATGAGCACAATAACCGATAAGTCAGCGTCTTCAGAACTCCACTGGGGCTCGTTAAAAGAGCTGTGAATATGATTTAGCCTCATAAAGTCCATAAACATTCTGTACAAAATGCAGGTAGCGGCGGGATCGGCCAAATTAGGAAAAGAGGTAAGTATTTGGTTCTGTGCAGTTTTTCAATGAGTCTTAAATATGTGTTAGAGGCACCGTCCCGTTCACTCCCGCCGCGGCGCTCTGGTAGTGCTGCGGGAGCGCGTGCAGTCTGCTCTGCATGGATGCATCACCGGGTTCACTCCCGGGCAGGTACATACTTATCATCTCCCTCAAGTCTCCAGGACAAGGACCACGAGAGTGCGCGCTGCTCACTGGGGGACTCACGCTCGGTTCGGACTTGACCAGAGACCCCAGTGCGCCCATAGCAGAGGAGGACTGGTGCTGAGCGCTGTATGTGATGCTGCCATAACCAGACGGAGAGGCGCTCATGTAGCTCTGAGAGTTCGAGATGGGGCTGTACTGGAGCGCGCTCATGTCATAGCGGTGCATGGGCTGCGGGTTGTGCGCGTGGTGGTGATGGGAGTGCGCGTGGTGGTGATGGTGGTGTGCACCGCTTCCTGGGTGCTGGCTGTAAGCGAGCTGCGCCTCCTGCATCATTGCAGCGGCAGCCGCAGCGGCAGCCACCTGTCCCGAGTACGCACCATTTGCCCAGCCATTCACGTGCGCGTAGCTTGACCCAGAGCCGGCGTGCCCCCCTGGACTCTCTAACCTCTGGCCAACTCCTGAAGAGGACATGCCGACGCCAGCCCCGGGCCCGGACAGCAACCCACCAGCCAGGGAGTATTTGTCCTTCTTTAGCAGAGTCTTGGTCTTCCTTCGCGGCCGGTACTTGTAGTCCGGGTGCTCCTTCATGTGCATGGCCCGCAGCCGCTTGGCCTCGTCAATGAACGGGCGCTTCTCGGCCTCTGACATCACTTTCCACTCTGCACCTAGCCGCTTGCTGATCTCAGAGTTGTGCATTTTGGGGTTTTCTTGGGCCATCTTCCGGCGCTGGCCACGGGACCACACCATGAACGCGTTCATTGGTCTCTTTACGCGCTCCTGGCTCGCTTTCGAGCTAGCGTTCGGCCCCGTTTGCCCAGTGTTTGTATTTGTTTGGGGGCCGGGGGAGTGGAGGTCCGTTTCCATCATCATGCTATACATTCACCTGCCTTTTAAATTTTGCCACCTACAGAGAAAAAAAAAAGTCTTGAAGACTGGAGGCGCGCGGTGATGAGTGCGCGCGGAGCGACTGACCACAAAACCGTTTCTGAAGAAACGTTATTCAAGTTGAAATTAATCCAAATAGTCACAAATGTTGTCCAGTGTGTCTTCTGTCGCTTCACATCCACTGTGGGAGAATGTGCGCCGGAGCCACTTTCTGTGTCGCAGTTGAGAAGTTGCTTGAAGCGGCGGCCATATGATGTGCACTGACAGCGGTTAAATGAGCCACGAGCGGCCAATGGGGCTGCAGCAGAGGACTGATTTGCATGGCGTTTGGTCAGGTGACTAAGAGCGCTCATAGGAAGAGCTCACCGGAGGAGGAGGAGAAGTAGGAGGGCCAATCCCACAAATAGCAGAGAGACATCATGAGAGACTTGAACTAAACCAAAATAACTGTGGTGTGTTTGATTTAAAGTGTGCGCGAAATGCCAAAGGTCTGGATAAAAAAACACGAACAATATGGTTCACATTCAGCAATCTGTAGCTTTGACACAAAACCATGGTCTAAGGCCTGCACTGAGGCTTTATTTTAAAATGATTTGTACTACATGTTTCTTGCCATTTCCTCAATCCCCTCGATCATACACTCTTATACTCTTACACTCCTTATTCAGGAGTCATTCTTATTTAGCAGGAGCCTACACACTGACGCTGCCTTTCGCCCGGTGCCGCCGTCTACTGGTGATATTGTCCCTGTTCGGGGGACTTCCAAACTTGGAGATGGATTATGTAGTTGATCTATCCTGTCAAAGTGGGACCAGGTCTTTTTGCGGGACGTCTTAAATCCCGGTCAAGTTTTGCGTTTTCAATCCAGCACGAGGTAAAGCATCCTGGCCTCGCGCATATATAATCCACATTTCACAGCTGACCTCCCCTGAAAAGCCCAATCAACCTCTAATTGAAAGGGATAACGAAATACCACTTCCCGCGGCGAGACTAACGATGTAATCACTCAATTCTATTCACTCTATGATGTTTTATTTTTAATTAGCGCTGCGCGAACCTGCCGTGTGTTTGGGGCCTGAGGGAGCGGGATCTGCACAGATCTGGATCCTAATAGGGTTAAAACAGTGGTCAGTGTACACGCGCGCCAGGCACCGAGCCTTTAGGGCCTGCACCCAGTCAAGAGGAATGACGGGAAAACTGCAGAATACCCGCGTGCACAATAGCGCCATCAAATCATGAAATGCGCAAAAGAAAATAAAAGAGAAAAAAAAAAAGAAAGAATTAATTTATTAAAGAAAGATTATTTTTTCTATAGGCCCACTCAATGAGCGTAAAATGTATGACTTCATTAATTTGTTAAATTGTAGGGTAAATTAATACAATCAGGCCTAACACTAATATTTTTTATCCCCAAACAAAAACAGTCAGGCAAAATAAACATTCTGATCCAAACAGAATGGAAAAAAATAACCTACTGAAACAGAAATCAACACCTATAATAATAATAATAATAATAATAATAATAATAATAATAATAATAATATGTTTTTTATTAAATCTGTTTCGTATTGGTGAAGTCTATCTAATTCTCTATTAAAAAGCAGCTTATGTGCTATCCTTATAGTAGAACAGGTGCGTAAAGGCTGATGGACAAACAGGACCCCAGGATGGTTTAAAGAAGGGGCGGACCTTCAGAGGACACGCACCTAAAATAAAAAAAAACAAACAAAAACAAAACATGCGCAAACAGGTGCCTTTTTACTTTATAAAGTAAAAGTTGCTTCATAAAAGTGAGTTCGTTGTTTAATTATTTAAAGGTGTCGCAGAGAGGAAGCACCTGTCTTACAGTCTCATTCCACACAACCCAAATTTCATTAGGACCCCCTCCTCTCTCCATCGTACACCTGCTTTCCCCGCCTGTTGAACATGATGTAACCCAAACACTGACAGCCACAGCGCACGTTCTGTCGTGTTTGTTAATACTAACCCATAGAATAAAATATTAACTCATTTTGTAAAAAAAAAAATAAATAAAAATGTAAAAGGCTTTCGTTATGAGAACAACTGTTGCACCAAATCCATATATCTTTAAACCACCGCTTGGAGCCACTAAACACATCAGTGAGGGAGCAGAGCCGCTGCTGCGCACCGCTCAAAGAGCCGTTTACTCCATTTTCATCCAAGATACACAACAGAGTTTACGCACAACATACACTTTGAGCTGACAGTAAATGCAGATCTCACAGACTTACGCACGTCTCCCTCGTTTCGTCTATTCCAGAGCATGTGGTCTGATTTGTCCCTCCACACTGCTAAAGCCGTCCTAAGCTTCATGTAAGACCGCTATTCCCGCTACAGTGTGGCCGCTTCGAGTCGAGTGCCAAGGCCGCGCTGCCCGGTGCCCAAACCCACCACTCAACACACACTGAGGGGCAGAGACGAGAAGAAATGACATTTATTATACACTCTAAAAAGAGACAATTCCAACTTATTGTTTCTCTCTCTGCTTCTAACATAATGAAGCGTCTTTTGTGTGGCGCAGAACAATACCAAACAAGTATTCTAATAAATAGCCACTTTTTTTGGCTCTCCAGGATGAATGGGTTGGAGCGGCGGGGTTCTGAAAGGCAGCTGTGCCGCATTCGGGGAGGAGGGGCGACGGCTTGGCGAGGAGCCCGCCCCCCCCTCTCCCCTTCCTCTCCTCTTCCTCGCTCTCTCCCCTCTCCTCCTCCTGGATACTGACTCCCATTTCTGATCAGGGAGCATAAGAGATGCGAGAGAGAGAGGAGCTTTTGGGTAGGGAAGTATCGACTTTACAGGCTTTTTAGAGCATACAATGTTTTTTTTTTCTAAAGCAAGGCCTAAACAAAGTCTGCTGTGGGAAGTCCACAGTCACCAATTAGTTTTATAAGAAACACACAGCGTGAGAGCAGGGGATTCTGACAGAGCCTCAGAGCGGGAAACACCAGTGTACCAATACTGCAACTTGTTTCATAGCATGCAGCCGGCCAACTAATGCATTTTGTGACCCATAGTATACATTTCAATAATCAATTTTAAACATTTAAAATAGCCACCTAATAAAATAAAATCACAAGTAGCAAATATTGTAGTTTCTGTTTCGGAGATAACGAGAACACAGAATGTGAACCCACCTCAGATTCTTTCCCTATGTGACAGTTTAACAACATCTGCTCATATATATATATATATATATATATATATGATATATCTGCTCCTATAACACACATATGATTATATGTACAGTGTTCAGTGACAAAATTAAGAGCAGTGAAATGATTTCAACACATTTTGCACATGTATGTGTCCCATTGTCATAAAATGCAATAACTCTGCACAAAGAAAAAAAACAATAAACATCATATAGCCTCACCCAGTGTCATTGTGACTTTGGATCCATAATTAACCAATGATGTTAAACCAATCCTTTAATTCTCTTCCTTGCAACAGAAAAAGAGCCAGCCTTAATGCACCCCGGTTTGTGTCACAACATCAAATACACATGAACTCCACAAGCAGGAGATTGACACAAAGTGGTAAAGCTAAGTAAAAGGCCATGTGAAGACTATTAGAGGGGAGAGAGACAGGCAGAAGGATCAGGTCGAGATCAGGCCTAAAAGCATTCAGGCAAGAGTGAGCCAATTGGCTAAAAGCAGAGGTCTTCATACACTACCTCTCGAATGCACAAATCTCACAAATCTCACAAATATGGCATCTTCTATACACTTTCTTTTTGACGGTGAAATGCAATTCAACTGAAATGTACCCGTATTGTCAAAATGGGTTTAAAATGTTGCAAAGACAAACCAGGACTGAAGCCAGCCTCATCTGACTAACATTATGACTACAGCTGAATAATATGAAAATGCTGTTTAATGCAGTTTAGTGGACGCTAACAGTGCTGAAGTGTTTATGATCAGATAAATGAATAATAATGTAAGTATTTATTTTCCTGAAAGACCCATACTGATATTGCTATAATACCATCCTCCCTATATGTTCCAGCCCCATTTTGATCTTATGGGGCTAAACTGAAATAGCTATTGTAACATGGCAGATGCTTAAAAAAACAGTGCTTAGTATTAGTAAACAGCAGAGTGCTTTGTCGTCTTTGGGAGTTTTTAAAGCAAAATGCTAACCCCAAACTGCCATAGTGGAAGAGTGCATTTTTGACAGACAGAGCATAACATGCCATTCAAAAGTAGGGCACTCTTGTCTACGAGCAATTTGTTCTTTTGTTGCACCATGTGCTCTATTTTCATTTTCTTCTTTTGCTAAAAAATGGTGAGAGAAGAGCATGTAAGGGCTTGATGGAGTGGTGAGTCAGAGACAATATGACACGAACAAGTGTGAACGAGGGAAGAAATCAAGAGAGTGAGGGAGACCAGGGAGGCCAATGTCAATCCCACGGCAAACAGCAGTGGATAATCATGGGCTTTAGCAAAACACTGTGTCCATAATGCTATTACCCAGGATTACCTACTCCAGCAGAGCCGCCAAGACGCTCTTCACAATGTGCCACAGACCTTTCAGATAATCATCTTATCACACATGACAAACCCAGAAGAAACATCCCATTATTCACCAATGGAAAGAAATCTGCAGCCTGTTTCAATGAAGACATATTGTAAGCCTAAATTATTTGAGTGGAAAAATATCAGATTTTGAAATTAAGCAGCATCTTCCCCACTCTTCTTCAGTTACATTTCCCAGCGCCACTTTCTCCCCCAATTAGACACAAGATTTTACGCATTGTTCGGCTTATCAATTAGCCATAACACCTTCCCCTCTGTTTGCTCTAATGGTTTTAACAGTCACCAGTTGCAACTCTTAGAGGTGCTGTGCTAATGGTGTCGCCACGGCGATGGAGTCACGGGGAAAGGGAAGAAGTAAGAAGGGGGGCAGCTCTCCCGAACACATCTCTAATTAGAGCTCACAGCCAGTCATTACGGCTGTAATGGGGTGTAACGCTAATGGCTATCAGGCGAGCCCCCACAAACAACAGAGGGGGGCTCTTGTAAGGTGAGAGGAGCAGAAAATTTAAGGAGGAGAAATAAAATGAAAGACTGCAGTGAGAAGGCAAGGTGGGGGTGTGGAGAGTCAGAAGGTGCACCAAGCAGAGAGGGTTTTAAAGTAGAGTAGTCAGACAAGGTCAGGCCCCATTAATGGAAAATGTCTCACCGATGATGGTTAAATCTGTCATTTCAGTAACTGGACAAATATGAAGATTGACAAGAAAAAACGACTGGGAATTAAGAAGCAGGTGAGAGGCCGACTGGTTCAGGAGCGGCACAAGAGACAGAGTCTGGCACTCTGGCACTTAGACTTGTTAGTACAGATGCACTCAGCAGCCCTCTCTAGCAGCGATACATGTTTTTACACTTTTTAGCAAATTGCACCGGCTGCTGGAAGACCAAAGTGACGGAGAGCAAGGTAAAGGAGGTGATGACAGAAAACTGGTTTTAGGAGAGAAGTGAGTGAATAGGTGTGTGTCCGAGGGGAAAACAGAAGAGCCTGATTCTACTTCACGCTGCACCAACACTATTAAGTGTAAAAAAGGATTTGATGCCAAAAAGGTGACATTCTCCGTGTGTTTACAGGTTTAAGTTGAGTTTAGTGTCAACAACAGATATGCCTGTGTGGCTGAGCTTCTATTGCACTGGTCTGGCCAGTCAACAACTGTTATTCTATTCTAGATACAAAACCAGTGTGACACCATTTTTCCCCCGGGTTTAGGTAGAAGTCAAACAAGTGGAGGAGCCAATCAGAGTAGAGCAATGTTTGTCCTTGTCTGGGGGATAAAGCTGTTTGTTATAAACGGGTTATATTTGAGAGGAAATACATAGAGCTTACAAGGTTCAAATTATAGGACTGAAGTTACTGTCTATTTTATACTCATTTTCTTTTTCCCCACCACTAAACAAAGTGTCACTATTAAGGCATTACTGTTTAAATCTGCTGGAAAAAAGTAACTTAATGGAGTGATATCCTTTTGCAAACACCTCTACTTCCAGAACATTCATTTCCTCTATTTAAAGCAGTATAAAGAAGAGGCAGCAGGGTTAGCCATAGCTACACGTATAAGATTAGGATTTAAATGTAATATATGTACCAGACCTGCATGACATGTGGTGAGGTGTAAACATAAAACACAGAATTTCAGTTTCTAATCCCTTAAACTTTCTCTTGATGCATTGGGGTGTTTTTCTGGCAGGTTACCTCATGTGATCCCAAATATTGACTCTGCTATTAAAGCGATGAAACTTAGGTCACCGGGGACGACCGCGCAGAAATTGCTTGGTATTGTGCATGGGTCACTATGAGGCAACGTCGGTTTAATGTAACTTAAAAACAAGCTCAGAGGGGGTATATTGGGTGCATGTTTTAAAATCAAAATGCATAAAATGTCTGGCCTATATAGTGACATGCAAATTAAGAAGAGCGTTTTCCACTGAAGATGGGAGGCTTGGAGGATTACTGTATGTCGTAACCTATTGGGTGGGTGATCTCTCTGTGGCGTGGCCTTTGAGAAAGCAGCAGGACTGTGTTTATGAACTGGAAGGCGTGCGGAGGGGCTTGTTTCTGAGATGTGCCTGTGTGGATATGGTTCACCGTGGGCCCTCTCCCAGAATTTAAAATAAGGTCATTGTCCCTGGGAGGGCCCAAAGTCAAAGCTGTCCTTCTTCACCTGCCCTTTAAGTGGCCTCATCTGCACCTTTTTGGCAGGTTCACTCTTCAGCTGTGTCCACTCTGTTATTCACTCATTTAGTTTATCCTATGCTGTGCAAAAAGCTACTACAGAAGAACGCTGGGATTACATGTACTTGCTGTATCTTTTTGAATCAATATGACAATTGAGGAGCTGCCACACTAGGGTTCAGAGTGTCTGACGATGCTGTGTTTTTGGTGAGGCATATTTTGTTTCTACATGGCCATGGATGATGCAAGAATGACAAAAAAAAATAAATAAATAAATCCCACTTTTTCTACTTTGTAGAATCTGGATTACTTTTGGTGTGGCATAATTTTAAACATTTTAAGGTAAAATCAGACAAATAAATGCTGGAGTGATTGAATAAAAATGACACAATTAGCCACTCGTTACAATACAGTAGGTCTTACTATGGAATAATGTGTAATAACATGTCAATGTAAGGTGTAGAGGGGTTGGGTTACATGTTTTTACATGTAACCCCAGCATGCTACTTAAAGAGCTAGTTGGACTGTTAGTTTTGAAACAGTTATCACAACTGTTGTTCTACTACAAGACAGAACCACTGCCTTGAAGGTGCCCCTGTTATCCATGTGTTTCAAGCTTGGTCTGTTTTGCCGTTGGGAAAACAGTCTCTGGTATGTTCATATTATTGCTGAAAACCTTTTAGTAAGTTAACTCTTTACCTATGTCCACTAATTTCTTTGCTCTTTGTTCAACCCAGGGCACATTCAGACAGTCTACAGATGAGGACACCCTTTTTATACTTGTTACACTTTGTCCCTGTGACTGCATTTTGCTTGTTTTTGTCTCTCTAAGAGTGGCATCCCGTAATGCCTTAAAACTCTAATTTGATTGGAGAAATGAATTTTATGGATTAGCGAAACAATAAAACAGAAATGGCATCGTTAGTAGATAAGGCAGGTAATAAGTGTATTAGAGGTTCAACTGTGTGTCTGGAGCAGCACAGATGCGTATCCAATAAGAAGGCAGAGTGAGCAGGACAATAACCCACTATTCTTATGCTAATCAAGGAAACCATTAATGTTTACATTCAAAATCAGCCTGTCCATAGAAATACATTCACTCCCCGCTAAACTGGGATAATTAGTTCCCTCTTAAACCCATATTCCATTAACTCAGGTGAATCCATCTGAGTTTCATCAAATTTCTGCTTCATTTTGCATGATAATGCAATTTAAAAGCAAATGACATATTCAGGCGCTGGAGAAAATTAGCGTCTATGTGAAAATAATAGACAGTTACAAGGCTTCTTGTTTTATTTTATATAAATCGAAATATTTGAAAGTCAACGCTGTAATTCAGCGTGGCCGATTTATGTATAAATGAATCTTTAACAGTAAACAGCTTATTGCAGATTAGTGACTGGTGTATTGAACGTTCCCGTTGCTTCCCTGAACACTTTGTATATGTGACACCTTGCATTATGATGTGGTCCTGATGTTGAGAGGATGGGACTGACAGCAGCATTCAGGTCCTCACTGAAGCCTGTGATTCTGGAGAGACCCCACGTCCTCATTGGAATAACACAGCCATCAGACAGGCTCTCTGCTGATTAGCTCTGTGTGCCCAGGCAAACAAATGGAAATTAATGTCCATCCCAATCACACTATTTTAGGTGATGTGTGCAAAATCACTTCCCCTAAATATCTCGTACAAACTGTCCCATCTTACAAATCGAATTCAGTCATTTGGAATTTGAATGCACCAAATATTATGTAGATTCATCCCTGGGCAACTGCTTACGAGTTTGAGACAATATTTGATCTTCGGCATTGGTAAGAATATGGCCGTTTTGTGTTTAAATGGGAATGCAGCTTGACATATTGGATCTGCAAGTGGCCATGGTAACTATTTGAAATATTTAGATATATGCATGTTTCTTTTCTATTGATTTACACATGCCATTAGAATTCTCACCTTGGGTCAACACAGTGTGTACATGTGCATATTTTATACATGGATTATAATACATATGCAAAGTGTAAGAACAGAGCAACAGCATGTCTTTTTGTATCACATAGTTCACCCTCGGAGCCTGAGCAGAAAGTTTGCAGCGGTGACGTGAGCGTGTTTGAGACGGTTAAGCTAGTCCATACATACACCGGTATTACAATGCGTGTGTTGTATTTTACCTTTCATATTTCACATGTGCCCTGTTGCTGAGGGGGAGAGTCCCGGTGTACGGTCCCTCTACATGTCTCAGTAGCTTTAGCACACACACGCGCACACCGGCTGTAATGGATAGGAGCTGGCTGAGGGCGTCTGTCAGGGGCGACTGTTCTAATCAGAGCAGTGGGGAGAGAGATAAAGGAGAAAATAATGAGTGTGGCATCGGGCCTTTCATGGCGCAACAAAAGGCCACGGGATCAGATAGACACACACAATGTGGAGAGGAGAGCGAGGGAGGAGGAGAGAGAGAGCGAGGGAAGGAAGGATGGGAAGAGGCAGGACCAGGCTCAAACGGGGAATGAGTTTGCTAATAAGCCCATGGATGCGGTAGGCGGTGGAGGTATTTTTAGACATATATAGTAGCGTCTTAATCAGACTTCTTCTAAAAAAGACAACAAAATGAATCAACTGCTATGCTTCACCGATGCCAAAATAGTGAAGCATTTACCACAGAATATAAAGGAACAAAGTAGTGTTTATAGCTTCAAAAAGTAACTCAAAATGTATTATAATAAACAAATGTATGAACTGATGTGAATATGACATGTACTAACTCGCATCAGCTTGGACCTGTGATCAACATGAGAAAACTAGAAACCAGAAACCAAAAAGTATGTAGCAGGCTAGTCTGTATGAGTAAAAATGCAACTATTTTTAAGTCATAAACATTTGCTTATAATGATCAATTGTATTATTTGAAATTTAAAGCGGCCACAGGAAGAGTGGCTGACACAGTACACTGCCGATGCCAATGTGGATCTAGATAAATCACACCAAAAAAAAGCACAAAAGTACAAAAAAGTTATTAAAACGCTCTTGACAATGTACGTCTCATAAGTAAAAAATCTGGGCTTTGTCAAGGACCTCCAGGTTCTAATTTTAACAGACTTTAACAAAACAAACTAATCTCCAAAAACAAACATATTTTTTTCCTGGCGTTCAAGTTAATGCGCTGGTTAAATAACAGTGATCCAAACCCAAATGAAAATATAGCTGTCAATGACCTGGTTGATCTTACTTTAAGCACTCCTACAACAATTTCTCAGTAAAAATTTTTACAGCACTCACTACGAGGCTGAAGACGGTGGTTTCTATGACAACATCAATCACTTTTGAGATTATAAACACAAGCTCCCATTTCAGAGCGCGAAAATACTTCGGCAGGCTTGGTGCCCTCTCTCTTCCGTCTGATTAGTGCTGCTTCATTTGCCGTGCATGTGATAATTTCCAGTTTGATTATTAATGCTTAATTTACCCAGATTACACTCCTTTGATTATTAATGCCTAATTTAGCCTGATGACTCCGATCATTACGCGGTGCCCAAACTGAAAGCAAACAACCTCAGTGGTCCTCCAATGTGGCCATACAGCCTCCTCTAACAGATAATGATACTGTTCAGAGAAGCCAGCGGGCCCAGGGAGCGTGTTAAGTCAATGTTTTTTTCTCTCTCTTTTTTTAAACCCAAACTCCCATCAAAGTTTAAAGAGAAAAGAAATACTAATTAGAAACTGCAAGCTAGGAGAAATGAGGAGGCAGACTCTGAACAGAAAATCCTATTCACAGACTTAATGAGCTTGTCGAAGCTGAATAATTGATTTCTAATTCTAGCCTGCAGCTGTTGACCCAACCAGGGAGTGTTTTGAATGACGCTGAAATATGTTGCGCTCCAACTTGGCACCATTGGCTTTCAAGTAACTTACCCCAGAACCATCATATTTTACCTCGCACTTTTATTTACACATTTTTACAGTTAATTAGATGAGTCGACCGAGGCTCCGCGCTTTGAAATGCATCGCACATAATTCTCTTGACAACTTAATCCTCCCACTACTATCTTTATAATATATGCAGTTACAGTTGTTTGGTGATTAATACTACATGCGTAAATGACAAGAAAGCCAGACGTTCCCTTATACTTTGAGCAAGCTGTGGCACTGAGCGAACAACAAACGTGGGTAGACTATACTGCGCCCCGTATGGCAACTATATTAAGTGTAGTTACTCACTAACCATCCATCTTGACCTGAACAAGAAAGATTAGACAGAAGATCCTCTAGTACACGCCCAAGAACAATTACTCAAGTGAACAACCACAACTGTCCAAGTCATCCCTTAGCAATAGCCTGTATGATTGACATCCATAGTAAACTTAACTTATTTCCATATTTTTGGTTAATTAACTTAAACTTGATCAACTAAAAGAGGCTTTTTCATTTCAAAATTCATTCTCAATATTTTACTAAGTGATCCAAAAGTAACAAAATACTAAAAGTTTGTAGATTTCTCCATGTACCCCCATTGGGATGGTGGGTCATATCAGATTGTAGTTGTTCTTTGCTGGTCTTGTTGGCTGTGGAGTGATTGGTTGTTGCCCCGGTGAGGATGAGGCTGTCCTGTCCTGGGGGGGTTTGGGAGGGTTTGGGGGGCAGAGGAGGCACAGAGCACCCTGTGTGTGAACCACAGCAGCTCGGCGTCCCTGTAAGATGACCTCACGGAAAATAGGCCTAATTATTGCTGTGACAGCCCCATGCTATCATATTCGGCCAGATCAGTCACTACGAAGGGAGGGGGAGAAGAAAAATTAACAGAAATATATACGGCCGTGCCACCAACCCCCCCGAAACTTAGCCCATTTATTTTTAATACCCTAATCAGCAGGTCCCAACGGGGGCTTGGCTCTCACTCAGCCGCACTGACAAACACAGGTGAGCACAGGTAAGGCGGGACCAGAGCAAAAGGAAACCTGGTCATGTGGTCAACAACGATACATAACAAAAAACTCTTCTTGTCTTCACAGAAACTATCGAGTTTGTATTTCTCATAGTTTTGATTATTCTAAGCAAACAGAACATTTTGGTCAGTTTGTTCAGAAGGAAGTTAAGACCATGAGGATGTTTAGACATGATTCACACGAGGTTTCTATGCACGATTTAGTTTTAAATTCATCTTTGACAGCAGCAGTCTTCTCTTGCACAAGCAGAGGTTTCCATTTGAGCTTTTAGCAATAACAAAAAAACAATAGAAGATTCCAGCATGTTGACATTATCATGGCATGTACTGTACTGTGTGTGTGTGTTTCACCAGGTGGCTCAATGAACTGGCCTTCAAAGGACTAATGAAGTTTTCTAATTCTAGCAACAGAAAGTTCACTTTAATGGGACTTCAACTGGGGCTGCGACATTAAAGGCAACTTCATCTAAATGGCAATTTCTAAGGTCACAATTTTCCAAATTGCAAAGGCTATAATTAGGTGATACAAACTCCTTTGAAAATAAAAAAAATAATATGAATGGGGTCTTGGGATATGAAAGCTGCTAATCCTATGGTTTAGACCTCTACAAACTTGATTATTTATGCCTCATTTAGCCTGATGACTCAGATCATTATGTGATGCCCACACTGAAAACAATCACAGTGGTCCCAGAAGACACATATCTAAACCTCCAAATACATACGGCTGTACTCTTGCAATCCTACATCTGTTTTTCTAAACTATACAGGACTGCAGCAATTTGTGATTAAGGGATAGAATGCAGGGAGTAAAAACTGCAAAAGAGTTGGATTCTGTGCTCTCACTCAACAGAGATTTTTTTTGTTCTTTTCTGTTGCATTATGTATGTGTAACAGTGTGATTTTGATGTTGTTGACTGCTAAACAGGCCCCTGTCAAAGCTGCCACATGTCGGTCTGCCCTTAAAAGGCGAAAGAGGAGCTTCACCCTTATAATGAAATACTGGACTAATGTAAAGTTTTGTATACGTCCATGAATGCATTATACAAAGTCATTCTAGCCGATCTATATCAAGGCCTTTTGTGGCCTAGTGTTTGAATTGTTTTGTTGTGTTGAAATGCTAAAAGAGGTATTCCTTTTTATGAATGGGTAAATTATATCAGTTTCAACACTTGATATAACACAGTAAAGGCCTTTTGGAATAATTCAATTGGAGCACCAGCATATGGCAAATACAAAATACCCAGAGCTTAATGCAGACGGTAGCAATGATCCCAGGAACTGTCCCTCTCCTGAAGCTATAGTCATTAGGCCGGATCATTATATGATAGATTTCAGGGCCATTTACAGAGGTTTTGTTCCCAGAGACAGTATTTCAGAAACACCCTGGGAATGGGACACACTACACCAAGAAGTGCCTCCGTGAGAAAACATGAGATCGGACAAGAGTGTGATGATCTTTGGCCGTTAAACATGTTTATTATGAACAACAGTTGAATGTTCCAACACTTTCGACAACTTCAGAAAGGTCCTTGAACGCAGCAGTAAAACTCTATCAACTGTTTAATTCCACACAAACTCTCTTACAGCAAAAAGCTTAAAGTGAATTTATCTAGGTGCCAATATAAGCCAACTACTTAATGGAAAAACAACAAAAACAGGCAAACAAAGCACTGTAGTGATGCAGTTGATAGAAAGTTGTGTCTTTGGGCTAAACACTTTGTCTCCAGTGTCTGCATACAAAGGTGTATAGATTTGTGTAAGGGGTTTCTTGATTCTTCAAGTGCCTGGATAAAAAAGCAGCATGTGAATGTACCCTTATAATGTATGTCTGTATACACACATAAAGAGATTATGTCCAGAAAAGCAAACAGGTCTAATTAGTAAGTTTAATTTATGGGTTTGTAGCAGAGGGTCAAAATGTCTTTAGTATTTTAATTAATTAATCAGCAAGTGTTAAAATACAAAAACAAGAACTGGCATCTATTTTTAGCTTCTATAAATGTAATCAGCAGAAAAAAAAAAAAAAAAAAAAAAACTTGAGTCAGCTGTGAATCAAACATCAATCACACACAGACACAATCAAACAACGTAATATTCTAATAATGAGATTAATTCCACTGATTACAGAAGCAGCCTCCTCCAGATAACTGCACTTCATTTGCAGCGTGATTGCGCAGCTCGGTTGGACCCGGAGCGGCGTGCTGTGGTAGTCCTTGTAACTCAGCCCCTCTCTGTCACTGGCCATGTGTAGTGTGTAATAGGCACTGACAGTCGGCGTGCAGGTCACTAACCCTATGGCCCAGTCTAATTGAGGCTAAGGATCGCGGCTTGTCCTGCCATCTATAATTAAGCACATCATCTGCGGCCGTATGAAAGATTCAGCTGGACTGGGAGTGGCCCGACACCTGATCCAGCGTCAGACTTCAGCACTCGAGCAGATAAACGTATGTGTGTCCGGGGACGCCAGCACTGCACTGACCTGTGAGCATCTACTGATTTACCACTGTCATTACATTGGCTTTCAATACACTGTAATAGTTATTTTCTAGAGGTTTAGAGTAAGTGAAACATATTAGGTACACTGTAATAGCCTTAATAAAGCACGAAGAAATTACTTAAATCATAATGAGCAAAGATTTATTAAGATTCTAGCTTAGTAATACTTAATGTCCAAACTCCTGCCCATAATCCCTTAATTAAGTAGATACTAAGTCTGAATAATTCTTAATAAACTTAAAAATGTGTTCATTATCAGTTAAGTCTTTCTTAATGCTTTATTAAGGCTGGGTGACAGTAGCTGAGTTGTGTTTATCCAGTTGAAGGTTGGCCGTTTGAATTCCACTCTCAACATAAACATCTTTGAGAGAAAGTAAAAGAAAAAATCAAATCTGTCAACTGGACAAAAATTGTAAGAGTGACGAGGTTTCGCTGCTCAAGCCATTTCTTCAGCTCTGGTCAGATTACTAGTGGACACATCTTTGGGAGGAGCTGACCCACCTGTTCGTTGGTGCGATTCCAACTCCCACAGATGAATGCTGTCGTTGTATGCTTGGGCAAGACACTTAACCCACCTCCCGCTAGTGTCTGCCTACACTGGTGTATGAACAAGTGTGTGGTTCTTTGATCTAAAGTGCTTTGAGTGCCTTGAAGGTGAAAAAGCCCTATATAAAATTGTGACCACTTTACAAACCACTCAAAATGCAACACAGTATTCAGTTACTCTTTGGTGCAGAGCTAGTTACATAGCCACAGCTGCCCCGAGGTAGACTGAGTGAAGTGGGGCTGCCAATCTGTACCATTGGCCCGTCAGATCACTACCATTTATACACACACGCTACATATAAAAGCAAGTGAGATCATCCATTTATAGAAGATTTCTCAAACACTGAAGGGCATTTCTGGATCAGTTACTCAATTAGGTTTAAAATCAGTGATGGGAAGAATGCTTTGAAAATGTATTTAGTAGTAGCATATTCTGATACATGGGCAAAAGAGAACTGCAATCTGAATACTTTGCATATAAAGGATGGTGTAAAGATGCAACACATGATTAAAAAACAGCTTTATATTTGTTTCACTAACTGGAGAAACTACGATTACAGGTGTTTTATATTTTTCTCTCTGAAATTTGAAGTCTAAATTGTGGGAATAAGTACCACCACTTACTCCTTTGATTTTAGAAAAGTAACTGTATTCTGAATAGCACCAAGAGAAAAAGTTACACAACAGTTACTCAAAATTAGTATTCAGATTACATATTCTCGGTGGATTACTTCATGAACAAGTTGAGCACATTTTGCCTACAATGTCTAAAATGCACTGTATGTTTTTATTGGCATTGTACCATCAAACTGACTAGTATGTGATTGAGAAACTGCTAAAGAATAAGCTGGTAACACACTCCTACAACGCTTACCTTTGTGTAAGATCTTATTTTATTATACAAGACACAGTCATACTGAAGAATAGACGAAATGCGTGTAAAGATTACTGAATGCATTCAACAGGCTAATGCACATTCAACACGTAAATCCATGATGCCACTTAGCTAAACCCATAGCATGAGCTGTAAAGTCTAAAACACTCTTCTTGTTCTTGCACTACGCCAAGCCTGATCTTTGCCGTGACAGAAACTTGAAGTGTACTCTGCCCTCTTCAAACAGCCCACCTCCTTCCTCCCTCCTCCTCTTCTTCCTCCCAACTCTCCCTGCTTCCTCGCCTTACCCCACTCAGCTCCTCTCTTTCCTGCCGATGCCTTTGAAATACAGCTTTCAAAAAAATGCTGCTTTTTGAATTAATGAATCATTTTTCGCCAGGTGTCGTTGGGGATGGGGGATTTGGGGGGGGAGCTAATAAATACAGAGTGGTACAGAGTGGAGAGAGAGTCCTGCCCCCTTCCCATCTCACTCACCCACAGCCCTCCACCGCCCCACAGCCTGAGATGAAAGCCCTGGCTCGTTCCTGTACCTTTAATTT
Source organism: Periophthalmus modestus (assembly GCA_019594935.1). Taxonomy (NCBI): domain Eukaryota; kingdom Metazoa; phylum Chordata; class Actinopteri; order Gobiiformes; family Gobiidae; genus Periophthalmus; species Periophthalmus modestus. The sequence continues at coordinate 25,664,711 of JAIEZT010000009.1, read as the reverse complement.
AAAGCTGAAAAGGAAAACGAGAGCGGGGGTGCGAAACACGCTTATGAATATGGAGAAAATTGAATGAGAACTGTCCCTTTGAATAAATGAGTATGAATGTCCCTTGGCCTTGTTGGGAGAAAGGTCGCATCAGACCCTTGGATATACAGATATAGAGCAGCTTGATGGACTAGGCCACACTGCACTGCTGTCTGTACACAGGTGTGTGGATGAGTTTTGTTCATCACTGCGTGCTTTTATTGTGTGTGTGGAAGCTTAATTTCATTAGTCTGGAAAAGTGATCAGCATTTTAATGCAGCACATTTACATTCATTAGGAAGCAGGACTGTGGCCTTGACCATAAATGCATTTGTAGGATTCTGATCAGTTGTAGAAATATTATCAAACCGCTGCCTCTACAGCACAATGTAAGACCCAACTTTAAAACTGCTTTAAAGCCATTTATGATGAATGGAAGTCATAGTTATAGACAGCTTTGCTCCTGAAGACAATTCAATTTATAATATAAAGTATAAAGTGCTTTTATTTTAAGTTATAAAATGTTGAAGCCACTGCCACAGATTCACATGTAATTTTTATCTCCATACGGCACAATTTGACATGTTAAATATTAATAAGCCAGTTTGGGGTATTTCTTCTAGCATTTAGTACACTTATACATATACATGTACCAAACAAACCATTAATCTTGAAACCTTTTTGTTTATTGCTATAGTATTCATGCATCGTTCTTAGCCAGTGCAAAAATACATGCTTTTTGTATTCTAATGTTTAATGTAGTCATACAGATAATTTGTAAATGCCAATAATATTAAACTGGTCAAACTCTAGCGTTAAAGAAGTAAAATATCTGCAGTACTTATGTTGTAATTTTTGTATTAAAAAGACAATACCTGTTAAAAAATGTCTTATCATCCACTATATCTCACCAGAGTCCATATATCCATCAAACCAGAGAACTAAAGACCTTTAAGATGTCATCTTTAAGGTTCCAAAGAGTCAATACCAAAGTAACAGCAATGCAAGTACACAACATACAATGCACAACCAGCCACTTCTCCTCTATGCCCATGCGGTCGTAGAGTTTTTCAGTGTGGATTAAATAGCAGTAAATAATAAAGACAGCGAGCCGGAGGAGGCTGCAGGGACACGGACATGAAGAACTCATCGTTTGGAGGTTGTCTCTATAGCTCAGGCTCCTCTCTATTGTGAGTGGTAGGAGGAAGGGGGAGAGAATTCAATCCAGCGCTACTTTGGTGAACAGGCAGACACTGACTGACACTCATGAGTTAAATGCTAATTGAAGGTAGCAGAGGGCTGGATGCGAGTTCTGAGAGCCCGGTCTGAATGGCACGCGGCCTTGGACCGAGGACGCCACAATGGAAGGAGCTAAAAGCAGTGTGTGTACTCTCCCATACTCGCAGATTCACCAACACTTTTATTGTTGACAGAATCGAAGAGATAGGCCTCCATTTATGTGCGCATTCAAAACATTCATGTATATTTTAGCAGTAAACAAAAACATGATCAAAGAATCTGCATAGTCAGTTTGAAAACTTCTTACTATCTTCTTGAATAGGCAAAGTTTCAATGTAGCAAAACATAGAACAAAAAATTACAAACCATAGTAAAAAAAAATAGATTACATGTAATACAAATCCACAGTTGGGTATATGCAAAAATTATTATTTGAGTATTATCTCTCATTGTTGCTAGCTGCTTTTGTTTTTCCAGCTTAACTTACTGCTTCACTCCTCAGTGCACAAGTCCTTGTATTATTTTACAGTAAAAAGTAATACACCAAGGCTAAAGTGTCCAAGAAGTAGCTCAAAAAGCATGACTGTATAATTGCTACTTTAATTCCATAACTATATAGATAGAAACAGCCGCACCAGATACAATAGTGACTTTTGTCAGCAAAAAAATGTGGTTGCGTTCATTTTCTGAAATCAAAGATGCTGAACTTTGTGCCAGGTCAGCAAATCTGCAATCTGACAGTTACACAGCAAAACCGATGAAATATGATTCTGACCTGTGTTAGACTATAGGCATCGAGAATATTGTGATATCACATTAGCACAATCTACTAACACTCTGCAGTGACATTAAGCTGGGGAAGAAGGGGAGTTCCACATGTATCTCTATGGCAGAATGGTCAGCAGTTACTATGGTGACAAAATGCACACATTAGCAAACACAGCCCAAAAAGTTTGAAGATCAAAAAGTCTGAAAACTCAAGGAAAAATACAAAATGGATTTAAACAACACATTTTTCAGAAACCTGTGATCAATACAAGTGCTCATTGTCCTGTTTAGGTGTTAGATTGTCAACAAAAAAAGTTGAGTGTTGTCCTCACAACAAGTGACTATGTGAAGCTAGACAGCCAGGGAACTAATAAAGAAAACTCCGTGCACAAGGCACACTTTTCTTGTGTTTATGGAGGTCTCTGGCAATTATATTGTATTGAAACATACAGAAAAAAATGCATATTCCTAACTACACTGTACACTGTACACTGAGTGCAAATACAAGTACCTCGCTTTTATACATGTAATAAGGCAGTCATAATTAGCTCCGTGGAGCAAGCAAAAGTTCACATTACATGTTCAAATAAAATACATTTGTGACTTCTATCAAAGTGCTTCTGACATTCCCCTCCCAGGAGGAGATCGACTAGTGGCCGCTCAGGACTGCAGTACCTATGGAGCTGCACAGGCAGTTTGAATTGTGCTCTGTGCATTTTTTAAGAATTCAAACTGCCCAAGTTCAGGTGACAGGGCATTCACAGATTTCACTTTTTTTTTTTTTGCAGAGATTCTTTTCTATTTTCACAACATGACCATTTTAAAATTTTAAATCCTCAAAGCTCCAGAAAAGTTAGCTTTGTAATATTTAGCCTAATATTTAGTGCTCTAAGCCCGCTCTAGCGCCGCTCTAGCGCCGCTCTAGCGCCGCTCTAGCTCCGCTCTAGCTCCGCTCTAGCTCCGCTCTAGCTCCGCTCTAGCTCCGCTCTAGCTCCGCTCTAGCTCCGCTCTAGCTATGCTCTAGCTCCGCTCTAGCTCCGCTCTACTCTCTAGCTCTGCACTATCACTCTTTCTGACATCACATCATGGTGGGAGGCACGAGCCCATTTTGAGGAATTAATAATTATTTTTGGGCCCATGCCCCAATCAGCACAGGCCATTGAAAACAATACAACGCCATCTTGGGTTCACCTCCCAGATTTTCATCCTTCCATGTTACTCAGAGGAAAAAATGACATATCAGATGACACGACAGCAAAGATGACCATTGGCCTCTGGCCTATGGTGTCCATCAGTGCATGTGGCACCAGGACACGATTGAACATTGTGTTCGTTATGGACACACTGTGACTAGCACAGAAGTGCTATGAGACCCATAGCTTTTCTTTTCCTGCGGGAAGAGGTGCTTCCCAGTCTCTCTCTTCAGATGACAATTCTCTGAGTAGGTTCAAATGAATAGGTGCTTGTTATTTTTACTTTTGGTTCATGTTTATTGTCACTTTTTATTTGTGGCAGAACCTGCAGATCTGCAGTTTGGTTGGTTGGTGGACCCTAGTAAATAGTGGTGTTACTGTTGAGAGCGACTGCCTGCTGGACCTGGTGCTGTGTGGAGGTGTCTACATACACTACCAGGTCCACCAGGGTCCACAGCAGGGCCTCTAGCAAAGGTTGGTCTGCAGGGTCCAGTTGGTCTGTAGCTGCATGACATCTTGCTGCTCTGCATTGAAGTTTGGCTCGAACTCTGCCTCTGCTTCATTTTGCTGTTCATAATCTCTCAAATAGTGCCTGAACATATACGAGATGTTGGGTTAATGTAGCTCTTGATCCCACTGAGTCGTGGTCTTTTCACTGTTCTGTGTGTGAAGCTAGACAGCCAGTGAACTAAAAGAATACTCTGTACACAAGACGCACTTTTCTTGCTTTTATGGATGTCCCTTGCAATTATATTGTGACTGAAACATGCAAAAAAAACACATAAAGTACATTTGGAGTGCAAATAGAAGTAGCTATCTTATATTATTAATATATTAATACGTATTAAGGCAGTCGCAGTTAGCTCTGAACAATCACAAATTCACATTACATGTTCATACATGTAATATAAAATACATTTGTGACAATACTTACAAAGACAAAAGTTTTCCAAGGTTCAAAAGTTTAAAGCACATTCATTGTGTTTAAGACCTTACTTTTGCCATTGTTCTAGCTTGATTATTACCATAGACTGTATTGTATATGGACATAGCTAACCTGCGAGCCACCGTGTTCCAAATAGAAAGTGATCATGGGCGTGCTTATGGCTCCAGTGACTCTGGCTTCAATTGACTTTACACTGAAAAACTGTCGCCCCTCTCCCCATAACCACTGCCGTCAGGCTCCTCATTTTGACCTTAAAATGTTTGGATTAAACCGCTCCACGTGATCCTGGTATATTTATTATTCTATTTTATCTATTCTGTCTGTAAATCAAGATATGACCATTAATAACAGACAAATCGGGTGCCTTCTTTCCCCTAAGTTGCTCCCGCTACCACTAGCAACAGGTTTGATTGACAGTGTTGCTAAGCACCCACTCCCTGCTAAACCAGCGGTGCAGGTGGGAAGGGGCGTTACCTTTAACGTCCTCGCTCCAGATTGGCTCTTTGGTTGTTATGATACTCGCGCTCACAAATCCAAATATGGAACGTGGCTCCAGATTTGTCGCTATCACTGCAGCCTCCATGAGCTTCATTTGACTGGAGCTGAACACTATGGGCGACGTCATACTCACTTTGTCCATTTCTTGATTGTTATCAAGAGGAAAAAAAGTCAAAGATCCTCTATGAACGTGCAGGAGTGCTTACTCTTTTATGAAAATGAAACAATCCTTAAAGGTGAAGATGTCTCACTGATAATTTTACTCAAATCTGTTTAATGGTTTGCAAATTTGAAATGCACTTATAACTTTTAAATAGCTTGACTTTAAACCTCATGAAATATTAATGTCTTTTAACCCAAAGACATAGTGAGAGCGACTGTAACTGAAAACCTATTGCCTAATGCTAGCTATCTTGTGACTGCAGTTATTAGAGAGAGACATGTTTAACAGTAAAACTCAACCAAACTGTGTTAAAACAAAGCTCAGATTTAAGTCTAACAAGCCTCAGATAGAGCAGTGCTTACAGTTAGCATCACATCCCCAGGGAATATTGATGACATCAGCTGCAAAGTATCACCTGACAAAACTGTGTGATAATAACAACCCAATCAAAAGAGGCAACAAGTTTTGCAAAGATCCCGATGTGTAATTCTCAGAGGGAGATAGAACATCACAAGTACGGTCTCCTTCTGCAGAGCGTACGATGGCAAGGCAGGGGTCAGAGTAGACTAATTAGTTTTCCAGCGGAGTATAATTGAGACTATTTCACAGCATAATGTTTTGAGCTATGGGCCTTGGCCTTAACATCGAGAAATAAAGTCTTTTTCACAGCTGCAGCTGCTCTCACCTTCGCAGCTTTTCACATTATGCCAAATTTATATTGACATTCCTCACCTTCTTCCTCTCATCGCTGTTGTGTTACAACCCTGTCCACAAACATATACAGGGCAGCGATATATGTCTCATGAATGCAACAATAACAACAAGGACAAGGGATTCTAACCAATTTTTAAATACTTAATTGCTATATATTCTTGTTTGTGAAGACCTCTGGAGGACCGTGGTTGCAACTTGCATCGATAGCGTAAGGCCAATTGAAAAAACTATCCCCAAACACAATTCAAATGGTCTTCATGAAGATGTTATGATTGAAAAAAACAGAACGATATTCTATTACTTGGTGGTATTGCTTGTCCCAGGGCCGTTCACCTCTTAAAGCTGTTCTAATTACAAGCTTATTAACCAAGAAGGACTCAGGTGTAGAGAGGCCATTCAGAAAGAGGCAAATCTGTGTGCGACCGTGTTGGGAAGGCCATGTCACCCTGCTTCAATGGCTAATGAACAAACACAAGCATTCATTATTAGCCACATAGTCAATGAATGCTCGGTTCTTTCTAGTGTTGTTTCCAGCGTATTGTCAATCACCTCAGCCCCCCACCCTGACGCAAAACAAGGAAGCACACAAACAAATGTCCACCCAAACAACTACCCACCCACCAAAAATCAGATCAGCCAATTAAGACATACACAAGGAAGTCAGCTCAAACAAGGCCGGACAGCTGTCTCACTCCTCCGACCTCAAAAGGGGAGAAATAAAGGAACGCAGGGCCATGTAATGTGATTTAGACATAATGCTTCCAGGTTAAAGGGTGATGGCTAGACCGCTGGGCAGAGGCAGAGCAGCTGACAGCCGTGTAACTAACCATGACGGATGGGAATTCAATGGACTGCCCACTCCACACACACTTGTGGCAAGACAAATGACGTGGGCAAAAAAGCAAGGCAGCCCCGAACAGCAGATTCCCTTACAAAAACGCTGCATGCATGCATTGACTGTAATTGAGTCAGACATTGAATCATTACAGTGGATATTTGTGTGTCAAGTTGCAGCACAATGACTTGATAAATGGGAAAGGATGGTTCAAATATGCAGATAGGCAAGTTCAATTCAAAACCAGCATAGCCAGGGTAAATGGGAAAAAGACAGGTTGTTTCAGGATGGGCATCTAATGTAAATATATACAAGAATCCAGGCTTAAGTTAAAATACATGAAAATGAGAAAAGTTTTAAGGCCAAATGTATTTTATCCCAATGTTGTTATTTATATATGTCCAATTTGTGAATCCCAAAATGACGTCAAGTTACAAACTGGACAAACCACATGCAGTAAATGAGTCTATACATGAGTCTACATGTGAGTCTATATAAATAAAGGGGCCAAAATCTGAACAGAATCATTCAAATTACCACAGAATCCAAGGAGGGTGGCAGAAGGAAGAGGTGAAGGAGACACAAGGCGGAGGGGGTTAAAACATTTCACCCATTATGCTCCCACACTGAGAGAAATTAATCGGAGAAATTAGCAGAGCAATTACCACTTTTATAATTGGAATAATTCTTCTGGCCCTGTCACAGCTGCATCCGGAGGTAGACGGCGAACCCCTGCACACGTACACTCTGCTTTCACCCTTTCACAACCTCTATTATTAATCGCACAAATTTCCGTGGACCTCTTTTAGCCTTTGACACCCGAGCTATCTGAGGGTGAACTGCTGTCAGCCTCACACAGATTATTATCTGCTGTTAGGATCTCTCTGCCCTTATACAGCCGCGCTGCGTACCTCCATCACTTCTCCTCTTCCTCAGGCAGGGAAACAATGGGACAGCCATTTGTGACAGAGGAAATGGTTGTAATTAACTAATGAGCTTTAATACAGTGAGAAAGATCTGAAGCCTCTTTACCACATAGCATATGTGAGTGATCCATCTGCATTTTAGTGGGGTTTTCCATGACTACAAGGCTTTATACAGTATGTAGATTCAATATGTGAAAAATAGGCCTAGTTGATTTCACAAACAAGAATAGTACAATTTAGCCTTTTGCCTATATACTTACTTCCAGTACCCCCTTCTAATATTTATGTGTGGAATACATCTACACATCTACCCAGAATGTCACTCTGTGTGCCATGAATGGTCTCTAACCTCGCTTTTAGCCACATGATTGTAATATGCAGAGTATCTAGTACAGGATCTCCTCTTCTTCACTGTAAAACATAACATAAGTATTTAATTTGATCTAACTACAGTAACAAAACAAGCCTTGAATATAACCTACCACACACAGTCTGTTACTTACTGGTCCGACCTTAAAGATTCATTGATCACATTGATCTGTGTGTGTTTCACTGGTGAGGCAGTCAAACTGTATTTTCACAGAGCAGGGAGACCACAGCATCTGTTGACCCTGATAGCTTTGACTTATTTGACTTTTCCTGACACAGAAAGATGGGGGCCTGGGTTGAAGCCTTTCAGATACGTTTAGTTACAATACGTTAACACTGGTTGTAGCAGTGATTCCCTCTGGGGCCACTCACAAGAATGTCCTGTCCTGATGGGCTGATGGGAATCAGAGCAGATCAATAAGCAATGATAGACTTCTGCTGTCCACTCAGCTAATCCTGTTAGTGATAGCTGTGGATTTAATCGAATGGTTGCACACACCATGGACACTCAGACAAGTGTATGGTTGATCACACTCCAGTGTCACCCTCCAACATTCTTCTGGATAAGATCGAAACACTCTGCTGTCATTTTGAAACAAGCTTCTCTGAGTCACGATCCATGCTGCGGTTAGAGACGAGATCCAGACAGTGTAATACTCCCTTTGCCTATAGTCCAAGTTGGACCATTTTCATTGCTGCTAAAGAGACTCGATTTATCCCTATGATCATTCGATAAAGAATCTCGTTTTTGATATGGAGATCAGTACAACGCAAAGCAGTGTATGGGAAGCCGAGCCGAAATGGACTTCCTTTGAAAAGCTCATCTGTCACATGCCGTATACATATCAAAGTGACATAAACCCTGATAACTACACTCAATACAGCAGCACACATATGTTGTGGAGTATGTCTGGGTTAATACTGTAACCCCTCCTCCAATGAGTGAATAGACATTATAAAAGGCGGCCCCAGTGGCACATGTTTAAAGGTACATTAAGAGAGCACATCAATTGTAGATGACATAATCCCCAGCCCTCTTTTCAGTCGCTTTCTCACTTCCTTAATCTCTCCGTTCTTTAACCCTCATCTTCTAAGAGGCTGAAAGCTCCCTTCATCTTGTCCTCAAGCTAGCACAGAAACCGCGAGCTGCCTGGGGAGAGAGCACAAGAAGAGGTATTACTCAAGTCTGATTAAATTAGCGCTGTGATGCAGATTTTTCCCTTTTTTCCCTTTTACGCTTTCTCCTCCTTATCCAACTGTGTGCCGTCTTTGAAAATTAGAGGAACTTGTTACACGAGGAAACTATATTTGCATTTGCATAAGATTTAATTAATTGGCGAAGCATGTGGTGTTAACAGTGCCCCTGCTCAGAGATTCTTAAGGGGTGTTGATAAATAAATAATTGAAGGTAGTTGATAAAAGACTTAAGTGTAACCTCTGTGTCACCCCAGCCAGGACTGCTCCCCTGAAGCACACAGTGGAACCATCCCCTGTAGAAGGCTGTAATTACCAGGTTCTACTTCCTAATAACAAGAGGTTTACATAACTCCCGCCTGAACTGCTTATTATTCACAAACTATTCTCTCCATCTCTGTCTTTTCTTTTAATGGCAGACTGAGCTAGCATGTCTCACATTTATTCACTTAGGAAAAGTTCACTTTTAAAGCCAGCGCTCCCTTTTACCTCGTCATGAGGATCCCTATACAGACACTGATTGAGTTAAATCTATCTAAGCTAATTAATCATTTCCATGGTGCCTATTATTGTTGTATAAAAGGTGCTTAGTTGACACTAATTCATTCAGCGTAGCACCTCTCGTTTTGTTCGATCACTACAATATGCCAACATTAGCAAAAAGAGAATATAGCTCTTTAAAGAATATTAACTGTATTGAAATTGGACATTAACCAAGACATTATATAAATGATAGAACAGGAGGCAGCTGAGAGCATATTCATTTAATATGAATTGTGGGCGTCTTTTTGTGAGACAGTTCTCTGCGCTTAAACCAGAGCAGTCAAAGTTTAGCATCAGTTCAATCCACAAATATATTCTGTCAGCTGCTTATATCACATTCGATTATAAAAATGACCACCATATGGAAATTGTGCAATTTTAATACTTTTAGCCATTCAGTGTCTGAACCATTGCCATTGTCCTGCCTCTTCTTCATTGACCCCATCCTGCCTCCGCCCATCTGCTCCAACAAGGTGATGTTTATCTGCAGCAGGAGGAAATTAAAGCCTTGCTTCATGAGCTGCAGATATGCAAATCTTACACTGTGCAAATAGATTGCAGAGCTCCTCAGCGGACACTGTATAAGGGGCCACCCATTAAATTCCACTGATTTGAAATCCAAATCACGACATGGAGAGCTATATGACAACACTAAAGCTCAAAACCATAAAAGCAGAACAATATAATTAAAAATAACCAAAGATAAATAAAAATATAATGATGATTATGTTTACTGTAAGAGAGCATCATGAGGTTTGATAAAGCTTGTTTCAGTGGGGCGCATCTGTTGAACCACAGGTGAATGCTTATCTGTCTGACAGTGTGAAAATAAGTTCTCTCTTATCACCTCGACATGGGGTGCAGATTTTCTTGAACCCACAAAATTGGAAAGTAATAGTGGCCATGCAAAGCGGCTTGCATTTGTGGAGTATGTAATTTTGATATGCATTAGTGTTATTGTGGGCGCGGTGTATGGGATGTTTCTGGTGTGATTGCAGAGCTGACTTGTATTGTGAGAGGAAGGCAGACAGAGGGAGATAGTATTAAACCTGTCCTTGCCATTCCAATCTGTCTGCATGTTTCTCTTTATCATTCTGCAGTTTCTATCCACTTACGCTATAATTAAGTTTCCTGACCCCTGCCTTGCAGCCTTAACTAGACATTGGGAAATATACAGCCACTGCAGATCTGTTAGCCTGATGTGCTCACACCCTCCCGCCTCACTCTCTTGTCTCCTTCCCATTTGAGAAAATCTCTCTGCTGGCGCCTCTTCCTTTCACAGTCTCTATGGCGCTGTAATGAAATAAGAATTATTAATCGAGTAATTGTGTGGAACACATTAGTTTGCATTGAAATTCTCACTCTCATTTTCGAAGCTTGATTATCTGGCTATTGGGCAGGCGCCTCTGCCTCTCTTTCCTCTCACACCTACCACAACACTCCAAGCACATGCCCACACAAGGCCTAGTCTCTACCTCTGAACATGTTGTTTGCATCAGTCCAGATGATTGGTCCCACAGCAGTGTGGGCATACTTTTCCCTTTACCTCTTTGATGAAAAGGCCTATCAGACAGAACGTAACCCCTAGCCAGCCTTTCAAAAGACCAGGACCGCTATTCATCATGCAAAACTCGCTTCAATCATAATTAGTCTAATTAATTTAAATCAGCATTGGATGCCTATCTAAATACAGTGACAACACCAAATGAACATCCAGCCCGGAGCACCCAGACCAGACCATATATACGTTCCCATAGTGAAACACACCCTCGTAGGATTAGAGCGGAAGAATAGGGGGATTATTATTTCATGACCTTTCAATCCGCTGCCTGTCAGGTTGAACTAAAGCCATATATGCTGCTGGAGGACTAATCTTCTTCTCCTTTTGTGTCCGCAAGGGATGTGTCATTTCTTTATCCCCTCTATCCAGATTTACTCCATAAAATAAACTTCCTAGCCTGATCTGATAAGAAGCCATCTCCTTACCGGGATAAGGCTGCAGCGGTGCCTCGTCTCTCTGCTCCCCCCGTAGCCGTATTTTTGGGGTGTCAGATAACTCGGACGAGGATGGGAACAGTCAGGAAATGCCACTTTCTGTCTGGAAGCAGGTGACAACAGAAAAACGACAGTGACTTGATTAGAAAACACCCTCCCTGCCCCCCTTCAACGCACGCTTTCTCTCTCTTAAAAAGTCACAAAATCACACATACTATCAAAACTGGATAGGACTTGTGGGAAACATTTAAATTGGTATTTGAGTCAATGCATGTATAGGCTACCAGGGATAGTTTGCAGTCTCATATCTTAATTATATTCATCACTGATCCAGCTGTCCATCTCATGCTCCTGGACCATCCTGCCTCACTTATTCACAGTGGAGGTACTTTCTTAACAGGAACAGAACTGATATTAAAAACCTAAAACTGATAAATTCACATTTTTATATGAACAGTGTCACGCTGATGCTACCTAAATGTCGAGGTCTACAGGTGGCTGAAAGGAGATCAACAAAGCAGTAGTTTACAAGCAAGAAGTAAAAAAAAAAAAAAAAAAAAAAAAAAGTTGAGGGGAAACACAATTGATCTTTCACCTAAAAAGAAAAACAACATCAACAAAACACCTGCCTCCACATGTGCCCGCGTGATTTCATGATGCAAACAACAACAAAATCGAAGTCAGGACCAGGGGAGAGCCTGCCTAATTGCAGCCAGGGTCACTATTAGCCACACTCCAACCTGCCTAGTATTCCAGTTGAAATGCTCTCGAGGATACAGCAGACGCACACACGTGGGCAAAAACATTAAATAAAATATCAGAGAAATGCTCGCAGACAAAGAGTATCACGCTGTGAAACAATCAGCGCCAGAGTCATTTGGAGCAATTAAATGGGTATAAGGAAATGCGGGACACGTGGAGCTAAAGAGAGAGTAAAAATACAGATTTATTGCATTTTTAGTCTGAAAAGGCGATTGAAAGAAGGTAAAAAAAACAAAAACAAAAAAAAAAAAAAAAACACGCGAGCACTTGTACTAGAGTTACATTTTGGTATCAGCTTTTTTATTTATAGCCTGAATAAATGCGTAAAGCTGTGGGTCATTTACACTGTGGTTTATTTCGTGTAAATAGTTAAAGTATGTTGTCATATTGATGCGTAATCTTGGCCTGGTTTGAGGACGCTGCCTCAGTCCTCCCTGTGCGCCTTCTCCAAAGCGCGCTCCTCTCGTGCGCCTTCTCCAAAGCGCGCTCCTCTTGTGCGTCTTTGCTTTGCGCCGCCTGTTTCCTCGTGGCCTGCTCTCCTAACTCTCCGCGCTATTATTGCACTGAATGGAACGAAGCAACATTTGTCTCCACAACAGCAGCCCTTCACAAACAGCGACGTCAGGCAGTTTTTTCTCTTTTTTTCCCCCCTCCGTCTTGCCGCCTTCGACAATTGAAAGACAGGTGCATTTTCGGGAAACGCGAGCTATTTACAAGCACTGTGTCATCAATTTGGTTAAAATAAACTGTGCAACACAATGTGATCGGAAAGGATATTGTTCCTATTAGGGGGAAACGGCATGCTCTCTCTCTCTTTTTTAAATGTCAGTGTAATAGTGATATGAATCTGAGGATGCAGGAGGATGCAGGGTGAGAACTGACTAATTACCCCGTGGACCGTCCTGATAGTGAAGAATAATTAGATTTACACAAAAGACCCGAACTTGCATCTGAATAACAAGAGCAACAATTTCAATAGAATTTTTAATTTGATTTCGGTTTATAAAAAGAGAAAAATAAAGAGGGGAAATAACATGCTAGTGTAGAAAAAAAAAAAAAAAGGAATAAAAAGCAGCAACTTTATGACTTCGTTTTGGCCTCCAAATGAAAACGGAAAAAGGCACTATCAAAAGGTGATTATAGACTATTTCTTCTTTTGCAGATTTAGGTCACATTATCACTTTACATATTTAGACCTAATGCATTAATATTCTAGCAAATTTAATGAACATATAAAAAAGAAAATAAGCAAAAATGAATTAACCTAAACAATATTGGCACTTTTGAGATTGTACGATGTGCTGATGTCATACTTTCAGATGAGGGGCCATTGATTACACTGCATTTTGCCATAACATGTCCAAAAGGTAAATTCACAAATGTTGAACCTGATCATTTACATTAGTGACAAAACCCAAGAACTTACTATATTACCACAAAAATCTGCATTTTCACAAAATATGTTTTAGCTGCTCTCCATCTGTATTAAATATTATTGGCCTATAGAATGTGGATGCACTCTGAAACCCAGCAATAGGTGAAATATATCCACATTTTTGTGTTAACTGTAAACCTCTTTATCAATAAACCCATATCATAAATGTTACAACATCTGTGCAATGAAATAACAACTATTAACCTACCAGTTCCGTAGGGAAAAAAGTGAAGATACGCTGCAGCAGCTTATAGACAGGATATTCTGAGTATGTAGGACAGACTACATGCAAATACTGAGTGCTTTAGAAGATTAGGAGATAGACACAGAACCCATAGTGGGCTGAGAGGAGTGGGCTCTCCTCCAAGACTGTGTCCTATCTCCTCAGGACTGGAAAAAGCATCCTAATCCGTTACCTTTCATAGTGATCTAAAGCCGATTTAAAACTGTCACTAGCCTAGTTTGTGTTTATTTCATGTTCATCTCCAGCTCAAGGCGATCCGCTGCACACCCACTTATGACATTTGTGAGAGTGGAAAACAGAGCACTTGGTTGAATAAAGGAGGAAGGGAAGAGGTGGTGACGCATCCAACTGACCAGCTCCGTGTATCTGAGCTCATGAGAGGCCTGACAGCGATCGCTACAATTGTCCTTGAATGTTTCTGCACACAGGCTTTAAGTTGGACCGCGTACCTCTCATTTCATGCATAGCTCCCACTCAAACCCACAGCCCAGAGTACGATGAGCAAACAGTCTGTGTCACATCACCGCAACACAGAAACACACAATAGCACACACAGACAGACACACACACACAGACACTGACCACTGAGTCTGCAGGCCTATCGGCAGACCACCTTCCTCCCTTTTCCCTTCTACTGCTCAAGGCCTTACTGTATTATTCTGTAAGCAGCAAGAGCCCAGCATTGACAGAGCTAATCACTGGCGGCAAGGGCTCTCTCTCACACACATATACACAGACACAGAATGATTGACACACAATGGCAGCAAATCTATGCAGTGGCCCCCTGTCTCGCTTTATGCTTTCTCTCAGAGCTGAAAAGACAAGGGGGGAGGTTGGCGGTGTGTGCGCTGTATAAGTCCACATGGAGACCACGACCATGTGAGGGGGGGTTAGACGAAGTGATGTCCAACAAACCAAGACAGAGGAAAAGAAGTGAAGACGGTGAAGATGAGCTTCTGACTAACGCTGTTGCTAACCATTCTGCTAATCCCCCCCGCTCTGTCAGGTACAGCAGCCAATCTGGAGAGCGCCGCAGACCCTCTCATTCGAATATGATCCCTTGGCTGGCTCCGACCCAGACATCCACTGATCCTGTTATCATCTCGCTGAAGACACAGAGGAGAACGAGCGCTAAAGACAGCCACAAACACACCATGTCAGCTCCTCAGTGCATTCCTCCAGAACCATAAGCCTGAGGGCCCGCTCCAATAAGGTCAGTTATATCAATGCATCTGAATCCAGGTCATGGCTCAGAGTTGCGTGTATTATAAAAGTGTTTAACATCATACTAAACTAACCCAGTGCACACCAGTAATCTTTCTTTAAACCAATAACCAGATTCCCCTCTTTAAAAAGTATTAATGCAAATGATTTAATTAAATTAATATCCAGAAGATAAAATTTCAGTGCAATATAAACAGAAGAGTCATGCACTAAATAACATACAACCTAAGTATTCTCAAGTTTAAACACGGACGTGCATATAATATCATAAAAATGTCCAAATCTGAATGTTCGAAACTGTAAAACATATTGTCATCTTACCATATTTGTACTTCAGATATTAAAAATGCTACAAGCTCTAATTTAAACTTCTTACATCACTGGTTTTCCTGGATGGGATGTACTGGTTGCCCAAGGTGACAGAAAGCCGTGTGGTTAATTAAAGAGTGGACAGCTCTCCAAAGTGCACTCACACACTCCTGGTATTGTCAGAAGCACCACTCTTCTGCAGCACAGCCCCTCAAGAGTCATTTGCCTGTGTTTTTTAGAACATGGGGCCAGACCCTGAAGCACGCTCTCGTTCGTGGACATGTGTAGATGCGGCATAGACTCATCCGATAGCTCACAGATAACACTTTCAATTCACTTTGATGTTATCCTTTGGGCCTTTCTCTGAGAAATATGAACCTGTCACACGGGCCACGCGACAGATTTGTTACATAGTTCTACAGTAGATAAAAGCAACAATAGGGGCTGTGGCCTTGTGCTCTCTGTATGCAGACTTAGCAGGACTGCAGCACTAATCAGGTGGGAGCACATCTGGCCTGACAGCAGCTGCATCACTGTTTAGAGGAGCTGCCAGTGTGAGAAACACACAGGTCGATTTCCCTTTCTCCCAGGACAGAGTGGGTGTTTTTCTCATTCATTTCTTCTTTCTCTGGGCTTTTCTTTGAGCTAGCCAATTAACCTGGGAGCAGGGCACTAATGAGTTCCCTCTGGTGGCTCTGCACCTCTCAATGGACAAGAGGAAAGAAAAGCAAGGGCGGAGGAAGAGGAGCGGGTCAGGCCTGGATTGCAGCGGGCTGCAGGGGGGAGTGGGCCAGACATGGCAAAAGTAGGGCTAAGAGACTGTTGAGCGGGGTGAACGAGGAAAGAGGGGTGACGACACCAGGTTTTGGGGCACAGGAATATGGGACAGGTTGATGCAGGAGGAGAGGGGCCAGCTCAGTATCCAGCGGCCCACTACGGGCCTATCACCAAGACATTGTCAGCCAGACAATGGGCTTATCAGCCTCCTTTTCACACCAGTCTGATTAACTGGGAGGAATGGAAGGAAGAGGAGGGGAAGAATAAGGGCATGTCCTTGTACCAGCTCAGTAAATGTCAGGGAATGGGCCAGCCACTGGGACCAGCCACGTGAAATAAGCATACATCATTGTGGGGCACTTTAAAGCCATACTTGCTCACTTTGTGTTTGCAACAGAAGGAGGATCAGCCATAATAAATCTACAAGCTGTGTAAATGTATCTCACGCAGCAGATTAGCAGGGCTGCGATAAGCACCTTTAAGCATCATTAGCTAGACCTGCGCGTCTCATTCGTCACATAAACACAACAAGCTGCACAGCACAACCACTGTGGCCCGACCCAAGATAAAGGCAAATCAAAGAGACGGAAAATACTTACCTTGATATTCTATTATTCATTCAGACCGTTTGCATATTCCTGAAAAAACATTTGATTTCTTATTCAAGCTATGGATATCAGCCAATATGGTATTTATAAACGTAAAGTGAAAAGCAAATACAGTTTAAAGTGACAAACGGTGTATAACCTCAAATGTGGAATTATTGCAATGGATCAAATCAACTTAGCATCTATCCATTTATCCTACGGGAGACCAGTAAAATCTACTAACTAACTTAGACGCTTCTGACAGTGTCTTTAGTGTGACTGTGCACTGCTGCGTTTTGTGTGTGTTTAATAATAATAATAATAATAATAATAATAAAAATAAAATAATAATACCAATACCATCTTAGTCTTATACAGCCCTTTCCAGATGCTCACTGTCCTTGTACAATTTTGCACATTATTCATTCACTCCACACTCGCTGGTGGTAAACTACTATTGTAGCCACAGCTGCCCTCGAGGAGACTGATGGAAATGAGGCTGCCAATCTGCACCATCAGCCCCTCTAACCACCACTAACACTCACACACACACCACTTTCATTCTACGCAATGTGGGTGAAGTGTCTTGCTTAAGAACACAATGACCCACTGTTGCACCTGGAATTCCCAGCGGTCTTCCTTCCGAGTACTAACCAGGCTCAGCCCTGCTTAGCTTCTGAGATTTGACAAGATCAGGTTTTGACAAGGAGGTGTATTTCCCCACACACTCATAAGAACACTACCTAAATGTGATGTTTTAATACTGATACATGGCAATTCAAAGCTTGGCATATGAAAGGACTCACAAATGACTAAGGGTCTTTAGCTAAAATGGTTTGTGTCATTCTCCAATTAGTCTCCTGTATTGATCCTGGTATGTTTGTTTACATGCTCCCTGCATCCCATTTCTGCAGCCTTGACAGCCATCTGTCACACAGAGGCAGGAGGTGACGCTGCACAGACGGATTCACAATGTGTGCGCTGAGATAAAGGTGCATGGAAAACTTCCCATTAGTAAAGAGCGGGGCTAAATTTAGAAGGATGACACCTTTCATAATGTTGTGCTTAAAATATTAAAGGTTAAAGCTTTTATAAAGAAAAAACTAATCCAATGAATCTGTAAAAGCATATATTCTTATCACTCAATAAGCACATTTTAAAGAGTGCTGTACAAAATTGCTCACAGCAACAAGTGGGTGTCCTCTTCTTGCTATTCATTTTCTCTTTTTTCTCCCTTCCATTTTTAGAAAAAAGGATTCAGTAATTAGAAGCTAGACCAGGTGGAAGTACACAGCTCAAGAGGCCAACACTAGCTCACCCTCTCCTCCACAGGAAGATGTGATGAGGAGCAGAAGAGGCTGGCTCAAGAGGAGAAAGGCCCAGAAGAATACTTGGAGGAAGAAATGGGGGACAGGGGGAGCAGGGCCAGGCTTGGGAGCATATTGGGTCAAAGAAAATAAAACGTGTCATTTAGCCAAAGAAAGCACATGAGAGCGGCATGCATGACGTGAGGAGGAGGGGGGACTGGCCGGCCGAGGTGATGGAGAGGTAGAGGCGAGGTTAGCTGTTAAATAAGGAGGGGGTCAGGAGGAGGGGGGAGGAAGGATTGGGGGGGTTTGTGGGCAGGGGGGCCACCCTCAGGACAACTCGGCCAACAAAGCTGCTTCTGTCTTGGGCTCCCTCCTCCACAGACCTCCTTGAGTGGGCAGGATTCCATTAGCGGCTGTAGAACCTGGGGTCTATTCAGAGTCCGCCCGGTCCTGACGCACTGCTTCTGTGGACACATAGACAGAGACAGCCTAGCACACACTCAAGAACACACATCGCTCCTAATTAATCCTCAGATTACCCAGCCAATTACTACCACACTTGAACTAATGAGAAATTATTTAAAGCATTTCCCAATTAGGGTTTACATGCTCTGTTGGGTAGGAGTCTGCTTGTGTAAAAATTCAGCTTTTAAATCAGAAAAATCACTGCCTATTTCATACAGATATATTCATCTTTACAAACAATCCTAGGTCTAATCAGGCGGCTGGAGCGAGTCCCCCAGATAGAACGAGGGGGGATGAAGACAAGAGCAGGAAAGAAATAAAACCACAAAAGACATGCTCCTTCAGTGCAGCAGCAGTACTGTAGGTCGCTCTTGTTAAGGCTGGGGACAGTGATTAGAAGAGGCCACAATACAACCTGCCAGGAAACGCATGCCAATTAGGTTACCAGGAGAACCACAGGCCCTCATTGCTATGGGAAACCCGCTAACCCTAGTCCCGCACACATTCACACAGGCAACTTATGTAGTATCTGCTACTGACAAGCCTTTGATTATCACATAAGGGACAAAAAGTCAGATCAAGAATAGGGCAAAAGGTTATGGCAAAAGGTTATGGCAAAGGCTAATCGACCCTAACTCTTGGATCAAAAGTTGGATGTTATGGTGGATTAACTTTAAAATCTTGCAGTGGATTACAAGTGTGCCTAATACTGGGCCTTGCAGAGACAATGACAGAGGGCGGGAGGCAGGAGCGCAGACAGGCCGGGTAGGATAACAGAGGCGGGACTCAGGGGGGCATTATTAGTGCAGAGAATTACGAGCTCATCCATGGGTGACATGTAAGCCTGCGTGGCACACTCAAATGTTTACAACAGTGATATTTGCACATCGTTGATCTTATCAAACTTCTATGTAATACTCAAGCTTTTGTTCTGATTTGCACGGGAACATGTATACAGATGCAATAACCCAGAGGCAGATAGCAGCAGCATAATGTTCCAGCCATGCTGTCCTGAGGAGCGGTGACACGACCCAGCCAGAGGAGAGAATATTCACAGTGATGTGATGGCTACGATGTTGATTAATGTGCACGCTCCCTGTTATTAAATAAACAGGGTGAATACACAAAATATATTGAATAAATTAAAGCCATATCCTCTGCAACATCCAGCTCATTAGAATGCATGAGGAAATGATGTTCTGATTGCGACAAGAGTCACTCATTAAGCTGTGTTTGTCCCCTGCCAGAGCACCACTCCCCCCTCACTACCCCCCTATGCCCCAAAACACTTACCCAAATGCCTGCCACGCACTCTAAACCAAGTCCCTCCCTTCTGCACTGCTCTCCTGCTAAAAGCCCCCTGACTTAACATCACCCCTTCCCAACGGGTACCACCAAAATGCCTAACACTCTTTTCACCTTGTAGCCCCTTCCGAACACGTCTCCCTTCTCTTCCATTGCCTCCTCCTCCCTCTCCTCTGCTGGGATCTGTGTCATCATTTTAATTAATTTCTAATCAGGCGAGAGTAAACTAATCAGGGGAGGCGTTAAACAATGACGGCGCTGGCTGCTCAGACTCACACTGGGGGCCGCCAGGCTGTTATGCATGCCGAGGAGCTGCACGTTGATAAACAAGACAGCGTGGACGGGGCTATCGCTGCCAATCTCCTCTGCCATACATGTTAATATGGCCTGTTGTGCCGCGCATATGCATCCTATTTGCATCAGATTCTGCAAAACGGACATGAACCGAGTTGTTGATTTGCCTGAGATTAAACCTCTATTTTATAAACACAGCTTATGTTATGTATGATCACTTATATTTGCATCTAGAACATAACAATATGTAGATTTGTGACTGAATAAAGATATGTGTTCAGGGACGAGTGATGGAAATGCGTGTAAATGATCAGAATGGACAAATAAATAACCTAAACCTCTGAATAGTACAGTATCTGTCTGGTTCGAATGGGCTACACAAAGGCTGCAGTTATCTGTAGGCGGCCAGATCCCACCAAGGCTAACGCTTTGTGAAAAAACAAGACAGACAGAAGAAGAGGGAGAGAGAGGGAAGGAGAGGGCACTTTTAGGCAATGTATTAGCTGAGACAATGCAACAAGGGAGCTCTGATTAACCTCTTGCAGACTGTGCCCAAAACAGCCAAAACCAACATGAGTGAACCATAATTGGCAAATTCCCACTATATGATTGCATGACAATGACGCTGATGACAGATGATGATGGAAAATGAGTTTTGACCGCCATCACTGTGATTGCCAAAGTGAATTTTTAAAAGGCAAATTGTATTAGGATTAATGCAAGAAATACAGGGGATGTCTGCACACTGGGAGCGACTTCACCACGGGCGGCAAGAAGACAGCCACAACTCTTCCTGTTAGTCTCAATGTTTGGAAGAAAAGGGCTTTCATGTCCGACTCATCAAAGCTTTGTAAGTGGACCTGATGTCTTCTGCTGCCAGCGTCATAGCAACCAGTGACCACCGTCTTGAGGACCAAACAGTATTGGCATAGTAACTTGACAAGGAAACGGATGCATGCACACAAGGTGAAACACAGCTATAAACCACAGAAATCCAAGCTGCCAAAAGTAAGTTAAGGCACAAGTTTACACCCAATTTCTCAGTGGAAATAAACATGATATCCATGTAACAAAAAGTACAGAAGAACTCTTTAATGTGTTTAAAATGACTTTCTTTTTAAAATACCATCCCCTCCGTCACCACCTCCCTCTTCTTGGCCTCTTTGCCAAGTATTAGATTCCCATGCCAAGCGCTTCCCTGGGATAGAATAAGGATTGCGGAGGTGGGACGCTGAAACCCTTCCATAACATGTCAAACTACGCTGGAATCCAAAATGCGAGAGGGAGAGGAAAAAGGGTTAGCGGCAGATTTTCTATGGGGAGAAAGAAACTGTCACATCATCAGATTGGTTATTCTAAGTGGAGGGATGTGGGCATGGGGGCGGGGGGGAGAGGGGTGCGGTGGCAGAGGCTTGGGCTGGCAGGATCTGGCAGCAGCACACCATGGAGGTATTTCCACAAAAATATTCAGCCCCCAGGCAACGGAAGGGGGCGGGAGGGGAGGTGGGGGCGGCGGTGGGGGGGTAGTACCGCAGAGATGCACTGAGAGGTTAGGGATTGTAGGGGTGGGTGAGGGACAGGGAGGATATAGGGGAGGGAAATAGCACTGAGGAGAGAAAGAAAAATCTGGGAAGCCAACCAAGGAAATCCTGCTTCTCAGATATGCAGCTGTGGAATTAAAATTGGTATAAAAACAGCAGAACAAAAATATACTTCACACTTCAGAAGCCTATTGAAGGAATGGAAGGGGGGTGGGAGTGGAGCGATGTGCCACTCTATCCTGGCACTGATACCTCAAGCACTAAGAGGGGTAAACAGCTATTCTCCACACTTTAGATGGGCTGGCTTATAGGCGGGGGTGAGGCGGGCGCCCACAGGGGTCTCATCGGGCTACAGGGCGAGCTCAAGATAGAAGACAACAGAATCTGGAAAAAGAGCAAAATGCCCCCATGAAACAATTTGTACACTTTGCGTCCCCTCAAGCACACTAGTATGAAGAGCGCAGGATTGATTCATGATCAAACGAGCATGATCGTCACTCAAATTCAATAATAACGAGCTTCACAATCACACAAGCTCCAAATATACAGTAGCTCCACTTGAGGCCAGGATTAGGCCTTTCTGTACACACATCTGTGGTGATGTGCTCCATTACTAAACAAAGACTTATCAGAAGCAAAAACAACCATGCAAACACAGATAAATCACAGACAAATCAATTAATTTAAATGAGGGTAAATTCAAACTGAATCAAGCACATTATCAGGCATTCTGTGGATGAAGGCACTGCAGAAGAAGTGTGTCCTATAGTGGCATTTTTAAAGGTTTCAAATAATACTTTTTATGTGTAGATCTATGTTTAATAACTGATAAAATACTTAAGGCTTCAAGGTAATTGCCATATCGGTTTATCACATCACTTTAACCAATCTCTTTGTTATGTTTTGATGCATATACTAAGTTAGTGTTCTGAAGACACAATATTGGATTTTTGGTTCAAGAAATTTGAAGGTTTGCTCACAGGGAGAGTTGTTAAGGGGTGGCATAAAAATACATTTCCACAGACTTAGAAATGAATTTCAAACCATCTCCCGTTTTCTCTTCACTCTGGACAATGGTGATTTTGAGTGTAGTTTGATAAACTTCATGGTTACATTTAATGAAAACTAAAAAGAAAACATTCATTAGTTCTGTGAGTACTGAGGATCATGTTATTGAGTACAACCCAGTAGAGTGGAACACTACTAAAATAATGCAATCATCAAGTGAAATGAGTGTGTTAAGAAGTTTGGTGTAAATGGTTGCAGCTGAGCATTGTGTTATTTCATCATTGCAAAGACTTGATCTTAATACAAATCTCTATGTAATATGGGCCTATTCATGAAGTCTACGTTTCCCACTAGTTTAATTATCACCATGCTCTTTTGGAGAGATATTCAATTAAAAGGGCTCTTCGTTTGGCTTTATCAAAAAAATACATTTGGCAATGTATAAATGATTTGAAATCCACGCACAGCACAAGCATACTCAGTGATAATTTTTTGAATGACATAATGAAATTGCTAATTCAAAAAGAAAAGGTATATTTACTATTCATCTTATTGTATTTGATTCATTTGACTTAAAAATTAAGACAGACTGCGACTCTCAATTACGAGATGATTGTCAAAGAGGAATGACAATAAAGTGGGCATAAAATCAGGGAGAAGAAAGCCACAAGCAGATCTGCCATATTCACCAAGAGCAGTTTTTGTTGAAGTATTCTCTACAGAGTTTGAAGCTTTCATTTCATTTCTCTGACATTCTCCGTCTGACCATCCAAGCCCTCTCCTGAGACAGTGGAGAGAAAGCGCAGTTCCAGAGAGAGCTATCAGGATTAGGATAATTAATATCATCTCATTTCACTGTGATCCTCTCTGCGGCCCACTGCACACACAAGGGCAGGATGGAGCGAATATTGTGGCAAGACTATCCCAGCGCCTGTCAATCTCAGCTCGTGGTCCCTCGCACACACACGCGCTCACCCTCCTCAGTGGCTAAATTGCAGTTTGAGAGACGACAGGGGAGAGGCAGTGGTGTCCGTGGCGGTGGGGGGGTGGTGGGGGGGTGCCGGGCCCGAGGGACGCCATACAATGGAGCGTGCGGCTGACCAGCGTTCAGGTGAAATTGAATTGGAAATCTTCCACGGCTGGTTAGCATAACAAAGGGCCTTGTGGCTTTAGACAAAGGCTGCTTCTCTAATGCACAAAATCAATCTCTCTACGGGCTCGGTGCATTGTTCCCTCCCGCCATACAGGTGTTCCTTCAATGGTCCTTAATCAAAAGTGTCAAAACAAAGTTAAGAGTTATCTCTGCTTCACCCAGCTGCTTCTGCAGAGCAGGAGGGGAAAGAGAGCAGTGACTGCAGATAGCAGACAGCTCAGAGACACGTTCACAAACAAGATGCTGAAAACACTGCTGCGGTCTATAGGTAAAGACGGGACACACAGGGTCATCACACAAGTCTATAAGTTTGTCCAGATGTGAATAACTTTGACATAAAATCTTATGAAAAGTTAATTTGGCTCTGTTGCAAACAGAGTGTTTTATCTATATATTACAAAACAGGGAGCCTATCCATCAGACCCTTCTTTGCACTGATGGTCTGGTTGTTAATATTGGTAGTGGCAGGCCAGCCTTTCTCCTTGAAGGTCATTTTACAATAGTGACACACAAATACATCTCCCACAAGTACCCTGCCTACAGTATGTTCACCTCCTACACTTAAAGCACTGCTTCTATAGGGCTTTGTGGGCCCTGGGCCTTGACTTCAGGCAGAAAAGCAGCAATGAAATAAGAGTTAAAACACTAAACAGCTTTTTGTGCTGTGTTTGAGTTAACCATATCCATACAACCATAGTGTCTGTAAGAGTTCAGGGTTTACACAGGGATCAGCTATTGAAAACATGCAAAGCCACTAATTAGTGTTGGGCAAGGCGGCTGAAGTGACCATCACGATCATACTGACGGTTCTGTTTATGGATTTAGTGTCCAGTAGCGCTACATAAACCTCCCATGTTTCTGCTCTTAGTCCTGGGAGAACTCTTACAGACTAGTTGATTAAAAATCACTTAGTGCTCAACAAACAAAGCTGTCAGTCGCTGCCATTGGGATTTAAGTGGGGGTAAAATGAGGGGGGCAACGAGCAGAAGGGGAGATCAGAGGAGAGAGGAGGAGGCGTAACTGTTTAAGTTATATTCACAAACCTGTAAGTTGTGTTTCAATTGACCATTGCAATATCATGGAAGAGGCAAAATTACAATTAAAGTCCATATGATAGGTCTACAGTTTTTTCTAAATATGACTTTTTTTGTGGAATAGTCAGCCTACAGGTGGTGAATATTTCTTATAGTTTTACCTGAGTGATGTTGCAGTTTATGAAGAAAAGAAAAAACATGCAGGAAGTAGTGTGGAGTAAAAAAAAAAAAAAAAAAAGAAAAAAGAAAAAAGAAAAAACAAAATTACACTAAAAACGCAAGGACAATTTATGTACAAGGAACACATTCTTCTGTCACTTTAAACATTCATTTAGGAAAATAAAGGCACTGTTATATATTTTTACCAATCAAATAATAAGTAATGCTAATAATGCAATGAGCTGATATTTTGTGTTTAGTTCAGTGTCGACACCTTTTGTTGTTTTTGTGTTGTTGTTGTTGTTTATGTAACTCCTTTTATATGTGACACTTTGTCGCTTTGCCAACAAGTTGATGTGATGGTTCGATTTGTCAGTTTTTAGTCAGTTTTGGAGACTGGCTCTACTGAGTTGTTGCTGCTGTCGTTTTGTTGTCGTTTTGGCATGGGTTACGACCTACAGAAGCTCTTGTGTTCAGAAAATAAACAACCAGAAGAAATTCAGCACCATAACTCTCCAATAATATGATAGTAAGAGTTATGGAATTAATTATGTCACATCTGCTGCCCATGTTTAACCAGGAAGTAAGATTACCTCACAAAACTGTCAAACTTGGGAATACTAGTCATTAAGGATAAAAACATGCATTTTGTAGACAGCAGTTAGTCAAAATCAGTTATTATTTTTGAAGTTGGTACATTTTTCTTTACTGCACAAGTTATTTTTCCCATGTCAAAAAGAGCCTGTGAATGTGATCGAATATGGTTATAGCTGTCCACAGAAAAGCGTGTTCTTAATTTCTTGGTCTAACTTTGCAACGCTAACGGCAGTGCATTGACAATGAGCATAAGCGTGAATGCAGACCTGCAGATAGGGGTGATATAGGTGTCCACATTGGAGGCCAGACACACATTACACATTCAAACAGCTGCCACTGACAAGGCTCCTGCAGCAGCTCCAACGGCCCGGCCTTCACCAACAGATGGTAGTTCCCACTGGTTTTCCTGACAAACAGCTAATGCACATACAACTACATTTTACACTCTTAGTCTATATGAAATAAAGTACACGCTATATAGTTTCAGTAAATAATTAAAGACACACCCTCGTCCTTAAGCCAGAACATCATGTCCAACCTTCCTCAAATAAAAAATATCACAACAAAATACAACCTTGAAGTCAAATGTAAATTAAAGGGCTGAATGACACAACTGATTTAGTTTAGATGCCAGAATAAAGGTTTTACACATGGGAATTTTTATCCACAGGGTCTAGGTATCTTGGGTTTTCTCAAGGTGGAAAGTATACAAAGTTGAAAGAGAAAACAACAACAAATAAAGCTAGATAAGAGGGACATAGTATACTGTATTGAGAAAAGATGGGTGACTTTCACTCTATAAGGTTCCCAGGGGTTCTGTGGTCAATTGAACCATAATGTTTTTGTTCAGGCGGCTAAAGACAACATTAGTGTCATGGCATTGTTGGTGACAGAGGATTATTCAAACAGGTATAGTGCTGACTCTGTCCTGTGCGCCTGACCCGAGTGTGGCTCATCTTATTTTGCTGACCTGTGTGCAGAGCAGACCGACAAAGGTGAGCACACAATCTCCTAACGCCCCAAACAGAGGGAATTGGATCACCCCTACACTGACCTCCTCAGAGCCCTGTGCTACTGAAGGGGCCAGGCGCTGACCCCGTGTGGCCCCTGCATCTGTGGCGTCTCTGCTGCGGCTGCTGGTCGACATGACAACCTGTCAAAGACGATTGACAGGGACCGCCCACACCCACAAACACTGTCACCCGCCTCTGCAAATTACTCCAAAACCCAGACAGACCCCATATCTTAGCAACCAATTTGCTTCTTGTCATTGTCCATATGTTTCACCTTAAAGTGGTTAGGGGTAACAACATTTAACCTGGATCTAAAGAGGAATCAATACAAATAGATTACAACTTTTTCCACAAAATAGAGAGACAAGAACATATTGATCTTTCTACACTAATTTATATAAAACTCTGCGATATTCTGAAAAGGATAAATTTAAAAGGCATCCTAAAAAGAAACTTCAGAGTGCAGAGACAGTCCTAGTTCACTGACAGGGCACATGTTTCCTCTGTTATTTTGTTATTTTACATTTTGTCTAGAATTGAAAGTGACAAAAGTATTACTATCAGCAAACTGTTTCTACATATCTTTACCGTAACCATTACACTTGGATTGCATGTGTGACAAAGTAAAGGGGAAGTGAGCCAAGGACACGGGGCCTAAACTAAAAGAAGGTTATGTACGAAAACACTAAACGTTATTTAGTGACTTGTGCTTTTTCCATCCTATTGTGGCTGATTTTGTTACAGTAGCAGGGCAGTCTGATCACGCACTGCTTTTTCTAAAACACAATGTCGTCCATGCCTTTGCCTGAGCTGTGCAGAAGACCGGCACACACAAACAAATCACAGATGCACATACTGAAGCCCATATACACAAACACAAAAAGAGGCTCCCCGCTGTGCGAAAAAGAGCTACAGTACTCCCTACATCAACAGTGGCCTAGATAACACAATACGCACAAAAGAGTCACCCCATGAAAATAACCCTCCATCTAAGCATCACTGCACTTATCTACTCATAAACATAGGGATAAATCAATTCACTGAGAAACACATATTTTTTTTCTCTCATTTGAAATTACAGCTGCGGTACCAAAGCTAGCATGATAGCATAGGTCAAATTCACTAACCTCTTCTCTCCATGGCAACAGACTACTTTTTCTAAACCAAAAAAAGCTGGGTGTTGAAGTCATAGTGATTTTTTTTTTTTGCATGACCTGAGTGAGTGTGTGTTATGAGCGTCCAGTGTTTCTTCACTAAAGACTAAGACATGTACAGAATATGTATATGTGCATGTGTGTGTAGGCCTATACATGCACAACCATGGTGTTATCAGACAGTAGGGATTAGCATAGCAGCGCCTCACTGCTTTGTTTTACCCTGACCTGTATAATCAGTGTCACATTAGCAACACAACAAATCAAACGTTGTGAGTTTCCCTCCTGTAACCTCATGCACGCGTGGCACGTCCCCATTCAAACACCCAGCTGGCCACCGTACACATGATAATTAATATGAGCAGAACACCTACAGCAAAGATCACTCATTTCATTTTAAATAATAAAAACAATATGCCACTTTTGTTCTATCACTACAATATGAAATGTTTTTGAAAAGTGCTGTTAAAAAAAAAGTGCACGCAACATTAGCGTTTGAAATTGTGGATTTATTTTAATCATCAAAAGGACAAATAGCAGATTACCATGCAGATGACACATGCCAGTATAGTAATAATAAACAATATATTTAACCCGCTGCTATACTGTGCTACTTAAAGTTTCATTATGATTATTATAGATGTATGATCCGTTTATAGTTTATTCAAATACAGTTAATACTTGTTGATTTTACCATGTGTAAATACTGGAATTACAGAATCTTTCATTTACTACATTTGAATTAGGTAAAATGTTCTTGCCCGAGTAAGTGTAGTCTATTCTGTGCTGTCTTTTATTGCATTTACTCGACCCAATTTCATGGTAGAATTTTTTGTGATTTAACAATGTGAGATTAAGAAAAAAAAAGTTTCTAGTATCTCAACTGACTGCGTAATAAAAGCAGTGCAGTTGTAGATGCTTTTGGTTTGAAAAATATGAGGTGCACTTTCCTGGAATATGTGGGCAATAAGCGTTTTCTGATCTTCTACTGTAAACCCTGTACTTTTGAGGAGAAAGGCATAGAGAGGAAGGAAGGCACGGAGAAAGACAGGAAGGAAGGGATAGGAGACAGACAGCGACAGATGGGCCAAAAGACAAGTGCGGAAAACATGTGTGTGAGATCCAGCTGACATTAGCAGCTCACCCAATGAGATGTGATGATTAGCCAAATCCTGCTAATCAATGACACATTCACATGGGTTCCTGCTCTGTTGCTAAACACTAATTGGTCTATTCTGCCGCAAATAGGGAGATTCTGTTTCCCACTTCACAACAAGCAATGCGGGCTGACACGGGGGCACGTACTATGGGCGCGCACGTGTCAATTGCACTTCCATGCACATACTGTACATCTGTAGCCTGGACTATGCAGCAGATTCTGCTACATAAAAGGTCAAATTGAGCCTGATTCAATTTGAGAGTGGATGAGGGGCACAGGATCCCGGCTACTCGCTTCAACAATAAGGAGAGAATGGGATCCTAGAGCCAGTTCACCCAGTGGCAGGGGAGGGGGCTGGAGAAAGAGCCCTAAATTCAATTTCACTTTGTAGAGTATTTAGATAATGTCTCCTAATGTAATGCTGGATTGTGAGTGGATCCACTGTAAAACTCCTACAGTTTATTAATCACAGCGCAGCATCAGCGCCACCAAGGTCCAGGAAGGGGCACTGCCTCACCTGCCACACGCTCTGTGAGCAGACCTGTGCCTGATCATACACAAGAATTAATATGGACTTTTCATTGTAGCATGTCACATTTACAACTGGGCCGCTGTGTGCGCAATTAAAAAGCTCTTAACAAAAAGCAATTATCAGAGTGGCATGAAATTCAAAACTGACAATTATTACTCTGCTTCTGATTCCACTGTAATATTTCTCACTACTCAAAAATACTTAACACAATATTTGTATAGGACTGATATTAGGGTAGTATAAGTTCATAAAAAAATACCTATTGACTGTTTTGCATATATACATTTTTTTCCATGATTAACTTCAAATTATTCTGCCTGGAAGCTTAATAGTTTCTCTGCTTGTTTATTATATAGTTGGATAAAATAATAATAACCCCTTGCTATAGAAAGTCTCACCTTGGAGGAGGGCATTGTCATAATATTTTCACATCTTTCAATCTCTGCCTCTCCATCTGTACACACTGCACACCCACAAAGGCAGCGCAGCGCGGTCAATGCGGGTGTGTTCCTCTCGTGCTGAAGAGGAGCACAAGAGCTGGACTCACACTTAAACGCAGTGCTGTTACTACCGGGCCGTCCCTCTGTCTGAGTGCAGTCTGTGTGTCTATGTATGGAGGTATGAATGTGTCAACGCAATTATGTGCACAGGAGAGGCTGTTTGGGCTAAATAGAGTTGCAATTATTCTTTTAACCTGTTCGACTGGCAGCCCCTCAAGCGGGAGGAGACATGGGGGATGCAGACAGACTAAATGGCATTTATTATAAGGTGTATTTTTTTGTTTTGTGTTATATTCGATGAAGGCATGTTTGTTTTGAATTGAAATTGCACAGTGTCTTTGGCCTCATGTTGATGTAACTAAAACAGCAGATTGGTTTGCAGGTGTTAATTTGGCTGCCAGTAGTGACTGACAAGTGTTTGTCAGGACATCATATCACTAAGTTGATTTAATTTGTTTTACAGACTGCTCTTTGTCTTTGACAGCTTGAGTGTAATGCTCCATCAACAGCAAGTGGTATAAAGCATTCACGAGGCAAAGCTTCTACATAAGAGACAAGGAGCCAACACTTTATTTTCTCTCAATACTTCCTAAATGGCCTCACAGCAGATGCGATGATTACCTTTTAAATTATTACTTTCCGGGGAAAGAGTTTTTCTGAAAGGAAAAGTGGCATTTGTGCATAGGCGTTTCTTTTCAATTAGTTGTGTTCAATAAATATCACAAATAAACTTGTGTTAACGCAGTATTTGACAACAATGAGAAGATGTTACAGACTGGTTAAAATAATAATCTCAAATATAAAACTGCGCTTTTCACACAAACACAAAACATGCCAATATCTTTATCGGGCCAGATCGCCAGCTCAGCAGATCCGAAAGCACATGTCACCTGTGATAACTTAACGCCCGCACACTATCGTCCACACAAACGCAGAGAGGCAGAGTTCTTGGCCCCTGTCAATAGGACGTAAAGGCTTTTGGCACTAATGACCAGCGGCGCGATAACAGAGAAGAGGTTAATGTGTTACTGTGGGTGATCAAGATAAGCCCATCTCTTCAGGTCTGGGGACAATGACACAGTGAGAGTCCACAGACGCCTCGGCCAAAGGCACCCCTTTTTACACAGGTGTGCCTCCTCTACTAATTTCAGTGTCTCATTTTCCGTATTCTTACAAAATGTGTAAAGTACAAATAAGGCCTTTATACAAAACATTTCCTTTTTCCAACCTTAGCCTTACAATTTAGATTTACTCAGGAGTTCGATGTTAAACTGCTTACACAATATTTGAATGTAAATTAACATAAGTCGGTGAGACTTTCCCATGTTGGGTCTATACAACTTTATAGAGAAAAATTCTTACTCTGCCACATGCATTGCATATGTATGTATAGGCACAAGTATTCAAGTGACAAACACACACCTTCCCCAGTGTGAATCAAAGTAACAGAAAATGGCTGGCCCCCTATCTGTGTGGCCGGCTGGGTCGGCTGACATTTGGACACTTGTCAATCATCCCTTTCAATAGCTGAGCGGCAGGAAAAATGGAGTCAGGGGGTCAGCAACTCAGTGTATCGCCATGGCAACAACTGCACTGAAGTTCATAGCCTGCTGGGACTGTCGTCCTAAGTGTGTGGTGTGTGTGTGAGAGAATGTCCATTTTTGTTCCAGGTCTGAGTGTGTGTCCAATTGTTCCCATCAGCCAGAGGCAAATACTCCTCCCATTTTAGCTCCTCCACCTCTCACCTTGCACCCTCACATGCAGCTTTAGCCTTTTCTCTCTACCTCCTGTTTCGCCCCCTTTTTTACCTCTCGCTTCTAACCAGCGGGTCAAGTAACTGGGCCCTGCAGGAAGTAGAGAATCTAAAAAAATAAAACGTACTTAACCTTTCAGCACCTCAGCCTCTCCCTTATTTTGGCCCTCTGACTTTTACTTTTTTTATTCTTTCGCATTGTGCCAAATGCAACCAGCCAATACCCTTCTTAACTAATTATTTTTCCATCTTTGCTAACTCACACTGAGAGGAAATGCCTTTTTCTCTTTGTGACTGTGAGTTTACTAATGTTTAAAAAGCAAAGATGCATGTCTTTTTCCCCTTGTGGTTTAAATGCTAAATACAAGATTCTGCGCATACAAACTCAACAGTGTGCGCCATTGGTGGTCTGTTGTTGGGATGAATACGGAGGATAATTTGTGTTCTCAACCAGGGAAAATAGCTCAGATTGAGCCTCAGAGGACAATCCACTGACCTGTTTACCAAACACTTATCGCAGAGAGGTTCACCGGCACTATTCATCCCCCCAGGGCTCCAGCAGCCACACACTGGCACAAAACTAGTCCCCTCTGTCTACCTAGACGTTAATGACAGCACAATAACAGCAGCATCACAAAGTACATTTAAAAGACAGTAACAGCAGATATAATGAAAGTGCAAGAATGATAACAATTATTTATAAATAAATAAATAACTTATTCTTGGTTAAAAATTATTATCAGATACATTTGGATATTACAGAATTTACTTCTTAAAATAATATATTTATTCAATTGTATTTAGGAATTTCAGCAAAGACAACAGCTAATAAATAAACCAGTATATTACAAACTCACATTAATGAGAGCAGCATTATTTAAAAGTCTGTGGTAAATAGCTGTTTGATTTGGATTAACCATGCTTCATTACCCTGATGAAACAACACAGCCAAAATGAGTTCAGACTCAAACACACAAAATGCATGCTTCAAGACACAGAAACCATGGCTGTGTCCAAATCTCCCCCCGACTACATGCACATACTCATGTCCCTGCAATGCTGCTACCCAGTCCCACCAATGGACAAGGCCTGACTGGAACGGCATAATTCGGGGGGATAATTCATGGATAATTTTGGGATAATCTCCAGAAAACCATTCATGGAACTGCCACCCAGTTTGCCCACAGCCTGATTAGCCGTGGGCTCAGAATGCCAGACACTTGTAGTGACCAGCATCGCCAGCAAGCACTTTGCTGCAAAACAAAACAAACAAGGAGCTCCAGCAAGACACCCAGCCTTGTACACCCAGCCATCTGTACTAAATAACACAGAAAACTAATGTAGCTTTACTAATAAACTTAGACCTATCAGAATCAAATCTTTAGAACAAAATATGCAAAAAACACATACTGAAAAAATAATAATAAAATACATGAAAAACATTCAGTTTGAGACTGCTCCACCACACTACTGGGGGCTGATGGGCATACTATGATGTGTGATTGCCACCTTGTGGACAAGTGGCAATTTTTTTTTTTTTTTTTTTAACTTTCACTGCATAATTGTTTTTTTTATAGTTCTAATATTTGTTTTAAATGGAGTTGTATTTAGAATGTTTTCATCATTAGAAAATAAAGAAAACAATCTTTACAACTTAAGATATACAATGGACCCTTGTTTAATTTATTATTATAGCAATATTTTGGATTTTTATATACATAATATACATTGGCACATGCATTATCATTATTATTATTATTGTTATTATTATTACTATTGTTATAGTTACTATTACTATTGTTATTATTACCATTATTAATCATAATAATCTTCCTTGATATTGAAGCTAATATTTGGTTTTACTAAGGAGCCATCCATGGAGGAGAAATCTTCTCTAGGCCTGTATCTTATTATATACTGACATCTAGTGGCCAAGCAATACAACTGTGACAGTCAGCACAACTTCTCACATGAAGCCTCCTGATGCAGTGAGACATGTGTGCACTGCCAGCAAACCACTGTTAATGAGAATAAACACCTCCTAATGTATTTGACTATATCACAGAGATAGCTGTAATAAAGGCAATGCCATGAAGCCCATACAGCCTACACCCAAGACCAGATGTTTGATTAGAACTGCAACTTCTAACACCACTTGTACTTGTCACATTAGATAATTCACAAATGTGACTTAAAAAATATACCACAACAAGATACACTGGAAGAACATAAAGTTCTGATATTTTTAAATGTCATTATTATTCCTTGACAATAATTTATGTTACCATTTACAATATTAGACTCAATGACTAAACATATAGTATAAAAAATAAAGCGGATCTACTGCAAAAAAAAATGTTTACTTTATACTCACCATTAGCAACCATCACCATGAGGCAGTAGCACTTAATGCACTTTAAGCCTTTCTTCAGCCCTGTCCCTTCCACTTCCGCTGTCGTAGTCCTCAAGTGTTCACTGTCATTAAACAGATCAAAATTAGAAATAATCCACAGCAGTGTTTTTGGTCCAAAAACAACCCCCCCGAGTTTGTCCCACATCATCTGTCCAAAGAGATGGAGATAAGCACGTCCTTTTGGTCAAGCAGCCAAGCCACTTACATCCAGCACTTTTTAGGTCCATTCCCTGAAACATCTAAAGGGCAGTGTCCTCTTTGAGATGTTACTTCAGGTGAAGATCAGCAGCACGGCACTCCTGGAGAACATAAGTGTGAGAGACAGCCCAGAGAGATGGATGCATCAAAGTGACATTAAAGCTCACCTGTTTCCTGGCGCTGGTGAAAGCCGGCTGTCAGCAGCTCTGTGCTCTCTCACTATCCCTCCCTCTTACACTCACTGCTTTGCTCTCTTCACTTGACCAACCCACTTCAACAACTACAAAGTCCACAGATCTTTGCACTGTGCAACCTATTCCATTTGATGACACTCACACTCGCTCGCCTCTTCTCTCCTAGTGCTGCCACGGCAGACAGCAGAAGGCTTAAGGTGCTCCAACCATTTCCCAATCTGACACTCTCCTGCCTCATTCTTATCTCGCCCATCTCACCCATTCCCACCATTTTCACCTCTCTCACCTCTTCCCACTTTAAGTCCTTTCACTTGCTCTAATAAGTCCTCTGCCTGTACTCAACCATTACCAATTTTGTCTGACCCACTATTTGCTATTAGCCCCTTCCCCTTCCACATCTACTCTCCATCCCTGTCGCTGCCTATCCGCCTTATATATCCCCAGCCTTCGCCTTGCCTTCTCCCCATCTCCAGCGGCATGAATATATTATTATCTACACAATGGGGCCCTGCTTATTGTTTATGAATTACCAGCCTTGCGGCCAAACAAAGCCTATTTTCATAAGAAACCTCCATTTCATTTCAGCTCCAATTAGATTGGGGGCTAAAGAATAGGAGTCCTCAGGCCTCAGCCCCTAAGGATGGCAGGTCCATTCAGCTTCATTCAATGGGGCCTTATTGCTTTCCCATACAAAAGAGCACGTGGACGGGCTTTCAGACTGAAACACCAACCAAAAATGACTGGGAGACAGTACTGTACAATAACAAATCTTTAAAGAAAGGACACAGAGTGCTTATCCTCCCATCCATCAATTCATCCCTCACTCTTGGCTTTCTTCTTCTCTTCTGTTAGTATATTGTAAGACCTGGACATTAATGACAGACAGTTGAAAGAGAAAGGGAGTGAAAGAAAGAGGAGAAGAAGGAGGCAGAGCAGCTCAGTTTTTCACAATACATGTCAAGTCTAAATGATCACTGCTGCTGAATAGACTGAGCAAAGTGTGTATGTATGTGTGTACAGCTGATTGATTCTCTGCTTTGAAAAGGACAAAAAAATAGTGAACGAAAGAGAGAGGAAGACCTTGGTGCTTTTCTGAGTGCCACAATAGTCTGTAGGTTTGAGTCTTATTGTGGCGCGACCACAGTGACAAGCCGTCACTCCAGCCCAGGGAGCGAATGGGCCAGGTCACAGCTCAGATAATACACTGCCTTTGCAATTGACAAGTTTCTCACTCAACAGACACTTGACAGTGACACGAAAGCCCTTTAGTTCTCCCAATACGAATACCAATAAGATGTAAAGATTGAACCAAACTTTCCACATACCTGTTCCAGTGGTGCACACGTGAAGAAATGCCAGGCCATGACCAAAACAAATGCCTAAATCACGACTCCTCTGTCATGTTTGGTTCTGTTGGTGATGATGAGGCAGGCAACCTAATGTTCAGACAGTGTAGAGCCAGCTTAACAAAAGAAGCAACAAAATTACACTACACAATGAGCGTAATATAAAGCCAATATTTCCTAAACTGTAGCATTTCTGCAGCCTTTAAGAATCTTGTAGGCTCCACACCCTTCTGTGCACAAAACTTTTGATGGTTCTTAAATTATACATAATTGCCAAAATAATGAAAACGTGCATAATGGCTATTCATTTTAAAAAGCTGCTGACTGTTAGCAACATTTGTTTCAAAGAAGAGACTACAACAAATTACTATGAAACTGAGCTAAAGAGATGTAAGCATGAAAAAGGCAACACCTGCGAGGTAGATGGAGCAGACTACAAGATAATAACAAAATCAAAGGCTAATTTGATCTGTCTCCAAAACAAACTGAATACTCTGTTTCTCATTAGCACTTTATAGTCAAGTCAAACAGTCGCCCTAGTCTGCTGTAGAGCCCATAAAAGGGTCAAGAGAAGAAGTTGCTATGCTCAGTATAATTAAGTTTGACAAAGAAAGCTCACATCAGTTGATTCTTAGCAAAGAAATAATTTATCCAAACACTGGAGTCCTAACAACAAATTTACCTTCAAAGAGACAGCAGCGTGAGAGGTGCACAGGGGCAGGTGGAGCAGGAGGCCTGGGCCTGATGAGTGCACAAAGCACAGTGCACAGAGCAGACTGTACAGAGCAGAATGCACAGAGCACAGAGCAGACTGCGCAGAGCAGACTGCGCAGAGCACAGAGCAGACTACAGAGCAGAGTGCACAGAGGAGACTGCACTGAGCAGACTGCATAGAGTACAGAGCAGACTGCACAGAGCAGACTGGCCAAAAGATTGACAGGTAATTCACAACAATAGACACATTTTGGTTTGCCTTTTTACAGGGTCCACTGTTTCTTGGGATGCTTATGATGTTTTTTATTTTTTTAAAGTTTGTATTTCATCAGTATTTACAATAACCATTAGCCAACACAGTGACAGGATCTGTACAATTCCCATGGCGCACACTGCACAAATACAGTACTTAAGTTCATACTTCCACTGATTTTGTTATAGGCCTATTTAAATAAGCCATGAATACAGTGCTCATGTACCACTGGAGAACATATAAGAAACATAAAGAAATGACAAAGGTTACCATCAATGCAACTTAATGTTAAAGGACTTTTAAATAAATAACCTAGATTCTGCCTTGTAGGCTTAGCTTTTTTTTTCATATGCTATGTTATAAAAATGATCACCTTTCACAAGTGCATATTTCAGGCAAACTGGGATTTCACAAGTTGGTCTCATCCCATGTTGGGTCATTCATGCTCTTTAAGACCTTCCTTACAACTTTCTCAATGTCCTTTCGAGCTTTCTGCTCTTCCTCCAGTGACCTTTTCATCTTTTTGGTATCCTGTAGGCAATAAAGGGGGAATACTAGGTTATTAATGAGATTTAAATTACAGGCCATTTATTACACAACAATTGGGCAGAAACACTACACCAGAGTTACAAAAACAAACAAGCTTTCATTCCTAGTGCTACTAGTTCAGACAGATGGGCTGGTTATTGAAACAAAAGTATTAACAATCAGTTTGGTCTTGAGTGAGTGTAGTTACCTGTTTCAGATCTTGAACTTCATCCCTTAAGGCATAGACAATATCTACCAAACTCCTTTAAAGGCAAGAATCACGTTTAAATAATACAGAATTACAGAATCATTTCATTGTTAGATGGTTTTAGAACTGTCTGGATCTTACTTTTCCTCCAGTCTACTTTGTCCATTGCGACTGGGATCTCCTATTAGCACCTTGTCCTCAGCAGGAATGATCACGTGCAGCCCTGGATTCTTCTGAGGTCCTGTTCCAAAACACAAGAACACTCATCGATCCATACAAAAGCCCACAGTTAGAGATGTGTGAACCATATCAGCCTGAACTGTACTCAAGTAGCAAAAGGTGTTAGTCATGCAAAGGTTCAACAGAAGAAAAGACAGAAGAGCGATAAAAGAAAGCATTAATATAAAATAATTCATGTACAATATAATTATCAATATCAAGTTAAGACCATCACAATGCCGCCATTTACCAAATGACAGATTTATTCAAAACTCATAATACATAGGGACTTGAACACTTCAGTTGTGTTGAACAGTACACTGAAGGCGCTGTTAGCAGAAGACAGTCACACGTGTCAATTTAATACAGAGCACACAAAAGGACAGTCCTCGTCTTTTCACCTGTCCTGTCCCAAATTTAACTTTTTTTTTTTATCACTGAATACATCTGGCACAAAATATAGCACATAGCATAAGGACCGTATTATTCTTAGCTCAAATACTAATATAGGAACAGACTGTTTCAAGACAACTATTATTTACAGAGGGACACAATGTGCTCTTTATATTTCAAGTCCACCGACCGTATTCTGAGGTTGAATGAGCAGTTTACATAGAAATCTGTATCATCGTACACTTATTTCTTTAAACTCCTCAGCGAACACTAGAGGAGAGAATATACTCTACAAATGAGTTTAAACTTTACAGTAACACTAAATACTACCTTTAGGACTATATCATTCACACTCTATAGGCAGACGACAGAAAATACTGTACAACAGATTCTACCCCTCCCACCCACGGTCCCGTTACATGATTGTGCAAAATAATCCAAAACACTTGAATTGTTTCCAGTGTAAAACTTTCAACACGTAAAAAATGAGCAAATGTTCCAGAAATCCATTTGTAAACAGTGACATAAACAAGTCAATCAACAATTCAATTCTAATGAAGTAAGTTAATAATAATAACCTAGAAAGTATTTTTGTCTAAGATTTGTAACAAGGGCATTGCTTACAGTAGTGTTATATTTATGAATCCCAACATGTGCTTTCTGTACCATTGCTGTAAAAATAGCTCTTCATAAAAATAGTAATCGATGCAGGAAATTATTACATTACTAGTGGGAAAATGATGCCATGCCATAGGTACAGTGGTAACAAAGGTGTTCCTATTGTCCTCTATTGATTCATTTAGGATTGCACTAGGCTAACGTTGGGGAATGAGGAGATGAATACGTACTATAGGATCAAGATCAAATAAAGGTATTTGGGTATTATAATTGCAATGCAATTACCATTTCAGACTGTAATAAGTTAAAACAAACAAATATATTAAATAAAGCCTTATTTAAAATATTGTCAAGCCTCCATCTTGTTTGGATTTGACTTAAAAAAAAATAAAAATACCAATCTTCTATAAATACTCACACTTAATCTAAAAAGCTATAAAATAAGACTAAATCTAAACTAAATCCATCCTCCAGACATGGTCACAGGAGCATAATGTCAACACTTTTTATCGACACAATTTTCTCAGTAATAGGTTGGTTGAATAAAATGTGCTGATGTTGTGCTCTTAGGATTATCCAGTGCATTGGAGCATTGTTAGAGAAAAAAGCCATTTAAAATGAAAAAATAAATAAATACAATAAATAATGTAAGTGTGTAGGTAGTATCTCCCAAAATTAACATATCATTGTATTTGGGTTTCAAGGAATGGTTTGGTTCCATTATGCATTATACGTAATGTGTATCTTTTAGAAAAGGTCTGTACTAAATCTGTGTAACTTGCACTATGGTTCAATCTGTTACATAGAGTAGCTGTGATCAGTACATTTGTGGACATATATGTGCCACATATATGTGTGTACAGCACAGCACATGCTGAGTATTCCTGAACTTCATCTGAATATCAGATAGGAAAAAAACTTACTTTCTCTCCCCTGTATTTCACTCCAACATCCATGTTCTCTCAATATGACGAGACAACACACGCATGATCAAGGGGAGTGGTCACATTCAAGAAAAAAACATGAAGAACAAACAACTAAACACTTACTGTATGACTACAGAAAGAGGAGGCACATAAAAGGGAAAGTGGAGAAGGCAACAGGGAGATGCTCATCTTAAAGATATTTGTAAAATAAATAAAAGTAATAAATTAATAGAAATTAACAGATAAAATAGAAAATAAATATACAAATTTAAAAAAATCTTTCAATACATTACATAAGAGGCGAACTTGCTGCATATTACGCTACAGCAATCTATACGATCTTTAGTTCTGGTGAGAGATGCAGCTTTTGCGGGGCACTGATCCCATCCTGTAACTATGAGTGGTCCAGATGGAGTCATAGTCCGAGTCCTCAGAAAGGTCTGAGGACAGCTCCGGCCGTGACACGCTGCTACGGCGGCCCGGAGAGTCCACACAGGACCGGTCCACGTCAGCCAACACGTGGTTGTGCATCAGGTCAGTGCCCTGCCAGGCTGCTCAGGCAGCGGCAGGGAGTTAATGTAGGGCAGATGAAAGAAGAACAAGTGGGAAAACAAAAGGAGATGTAGAGGCAAAAGGAGAAAGCGACAAACATAACATAAAGATCACAAAACCATGGAGTGGAGGTAAAACACAAATAACAAAACAAAAATGACGCCGCAAATGAGTGAGGGGTGAAGGAGACAGAAGAAGAAAGAGGTTAGAGAAGATCAATCCAAGATACCAGCGTTAAAAGACTAGACAAGAAAAGGTACATTTCTAGGATTGTGTAAAAGTCTTACTGGAGTTGAGAGTCTGTCTCGTTTTAGCACTGGTGCAGTATGCCTCAATAACTTTCAAGATCTGGGCATCTTCTTCCAAAGCAGCAGTGCCTGCATAACAGAATCACAAGTCCATGCCAAATGTTAAAGCTGTAGAAAGTTAATCCAAATATGAAATGATACTCACTTTTCCTCAAGGAAAACTCCTCCTCTGACTGTTTCCTCTCAGGTTTACGCTTTGGAAGGAGCTTCTTCACACTCTTGGGGCTTTTACTTAAATCCTGCTTAGATAAAGATAATTTTAATTCCAACCATTAAAAAATTATCATGAGAAGAAGAAAAAAACCCCCAAAACATTAGCACTATGACAGCAAGATAAATCACTGAATCAAAATCTCAATTTCAAAAGGCTAGAATTAGCAAATAGCAAATCATCAATAAATTTGGATATTTTATTGCTTGCAGAGGAGCCAATATCTGTGGTGACAATTACTATGACAATTAAAAATATATCATAAAAAAATCATACAAATAGCAGTTTGGACTTATACATGTCAAAACACAGTAAATCTGTTGATTCAGAACAATTTATAAGAAGAAACTGTTAGAAAATTCTCACAAGCCACTTTTCAAAAGGCATCTACTTTGAAATGTTAATGCACAAATAGTTGGATTTACAATGCTTGTCAGAAAAATAGGAATTACGATAGTTTTCTCAAATCTCAGCTCACCTCTTTGTAACAAAGTGCTGCTGAGGGCCGTAGAGGTGGGGCAGGCCTCAGGCAGCTCAGGCTCCAGGGCTTTGGTGTGTTGGGGGGCTCAAGGGGACCCCACATCATAGTGCTGTGGGTTGACCCATGAGACGAGGGGTGTGGCAGCGTGTGGTAGGTAGGAGCAACTGTCATGGCCCTCCCCTCAGCATGCCGAGATGGAGTGAGGGGGTGAGATGGGAGCTAAGGATAAAAAAAGATATATACATATATTTTTAGGGTTTCATACTTCTGCACAGGGTCTTGTGCTGGTCTTGTGGATGATGTGCTATACAAGGGTGATTATGTAGAGGAACCAGTATCTCAAATACTGTAATTAGAATAGATCATTTTATATTACACAGGCAATAAAGACCACAGTAAAAGTTCTAAGCTGCAAAACCACTGATGGCAGTGGACAGTAAAAGTATAGTAGTATTACAGGAGATACTATTCAGTTTAGGTTTACATGTTAACAGTATTAAATAATCTCACCGTATGACAGGGCACCGTGAGAGGCTTGTGACTGGGCGCTGTAGCTGCATTGTGTTTAATTTGTCTAGTGAGGTGCTCAATCCAGTCCTGAAGATCCTGCTGGTTCAGGCACACCACTAGTAGACGGTCAAACAGTGTACCTGGAGAATACAATGAACATTTAGAAAGAAATAAACTAAATCAACTTAAAGCAAATAAATGATGTTTACCGTTGAGCTCAAATGCATTTTTATAGGCTTCACAGTCTTCTAATTTACTTACAATCATGCCTGTCAGGGGCAATTTCCCCTGAAGAAAGCATATGTTATAGTCAGTACTGAGACATGCAACATTTTTAATACTCACAAGATAACAAACAAGCATTTCTAACCTGAAATATGAACCCGCTCATCCTGGGGCTGGCTGACAACAGGAGGAGAACATGGGGGAAAAGCATGAGGTACCGTTCACTCTTCTCCTGATAAAAGACAAATATAGGATATTTTGTGATAAATGAATGGTGGATATTTCTAAGCACTAAACCCAACTGCTAATGATAAGACAGCCCCTGATAGTGCACCTGTTACCTTGAACTAAACACACCGGTTGAAGCTTGACAAGACAAGCTCGAGTTGCTGAAATGTCGAACGTAAAACTGCCTTGGAGAATGTGATTTTGAACAGTTTTAATGCAGCGGCTTGAAGTGTGTAATTACAGTGTTAACTGGGTGAGTGAGGTATTATTTCATAATCATAATGGAGGAAATGTCAGGAGAAGATCTGGCTTTAAAGAGTTTTTAAAGCGAGGTGCTCTCCAGTCAGACAAGAGCTGATTCATAACATGTTATCATCATTATCACACAATACACTCTTGTAGATGCGGCTTTTGTAAAAAATCAACTTGCAAGTGCTTTTTGATACTCGAGATGCCACAATCAAGAGATCAGTCTGAGAAAATAAGACACGCTCAGATGAAAAAAAAAAACACACAAAGAAAAAAGTGATTAACAGAAATATTGCAATTTCATTTGATGCCAAGTGATGAAAAATTGCAGAGATGCTCATACACAGTCTTATAATTACTGGAATACAAACTACATCTAGGCCTAAGTTGCAGCATTACCTCAGATCCGGCTTGTACCAGGACTTGACTCATATAGAGCACAGAGCCCAGAGTCTTAATATCATCTCCCTCCCACAATCGGATAGTCTCTGTCAGGATCTGCAACTCCAGTTCTTTTCTCTTCCTCACCTCCTGGCAATGGCTCTATAACAACAAAACTACCATTATATAATCTTTAATGTTATGCTTTGGGTAGTAAAAGGGACAGAACTCACAGATAGATTTTTGAAAGCCACCATGGCCTTCTGTATGTCCGTCCTGTCTGGATGCCCTTCCTAAAAATTATAATTATTTTTAGAAAACACAGCTTACATCCTTTTACGAATAAAATGTATATTTCCAGAAACACACCTCCATGTGCCTTTCCAGCTCTTTGAGTAAGGTCGGGTATTTGTCCAGTCTCATAAAAGGTTTGCTGAGGCCAGTGGTGAGTGTGAGTGTGCCGGGGTTGACCGCTCCATGACCCTCCATAAATTCACCCAAATATTCACTGGCAAAAAACAGAAAACAAAGCACTGCCTATTTATCAGGTCAGTACACAAAAATATGACAACCGCAACACTAGATCTTTAGAGCATCCCATTACAGCAAAATTAAACAATACAATGTTTGCAGTTCAGTGTTTATCATTGAATGAACGAGGACATACCTGTGTTGGGTGAGCACATTGACAGCTGAGGGGTGGTTGGAGCAGTAGGCCACATAAAGCGCTTTCATCTGTGGCATGAGGTTCAGGAAAAAGGCACCTACCCTTTGTTGGCTTTCAGGAAGTCTAAAAGTATAAGACACAGTTAACATTAAACTTTAATGCCACTACTTACTGGTAAATTGTGCGCAGTTCATTCAGACTATACGGTAGCACTGTTAAATGTCCTTGTTCTCATGTATAAAACAGAACCCTTAGTGCAATGGGGCTACTTGAGATCATTTTCTGACATAACATTGTTTTTGAGACTTTATAAACTAGGCCAAAAATTGAAATGTAAGCAAGCGCAAATAGTTTCTATCCTATCATACATCTTGATCAGAAGATTTAAGTCAAGAAAATACACATGTTCACAAATTTGCTATATTATTCCTTTTCCCTTCTCGCCTCTTTAGCTGACGGCAATTGAGCCTGTGCGTTTGAAAAGTTGATGTGTTGTTGACATTGAACTTCATTAAAGTTTTAGTTTCATGTTGAGGGACCTAGATAATATCCCAAAACTAGGTCAAAACATTTTCACATTTACAACACAAATGCTTCCATATAATTCTGACCTGCGCTTCCACAATTTTTAACTAAGGGCAGTACAGATGTTACGATGTGGTTTGAGGTGTGAGCGTTCGGGAGGTACTAACTTTGTACTCTCCTCCAGTGATTGCACAAGCATCTGCTGGAACGTACAAATCTCCTCCAGGTTACCAAGAATTAATGCCACATCTGAGCAGCTCAACCTGATCGGTGAAAATCATCATGTTAAAAATTACTCATTAAAAGTTAAGTTATACATTTTTGTTGACAGATTTCTTTCTTACTTGTCAGTGCTTTGCAGTGGTCGCAGGTAGTTTGTGAGGAGACTCTGAAGGTCCTTGGAATATTCTGTTTCAGTTTCTAAAATGTTTTGCAACACCTACACAAATGAGAAAGTTAATTTTAGGTTTATTATTATTAAAATAAGCATCCCACAGCAGTTATTAGTGTTTCGATGTCATTGCTAATGCTACCTGTATGGAAGCTGTCTTTGAAAAACTAAATAAATGAAACCCGTATATTGTTGCATACAACTCAGTTCACCTTAACCTTAACCTAAAACACATGGATGTTGTGGTTTGCATATTTCGATTTGGTTTGCTTTGTCTAACACATCTACTCTGAGGATACAATAAACTAGTGTTCATCTTTTTTATGCACCCCATTAGGCCATATGGTTTTGGCTTTTGCCATTCAGACTCTTGTCTGAAGATAAAATAATTTCTATGTAGTATAGTCTGGGCCAGTAGCTTCATAATAAATTGCCATTCATAGCACAGCATATATAGAGTGTACAAAAGGATAAAATGTCTGTGATTACCAGGTTGTAG
Organism: Periophthalmus modestus; assembly: GCA_019594935.1. Lineage (NCBI taxonomy): Eukaryota > Metazoa > Chordata > Actinopteri > Gobiiformes > Gobiidae > Periophthalmus > Periophthalmus modestus. The sequence goes on along the minus strand of JAIEZT010000009.1, from coordinate 25,619,758 downwards.
TAAGTTTTGCTGATAGTAGAAGTGTCAAAGCCTTTAGGTGGGCTCTTGAGTGTGCCAGACTTGGGGGACACTTGTTTGTCTGCAGCCAGAGTGATAGTAAATAATGTGGTCCCACAATAAATATGATTCCAACTATATTAGTCGGCTGAACTTACCAGAGCCTTTGACCTCTCGGACATAGTTGCTGGGAAACCAACCAGTCTTTCCATTTAGGGTCCCCTCCCACCAGCCACCCTCCTCCTGGCGAGTCACATTGATGATGTCGCCCTTATTAAAGGTGAGCTCATCCTCATTAGTTTGCTGGAAGTTAAACCGTGCCTTGACCAGCAGTTGTTGTCCACTGTTTTCTGACATGTCCTGTCAAAAATACAAACTCAGGTGAAGTGATGCAGTGACAGTAAGGTTAAACTACTGAAAGGTAATCTCTCTTTTCTTTACAATTCACAGAAGGAACACACTGAGCAGAAAATTATCCATTTATCATTCTTTGTGCTTGCTCAAATCATCTTCATCTTTTGAAGGGGTTTAATGCACCAAACAACTTCTTAAGATTGATTCACAGCGTGCTGTTATATGCCAGCCCATTGTCACTTTGATACAAAATATTTATTGTGTGATTAGAACAGATTGTCTGTTTTAGGATGTTTGTCAGGAAAAGGTCAGGTCAGGGAAATTGGAGAGTAAAATCTTTACAACAGATAATGGACGTAGCATAAAATCAAAACAAAGAAAATATTTTGTAAGATCGCATTCTATTTAAAATAAAGTGAAATTGTGACTTGTCTTGTGCCAACACTGTCACTACAACAACTAACACATAACACTTGCCAACACAGTGCTTAAGTGCAGGTGTAAAATGTGTTCTACAGGTGTCAGAACAGTGGCATATAATGAACAGTGCACAGTGTCGTAGTGCAATTGTCATTTGTGCTTCTGAGGATTTCTACTGAAATATAAGAATTGGACTTACCAGACTACGAAACTGGTTTTGAATCAGCTTAGAGGACCGGCCCAGTGAAGCTTGAGAGGAAAGCGACTCGAATGATTTAATACGGTGAGCTGAGGAGTAACGGGCGCAGACTGAGTCACTGCCAACTCCAATATCTGTGCAGAAGGCAAAGATGCATAAACCCTGACTAGTATGTCCAATAATACACACATTTTCAACCCCAAACAACCCACCCCAAATATCACCCAAACAAAACGCAATGGCCCGATTCCACAGAGCGAGTAAAACACAAATCTACTACTCTGATTGTGACAACTCAGTTTCCTGTTTCGGAAAACCGTTTTTCTCCCTTAAGTTTAGCAGAGGATAAAAGCCACCAATATTGAAATGGAGATTGGAAGAGAAGGAAGGAAGTCAATTAACAATTACAATTAAAGTAATGAAGTAGGTGGTGAATAATATCCCAAAATATCAAGCATATCATCGATAATAGGAACAAAAAGCTAAAAGCATTCATAGAAAAAACAGCAGAAAGTTGCAATTCACTTTTTAAAGTTCTGCACTTAAGTTGGCTTTAAGTATCTGCTGATACCCAGTATCAACCAATATCATAGCAGACACAGTAGCTAGCTTTAATAGCTTTAATTTCCTTTAAACATAAATAACATATGACCAAACTGATTTGAATAAAAATAAAAGTTCAGACATTAGACATGAGACTTTCTGGTCTTCAGCCAATAGTAAACACTATTATTATCAATCTGACATTTTTTTCTGGATAAGCTCTAAAATCCAATAGCAGTATCACATCAGTGCATTCTTACCCAAAAGAGCAGAAATATCAATTACCAAAATATTAATGTTTCAATTTATTTCCCTCCTCTTACTGTAGTTTATCATTATAACCTGCCATGTTGTTTTATTTACATAGACACAATTTAATAATGTGAATCTCCTTCTGAAACAGGGCCAAAGTGTCATGTTAAGAGTTATACTAACCTGCTGTTACTTTATTCAGGGCCACTAGAGTGCTCAAAACTTTGGAAAAGTTTAGTCCCAGGAGGAGGTCACTGGCTTCAAATGGCTACATGGGAAGAAGAAAAAAGGTAAAGATAATAACTGTTCACCTTGAGGTATAATCAGGATGTCCTAACAGGTTTGTGGTAAAACCATGTGCTTACAAGAAGCAGCCACACTTTCAACACAACTACTACTGGAGTATCTGTTTCAATGTCTACAGTTCCTTATTTTCAATAAAATTCTCAACTAACAAAAATAATACAGCAGAAAGTGATGTTCTCTTTACAATTACAACACTGTTGTAACACATTACAATATTTTAACAATGTTTGTTTTTTTTTCCAAATCACTGCTAATTGGTTTGTGGTGGAAGCTTGTGACCAACTGAATAGTGCCAGTTTTATTCCTAAGGCAGTGTGTTGTCTGAATGTGACCATCGCTGGATTCTTCATTAGTATGAATGGCAGCGATTGTATCTGCGCTGGTGAATGCACTGGTTCTGTCTTCTTGTGATTAGAATACTCAGGGTTTGGTGCTATACAAGGACTTGGGCACGGGAGACTTTTCCACTGATTATATTCCCTATTGCATTAGGCTACAAAACAAGTGCCACACTGTGGCATCGCCTTAAAACATTACGTTTCTACTATGCACTTTGGTAAAATTTAAGCACTTATTATTGCAAGTGCAAAACGAGAGTTTTCATGTTCATTGTGGTGTTTTTAAAAGTTGCAAAAGAGAGGAACAGGTTTGTGAACACATCTTCTTATAACCAGCAGCAGAGTCAGAAAGAGGAAGGCTGCCATTTAATACTGTGTAATCCTGCTCTCTCTGGTTCAACAGTCCAGTGAACTAGAACTCAGTGTTGTGTTTGAGAGCCAAAAAACTTCATGGCCAGGGGATGGATTATTGTGGCCTCTTTTTCAGAAGATACAGACATGCACAGTGAAAAGAGCATTTCTCATCTTGTTTAGCCTTAGAGTCTCCCAAATGGAAACACAAAGCAGAAAACACTGATGTATTGTTGGACCATGATGATGGCTCAATGGGGCCACTATGCATCTCCTTAAATAGTATGCTCTATACTCTATTTGCCTAAACTATGTTTAGGCTACACTTTGCACAACTTCGTGGTTGCATTATGCGGTGTGCTGCAGAAACTGTGAGTTTATTTAGGCCAGTGTGGGGAGAATAACCTGGTTTATATGGGTAAAGGCTAATGGAGAACCACAAATACACCATTGTTGTGAATGGTTAAGAATAGGCCTGAACATCAGCGCGGTATTAACCATTTGACATGGGCTGTATCGTTCAGTGTTGTTGCGTGTTGCCAGATAAACTGATAAAAAGCCCACTCGCAGCAGGACAAAACAACGAGCTGTCCGGGAGGAGATGGGGGGATTGTTCTCGGCTTGTCGTTCACTCCTCTTTCACCACTGGGTTATCTGTCAACTTAGATTGTCTTTAGCCCATTTTGCACAACAGCTTCTATATGATTTTTCATTCTTGTTGTTCTTTGGTAGAATCCCGCGGGCGATTCAACAGAAACAAGCACAAACCCAAGACCGTACCTCGATGCGAAAGGATAAGCAGCCCTTGAGAAACTCCTTTATGTTGCTCAAGCACTCTCCGTCGTTCTTCGGCTCGTGGTATATCTGCAAAACCGATCAAAAACAAAAGCACCGGTGAGAAACCCGTCCAGGGCGAGTGCGTAAAGATAGGCGCGTTTCAGAGTCACACAGCGGCTCGCGTCTCACTCATCTGCCCACAGAAAGAAGCTCGTTGCTCGGTGTGCATTTTCTCTGGGCCTGGCGCAACCTCGGCTCAACACAAATCGTGCAGCGAGGAAGTGCAGGAGGCTGTCTTAGGACGGGGGAAATGACGTTGTCTAAAGGGATCCCCATGGTTTGCACAGCCTATGCGCGCACAGCTCTGGCACTGCTCAGTTTCTGAATCATCCACAACGCTACAAATAAACACACAGACAGTCAAAGCATTTTAAACAAATCATCAGGTAAGTACAGTGCAGTTCAGACAGTTTTGTAAGTGTTTTCTTGGTGTCTATGATGCTGATGTCTAGTGGAAGTTGGTTGTAGCGATTCAGATGCACAGATGCCACTGGGGAAGTTTAGTGGCCAAAATGACATGACAGTCAACTTAAACACATACCTACATGAAAATAACACCAAATTACACCTGAATCAATTTAGAAAGAAGCCAAAAACTACATCTGATGGTGACTTGTGCATAGTATTTGTGCACAAGAGTCTTTTGGAGGAATATAAGTGCCAGTCTGATGCCAACTTTCCAACAACTGGTATTGGATCAGTAAAGCATCAGCAAAGAAACATGAATCAGTTATTGAGCTAAAATAGCACACTCTGACATATGACACATTTAAGCACTAAGTTACAGGGGCTCAGTGGTGAGAGCAGTGGTCTGTTCTGTCATTGTGTCCTTGGGCAAGACACTTAACCCGCCTCATAGGCCAATATAGCAAATTTTGACATAAAGTGATATGGAGCTTTTCATTTTTCCTATGGACTTTTGGAAAAATTCAAATTCAAGAGTTCAAACAAAGACATTGCAGCTATGTAATATAAAGCTTATGAAGTTTCAGAAACTTGTGGTCATTAGTTACTACGTCGCTGATTACCCCTGAGCAAACTTTCAAGCTGTTAATATTTGCTGAAAGTCTATGAGAAAAATGAATGGGAATGAGCCGTCACTGTTGAGCTCCCTAAATCTGCACACTTCATGCATCACGCAAAGAAGTGTGTAGCCCACACTTCATCACTGCATGATGCATGATGATGTGTCTCCTTTGACAGAAACCTAAAAAAGGGAAAGATATTTTTTCCTCTTGTCAAAGGTCTGTTGCTTCAATACTAGGAATCAAATGGGCCAAGAAACCCATAAGACTCAAGTTATCGAATGCTCTAATGTGTCAGAGTGTTGTGGGCTGGTCTATGACCCATCTATGGCTCATTATCCCTCATTTGCCCATGCAGGGAAGAAAGTATATTTGTCCACACAATGGAAGACATGTAGACTTAAGAACAAGTGTCCATGGGCACCACTCTCAAACTATGGTACCAGTCTGGTCCTGCTGTGGTCCGAGTAACCATAGTGCACAGGTTTGCTTCTTCTCAGATGAGGCAAAGATATTGGCCAAAATCCCATCCTTGAGTCTGCGCTCTGACTGAATAAAGCTGCTACTAACCACTTCTACTGCAGCCGCTACCACTTCCACTATTATTCATGTTACTTAAATACACCTCATACTCCAACTATTTCCACTTGCTTCAACTAAGAGCCTTTAGGTTGCTTTAAGTCCTCCGGGGGCACCTGCAGGAGGCTGGCTTGGCACCAGTGAGAGGGCAACCAGTAATAAAGCCCGTCAGAGGACATGGCACAAAGTATAATGGCACAAGTTGCAAAAGTTATGAGAAAAATCATTAGCTGTAGAGAACGTTCAGACTGCAGACTGCTCATTCACCCTGTCACCAGCCTCGTCACAAAGTCACATTCCTGCCTCAGCCGTCGCGCTTTTGTCATCACCCAACAGCGTCACCTGCTCAGGTCACCCTCTTACCTGTCGTTTTCCCTTCATCTGCATCTCCCATTCACATCTCTACAGACACTTTAAAGGAGCTAAGCTTGTGTCTAAGCTCTGGGGGACTGGAGGTGCTCTGGGGGGGTCTGGGAGGCATTGAGATATAGTATTTCATCTCCCTCAGAATGCTCGTCGTCCTTTCCCTTGTTTAACACACTCTTGTCTCTACTGTTTTCATGCGTACAATAACTTTAGTTTTTATGAAAAAAGTTAGAAACATTATGTTGGACCTGAGCTGGCCATGGAAGCCATCATCACAGCATAAGTGCATTAGCTGTGTACAGACATGTATATCTGTGCATACACACTGGTCATTGTCCCAACATCAGCAAGTGCAGACGTCACCAACTATGGATTATACCATCACTTCTGAATCTCACAATGTCTCAAGCCTAAAGGGAAAATGCACATAAGACAATAAAGTGATCTTCAGAGTGTGACCACCCATGGTTCATTTATTAGTCAGTATGTTTTAGTTTAAAACAGGATTAACATACTAATAATGACAGTATATATATATATATATATATATATATATATATATATATATATATATATATATATATACACACACACACAAGACTGTCAACAAGGTTTCTCATCATCACTTAATAGCTTGTTTTATTTTTTTTTTTTAATATTCTTTTAATAAAAGGCAACTTTTAGTTATTCCTGCTAGAATGTAATAAAAAATAAGATAATATACAGAATGTGGATCTGCTTTAAAAGGTCCTGATCACAACAAGGCTAACCTACACCGACAGGCCGTGGTTTTCTGAGATACTAGTCGATTAGTCGATACAAACAGGTTGATGACCAAAGTGCACTGAGACTTCCTCAAATGGTCTTTATCAGGAAATGTCCTGTGAGGGACAGGGCTGTACAGAGCTCATGTTATCTGGGACTTTTGCCTAAACCAATAACACCTACAGGTTTGCAGTGAAAAATAATTTTAAAATGCTTTTAAAAGCATATTTCTTACACACGCGCACACACCATACACTCACACACACACACCATACACTCTCTCACACACACACACACACACACACACCATACACTCACTCTCACACACACACAGACACACACACACACACACACACACACACACACACACACACACACACACACACATCATACACACACACACACACACACATCATACACACACACACACACACACACACACACTCACACACATCATACACTCACACGCACACACACACTCTCACAAACACACACACACAGACACACACACTCAAACAGACACACACACACACACCATACACTCTCTCACACACACACGCACACACCATACACTCTCACACACACACACACAGACACACACACACACACACACACACACACACACCATACACTCTCTCACACACACACGCACACACCATACACTCACACACACACACACACACACACAAACACAGACACACACACACAGACACACACACACACACAGACACACACACACACACACACACAGAACCTTGTAATTACACAGGCCTATAAGTGTGATTATTCTATAGACTACACCTAAAAACACAGATATTGTAAAAGAAAAACCAAAAACTGATGCCAAATCTTATTGTAGTTAGTGCTGAATATTTAGTTTAGTTGTGGAGTCATAAAATCTACAGAATAAAGACTAAAATGAGATTCAAGCGAAGTGACTTCATCATCATCGTCCAGTGCAGTAAACTCAGCCTGGTCCAGGTTTATGACAGAATAGGCTGTAGAATAGGCCTGATAGAAGTGCGACATGACATTAACCTGCCAACACTGTTTCATCTGTGTTATTTCTTTAATTCCGCTACAATCTGTGCGCCTTTGCAGTCAATAGTGACGCGCTTTTTCCCGGTGCGGTGAATCTATTCCTGGATGATCAGTGTGTGCTATAAAAATACACTAACATGAAGGCTAGCGATATGACGAGTCCCTGGATTATGAGAACATTAGACCCACAGACGTGTAAATGTGGGCTATAATGATGAAAAGGCAGATTCCAGTAGGTAATTGTTTGCCGCGTTTTCGATGTTTTGCCACAGGATCGATACGCAGCAGAAATATGGGCCTCTCTATTTCTATTCTACACAGCCTGTGTAGAGCTTATAGACCTGATGTAGACAATAACACGGGCTGCTGTGACCTACAAATGAAATCGCCTCATGGACCAGTGGACAGCAGTCAGACAACAAGCCGTCAGTTTGTGGATGTGAGAGCGCACGGAGCCAGGGCGGGCTTGTGTGGAGGAAAGCAGAGGTGTAGAGGCTAGCAGAGTGAAATATGTGTCTTACTTTATCCATGGAGCCCGGACTGAGGCGCTCCAGCAGTCTGCATAAGACTACCCCATCCTTCAGGGAGCTCTGCAGGAAACCCTCGGGGTCTGAGATGGTTTTCTTCGGCGATTCCAGGACCCCAAGCGTTATCAGCCATGTCACCGTCTGCTCTGCCGAATTCATGTCCAGTCACAGTATAGGCCTAGGCTACACGCTCCCCTCAGCGGTGGGGTTTGGCTACAGGCTGTAACTGTACTATATCCTTCTGTGCGTTACAGCGGAGACATGGCCCAAAATGACGCGTGGATACAGGCTTTTGTCTGATGACGTTTGGTTCCCTCCACGCGCTGTCTCTGCTGTCTCTCTCTAACCTGCAGCTGTCAGGAGCAGCTCACTGTGATGAGCTGAGGCAGTGGGCTGCAAACGAGCGCATCTTTGCCTCCCGCCACCCATCCATCTGATGACATCACAGTCCGCAGCCGGTGCAGCACGGGTCAGAGCAGCTGCCTGTGGAAGAGCAAATGCGCCTATTGTCCCGTGTGTGGCCGTAAGGCTAAACAGGTTACCTTTTCCCCGATCCAAAATAACTAGGACTAAATGATTAGGCTGCCATTTTGGGCAATCTATGGCTCCCTGCCATATTATTGACACATGAGCCAATCAGTTTCTATAATCATTGTTATTGAGCCTATACAGGCCTATTGCAAAAATGAGCCTCTCTCGTGTCTTATTACACCCAAATGCGCAGAGTCCAGTTTATGCGTTAGAATAACAGGTTTGTTTAACACGTACACTTCACCTTTCTACCACTAAGTGGCGCTCTGCACTAACAAAACAGAAGGATTTCAGTGGCGAACAATTTGTTTCGTTACCAAGTAATTAGACTTAACAGCTTTTGTTTCTGTCAAAGTACAAAACACAGAGTTATAAGTACAGCACAGGCGATTCAGTTAAAACTCCAGAAAAGTCTGAGTTTTGGTGATGTGCAGTAATGCGCCGCTGTGCGTAAAACTTGTGAAAACGCCACTGAAACTCCCTGATCATCTTGGCTGTTGTAGGCAGTAACTTTAGCACTGTTGCATTTTCTTATGTGGACTGAACATTACCCACAGAACAATTAAGATCATTTTTTTCTTAATTTGATGTACCATCATCACTCAAAAGTGATGATATTTTCTGTTTATCCATTTGTAAAATAATATAAGGTTTTTGAGTGCTGTTTTTGGCTCTGGCTCCGCCGTGCGTAGCAGTGCTACAGGAAACAGACACCGAGGCGATAGACGCCAGGGTATTTTAAAAAAAAATCATTTACATATCTCATACACCTTGTTTAGCAGAGTGTGCAGGAGAGTGTTGTCAGGAAGGCGAGCTCCTGGGGCCTGTGTGTCTTTAGTGAACAGCGCCAGGGGCCATGTGTGTCTCTGGCGAACAGCACCAGGGGACGTGGCTGCGCCTTTGAGGACCTGTCACCAAGGGTTTGTATCTAAGCATGTTGTTGACTGCACGGCCCCGGGCATTTCATTCCTGCTTTATTTGTTTCCACTTTGTTACACAGCCAAATGAACCAGGTGTTTCTCCCAGCAGTTTGTGCATTTCTCTGTTAAAAAGCAAAATATTAGCCAAACTATAGGCTAATCCCTTTGTTATTATTGAAATGGCGCAAACTGTTGTAGTGGGTTGTTTTCAAAGAGTTCAGGTTGTTTAGGGTCAAACTGGAGACTGAAGATAATTTCAGTTTTTTCACACAGAACAGGACGTTTAGTCTGATTAAACCAGGCTTATTATTATATTTTAGATCACGTATAAAAGCTGGATAGTGTTATCGCCGTGTCCCGCAGTGATCCACGCGTTTTTGGCACTCCACGCTGATGTGCGTAAAACCATGCGTGTCATAGGTGACGTTAGCGCGCCCCACACGACGCTCTCGCGCGCTCTCGCCTGCTTCAGTGACAGAAGAACCCCTTCCCCGTGGCTCAGTTAGATGTGCACGACGCTGCTCTGAACGGGAGGGACAGTAGAGGGGTCAGTGTGATGGGGACGGACGGGGACCACTGACCAGGACCGTGAAAACATGATGAAAACATGCCTCAGCCCCCTTCGACAAGAGGAAACTTTCAGATGTCCGCCCTCTGCTCCGATGCGCCTGTTATTTGGTGAGACACTATCTAAAATCACTTTGGCTTGTCGGCTTCTTGATAACATTTGCTATAAGCTCTTGTGCATCTGCCAGGATGCTCCATGTTGACTTGTTAACATATAGGTAAATGTTGATTTTTTAAATGTTAATAAATAGCATTCTAAATAATAGTAATAGTTTCTGCGGATAGTAATAGGTGTGCATGACTTTACCAGGTTTCAAGCAGCATAACTTCAGTGTTTGCCACTTTAAGAATGTAACAGGTGGTGCAGTACAGTTGTTGCATGTGGCTTGTTGCAGGTGTTATTAAAGGTTGTGGTTTGGTTGGCCCCTGGGGGAGTTCATTCATTAGGGCATTGCACTAGGACTGTGGCTGCTGTGAATCAAGTGCATGATATAATATGTCCATTAGTGTTTTGCTTGCTTTAATATATTTCTTATTGACCTGTAATGAGGCTGTAGCACATAGAGACATTTCTTTGTAAGTGATTGACAGCCTGGGATTAGAAATACATAGGCCTATCGCAATAAGAAGGTATATTTCTATAGAGATATACGGCAATACATGATAATATTAAAGCTGCTTCATGCCACTGGTACCATAAAAGCGTTATAGAGATTCACGCTGCATTCAACAAAGCATATATGTATAGGAATGATGGATTTTCTTTTATACATCTGCTTATGCTGCCTATACACTGGCATTTTAGGGATTTTGCTGGAAGAAACATTAAAGCAGTAAACTTCTCCAAAAATGTGTTCTTTACGTTCAGAAAGTAGCATTCATGTGTAACAAAGGAGACAGATTTACATTGTGAACTGAAATGCGAAAGTTTCCCACTGTCAACTGAAAGTCCAGGGCATCTGTTAGTTCAGCCGTAACTTTAGAGATTTGTCACGTACCTCTATGCAACCCAGAAACATTATTAAATCATTATTCATTATTAAAGGCCCATATTAAACACTTTTAATGATGAGCTACGTTATAATGCCGTTTCCTCATCACAAACATATCTGGAGTTTGTGGTTTGAGCTTTGGAGATGTAGACAGACTAATACTAAAGAGTTAAAACACAACTCCAGGTGTGTTTTTGAGGCGGTAACAGCATTATAACACGGCGTAAAGCTCACAAGAGTCAATCTTGCGTAATGTAGGACCTTAACGTCACAGGTGAATTCAATCAAGTGCTCTTCAGGTGACTATCTTAAGAGTAAAGAAATGTTTATAAGAATTTAACAACACATATGCCAAAGCTAATTTCATATCTCTGCAATTTTACTTTTACTTTCCTCTGCTGCTTTGTTTTGATAGGAAACAACAAGTCAACTATGTTCCAATCAGAATCAGGAGGAAAGAGAATAACTGACCCATTGATCTTCCACCATTTCCCTGTGGGGTCTCAAATGACAGGAGCTCCAGTAACTATAGGATTTTTTACAGGAGATGTTGTATCTAGCTGCAGGGCATTGAACAGACTTAAAATTGATGTAATAAGACCTGTAGAGACACGTGAGAATGTTTTACAAATCAGGCAGTGAATGAGCACGCACTTGAAAACACTGCAAGCTGTAATATATATATATATATTTTTTTAATTTGCAGATATGTGGGAAAGAAATCATTCAGTAAAAACAATAAAAGAAAATGCACAGCCATTTTTATAAGCTACAGTATGTACTAGATCTACTAACAGTTTAATGTGTTCATATTTTATTACAAACTCTGATCACGCAAGAGATAATTCATGTTTTGAGAGGATAGAGTAAATTAGTTTGTTCTACAGTAACATAGTCACGTTTTCTCCTTCAAAGTTTAAAAACTAGCTGAGCAATAAATAACTTTTACTTGCATTATCATAAACATACAACTATTACTATGCTGCTTATTTTGCCTCATAAAATGCATACTTTAAGACTGAGATAATAGTGAAACATAATAAGAACAGTGACGCATAAATGTCCGTCTGAGAGAGCTTGATGTAGATGGTACAGCTCTGTCCTTGGTGACTGTGGGAGTTAATGCAAAGCAGAGAGGAAACACCCTCCCTTGGGACTCCAGACAGTAGTGAGCAGTAGTCAGGGGGAGAGGCTTAAGCCATTCAGCTGCTCTGAGATATACATATACACTAGTACTACCTCTTTAGCACCACTCGGCATCTCTTGCATGTGTTTTTACTCCCTCAGGTGTGCAGCATTAGTGGCGATCCAACACAGAACTATATATGATCGCTACTAAGGGACGGTTACAAACTGTACCAAAGAGTCACCCAGAGCAAAGTATTAGTGAAGCAACAAGTTGACTTTATTTAATGTCATGTTTTTGTTCCAACAGAAATTCTACTTAAACAGGAAATGAGAAACAAAAAGACGCAGTGACATGGAGCTAACAAGCTCGAGCTGGGAACCATTCCTCCTCTACTCAAAATACACAGCACAAGCCCCACCAGGTGAGCAGAGACACTACACTGATTTCGCCTGCATAGTAACAGTGTTTTCAGGGGACAGTACAGTTTGTGTATTACGCTTAAGAACGTAAAATTCAGAGCAACCAATTCGATCTTACTAAGAGGAAAATAAAAGGCTTTGGGCAACAATGACAATGTAAAAAAATGTAAAAAAAAAAAAAAAAACAAACAAAAAAAAAAAAAAAAAAAAAAAAAAAAAAAAAAACATTAAAAAAACCCCATATAGCTTCTTATTGGTTTAGTAAAATTACTCCCTCTGGTGGAATCAAGTTGTAAACGCTATTCTTGTGAACTGAAATATATATTATATTATATATAAAGTAAGTAATATTAGAAGAGAACCTTTATTTGTCCCACAATAATGTATTGTGATAGCTTTCACTTTTCCTTTTTACACAGGATATGACTCAGTCCTGGATCTCCCAACAAACTTTGGGGGGTGAGAATACACAGCGAATCCTCTATAAACCCAAGGTAACCCAAACAGTAACTCTATTTACAGTGCATTTAAGAGCAAGTTATAATCTTTATCCTGTGTTAAAGGATGTCACACAGCCACCCAAACATCTAAGGCAATGTAAGTATTGATATAGGATTATAGCTCCATCAGTTGTTTAATGAATAAAAATGCCTTATTATTTAGGGTTGTTTTCATCAGCAGGTCAACTGGGGGATGCGCAGCTGCGAATGACCCGACACCCTCACGTGGCCCCTCACAAATCGTAAGTAAAGAATGAAGAAACATGATCAGAAGTCATCAAATCTGAAACCAGCGGGGCAGGACCATATGTCAACCACAAACGAGCTTTCTTAGCCATAAAACAAGACATCCACACGTGTATAGCTATAAGAAAGGGCTCAACAAAGGGAGGAAATTAGGGTGCTTGAGGCTACAGAGCATAGGCTAGGTCAAAGGTCAGTGAACATTCTTGAAAGCTGTCAGTGGGAAGTGATCTGCCCCAGTTAGTTAACTCTTTATGTCTTTGTTTTGATCCAAAACATATGTTCTTTCATTTACTCCTCAGGTAATGTAAATAATTGACCTATAGCAATAGTCTTACAGTACAGTATGCAATGGGCTATTTGAATAAAAATGTTCCTATAGAACTAAGTACACGTTCACATTCAGCTCTCATTTTACTCTTTAAAACACTGTGATTTTGTTTCCTTACAGCATGCTTGCAGATGATCTGAAGCTGAGCAGTGATGAAGAGGATTCTGAAACTGTAGGTTTAATTTTGAGTGCTAGTGTATACCTTATATTTATACTTCAATGTGTAGGTTTTGGATACAAAAAAATAGCCTTTATGCACTTTTATTTTGTAGGTAAGCCATGAGCCAGCATGGGATGGCCACAGGTACCCAACTTTTCCTCTTTTAGACATTTTTACTCGTGCATATAAATGATGTTTCCTCACACAACAGAGTTTTCAGTGCTGTTTATGTGTGTTGGCCCACTCAGCCCACCTCTGTTTGTGTTGAATGACAGCCGGACAGCCCAGATCTCACATGGCAGGAGGGTGCGACATTCCAGCTCCGAATCCTCTGACTCAAACTCCAGTGTCGGTTCAAGCAGCAGTAGTCTTCACTCCCAGAGCTCCAGTCCAAAGACTCGCCCCGAAACTGTGTCACCCACCACCGTACAAGACCCCTGCAGCAGCAAAGAGGTACAAACACACCACTATGTTATATTATTATATTATCATTTAAATATGTCTTGATTTTTATAATATGACCTAAATACTGTTCAGTAATGACAATATTAATTTGTTCAGAGCTCTCATGCAGGTGGGAGTCTCTTGAGTTATTTCACATATTTTAATGACTATGAGGCTATATTTATTCGCACATTACTACATAGTTTGTCTGTAGTAAGTGATGTCTTTATTAAGTTATGAAGGAGACATGGTAGGGTTGTTACTTATTGTGGGAGTTGGCCTCAGATATGCAGGCAATGGAAAGGAAACCTCAATGAATGGAAAGCCCTGTATATAGTGGACTGTGAGACCAAATGCAAACTGGGCCCCTGGAGGTAGGAGTGCGTGTTGGAAGGGTGGGGTGTAAAGCATGTGTTTTTCATTTGCGTTCGAGTGTCTCTGAAGAAGGAGATGGGGGTTGGCGTTTTTTGAAGACTGCATATACAGAATTCCAGGTAGCAAGAGAAAGAGGGAGGGACAGAGGAGAAGCAGGGAGGGCAGTCGCGATGGTACAAGAGATGCAGTGTCCTCACAGGAAAGAGAGCAATCGATGTGGGACTTTCTGTTTGACTTGGGAAGTGGAGGTTCAATTTAGCCCTGGTCAGAGAGGGAAAGACTTTCGAGACAGAGGCAGTGGAATATAACTTTAGGCTGTGAGTATTGTACTTTTCTTGTTTTATTTCCTTTATGGATGTAGAGTGTTAAGTCAACATTACATGAGTCATTTGACTTAATTGGAAGGGGGTTGTAAGCACAGATGTGAACTTGAAAACGAAGAGCATGAGTGAGTAACCATGGAATTCTAAAATATTAGCTAAAACTAAACATTAAAATCTAAAAAACACACTATTTCTTCATTATGTATAACACATCCACAAGTTTTATTATCAGTATCTCAAATGAGCAGAGGAGAGCACTGAGTTACGTTCACACACATATTTAAGATGACAAGGCACTGGATCAACTTTAGTCATATAAAAATCACAAATTTTTGTCATAATAATTGTTTTATGTTGTTTATTTTAAGATTGGTCAACCTTCAGCGGCCCATTGGCAGTTGAATAAGTGGTGGAGGAAAGCCAGAAAGAAATCATCCAGCGGTGAACAGGATCCTTCTGAGAACATTCCTGGATACCCGCCCTCTCCATACGCCCAAAAAGCCCCATCACCGGCCAGGTCCTGGGATAGCAACCAAGATTACAGCCCGTGCCAAAGTCCTATTTCTATCCCCCACTTCAATTATAGACTAACCAGCAGTCCGCCTGTGCCAAGCCCTGGGTACCAGAGCCCAGTCCCCAATATCAGCCCTGGTTCCATCCCAAGACCGAGTCCAGTCCCTAGCCCAGTTTTAAGTGTTTGTCTGAGTCCATGTGGAAGTCCTAGAGCCAGCCTGCTTAGCCCACTGCCAAAAGACCCTCCACGGAGTCCCAGTCCTACTTTACCCTCTACTCATCATCAACAGCATCCTGGCATTCATAGCCACCTGCGACCAGCTACTCAGGTGAAAAAAAGCAGAACATGGAACGGCCATTTGTCTAATACTGAAAATCAGAATTGGAATAAAACTAGTACTGAACAGCTCCATAAATCTAAACATAAATCTGGACACACACAAGAACAAAATCAAAGTAGAATAAAGACTCACACGATTTCAAGCCTTAATCACAAAGCTAGGTCTAATTATTTTCCTAGCTCAAAACAGGCTTCTGACATTTCCAAATCTAAGCCAACCACAATCCAGCAAGCAAATAGCAAATCTAGCCACAAGCCTTCATTTCAACTTAACTCCCGTATCAACTGTGAGACTAATAACAAGACTGATCACAGCTCCCATCCCCAGCCTGCCACCAGCAAAAATTTTAACTCCAAACCAAGGCCAGCATCTACTGCCACTTATGTGCAAGATTTAAAGCGCTCACTGAGGAAACCAGAGTCTAAGGAGCAGTACAATGAACATGTAGACATTGAGGTTAGGCAACACGAAAGAAGAAAGCATAGTATTGAAGAGAATCAACAGGGCAAAAGGGAGAAACGAGAAAGCAGGAGGCTGGCGGAGGAGCAGCTTAGACATCCCTGGATCCAGAGCTCAGAGGAAGACTACGAAGAGGAAGGACCAGCAGAGCAAAGAGGGCTGACAGAGGAGCGGGAACATCGCAAGAGGGAGCTGAAACAGAAACACGAATGGCACACAGCCCAGGTCAATCCAAAACCACCCACCAGTCTTCACCGTCTTCAGGAAGAAAAAGACAAGAGCAAGAAGGGACGGACAACCATCTCTCTGCGTGGTTCCCAAACACCCCCTAGTCTGTCCCCCTCCTCTACCTGGTCCTCAAGTGCAGACTCTGAATATCAGGCTCCCATCACAAAGGTTCCTGCGGACTCAACCTCCCAAAAAACTGCTCACAGAAGGGCTCGTGATCCAAGTCGGTCCGATGTCAACAGGTCAAAGTCAGCACCCCTCCAAATAGGTATCCCATGTGAGAGACAGCAGAGTGAGTGCAGACAAAAACTCTATACTTTGGTCCCATTTGGACGTGGTGAGAAAAGTGCAGCATCCTCTCAGCGTGGACTGGGAAATCTAGTGGTGCAAATCGATCTCTGTCTCCTCAAAAGGGTCCCAGACAGTACTACTCTTCCCACTGCCAAAAAGCCTCCATCACACGTCTCTTCTGCTACAAAAGACAAACAGCGGGAGGCTATGAGACACCTGTATGTCCCTGATGGCAAGAGAAAACGCAAGGTACTCATCATCCCATATCATTTCTATATGTGCCGTGAGAGCAGACAGTAGCTAATGCACCATATTAATTTATTCTGTGGTCAGATGGAGAATGGAGTCTCACACAGAGAAAGTAAGAGGGGTGTAACCTATGCAAATGAATCTTCAGGTCCTGCAGCTGACAATCACATTCTCACTGAAACTACACACAGTGGGTAAGAATGAATTAAATTAAAGCACACGGAAAGTGCATAACTATGTCTATTTCTTTTAATACAAATGTATACTTACAGGCCCATAAATAAGTATTTGGACAGTAAAAGGCCATTGTCCCCAGTATCACTAGTATCACCTGACAGTCCAGAGTTTATTAAGCCGAGCTCCCAAGTCAAGACATCTGAGAAGAACAGAGACAAGAAACGAGATGTTGCCGTCAAAGTAAAACTATTGACAAGTAGTTGTGGTTGAATATAGAGAAGTTAGAGAAGCTTAATACATTCTTTCTTGTGAAATTAGCCAAAGATGGAGGTGGAATCACTGAAATGTTCTCAAAGCACTAAACCACCTACTGAATCCTGGGCCCCATCAGGACACAGAGGGGCTGTAACTCTTCCTGAAACGTGAGAGGGAATTAACAATTCAACAAAAGTCTAATGCACATGCCTTTCTTAGCCGTTGATATGATTTATTTGTGTTCTGTAGTCAACACCATGCAGAGTACTATTTACATGAAGCCAAGAGGATGAAGCACCGGGCTGACGCAATGGTTAGTAATGTTTGATTGGAAGATATTTATTACAAAGATACATGGGCCACATTTTCTTAGTCATTTGGCAAATTTCAATTTTGGACTGAAAGCTAGAGTAATTTATGTTTTTTTCAATTGATATTAAAATGTTCTTTCAAATCTGGCTATGAACCACTTGGTACAGTAATCCAGAGAGCAGTTTTACCAAAAGCTCGACAAATCAAAATAGCCATATGCCACAGTGCAGAATATCTTTTGGACATGCTGCCTTATCTTATTCAATTAAATTTATTTTTGTACAGCTCAAAATTACAACAGCGGAGGCCTCACAGAGCTGTACAAAATTGTTAATTTAACCAAGAGAAACAGCCTGAGAATCAAACTATGCAAAAGCCATCTGTTAACAACAAAACAAGCAAATGAACAACTGTCTCAGAGAATTCTCCCTTAGACATCTCCTTCCCATTAAGAAAAAACTAACCTTGAGTACACCAGACTGAAGGAGACTCGCTCCAGGTCTCATGTTTATAGAGTTTAATTTTAGAGCCACGGTGCTAGTATGGAGTTACAGTAGAATAACCTTGATTTAACAAATGCACATGCAAGTTTATCTGCGTCACTTTTAGTCAAGATTTAGAAAGGTAAATATAATTAAGGCTGCATTTTGAGTTTAAAATGTTGACGTCTTCAAGTTTAAGTCATACCAAAGCATAACATTACATAAAAACCTGAAACAAAAGTCCACATAATAATGCATAATAATAGCATCTTTATGTCCTCTTATTTAGGTCGACAAACTTGGAAAGGCAGTGAATTATGTTGATGCCGCATTGTCTTTTATGGAATGTGGAAAGGCAATGGAGCAAGGTCCTCTTGAAGCAAAGTCTCCATATACAATGTACGCAGAGACTGTTGAACTTATAAGGTATGTTTCCCACTATTGCCCCTCGCATCACATGGCACTACAACATAACATGATTTAAAAATGTTTCTTTAATATCCATTTGGGGAAAGATATGCAATGAGACTGAAGAGCCATTCAGGTCCTGGAGCAAGACAGGAAGACAAACAACTGGCCGTTCTATGGTGCGTATGTGTACACTGATACTGTAAAACTGATTATGCGTCTAATGTACAATTAGTGTGTGCCTGCAGCTTCCGATGCCTTGCCCTCCTTTACTGGCAGATGTTTCGCTTAAAAAAGGACCATGCACTGAAATATTCCAAAGTTCTGCTTGATTATTTCAAGGTATCTCTGAAAATAGATATAGATTAAAAAAAAACAATTTTACTATGTATATTATAAATCGATATTTTCCCAATGAAACATATTGTTGTGGTTTTGGCAGACGTCTCCTAAAGTGCCTGCTAGCGCCCCTTGTTGGAATGGCTCTGGAAAGTAGGTGAACCAGAAGTTGTCACTGGGTAATGTATGTCTACCTTTACATTACTCTGCTGTGTTTATTTTAGGAGCCCTGGAGGACACCCACTGTCGCTCTCTCCTAATGCTAAAACTCGCAGCTGGAGTTCACATGGGGGCAACTCATCCTCCTTCATCAACATTCCCCACAGAATCCACCAGATGGCAGCAAACCACTTAAACATTACCAATAGTGTATTGTACAGTTATGAGTACTGGGAGGTAGCGGACAACCTGGCAAAGGAGAATATAGGTAAAAAAAGATCTAATTAAGTGTTTAAAATATGGGGGTGGCCTATATCCACAATGCAATTGTGAAAATTAACTTTATATCTACTGTCTTGTTCCTTTCAGAGTTCTTTAACTACTTGAACACCTTATCTGGCCCACTGACACTCCACAGCAGCATTGCCCATGCTGTGCAGTATACCAGGCAGGCTCTGCAGTGGATACGCATTAGTGCCAAACTGAACTAAAAATGCCTGGATTTGCAACAGTCTGTTTGCTTGTTTGTTGGCTCACTTCAAAAAGACCAAGTGTAGAACATTTGTTTCTATGTCAAATAAGGTGCTACTGTGCTGTTTGGAGTCTATGGCCTGTCATCCTCATAGGATGTTAGTGTGCTTTCACGCACATGTCTGACTGAACAACTCAAAGACTGAGTTTAATTTTTATTTCTCTTTCTGAGGGAACATGATTTTCTGTGTTGAGTTCATTTGGTAGACAAAAAAATAATACATTTAATTCTTGAGTGTTTATTATTATTACTACACTTTTTTCAGTCTATTTTTCACCATTCATGTTGAAATATTTTCCATCACTTGTAGTAGGCTATAGTATATTAAATATTGCCTACTAAATACAATAAACAAATAAACCTTTTTTTTAAATCAAAATATATTGTGTTTTTTTGTAAAATATACCCACCTCAATTCAGCTTATATAGACTGGATAAATAGTGCTATAAGATCAGAATGTAATGTTTTATGTTATGCCAGGTTCAGAATTGACATTGACAAATGTCCAAGCCCAATATGAAATGTATTTTCTTATCACTGTAAGCCTAAATAATCATTTTTGTGATTCTGCATAGTCTTCCTCCCCTTTATATGCTCTATGTTCCTCCCGCATCACCAAGGAGGAAAAGGCAGGAATTAAACTTCAGCATCCCACCGTCTGGTACCATAGCAACAGAGAACAACCGGGAGCTCTTCGGGACTCTGCGAGCCCAGGGTCAGTACATCCCACGACTGCATTTGTACATGGCTCTGTTTCCCCAGACACATTCAGTGCACGTGTTGTTAAGAGCACTAGGTGTAATGAGCCGACGATAACTCTAGTCTGGACAATGTGCCATAAAGGTTCGCTGTTTTTTGTGCGCCACGTGCCTCTGCGTCACAGCCAGTGCCCGCGTGCCAGGCCATTTGAGGACACGCTCAGACCTTTGCCTTTCTCATACGGCACTGTGAATATTGAAGCAGTCGTTTATATGTCCATGGTTCAGATCTCAAACACGCTAGCTGACATACCAGACTTTGCGTTGCACAGCGCACACTATTTTCCTTTTTCAAGTTAAGGAAGATAATTCATCAAGACATAAAGTAACGTCAGTTGCAAGCCCATATGGTTCATCATATGGTTTCACACAAAAGCTGTGTTGAGAAGTCATGTGCCTGATCCAGAATGACCCAGTCAATTGAGGTGACATGCACTTGTTCACCGCATAGTGGCAGCACTACAATATAAACTCAAGCTGAGGGAAACCAGCGGTCCAGAAAGTTGAAATCAAGCTCAGAACTGACGTACAACGTAACCGGAAGTAAGAGCATTATTACACAATAAGCGTCTCACATTTCTTTGTTTATATTTGACGTTGTTTGTTGTATTGCGTTCTACAATATAATTATAATAGTAGAAACTGTATCAGGAAATATTACCAAAACTGTCAACGGTTGGTTTAGTGTCTATATTAATCAACCGGTAAATTAAATAACCCGACATAGAAAGTTTTATTTTGAAAAAAACGGAAATGCTGAGGTTTTTGTCCAAATTTGTATAACTTGTATAGAAAAGGAAAGCAGCAGCAAAGCAGGCGGTAGAAAGCTAAAGGACTCCGAGGTGGGCGAAAATACTCCAGTGACATGGCGTGGCAGCGTGACAAAACAGGGGCACTTTGGTTCACTGAAAGTGGTTTTGTCGCGCCCAAAACAAAGAGTGAGAGGTCGAGTTAACAGTGTGGAGGGCTGAGCTTTTTAGCACCGCGCACTTGGATTATACCGGGCTCTGTCTGCAGAAACAAGTCTGTGGCTAACAAGCTGCGTTTCACATTATAAAAGGTAATGTGCAAACAAGACTTATGTCACCAAGCTTCTCATAGTGTGATCTGTCCAACCTGCTAAGTAATCATAATTAGTCAAAGAGTTTTAAAACTGATTTGTGTTGCATGTGCGTTTTGTAATGAGTCAATGCAGCACGCTATAATTTGTATTCTGTCTGCCTCAAGTGGCTTCATGTTTTTGCAGAAGGGGACATGCAAGCAGTGCCCCAAGTCCTGTCTGTCTCTAGCTAATGTTAGCATTTAGCCTTTGCATTCAGACAAACTGCCTGTCAGTTCCCATATTTGCCCGGGCATGTCCTTGGCTGCCACCCGCGCTGCTAATACTGTTTATTTCACATGACAACAGTAAACAACTTCTAATCCAAATGAACTTCTACACGCGTGGACATGTTTTCCAGTATTTAAA
This sequence comes from Periophthalmus modestus, assembly GCA_019594935.1. NCBI lineage: Eukaryota > Metazoa > Chordata > Actinopteri > Gobiiformes > Gobiidae > Periophthalmus > Periophthalmus modestus. The sequence continues at coordinate 25,597,952 of JAIEZT010000009.1, read as the reverse complement.
ATGGATCTGCTGATTGGTTCACGTGTTAAAAGTTTAGAGTGCTTTGAAATGATTTGGATTTCTTTAACATTAGGTAGCTCAGCATGAGTCGAGATGGATGGATGAAGAAGAAATCTCTTGCAGACGGTGATAATGGCTGGGCCGAAAGGGTGAGTAATGCATTCATGGCAATTCTTAATATAAACTGACTGGTAAAGAAGATAAATTACACCCACCTTATTTCTCCACAAGACCATACTGCACAATGTTATGATTTGTTCATGTTTTTGTTGTAATTTCTTTAACTTTCAGGGCGGCTACATGGCGGCTAAAGTTTCCAAGCTGGATGAACAGTTTAAACTTGCAGCCCCCAGAGAAAAACACAAAGAAGGCACATCCTCAGCTATTTTCAGTGGAATTGCAATCTATGTTAATGGATACACAGGTATAAAATCGTCGTTTTGTATATTTAGTCATTCTGAATTACCAACACAATTCTGTTGATTTTCAAATCTGAATATACCTTTTATGACAGATCCAAGTGCAGATGAGTTGCGCAGATTGATGATGCTACACGGTGGTCAATTCCATGTTTACTACCGTCGCTCCAAGACCACTCATATTATAGCTAATAACTTGCCCAACAGCAAGATTCAGGATCTTAAAGGTGAAAAAGTTATTCGACCAGAGTGGATCACTGACAGGTGTGCTGAGTTTTATTGAAGGGGTGAAATAGTTTTGCTTTGTTTTTTTCTCTAGTTTCTCTAACTAATACTGTATGTTTATATATTTTCAGTATCAAGGCTGGACGACTCCTTCCATATTTACAGTACCAACTGTATGCCAAAGGCAAAGGTGTGCTTTTCACAGGGATAAATGTTCGTCAAGATACAAATATTATAGATCCCTTCCAAGCCCTACCTCAACCAAATGTCAGTCAAAATAATTTTCTGCCACAGCACAGCAAGCACTCATTAAATACTTACCACAAAAAAATAGGCCCTAATCATGCCAAAAACTATGCCTGTTTACAACCACAGTTTAGTTCCAGCGTAGCTCAGGACAAACAACTTGCCCACCCACAACCTCAGATAAAGTCACTCAGATGTCAGAATGGTGTGGACGTTAAAATGTAAGTTTGTTTTTTTTTAGCTTTTTGCACACTGTGTAAATTAAATCCTGAAATATTAATGTGCTTTTTGTCATCATTTTATAAATGTACTTGCAGAAATGGACATGCTACAATGCTACTCAACACAAGCCATTCTGCACTGGCTGTAAATGAAGATTCTTCACTGAATGAAGTCCCTCTTACAAATGGACACACTCGCCTCAATAACGGTGCCTTAAAACGGGAGGATCTCTCCCCTGTTACTGAGCCCTCTGACTTTTCTTTGCTTGAAAGTAAGGCAAGAGGTCTGGACCACAAACATTTTACTTCAATAGGTCCTCATTCAAAATGGGATCCTTATGATTTTCCTCATAGTCCTGAAAGTCAATCTGGAAAGGACTTTGAATTGCAGGATCAGCATTGTGTCGACTCTCTAAATAAGGCGGAACCCAAAGCTATAAAAATGACTTGCTTTGCATCTTCACAAGAGCCTGAGACAAGTGTCAGCGGTGATTCTTGTCAAGAAAATTCATACGTGTCTCGTTTCAATGGGAATTACCACAATATGTCTGACTGTTCCACAGTTAACAAAAACGATTCCTTTACTGAGCAAACATTGTCAAAGTCCTCAGAGTTGCAGGCCCAAACAGGTAGTTTGATTTCTGAGTTCTACTCGCATTCACGTTTACATCAGATCTCAACATGGAGGACTGCTTTTTCTGAATATGTCAATGAGCTTCATTGCAAAAGAAAAACATCAGCTACTGCTTCATTTTCTGGGATGGACCGGCTTAGAAAAATGAAAAGACAAGGTAGCTGTGCCAGCCAAGGTAGTTAAATACATGGTGACTATATTAGAATTATTCAATTTATATGATCACAAATATTCAACAAAAATATTTAACAAATATTTTATCCATTTTCAGGTTCATCTGTAACTATTAAGTCTTGCATATTTCATGTTGACATGGATTGCTTTTTTGTATCTGTTGGCATTCGACATCGTCCAGACCTAAAAGGCAAGTTTCATAGAATAACCTAAAGAATACTTTTTAAATGAGACTTATCGTTTCTTTGTTTCTTACAGGCAAACCTGTTGCTGTGACCAGTAACCGTGGATTAGGGAGAGTACCCCTGAGGCCTGGTGCCAACCCTCAGCTGGAAAAGAACTACTATGAAGGCAAACTAAATCACGTTCAACACAGTGAGTTGTCCAGCATGTGTTTTTCTGCCCAACATTAAAGCCCCACAGCATACAATCTCAGCCAAAAAATGACTGAAACAAATTACAGGTGTGTTTATTGCTCTAAAATATCTTTGAAAAACATACACCTTTGCTTTGAGGGGTGCTGTCCCTACACAAATCTGACTTTTCTGCTAAATGATCCGCCATGTTTCGTGAAGGTGTTCTTGCTTTGCCTGTAACATTACACGGAAAGGAATAAAACCAATTGCTTGGTGAGCCAGTCTCTCCTTTCTGTTTGAATGCAGGTGGGTCTGGAACCACACATTCAAACAACTGTACAATATTGGGACATATATGTTTGTTTTTAACATGAACGCGCCATAATTTTCTCTGATCAGCTTGTTCATTGGAAATCGGGGAGACAGGATACGGCTCCAGATCATAATGTAACGTTATGTTTTGTAAAAACATGTGGTCTTAGCTGGCCATGCAATAAAACTTGCCTATCTCCTTGAAGAATGTTTCAAAGTTTTGGTTTGGTTTTCTATCCTCTCGGCACCAGAAATGTTACGCAGTGCTGCTTTAAGTGTGTGCATAAAATTGTGCGTATTTTGTATCTTAGGAAACGAGGATGGGGATCTACACAGAACTCCTTCACAAGAGATACCTGACTTGCATACTAATGGTGTAGAACAGGATGCTACTGCTCTTTCTATGGCAGAGATTGCATCATGTAGTTATGAGGCAAGGTAAAAGTTTTCTTTTAATATAAAAATATATTTTTTTAAGTATTGAATCTACATGTTTACTGTAATTTGTTGTACCCCTTACTATATACACAGGAAGGCAGGAGTAAAGAATGGAATGTTTTTTGGCAAAGCTAAACAGTTGTGTCCATCACTGCAATCTGTCCCTTATGACTTTGAAGCCTATAAACAAGTTGCTCTCACCATGTATGAGACTTTAGCTAGGTAAGAACAAAAAAAAAGTTTATTTCTTGAAAATCTAGAGGCTGGATAAGCCTGTTCCCCTTGTTCTCCACAGTTACACTCATGACATAGAGGCTTTGAGTTGTGATGAGGTCTTGATAGATGCCACCTCAATGATCAAAGAGTTGGAAATAAGCTCAAATGACCTGGCCAGTGCCATAAGAGCTGATATTAAGGAGAAAACTGGATGTTGTGCCTCAGTTGGAATGGGTAAGGGTTTACCTTAAAAAATGTACCATTGGAGCGACAGTTATTCATGCAGTCCTTTTGCTCTCTGTTAAGGTTCCAACATTCTGTTGGCTAGGCTGGCAACACGTAGAGCCAAGCCCAATGGGCAATATTTTCTGAAATCTGAAGAAGTAGATGATTTTATCAGGGATTTGGCAGTAACTAGCTTACCAGGTATACAACTTTTTTACTTTCTATTGTAATACCAATATGACATATTTGTTCTAAAGATTTTAATATTTTTCTCTAGGTGTTGGGCCTGCTATGGGGAGAAAACTTGCTGCGATTGGGGTCAGGTCTTGTGGAGATCTTCGACAAGTGTCTATGTCTGTTCTTCAAAAGAAGTTCGGACCAAGAACTGGCCAAACACTGTTTCGTTTTTGCCGAGGCCTGGATGACAGACCTGTTCGTTATGAAAAGGAACGCAAGTCAGTCTCTGCTGAAATGAACTACAACATACGCTTCACCAGGGTAAATAGTCATATTATCATCTTAAACCAAAACATGAATGTTCACATTTAATTGCTATCACAGATTGATGAGGCGGAGTGCTTCCTCACAAATTTATCCATGGAAGTTCAAAAAAGATTAAAAGCAGCTGGGCTACGGGGCCGCAGAGTATCCCTTAAAGTCATGATTCGCAAAGTGGGAGCGCCAATAGAGCCTGCTAAATATGGAGGTCATGGCATATGTGACAACATAGCCAGGCAAGTCACCACCAGTTAGCTGCAAGTGTTTCTGTTTTCTTTGTTGCAAGGATATCACAGCTCTATCTATTCTCTGTAATCTGTAGGACTGTGATGCTTGCTCAGTCTACAGACAATGGTCAACTTATTGCAATGGCTGTCATCAAGCTTTTCCACGCAATGAAGCTGCAGGTCCAAGATCTGAGAGGAGTGGGAATCCAGGTCCAGCTCCTTGAAGGAAATAACTCTGTGAATCCAGAAAATCACTCTCGCTCCATCAAAGACTTGTTCAGGCGACAGGGACTTCAAGCACAATGTCCCAAAGCAGGTTTGTCAGGGTTCCATTTGGGTGGATTGATGAATTGTTTGTCTGTATTGAATAAAATACATTTTGACTTGTTCTAGGCACTGGCGAAACAAACGAAAATACCACAGCAAAGCCTCAAGAGTCATTCTCAGCCCCTGCCTCTTCTGTCGAGGCAGTTCCTGAAACAAGTAAAGGGGAAACTCTCTCAACTCGAAATAATCCTCAGTCAAATCTTAGACTAAGCATTGATGTTCCCTCTCCTTCCCAGGTAGGTAGGAGGGTGTTATTGCACACCAAAATTGCCTTTCACTAATAATTTCTTCATACTACCACAGGTGGATCGTTCTGTATTAGAAGCGTTGCCTGCAGATCTTCGAGAACAAGTGGAACAATCATGGACTTTTCGAGAAGGGAAATTAAATGGTGACATGTCCCTAAATCCACAGCCTTCTTTTCCTAAGCTCCATTTCCCTTCTCATCCTCCTCCATCTGACTCAGCCACGTCATCTCCAACTGCAAACAAAATAATACTGCAAATACCAAATCAACCAGAAAACACAGGAATTGTTTTAGAATTGCCCAACTTCTCACAGGTGGGTAGGTCTTTGTAATGTGTCATTCATTGGAGTCTTTGACAATTGGCCTTATATTATCTATATAGATTGACCCAGAGGTCTTTGCTGCCCTACCCAAAGAGCTGCAGGATGAGATTAAGTCTGCTTACAGCCGAACAACCAATCAAAAAGAGCAATCCCGTAAGTTTGTAAAAGTGTATTTCATCAGTATATTTGGCGTGCCATCTTCTTCATCCCTGTGATTCATGCCTTCATTTCTGCAGCCGAGGTTAGAAATCCACTGTTACAACTGAAACAGGCAGGAGTCGGTCCTGTTCGCGTTAAGAGACAATACAAGAGGAAGAACAACTCAAGTCCAGCTAAAAATGGCCCTTCTCCTCTCAAGAAACGACCAATGACCAACAGTCCAGCTAAAATCCTTCCATCTCCAATAAAGCTGGGGGAACCAATTGACAGGCTTAAGGTGAGTAAAAATATTCAAATTTAATATATATTTTTGTATTCAAGCTTATGGTCGTGTTATTCCCTTAGACTGAAAATAGTTCCTCGAAGCAAGACATCCCAGTGTCGGCAGCAGTGTGTCGTGCTTCTCCAACACTGGCAGGGGCCTCTGAATGGACAGACATTAAAACTCTTCTGCGGGAATGGGTCACTACTATCACAGGTAAAAACACCTCACATAAAGCAGAAATTTGTAATTGTTTTAGATTAAAAATAATCCTCTGGCAACTAATGGTTGCATTTTATTAGAACCAATGGAGGAAGACATACTTCAAGTTGTGAAATACTGTACTGATTTAATTGAGGACAAAGATCTGGAGAGGTTGGATTTGGTCATAAAATACATGAAAAGGTAAGTAGTCCCCCAAATATTGTTGAGTTTGGAATGTTGCTCTCTCCATTGCTTAAATTGGCTTTTTTTTTCAGGCTTATGAAGCTGTCAGTGGAGTCTGTTTGGAGCATGGCTTTTGACTTCATTGTAGACAACATTCAGGTCGTTCTGCAGCAAACATACGGTAGCACTCTCAAGGTGGTGTGATAAAAGTGGCAATTAAGGTTTGAAGCTCACTGTCACCATATATGGAGATCCTCAGGAGTACACTGACTTTGGTTATTTTTCTCAAAATGGTGTGCTGCCAGTTTGATTTACGGGTTTCCCTATTGGCCAACCGCTCAGAAACAATACACCAAAAACCAGTGAACAAGAGACCGACCAGAGGAGTGTGACAGAGTAAAGCTGCCAAAGTTAATTCTTGCAAGGCAACCTTTTCCACCTAATGAGAGCAACAAGAAATGCTGGTAATTCATTTTGTACAGCATTTTACAGATTTAGCACTTTGTAAAATAATGCATCCATTTTCTAAAATATTTCAAATTTTATATGTGCAATCACACCTCAAAACATTTTTATTCTTGAAGTACTCACCATGACATTTTTTGCTCTGTTATTTCTGACAGTTTGTACTGTGAGAGGCTATACATTCTCGCCATGTGTTGGCCTCTGAAGATTGTAATGGACAGTATTTTAAATATATATTTTAATTAGTTTGGTCATTCCATCATTCAGTAGGAATGTAACAGTGATGTAACATAATTTCCAATGAAAATATGTTTTACTACTGGGTCAAAAAAGCAGCCTGACAAAGGCTGCATGAGGTAGTATTCTTTTTTACCAAGTGCCAAACTCTGTTATGTGTAAATAATGTAAACTCATGTAAATGTTTATGTCCTGTATTTGTTTACGTGTAGTGAATTCTTAGTAACTGTCTTCTAAAATTGTAATTATTTTTACTTAAGTTCATGAATGTTTCCACTACTTTCTAAGGGGGTCAGAAGCTGGTTAAAGCGCTTCACTAAGGTCAAATAATCATATTTGTAAGCACTGTTGAGCTAAAACAATTTTACAGGGGCTATGGCAATCAATAATTAGCCTATGCATTTTATTTCAGCAAATAAGTAAGATGTCCTTTCAAGACCTCTAACATTTCATACAGCATTTATATTGGAGTAAATTTTATAAACTTGAATATATGCCACTTTTGGAATTTAAACTTTTAATTATGTGTATCTCACCTGTGTATTGTAAATGTAGAAAGAAATTTTGACTGTACTTCCTTGTATTTCTACTAAGTTAACATTTGAGAGGTGACGAAGATCCTTTTTTAATCAGCTATTGACAAACAAACCTGTGACTACAACAAGCTAATAAAATGCAAATCAAATAAATTACTCTAAAAAATTATCATGAATGTAATTCAGAATGTGCAGATCTTTGCTCACCTCAAAAGATGTTAGCTTTCTCTCTTACGTTTCTAAAGGGAATGGCCAAAATAAAACGGTCTGTCTTGCCATTTCCTTTCTGGCTGGTGCCTGAAGACCTGAAGCTGTGAACGTTTGTAAGTTTTTTAAGTCTTTGTAAATAAATTGTCAACTGTGTTACAGATTGCATTATCTAAGTCGTTAAGTAATAATTAATTGTGTAAAAAAAAAAAAAAAAAAGTGCATTGTTTTTGTTATATATTATTTATGACGTCATGACGTGACCTAACCCGGAAGTTACGTCACGTCTTGGCGCATTTGAGGATACGCAGAGCATAGGTGAGATTATGCGTATGGATCATTCTTTCCCTTACATTTATCGTTATTATAGATATAGTCCATCCCCTGTTAAAACAAAATGCATTTTGTCGCACTTTTTGGACAACAAAATACTTAACGCTACGCTTATTAGCTCAACGTTTGTATTAGCTAACGGCAACGGCTAACCAAGAAGCAGGCTAACCAAGAAGCAAGCTAACCAACATACTGAACACTTACATACTGTACAGGCGCTGTTTATCAAAATTACTACAGCCAGATGTTGTCAAAGTAATATGTTAAACTAAAACGAAAAATATAACGTTAGAAACTAGGCAGAATGTATTTCGCTCACGATTTAACCTGTAGCGTGAGTACAGTTTACAGTGGCTTTGTCTGTAAAACAAAGATCACATAGAGACGACACTCCCTGACTCCAGGCCCATCCTTGTGCTGTGTCGCTGGGCCTTCTTTGGTGGTGGCCCTTATCTTATACATTAAACATTGTTGCATGTAAACGCATTTCACTTCATATTTTTGGTTGATTTGCGAAAGTTTAAGATTGAGATTGAGTATGATTGAGCCCTGGACTAATCCTCGAAAATCTTTCCATAAATCAACTAACCAGTCTCTGAAATCAACATTTGGGTAATTTGACCCTAAATATCTTTCTCTTGTTTCTTATTCCTTCAGGTTGTGTTGAAACTATCCAGCCATGGCTAATAAACAAATGGACGTGATAGCAAAGGTTTTGGAAAAAGTGGAAGAGCAGGTAGATGCAGAGCTCAACAAACAACTGAAGGAAGAAGATTTCGAGGTGCTTAGAGAAAAACGGTTAGAGGCTCTCAAAAAAGCTCATAAACAGAAGCAGGTGAGTGTTGTCTTTTTATTATCATTTTTAAAGATCAGAATTTAGGATTTTGTCTTAACCCTCTGATGAATTAGACATATTAGAGGAAACAGTTTCATAATAAATAATATCAGTGGGTATACCTTTTTGAGCAACTTTATGTTTAAGCCTTCAATTGTAATGGGAAAAAAGTGTTTGGAGATTGGAATTCTATTGGACCTAGAAGTAGACAAAATAAAATTCTTACATCCTTCCCCTCTAATCTTTATTTTTATTTTCAATTTTAAGGAATGGTTGTCAAAAGGTCATGGTGAATACAGAGAAATTCCAAGTGAGAAAGACTTTTTCAGTGAGGTTAAAGAAAGCAAAAATGTTGTCTGCCACTTCTATGGAGATACTACTTTCAGGTAAGTAAAATACATTTACTGCTGAAAAATATATTATTACAGATACTTTTCTATTTTATGGTGTTCGTTTGGTATTCAATTGTGTGTTACAGAAATACAAAAATTAACTCCTTTTCATTCAAATACAGGTGCAAGATCCTTGACAAACACCTCTCCATCTTGGCTAAAAAGCATGTTGAGACCAAATTTCTCAAACTAAATGCAGAGAAGGCGCCTTTTCTCACAGAGAGACTTCACGTGAAAGTCATTCCCACGTTGGCTTTGCTGGTAGATGGAAAAACAAAGGACTACGTGGTTGGTTTTACTGATCTGGGTAATACAGATGAGTTTTCCACTGAGATGCTTGAGTGGAGACTTGGCTGTGCTGGCGTCATCAATTACAGGTAAGATTTGAGATTAAGTTTAGATCTATAATTGAAATAATTTTTCTTTAATTGAATTTTGTTTCTGACTTTTAACAGTGGCAAATTGATGGAGCCTCCAACACAGACTAAAAACTCAGCAACCAAATTTACAAAAGTGGAAAAGAAGACTATCAGAGGACGAGAGTACGACTCTGATACAGACTCTGAAGATGACTGAAGATCTACCCCTGGTTTTAGTCTCAGGACTGGCTCATTAAGCATTCACTACATGTAGGCTTTTATCCTTCATGTCTCCTTATTATTTCTTATTTTCATACCAACTGATTTAATGTCCAACTTTTTATTTTATTTACACTGGCACTGTTGTCAAATTGAATAATGAATCTATATCCATCCATCCATTTTCTTCCGCTTATCTGGGGCCGGGTCGCGGGGGCAGCAGTCTAAGCAGGGACTCCCAGACTTTCCTCACCCCAGACACGTCCTCCAGCTCCTCCGGTGGGACCCCAAGGCGTTCCCAGGCCAGCCGAGCGACACAGTCCCTCCAGCGTCTCCTGGGTCTTCCCTGGGGCCTCCTCCCGGTGGGACATGCCCTGGGGCCTCCTCCCGGTGGGACATGCCCAGAACACCTCCCTAGGGAGGCGTCCAGGAGGCATCCTGGGGCGACAGTAGCTCAGTAGGTTGAGTGTTTGTCCACTGATCCGAAGGTTGGCGGTTCAAATCCCGCTCTCTACATCAAACATCATTGGTTGAGTGGTTAGATCCACTGACTCGAAGGTTGGCGGTGCAATTCCAGCCCTCACAGATGAATGCTGTCGTTGTGTCCTTGGGCAAGACACTTAACCCACCTACCCGAGCCCTTGGGACAACGGGTGGAAATTAGCCTCTGGCTATAACCCGGCGTGTTTACATTCATGTCTGCCATGTCATGTCTGTTCATTAACATGCACTGTCCCAACCAAATAAACAAAAAAAAAAAAAAAAAAAAAAAGATGCCCGAGCCACCTCAGCTGGTTCCTCTCGACGTGAAGGAGCAGCGGCTCTCTCGGAGTAGAGCCGCTGCTCTACTCGGAGTAGAGCCGCGTGACTGAGCTCCTCGTGTGACTGAGCTCCTCACTCTATCTCTAAGGGTGCGCCCAGCCACTCTGCGGAGGAAACTCATTTTGGCCGCTTGTATCCGCGATCTTGTCCTTTCGGTCATGACCCAGAGCTCATGACCGTAGGTGAGGGTAGGAACGTAGATTGACCGGTAAATCGAGAGCTTTGCCTTTCGACTCAGCTCCTTCTTTACCACAACGGACCGATACAGCGACCGCATTACTGCAGACGCTGCACTGATCCGCCTGTCAATCTCGCGTTCCATCCTTCCCTCACTCGTGAACAAGACCCCGAGATACTTGAACTCCTCCACTTGAGGCAAGGACTCCCCACCCAGCCGGAGAGGGCAAACCACCTTTTTCCGGTCGAAAACCATGGCCTCAGACTTAGAAGAGCTGATTCTCATCCCAGCCGCTTCACACTCGGCTGCAAACCGATATAACCTATATTCTTCCAATGAAGTATAAATATTTGAGAACATCTGGTGTTTGTTTTTTGCAACAAAAAGACAGAGCTTGGGTTAAAACAGATCTGAAATAAATCATATCTCAGTTATGTAAATGTGTCTTTGGTCTTTTTTTGTGAAATTGTCATTTATTTTTTTGGATAATGTACAAAAATATCCCTCGTTTACAAATAATCATGAAATATATAGTTATGTTTATAAATATATACCTATATATTAGATTGTAACAAAATGCAATAAAATAATGCACTTGATGATAGTGTATGACAGTGTAATAAGCCAGTCTTTAGTAATTATAATTTTAGGATGTTTATGAAATTTCCAGTTTTTACTTAACAAAGTTTCTGTATTCTTTTAAAGAGTAAATCAAATCAAGTTTGTTTATTAGACACATAATTTCCTTTAACAACTACAGAACAAATGTTACAATGTACTAGGAATCAACAGCCTTGGTCTCCACTGGCTGCAACAAACGCTTCACAATAAGTTCTCCATTAACGTTGATATATGTCTCAGCCATGTCTTGCTCAGCAGGAAGTCCAAAAGGGGTCTTCAGTGGTTGTATCCTTGATGAGGTTGTGCCATGAAATGTTTAAAAACAGTTTTATTAACTTCAAAACACAGTTGCAAAATAGTCAACATTTCAGTGACTCCACTGATTCTTACCTTACAAGGTGTTTGATATATTTCAACTGATTATTAACTGCAGGTGTATTTTTATGAATTACTGGAGTGTGCATCTAAGAAAAAGACATAATTTTAATACGTTTATGAGCTTTTTTTTTTTAAAGTGGAACAACAAATAATTTTATATAGACCAGTGTGGCGATTGCTCTTAAGGCTTGGTCAAACCTTAACCAGCTTGTCACTGACTATCCATAAGGCAAGGTAAGGTACACTTTACTGCCCTGTAGAGAAATTTGTCCTCTGCATTTGACTCAGCCTGTAATCCCACTGGGGCAACCTGTCAGGAGCAGTGGGCTCATGGATCCATCTCCAGATCTTGAGGTTGGTTTGGTCAGACCTACCTTAGTTTGAGGATTCTATCTATAAAGCATGTAATGGGTTAGGTTAGGACTAGTTACAGCTACAATGCCATGTGAAAAGGGTCATCTAAAATCCCGTTGTGATTTAAATTACAGAGAAATTAATGAAAAGGGGCACCGGAGGATCAGGATATGGACGCCAAATCTCTACCTCTCTAAGATTAGAATTTTTCTGACTTGGTGATTTTTGTTTAAAGTCTTCAGCTGCTATATAGTCTTTCAGTGCACCATTTTTTTTATTATTACCTTATGCAGCCCGAAACTTTTAACAATTTCTTTTTCCCAGTATGGCCGCCGAATAGTACTTCTGATGCGTGTCACAATATGTAATTTATGAGGTTGCTCTGGGTCACCTCCATATTTTTCATGCTCTTTTGACCTCTCTTCAAAAATCTGAAATAAGAAAAGCAAAACAACGGACATTAAACACCCATCTGCCGTTTATTACTGTAATACAACAGTAAACACCAATCTGCCCTTTATTTCTGTAATACAACCGTACCTCTTGAGGTATCCTTGATTTGGTAAAATTTCCTCGTGCCAACACTAAACATGGTAATTGAGTGGCCCCTGCTATGATCTGAAAAAAAAAATGCGAGCGACAAATAATAATTTAACCATCGTAATTAAATTGTCGATAATATAAAGACTTGATCCTTACTTTGTTTGGGATGAACCGCAGACCTGGACAAACCCCCGCCACAGCCATAACGTCACCTACATGTGCCCAAGGTTATGACAAACAGAGGAAAAAATGACATATTATATGTTATTTCCCCTGGGACAAGAAAATAAAAAGCATCACATTTAATCATGCAACAAAAGTATGTGTAAATAAAACGCTTAATCAAATATAAATGTACCATTCACCCGTCTTCGAGTTTAGGTTGAAGGAAGTGACGGAGAGTAACACTCAAACTGTTCCGATGTGAAACGTAGGCAACAAACAAGATTTTTTTTAAATTTTTATCATATAATCCTCATTAAATGTTTATTGTTGTTATGTATAAAGTATCCGTATTTTATTATTTTTATGTAGTTAAAACACTGTATAAATATATACCACTATGCCCGAGGGACAGTAGCCTAAAATCTTTTCCGGAGTTATTTTTGTGTGACACAGCCTGTTTCTTCTTATAGGAAGAGAGATACGGTTTAGTTCAGTCCGTTTCAACATGTTAGATTTTACAGTTTTATAAAATATATTTTAATAACAACTGATGAAAAAATGACACAAAATCATGTATCAGGTATGGAAGCCTCGGCTGTATCTGTCCTGAAACGAGCAGTGGAGTTAGACCAAAGTGGGCGCCTTCAGGAGTCTTTGGTGTGTTACCAAGAAGGAATCCAGCTGCTAATGGACGTGCTAAAAGGTAGTTAAGTAAGGGTAATCGTTTTGTTGAGCAATATTTAACAATGTATTTAAATGTCTCTTCCCCTGTTAACAGCAGTGAGAGAAGACTCAAAAAGAGGACACTACAGGGAGAAGATAAAGGGTTACATGGACAGAGCAGAGCAAATCAAATGTCACGTGGACAAGCTGAAAGAAGGTGATCATTGTATAATAGCTCAACATTTCTCAAATAGATTTTTACTTCACATAGAGAAATACTTGCAGTGCACTATGAACTTCCCTGGAGGAGGGTCCACCACCAGCCTGTCTACATGGACATCTTATAGATAGATAATTGTAATGCTATACTGTAAAGCACTTTAGGCAAAGCAATAACATCCCCATGCAGAAAAACGGGTGTCTACCCACTTAATGCTCTATGTAGAGTTTCTACATACTTTCAGCAAGCTAAAGTGTACATTTGTTTTAATAACATGACAGAATCTTATAACTTGAGAATGAACAATTGAATGAACAACATCCATCTTAAAGGTCTGTTTTATTTTCATTCCAGATGGAAAATACCATGAGCAGATAAAGATAGCAGAAAATGCCACTGGTAACAGCTATGAGAGTCTTTTTAAACCTTATGTCAGTAGTGCATTAACAGAAGTGTGGGTAGAGGACCCATATATACGGCACACACATCAGGTAACACTATGGCTTTTCGAATTTCCTTTCTCTCAATTAGTTTGAATTTTCACAGATATTTATTTGTTTGTCATTTTGTTTGTTTGTTTTTATTTTTTACAGCTGTATAATTTCCTGAGGTTTTGTGAAATGCTCCTCAAAGGTTTGGGTAAAGTGAAACAAATCCATCTTCTCACGTCACAAGATGAAGTAGGTTATGGGTTTTATCTTATATCAATAATGGTGATAAATACATTTTGTATTTACTTTTGCATACCTTTTTATTTACAGACTGAAAACCTACAAACAAGTGCCTTGACTGAAATCAAAGAAAGTCTCAAAACTCAAGGTGTCACTCTGGATGTGGAGTACTCCTCTACCATACACGACAGAGAGATCAGGTAAGATACTTAATGTGCAATGAAGGTTACATTGATTATTGAATGAGTCCTATTCTTTTCTAACTGTGACTTTATTTTAAATACATTTTCAGATTTGACAATGGATGGATCATTAAGATTGGAAGAGGCCTGGATTATTTTAAGAGGCCAAAAGTAAGATTATTCAGGAAATGCAGCATTTGTAACTGTTTACTCTGTAAAAGTATTGGTATGATTGTAATTTGTCTCAACTCTTCCCTCAGAGCAGATTTTCCATTGGTTATTGTGACTATGATCTACGAGAATGCCATGAGACCACTGTAGATATATTTCACACAAAACACACCAAAACATTATGAAATTTTCTAATGGGATTCATACACATCAAAGGCACACTATTAATTTGTTTTTAATGTTTAAACATACTACCATGACAAATGCATATATGGTAACTGTAAAACCCAGTCTGTGCTTTAAAAATAGCTTTGTTGATGTAGTGATGCCATCTTGTGGTTAATTTGAATATTAAAGTTTTTCTACGCTTTTACATGCCTGTATTAAACTGTTTTATTACAATTATTTACAAAATTATATTACAATAAATAATCATGTATTTGTCTTAGCAAAGATAATTACCTCTGTGTTTAGACAGAAACAAATGACAGGTATTGCAAAACAGCAGTAGTATTGTCTATAGAAATATTTAATCAAATAAAGTAAGCCCAAGTATCTCCAGAGAAATGTGTAACATACTCACAACAGAGAAAGGATTTAGTGCCCTGTTATCAGACTGACATGAACAGCACTTTATTGCATGTAATCCTGATATTAGTTGCTGGGTTTTATATTCAGGATTTCAGGATGTGATGAGAAGCTTCAATTATGAGACTGCATGTATATACACACACCATTAAGTGATGCTTGCCACCTCCCACTTCTGCCCCCTCCCTCCATACCTCTTCCACTCCTCCCTCTGAATGAATGCAGCCCAGTGCCCTAGATAGTGCTTCCATCTCTGGATATTGTCCTGTGGGGGTCTTCAGTGATGTGACAGACAATAATTTAGATCAGAATGTTTTTAAATGTGTTGGTGAGATGTTAATGCTTTTGATTATCAGTCATAATATTTATACAAACAACAGACATGGCTAATCAAATAACAAGCAACTGTATGTATAGGTATGTTCACAGAAGACACTGCTGGACATGTAAAATATAAACAGTGCATCATTTGTAATTCGTGTACATCTGTCCCCATTCCAGCTGGGGCTTTCTCACTCCTCTCATTTCTGGGTCTAAAAATCAGGTTAGCGTTTTATAAGGAGCTTAGCGCAGAGGGCCACAGTGTGCCACTAATGTAATAGAATATCTCTCTCCCTCCCTCTCTCTCTCTCTCTCACTCTTTCCCTCTCTTCATTTTGTCCTCTTTTCTCTTTGTGCATTTGCTTACTCTGTCATGGAGTGACCTCTCTCTTTCTTTCTCAGCGCATGTCTTTCATTCTCCTTCGCGGTCATCCCTCTTTCAGACTGGTCTGCCTTCGTAGATGAAATGCTGAGGTTTCCACATCAGGACTGGGACAGTTTGTGAACAAGACAACCCAGGCAGGGAAAGTAGAGGAAGGGGACAAGGAGAGACATCGCTGCTGCCACAGACATACGGTGAGTTTAAATGCACTGTGCTTGTAAAAATGTGCACGTCACCTAAAAAGCTATAACTAGGACTTTCCCTGTGAATCTCAAATGCATTTAGAAGCTTTTGGGAGCCTGTGATTGAGCAGATACTGTGGATTACTGTGCTGTGAAATCTTACAAGGATCTCTCAGCAATGTTAATAATCCACCAGATTATCCTGTGTTGCTGTTGGGGCTATAGTCTGGCCGTCTCTAAATGAGATCATAAGTCAGCCTTAGTGTTGAATGTCAATGTTAAATATAAAATTACATGTTTAGAATAATTTGTAAGGCTTACCTAACAGCAACATGTGCAGCCCTGGTTATATTGTCGTGGAAATGTGGACTTTGCATGTTTATTCATCATCTGACACTACTCTTATCAAGCAACATGCGCAGGTGATATTATGGTCTGCTGACACCAGTTTCTAGGCTACAGGAAAGCGATACAACATCATATATCTAATAATCAGCACTGAAGAATGGTCTCTTTTTACATAGACCTGTTGAGTAGTCTTAACCAATGTGTCCCTTTCAAAGGACTTTGAAAATGTCTTGAACTGCATTTGTTTATCAAGTTTGCTCGGTTGTTGCTGTATTGCCACTTATTAATACCATTTCTAAACATAGTTGGTTTTGTTTTCTTAATTGTAATGCTATATTATATCAGATACATTTTGGTTTCCCATTGTATCAGCTTGAAATAAAAAATAAAAAAGTACTGTATATACGTATAGTAGCAGCGTACAACATTTTGAACCTGACCCATTCATTGGGGAATGCTCAATTATTACATTCTATAATAAATATCTTTACACCAAACTATGTATTGTTTTAAAAAGTAAGAGATTTTCAAACTGGGCACAGTAAACGTGTCCTCCTATCAACACTCCCAGCTATCAGCCTAGTAACACTGCTGATAACGCCAATAAACCTTTGATCTCAACTCAACCTTAAGCTATCACTATGCTTCTGCACCACTGAACAAGAGTCTGTTCTGCAGCCTTGAACTGACTGTATTTGCAATAAGTACTGGATAAATGTGTTTATTTATTAATCTTTCTCTCTTAGCATCGCAGGAGAAGCCACACACAGAATACACATGGAGACCTTCTTGGGAGACACAGAAGAGAGCACTGAGGACTCTTCAGGTGAGATGAACCATTTACATTGGACAAATATTAAAAAGCATCCAGGTGTATAGATGATGACCTAAATATGAATATGTTATTCCCATCTTTAGGACGCAAAAAGTCAAAGCTGAAGTTAATAAAATCGCGTCTCTTTGGGAAAAGCAAGAAAGGGGGAGAAACAAGTAGAAAACTGAGCCAGTCTGCTAGTGATATCACAGCTGCGGAGGCACTTGGATCCAATGAAGATCTAGTGTAATAATTGGCTTTATCAGTTGTAGTGTTAAGAATTATTATTATCTTTTAACACATATGTTTTATACTTCATATACCTAGGTGTAATCCAGCAGCCATGGGATCACGAGCATTTTCTCATGACAGCATCTTTTTGGCTGACCAGGCCTTGACAGAGGCTGAACCAACCAGAGTTTTGTCCCAGGAGAATGTTCACTTCAAAATCAAAGCACTACAGGTATCAGTATTTTTGAACAAGAAAATAGTATATCTTTTATACTTCTGAATTAACACATTTAATGTTGTTTTTTAGGATAAGTTACAACAACAAAAGTTTCATCTGGGGCCACCACCTCTGATTCCTCCAAGCAAACGTTCAGAAGATCTAACTAGTCGCTCAGAAGAAGATGTCCACAATGAATCAGAGATGACAGAGAGGTCCATAACAACACAGGACCCAACTCAATAAGGTATTTCTAAAACTTCTAAATGTATAAATTTAGTGAAATCATTATTTTACAAGGCAATAAAGTGTGGCTAGAGATTCAAGTGCTGCACTGTTCACGTGTTTTTCCACTCTTCTGAATAAGTTAATGTTTTAACAAGTTATGTACATTTATGTTATACATTTAAGACTGAGGTACCACAAACGTCTTTTCAGATTCCTCATCATGGATTATGCACATCATGTTCTAGTTGTAGGAAATGTCTCTAAGATGGATATCCAATGTCACACAGATCCTACTATATTTCTGGAGGGTATTGCTGGAGAATTTAGGTTTGAGGTCTATACCAGGAAAAAAAATATACTTAAAGGAATACATATATTGCATGTTTCTACAATTACCAGAATACACAAATACACATGTGCCATTGTGAATGTTTTTATTCTGTCTTTTTCAGGTTTTTCCCCAAACTGTCCTCTAATCCTATGCTGCCCACTACTAAACCAGTGCCAACCAAACCTTCTCCAAAAACGTCTCCCATCGAGGAGACACCACTAGACTTCAGCGCTCCAGCTCAGTTCATCTCCAGCTTAGACACCTCAGCTGCCCGACACCGCCTGTCTGTTAAACCCCGAAACCAGCGGGCCAGCTCCAAGAAGAGACTCTCCACCGTAATGCAATCCACATCTAATTACAGCATACCTGGCAACACAATAGTACAACATAAATAACAAGTGTTCACCTTTACCATAGTTTGTTTTCTGAACATTCTTTTTGATATATTACATGTTCTGGTTACTTTAAATAAAACAAGGCTGTTATTTTTACTATTAACATATTTTATTTTTGTTGTGTAGGTGGACTCCACAGCTCTAACATTTGACCCAAACGACTCAGAAACATTGAAAGAGGAGAATGAACAGCCTGATGTCCAAGAAGAGCCAACAAGTGAAATTGTGAATACAAAAGTGAATGAAACTACATCAGTGGAATCAGAACCCACAAAGCCTGAGACATCATCCAAGCCATCTAGCATTGTTTCTCCACAAAAAGACATTTCATTTCTTGGGAAAATGCCCACAGTGTCCACTCAGATTCTTCGGCCAAAAACTAACAGACCTGCAGATGTAATTCCCCGGCCACACTCCTCTTGTATTATGTCAGAAGCAAAGGGAACGCCTTACAGCTCTGGAAATTTTGACATACAATTTTTGAGGGATACACAAAACAAGACTTGGGCTACTAATGTGAAGCCTAAAACAATGTCCTCTGACCAGCCATCTGTGAGCACAGGAATAGCATTACGACCTGCAGTAGAGTTAGACAGGACATCAGCAATTAAGAGACCTCTCCCCGGCTCTGGTTCCTTTCATTTGTCTGTTTCTAGCAGGAAGGAAGAGGAGGAAAGGCCACGTTCAGGCAGTTTCACTGGGGTTCGTGAACGTGCTTGGATAAAAACAGGGGGGAAAAAAATTGACCCCTCTCCAAACGTAAGCCCCAAACTGGATTTAAAACCTGGTGGGGTTCCCTTTAGAATGGAAAGAGAAGAAACATGGATTATAAAGGATAGTCTTAGAAAGGTAGAAACAGTGAAACCGTCTAGAAACAAACTCACAGACACAGGTGATCATTCTGACACAGCGAAGGAGGCAGAGGAGGAAGAAGCAAAGATAACATTTGGTGTGAAACTACGGTCCACATCTCAGTCTGTGAGGCTGAGGCCAGAAACAGCTTCAAATGAATGTTTAAAGTTAGCAGTGACTGAGGAGAAACAACATAAAGAAGACACAAGTAATAATACTGACCTATTGTCTACAAAAGCCAGCACTGCAGAAACCAAGTATGGTGAGTTTCAGATAAAATATTTTTCTGCTTCAGTTCCCTATAGAGTTATTTATTACACACAGTCTCTTTGCACTGGTAGTGTACGGTATATTAAAGCTATACACATGGTTAATAATCGCAGTGAATGATAACATTCTTACTCTAGACCTTTGCACTCGTTAGCTCGCCTCTGAGGCTGGCTGTACTCTCAGGCATGTCTAATAGTTGTGTCTTTCCACAGATGTATCTACAGCCCCATCTGCAGCCAGTGTCCCAACCAAACAAACAGCCCCTGCTCCCGTTAACACCCCACTGGTTTGTGCTGAGGCCCAGCCCTCACAAGTGAAAGGTTCCCCCCAGGCCTCTCAGGGGCCCCAGCCACATGCCACTTCAACAGAAGTGTCCTGGATGAGTATGGCCATGGAAAAGACTAGAAGTCTTCAAAATCTTTTCTCAAGTAAATTTCCTAAAGATTTCACTGGAGGGCAGACTGCAGTTTGTCCACATAAAATACAAGTTCAAACATCAAATCTAGCACAAACAGACACACAAAAACTAGATGCAAAAAGTACAAATCAACCATTAAGCAATCCCTCTATAACTGAAGCAGTGGAACACAAACCCCCAGCACAAACTGTAAAGCCATTACTACCAACAACCACAGCACAGCAGAACTCATCAGCATCTCCTTTTAGAGAAAATCAAATACCAAAACCAACAGTGTCACAGCCAGTGTCAACAGAGGCAGTCACCCACTCTGTAGCTCAGGGCAATATTTGGACCAGTCAGTCTCCTCTGCGCTCTGTTAGACAGGTAGAAAACACATCACAGGGCAGTCTCTCCAGTCCTCACAGCACACCTCAGCTGCCCCTGTGGAGCACTCGCAGTCTGCGCTCTACAGGTCTAACAGTGACTCAGGATACTACTGCTGATATTAAGACCAGCACAGCTCCTGTGGAGGAGACAGAGAGTCAGTCAGTTTGGGGTGCGTCAGTGAGTAAGAAAGCAGCTTTTTTGGAGAAAAGAGCTGAGTGGACATCTTCACCAGTGGAAATAAAAAGTGAGACATTAGTCAGCAAAGAGCCAAAAGCAGAGTCTAGGCCTACAGGTAAGTTGATATGTTAAAGTTACTGTATATGATGATTAAAGAGCCACCAATAACAAAATATTTTTTACAGTGTCAAACCCTAAAAAGATCCCAGAGAGGCCTAAAGAAGATAAATGGATTCGAAAAACTCCTGATCCTTCCTCTGCTCCATCATCTTCACCTCCTCCGTCCTCCACTCTACAGTCTATGTCTGACAGTGGAGAACTGTCCTGGATAGAGCTTGCAAAAAGAAAATCAATGGCCTGGAGTGATAAGACCATGGACTTATGATACCTGAACTGTGTTGCATTTTAAAAGTAGCAATATCTTCTTTACTACTAAATGTTTAAAATTATTTGATAAAATGTAATATTTTTGAGAAAGGGAATGTAAGAATCAACTATTTGTATTTTGTAACTTGCTATTTTTGTCTATGTACAGTAGGCTGTAGCAAATTGTGCAAATGTGGAATTATGAAGATTTACATAATGTAAAACCTTTAAATCATCAGAGGTTTAAATTACAGATTACATCACAGATTTATTTAAATGTGACAATTGTGTTTTTTCCTTTTTGGTGTTGGATGAGATTTGAAACTTGCCATTTGTGTCCCATTTAACTTATTTAATAAGACAAATCTATGGACATGTTTATGTGGGACATCCTTTTAATTCATTTATAGTACTTTAGATGAATTCACTGTGCATTCTGCATTACCTTTCTTACTTTATGAAACCGCAGATGGAGACTGTTCTTTATACACACAAGTAAAATAAGTCTAAAATATCTGTCTTTATCCTTGTCTATTTGTCTGCATCAAACCGACTCTCTGTCATGAGGAGGATGGACTTCTTACATGTGTTGTGTTTTAGTCCAGTCCTGTTGTCTCTGTCAGTGAGGAGGATGGACTTCTTACATGTGTTGTGTTTTAGTCCAGTCCTGTTGTCTCTGTCAGTGAGGAGGATGGGCTTCTTACATGTGTTGTGTTTTAGTCCAGTCCTGTTGTCTCTGTCAGTGACGAGGATGGACTTCTTACATGTGTTGTGTTTTAGTCCAGTCCTGTTGTTGTCTTTCCCCTCTGTGGCCAGCAGGGGGCCCTGTCGTAAATCTCCTCGTGTAACTGAAGCTTTTACACGTGACACGTGAGCATGTAAACACAGAGGACACCAGAGCGACCCCTCTATACCCCTTCGATGCAGTGCCGTTACATTTCGCTGGCATTCACGGCCGCTGTGCTGTGCGTGTGTCGGGGCTACACCCTGAGGAGCTCCGTGTCCTGGGTCGTCTCCAACGACGTGGTGGAGCCGGAGGACGCGGACCTGTCGGAGGAGGTGGCCCCCGCGCTGCTGGTGGACACCACCGGGCTGTGGAAGAAGCAGGCTGAGAGTCCCGGGGACATGGTGAAGTCTCAGGAAGACACTGTTGTCCAGCTCTCGTCTCGTCTTTTTTCGTATCCGGTTGAAAAGGTGAAAAACTCCGCGAGCAGCAGCAGTTCTCCTCCTCCGCACCAAGAGACCGCGAGGACGGCCCGGTACATCGCCCACAGCAGTGACTGGGGCGTGCTGTCCACCGTCTCATCTCAGGAGGGGGTAAGAGCTTCAGTGCGCTGCCCTTATCACACTACACGGTTATAACTCATGTCCAGGCCTGTGCTGTGGCCTACATGCTCATACCAGTCTCTTAAAGTTTCGTCTGAGCTTGATTGATGTTTTTACCCAAACCCGATCTGATATTAACTGTTGCATCTCAATATCCGTCCCTGGTCTAAGCATGCTCAGCAGTCCCCTATCCCAGTACTAAAACTCATTATGCTCTAGACCTGGATGGCCTGTAATGTAGTACCATAATATTCTGTGTATGAATAAGTTAGATCAATGTTCAAGACTGAGGAGTCTTCAGAATCTTTCAACTATACATGATTATTTTTGAAGCAACTGTTACTTAACCAGTTTTACTTTCTCAATTTAAAAAAAATGTCAATAATGAGCCCCAGCTCTGATTCTAATAAGCAGTTACTACTGGTCCATTGCTCTAAAATACATCTGGTGGACGACCATCTGTGTTCTGTCCAGATCAAAGGAATCCCATTTGGAAACATCTTTTCAGTCAGCGATGGTCCACTGGAAAACAGCACTGGCATTATTTACTTCTATATGACTCCGATGGACAACTCTGTGTCAGACTTGAAGATAAACCCATATGCATCTTTGACCTTCTCTGAGGCAGAAGGCGACTTTTGTCGGTGAGCTACCTCTGTATTGGGCTGCAGAGAAGAAAAATAATTTACAATTATATTTAAGAATCTATTTCTATATTTACATTTTAGGCAAATGATTTATGATCCTGAGGATCCGAGATGTGCTCGACTGACTCTTACAGGAAAGATGATGGAAGTCCCTCCTGAAGATGTACCATTTGCTAAAGAAGCAATGTTTTCCAGGTGTGTCAAATGAAAGCCAATATAAACATACCTTACATTCTATTATGACTTATGTGCCTAAGGCTATGGAAACTCTCAAAATAATATGAAAAGTAGCTCAGTAAATTTGCAAAATTTTCTGTGATATTTATTTATTTATTTATTTTGTAATTACAGACACCCTGTCATGGCCAAATGGCCAGTGGGCCACAAGTGGTTTTTCATGAGGCTAGACCTGATCCAAGTATGGCTGCAGGACTGGATTGGAGGCACATCACTAGTACCTTTGGAAGACTACTTTAAAGCTACTCCTTTCTGATATTAATTTCTTTGTGTTGCTGGATCTCATATCGATATGATTTTTTTTTTCAGTACTTGGCAGATTTTAAGTAGGCAACAAGTTGGTCTACAGTATTTTAAAAGAATGTATAAATCCACCATATATGTCCCAAAATAAAATGAATGTATGACTATGAACTGCCACACAAGCTCACAGGCATTTTGGATGCTTTAGGATTTCAAACTCAGGCCTGATCTGGCCCCACCCTGATGGCGTGCACTGGTCGCTGATAACCAATTTTTCAATAAATATTTAGTCCCAGAATTTGTCTCAGTTTTAGTCCATTCTGCATTTGAGTTTTTTAGGATTTGTGATCTTCCCACTAGATGGCGCACTGTAACCAATTACTACTCCAGGTAAAGTTTATTTCGTTTTAGCCTTTGCCATTCCTATTCAGTAATTTTATTACACCATCTGTTCAGTGGGAATTTCTATAAATAATGTGTGTGTTTTACCTCATGATTTAGCAACCTACCATGTCGCTTATTCCCCTCATCCTTTTACTAAGTCAAATACAGTGCACAGTACTAAAGTAAAACGTTAAATATATACACCTAAAGCCTCATGTTATGATTTTAATGATTGCACTAAAATAAATACATACTTTGAAAACAACAAAGCTGTGGTTTTATTTTGACAGAGCCGGAAACAGTCGGTGTTCGCCTGCACGCGCTGGTGTCACTGCAGGTGGGCGCAGGCGGAGCAGGCGGTGCAACAGCAGCAGCAGCGGCAGCTGGTGGTGGTGGTGGTGAGTTTGCCAACGCGTCGTGACCTGTGGACTTTTAAAAATGATATTTCTCCTTTAGTTTGTTTATCCAGCTAAGTTGATTGTGTTTGTACATCCAGCCCACGGGGGTAACCGCTCCTTCTGTCTCGTTTGTAACTTAATGTAGCTGTGTAGCTAACTCCGCCGCTAACAGGACTGGTCAGCTGACCTGTGTATTGACAAAGAGGGTGCTATATGTTCTCGGTGGAGCACACCGTGGTTTTATTCATCTGTTGCCAGCTCGGGCTGAATCAACGTGATTCGGGGCGTTTCTTTTGGACACCGTCAGACACCGTCCAGCCTATCCCGGGGACTCTGTCCGTCACACACTCAAATTCCTTATTTTTGTAACTTGTAGCTTAGGTCTGCTTTTGAGCGTTTGGGATTTGATCGGCGGGGAGTCTGTTTTACATTAGCCGACTATGTGAGCAGTGTTTTCGGACTCCTGATTAACTCGTGACCCGCCTGTAGGACGACGCAGGAGCTCTCCATGACAAAACATTAACCCCCAGACCGACCGACCGAGGACAGAGCAGAGCTGTCGGCCCGTCCGCTCCGTTTTACCCTTGGACGCTCACATATGGCTCTGTCTACGCCCATTTGAACAGCCCCGAGAAGCAGCGAGAGGCGAGAGGAGGCAGCGGCACCAGAGAGGCATCGCTGACATGAAAATGAGATGAGGCTCAGAAATGGTACTGTGGCCACGGCGATTATCTTCTTCACATCCTTCCTTAGCCTGTCCTGGTACACAGCGTGGCAGAATGGCAAAGGTAAGTCTGTTTACATCATTGTAGATTACTCCGGATCCAAACCACTTTGGGCCTTATTATATTCTAACCATCTTTATCCGTGTATGTAGCCCACTCAGCAGGTGTTGCTGCACGCACATAACCGTAAAACAGACAGATACAGGCTCTAGCAGCACTGTGTCACCCCCTGCCTCTGATAATAGACACCCCCAACTTACTTAACATGTAAGTAGCTCAGGCCCAGGTCTAAACCAAGCTGAATGAGGGGGGCATCCCATTTTCAAGACAATATTCTTCCAATAAGTAGCATTATTTTACTTGCCTTGAATGAGGAAGCCAAAGACCCCAGCCTGAAGTAGCTAAACACAGTAGAGTCGTTCATCTGGTACTCATGGGTAAATGTGACCAAAACCTCTTTAACGAGCTCATGCATAAGAACAAACATGTTTTTAAAGTTCCAGGGAATATACTGACTTAAATTGTTTAGTTCATTTAAAATGGGCCATACATTTCCAGGATGTTAATTTCGGAAATGTTTGAAAATTGAGCATTAGTAGGCCATTTGGTTAGTCAAGAAGTTTAGGCATTTATTTAACATTAAGTAAGAGGAAAGTTTTACTTGATGGATCTTAAACCAGAAACGATTTCAGTTAAGCCCACGTCAATTGCACAGTTTATCTTATCCAACACAGTATCATGTAGCGTGATTTGTAATACTATCTTTATGAGTGCCAAAGTCCAACGCGATTCATTTACAGCTGGCCAGATCTGTAGTTAATTTATGGAGTAAACAAATGGGTAATAATATGTTTATTGTTATAGCCTTTTTTTTAATTCAGTGCAGTGTTTATACAGCCTATACATGGTACCCATCTTTCCATCTGGTTTCGTTTTGCTGGGAAAGGGGTTGGTGAGGGCAGTGCCTACTTAGTGAGTTGTTATCATTAGAGTGTAAATAATTGCAGCCATTAGATAAATTCCAAGCCAAAGCTTCACATTGTTCTGTTCTGCTTATCAGTTTGATTAAATAGTTTCCGTTAAAGTAGTGCCAACCAGTGCCACCACACACAACTGAAGGGTACGTTGAGAAGTTGGGGAAAAAAAGAACGCTTATGAATATAATCATAATCAAATATTTCTAATGGAATAATGAATGTAAATGAATAGTGTTCATTAATATCTTCACAAACGCAAGAAAAAGTACACTTGTATGCCTTTTTGTGTATAGTTGTGTAAGTGAGAGAATAGAAAAACATGCCTACACTGTGCGATTTTGCGGTTTTTCAGGCAAGTATTGTGTTAGACTAGGCTGTGTTCCTATTTGATGTTATATTTTCAAATGGAGGGAAGTGGCTTGTATAATTCTGGGGGAGATTTATTGTTTCAAAAAAGAAATATCCAAATTTATAATCCATAAATGTTGACCCGTTAGTTATTGGTTAGGGATTAATCTTATGGCTTTAAGTCTATTGAACTCATGTTTTTCGGGTTGAACAATGGCACCTCATTCTAAAGATACTGTGAAAATATTATTTTCCCTTTTGTTTTTTTGTGCTGACAGAGAAGATGTTGAAATGTATGCCAGGTTAAGAGAAATCTGCAGACAGTTAAATAGGGAGTTCAATAATGATAAAATTCGAGAATGCTCACAACTAAAAAAGTAGTGACTTATGGAAGTGACAATATTGACGTCACTGACATTAATATTCTATATATTTTTTTTATATTTGTACTAGTTGCATGATAGTTTTTCTTAGCACTTAGAAGACCTCTTTCTTGTAGGTGTCTAAAAATATAAAAACCTTGCCTTACTGAATGTGTGAGTCATGCTTGAGGGACATATTGCAAAAGCCTGACTGAATGTATGTGCACATGACTATAGTGGGGATATTGTGCTGGTCTGTAAGCAGTAAAAAGATTGAGTTATATTTTTGCTCTAAATTTCCCATCCTGTTCTGGTCACTTGACTGCTGCAAACAAGAGCTGTGCCAGTCAGCTGTCTAAACACTCCCCATAAAGTGCACTTCTGTCAGAGAGGAGCCGCTCCGGGCTGTCTGGCTTTAGGGTCCAGGAGGTACCGGCTGACACAAAGAAAAGCGGCTGGATTCATGGCTTGCTTTATCATATTTATTTAAAGGGCAGTAGATTCAGATTTTAAATGTTTTCAACGTGACCTATCTGTGTCCCCAGATATGAGGCTCACATTTAATCAAATACAGCTTTTGCTGATCACAATTCTAATGTTTATTTAGAATATTTTAACGATTACAGAATCATTGGACATTATGGCCTAGTTGTTAATAATCTGGTATTTTGGTTCTCAAGGTGATTATCCTGTCTGAACCGAAATGAGCCTCACACAAGTCTGTCATTTGGGTTGCCAGTTTCAGTGCCGAGTCCTCACTACCTAAACTCCAGCAATTGCAACTAATCATTAATCAATGATAGTGCAGCCTCTGCAGCTCAATGAGTGAATTCTGAAGGTTTTGAGCTTTCACATGAGACATCTGTCCAAAATTATTCAGTAACTAGATCCAATATTTGTCTTGTTGTTGTGGCTGATAACATAAGGCTTATCAAACAGACCAGTACTGTAATTCACACTGATATTTTGTTAATCTCTTATACAAAACTTACCGTATATAACTGATAATTCATTTAGAGTTTTTGCTTTTAGTAAATTCAAACTTTGTCTGCTGGTTCATACTACTTTTGTTAATAGTGAGACTCAACAAAACACTTCAGTTCATTGGGAATGATGCAAACAGGTGACTTCCCGTCTGCCTTCCTCAATCCCATGTGTTGTGTTTCCTTATTGTTTAAGGATGGGTTTCTTCCATCATCAAATATTCGCAAAAACAATAATCCAAAAATAGTCGAGTGACCACACAGGGCATTTACAGTAAGCAGGAAGTCTGGGTGGAGCTGGACCAGATATGATCTGCCTCTAATACGTTTAGATGGAGAAACGTATTGTGCCTCACATGTGCAGTTGTGCACCCAGGTGCAAGGGGAAGGAAAACTTTGTTTTATTTAAAGTCTTTTTGCATTTTGACTTTGTCTCAGGCTCAGTGCAAAAAATTAAGTTTTTCCATTTGTTTAATAGTTTTCTTACTAAAACATGCAACAATTGTATTAAGATATACAATGTGTGTATGTATATATATATATATATATATATATATATATATATATATATATATATATATATATATATATATATATATATATATATATATATATATATATATATATATATATATATGTGTGTGTATGTATATGTGTATGTGTGTGTGTGTGTGTGTGTGTGTGTATGTATATGTGTGTGTGTGTGTGTGTGTGTGTGTGTATGTATATATATATACACATATATATATATATATATATATATATATATGTGTGTGTGTATATACACGTGTATATATATATGTGTATATATATATATATATATATATATATGTATGTATGTGTATATATATATATATATATATTATATTATATTATTATATATATAATTTTTGTACAAAGCACTGCAGAATTCTAAGAGTTGTTTATTAGGAGCACAGCTTAGATGGGAATGGATCCCCCCAGGAAGTTATATGAACTGTCAAGGTTGAAATTTGACATTCTAAAAAGACTTTATGAATGTGTTGGCAAATTTGGAGAAAGTCTGCACTTGTGTGATTTGCACATCATCGGGGGAGTATCAGTCTCCCAGTGTGGGATCACGTTACGTTTCTTTCAGGAATATACCCCAAAAAATCAATACTACTACTCTGCACCTCGTGCAAGAATGTTGCGTGAGCACTTGAATGCTCTTCCCATCTCAGGATTTATGTTCTTCCACTTCTGTCCCTTTAAGGCCTGTTTGCATCAGAGTAATTTACATATACAGAATCTGTGGCACTGAGTGTTTAGTGCATCACTTTCATACATGCACATGCCCATTCCTTCATACGTGTGCCAAGTTAAATCTGCAGAGGGCCACTGACTTGGCTACTTAAATAGTTGAATTTATAACTGTTTTTTACTAGATTTCTCTTAAAAAGAGACCTCAAATTCAATGTGTGATGGTTACTATAGTGACCCAGCGAATCTCAGTAGTCAACAGTACTAGTGCCAGTGTTTAGTGGTTGAAGTGTTAAATTTGTCCTTTGTATGTTTTATGGGACAGCATTGGCTGTGCAAAATTATGTATTGTCAGGTCTTGAGACTGTTCCTAGAAGCGCTGAGATTGTCTTAAAAGCTGCACATATGAGACACAGCAGTTTGTCTGTACAACTCGACATCAGCACCCATCACCCTGCAGTCAGCAGCAGGAGGCGGTGGTCAAGGCCAAGACAACAGTGGTCTTTCAAAAAGAGGCAGTTTAAAAACCCAAAACATTCAAACTTCAGAGACTGGACCGCACCTTTCATTATGCTTTATTATAACACTTGTTATAGTGTCACAGTGAAGAACCATATCTGTGGTTTACATGGAGATTTTGATCCAACAAAGTCATTTTCTATACTGACCCCCGGTGGCAGGAGGTATCTTTGTAAATGTCCTGTTTTTAAAATGCTGCACCTCACAATGTAGATTTACAGATAGGTTGTAACCAGATAACACTGGCTGCCATTATTGACCTTTCAGTTTCAGAAAAAGACTTAAAAACATAATAACTTGCATAATTAAGAAGCATTAGGTTTATAGGCACAGAACCGGTGCGTGCTTTGAGTGGACTGGAACAGCCTATAGCCACCTAGCCCTTCCCCCATGTAGCTTCTGCTTGAGAGGAATGATGAGATTGTATAGATATAGTGCAGGCCTGGAGACATGATTACTTAATGTATTGTGTGCACTCAATGATCCAGACGCTTTGAACCAGCAGCACATGTTTAGTGCTTGCTAGTGATACTTGTTAGAGTATTTTTCTGCTCAACTTGATCTGTTCATGTTTATTTAATAATTTAAAGAGAGATTTTAGCCCTGACTAAGCAAAATACTATAGTGGTGTGTGTCCTTGTGTATCCTACCTTTCTGCTAACATTAGGCAAGCAATTGAAATGCACAAACGGCACACCAAATCACTTATGCCTCTGACAGTTTGATCTGTTTTCCAGTAAAATGGCATACTTTTTGCAAGTGGGGAACATTTGGTTATTTTTCCGGACTGAGAAAATTTGAGCTGTAGAAGGCTAAATAAATAAAACAAGTGCTAAAGTGTACGTTTATTAGAATTCATTATCAATGGAAATCCCCTTGCGATGCAGCGCCATGTTTTTCTTGAGAAACTAAAGCATGCGGTATATAAACCAAAGAACCCACAGGACATGCTCCGTCATATCCTGTGCCTCCGACTGTCCACAACTTCTCCTTTTCATAGAATGCACTCAGACCCAACCACCATCTCATAAAAGTCAAAGAAGAAGTTTATTCTCTTAGGGAAAACAAGTTATCTACTACTGCAGTGTGGCAGTCTTAGTATCTGTAGCGGCCTGCTACATAAGAACATTTTTACATCTTACTCTAATAATGCATATGTGTGCTAAACACATGCATATAGTTAAGGTTAGGGTTTGACCTGGCTCAGAATGAATGTGCTAATAGTTGCTAATGCTTTTGTTTTATTTTAGAGAAGCTGATAGCATACCAGAGGGAGTTTCATGCATTGAAAGAGCGCCTTCGTGTGGCTGAGCACAGGACACTGCAGCGCTCGTCTGAACTCAACAACATCTTGGAGCAGTTCAGACGGGCCATAGCTGAGACCAACAATAGCAAAGATGCACTCACCAACTTCTCTGGTAGGACTGGAGGTTACCTCTAATGTGCTAATGTGTGGTAATGTGTGCTAATGCTCAATGCTTATTCTTCGTCTCCCATTAGATGAAACCCAGAAACTACTGAAGGAACTCGCAAATCGAAAACCATTGCAGGTCCCAAATATTTATCACCATCTGCCTCATCTCCTGAACAATGAGGGCAGCTTGCACCCTGCAGTGCAGGTCGGTCTTGGACGCACTGGAGGTGAGTCTCAATCAATCAAAGTTTGGTTATCAGTTATCAGATTAAAGCAGACCTATTCTGGAAAATAGACTTTTCAAAGCTTTAACCATGTTATAGTTTCCTTCTCATTTACACTCTTGAAGTTGTATTTAGATTGATTTGTGCATGTTTGAGCTATTTTTAATTGCTTATTTTCAAGATGCCATATTGCCAATCAAACCCCGTTTTCACTGCCACTGGTATACACCCATTGCTCTTTTCTCTGAATTGATGAGAAGTGCGCAATACGCCAGCCTCATGTAGTCATTTTGGTATTAATGAAAAAAAATCTGCAGCTCGCTAGCTTGATCTGGAGCTATGTGATTACGTTTATGCTGACGTCAGCTCCCATTGGGCACCGCAGTTTCCTAACACAGAAGTCAGCGGACTTGTTACTTTAATTAAATCGTTGCAGATGAATATTGCAATTTAAAATGTGCAAATTATAACATAATGATCCATGATGTCGTACATTATAACTATAGCAGGGTGAAGCACAATATTTGAAACAAATAATTCAGGATTTTTTTTTTTTTTTTTTTTTTGTGACATTGATCTACATCATCTACTTTGTGAAGCTTCCAAAGTGGATAAAATAACAGATATACATTTCATGTGATCAGGAGAATTGGTGCAGAGATGATCACAGATGGTCTGACCAGTGGCCCACAGAAGTGTTTGCACTAAACTGCTGACTCAAAAGGAGAGATTTTGTCTTTGTATTTGTCTCTTTGATCACATCATTTGCTTCCCACGGAAACGTCACGCACTGTGTCCTTTGATATAAGCCTGACAATGGGACTCCTAAACACCGATTTGATTTAAATATTCCTGAACTCACAACTGTGATTTTTAAAAAAAAAAATTTCTTGTGTTTTCAGCTGAATTAGAGTGGAACTAATGAAGTCTGGATGGCTTTTAGAGAGGGCTGAGAAATGATCATATTTTAGAATTATGTAATTTCCTGCCTGTGCCGGTTGCTTGGTAGGACTAGATTATGTAAATGCTACTGCATCAATAAACTGATTCATTTTACAAAACTAGTTAGGTGTTCTCTCATGACATCTGAATTCTGCTTTGGGCTTATACTGAGACTCTATTCTTCTTTGAAATAGTACTATTAATGTAATTCTTCTCAGCTGCAACTAGTTATAGATTAATAGGTTTTCATATGCAGCATATGTATTTGGACATTACTTTCTCAAACTTTGAACCAGTCTTTGCCAGGGTTTGAGTTTGGGTCCCCAGTCAAAGATGAATAGTTGAACGGGCCTACAGTGGCGTGATCAAGCAGTGTCCAGAGAGGGTGCATTAGGCCTTCAGTGTGTGCCACTGCCTCTCTCTGATGTTGCCGTTCTGTCTCTTTTCTTTCCCCCCACATTCTCCTTTCATCCTCGACCTACTTTTTGCGTTGATGGTGGCTACGGCTGTACATCTCGGAGCTCTGTGTGAGAAATACAAAGCAAAAGTGGGACAGATTTTCCACGCCACACAGATCACCCACTATCATGTCCACTAAGACCCTTGGTCTGGACCTTGCATTTTCTTTTGTGCCCTTGAGCTTGAAAATCAATAGATTCCCTTTTAAAAAGGGCATCCACTGTGACATGCTCTGTATTTATCATGCTCTTCCATTTCCTTAAAGCTAATAGTGTGTGTATCCTGGGCAAATAAAGACATTTTAACTGCTCATATTGAAACCTATTGATTTGCTATCAGTAGCACTTTTGATGTCTTACTAGTAGACATTTTACTCCCATAAGCCTTAACCTTGTGTATAGCATCTCACATCTCTCCTCTCAGACAGTAAAGGCTTCGTGAAAGTGATCTTTGTATGTGTGTAATTGAAATAGAGCTTTATTGTCTACAGCAGTGTGTTGTTACTTAGTCTGGTGTTCAGTTCCACTCTAAAGACTGGTCTGTTCAGATACGACCACTCGGAGGCCTGCACAATGACAGTGGCCACAGACGACAATAGTGCACTCTTCTCTTATCATTTCACATCTCCACTTCTTACTTCATCATTTAACTTCCAGTGTGCAAGGCTTGTCTTTCAGCTGTTAGAAAAGTCTATTTTAAACTGTATGTAGCAAATGTCTGATTGATCTAAAAACAATTTACTATAACAAAGTTCACAGTTTCAACACTTTGTCATGTGAACAAAGTGTTGTCTCATATGAACAAAGTGTTTCATGGTCGTCTCTACTATTGTTGAATTATGTTGTGCTTTTTCCTAGTTACCATGGTAATGGGAATCCCTACAGTTAAAAGGAAAGTCAAATCTTATCTGTCGGAGACACTGCGTTCCCTCATAGACAAGTTGTCCCCAGAGGAAAAACTTGACTGTGTAATTATTGTATATGTTGGTGAGGTGAGTTCTTGTAATTTGCAGAGTAAATGCTCAAATCAAAACTATGGTAAATAGATTGTAAAACATATTTCTTTATAACTTTTGCAGACTGACGTTGATTATGTTAACAGCGTTGTTGCTGGCCTTGAGAAGGAGTAAGTGATCCAAACTGTTTCAAGACTTGAAAGTAGATTCTTTGTTACAACCTACCGGTTGTTTTTAACAGGTTTTCTACAGAGCTGAGCTCAGGTTTACTGGAGGTGATCTCTCCTCCAGCTGCCTATTACCCTGACCTCACTACCCTCAAAGAGACATTTGGAGACTCCAAAGAGCGCGTCAGGTGAGGGAAGAATGACGGCTGTGTGCTCTGAGCTGTGATAAAGCACCATTTCATCTTGAATCATAGAGAGAATTATAATGATTAGAGGCATGAGGGACTGTGATGAGGGCAGCAGAAGAGGTACAGACATGAGCCAGGCAGAGAAACAAGGGCTAAAGCAGGCCAAAGCTTTTAGGGAGACTGCCTAGGTACTTAGTATTCGCCTGGCATTTCTCAAAGTCACATCAAGGTCATCGGCTGCAGCACTCTTTCTTGCTGTTGTGCTTGCTCCTGTTATGCCCTGCCTTTATCATCTGCCTATGTTAGGCTAAATACTGTTGGCGTTAGTATGGAAATTGATTCAGACCCAGATGACCATATTTGAATGCCCAAATTGTGAGTGTCTATTTGAATAAAGTGTTTAGCTTTGTTCGTCTAATGGTCGGTTATATAACATCAACTGTAAAGGGGCCAAATGAGTTTAGCAGGATTTCTGTGTCAAATCTATTTGCTCCATATTTATAAATGTTTTTCCCTTGAAAAGAAGCATTCCTCGCTTCTTCCCACACTTTTTATGTGCTAATTTAACAACAGAGAGTCAGTCTGCTACATTCTCCAGGATATCATATTTTGTGTCTTTCACGTTATCAGCTGATTAGAACTGTGTCTATCTGTGTAACTTCTTGTTCACTTTGTATTTGAATCAGCTCATCTGCTGATATCATTGGCGTTTTTGTACAGATGGAGAACCAAGCAGAACTTGGACTATTCTTTTCTCATGATGTATGCTGTGAGCAAAGGAGTTTATTATGTCCAGGTATGTAAAGTCAGTATTCATCTTAATCTTTGATTTTTCAATCTTTTTTTGGTCTAAAGTTATATTTAAACATGATTAAAATAAACAAAACAAATTGTCTGCAAAAATACAGAACAATTAATTTATTATCTTCTTCTCTGCCTGATGAATTGTGTGTCCTTGTTCCCATTCTGTTCTCACGTGGAGGGAAGAGGTATTTCCTACTTGTAGCAGTTTAGCTCAGCAGTATTTTGTGCCCACACCATAGCTGTATCCCTCTGTAAACATAGGCATCTTCTTTTCATTCCCTACATGCTTTCTCTGCAATTTTCACAGCAGCCGTGCTTTATCTGTGCTGTGTGCGTCTCACCATTTATCTGTTTCCTTCAGTTGGAGGATGACATTGTGGCCAAGCCTAACTATTTTGCCACAATGAAGAACTTTGCCCTGCAGCTCTCATCTGAAGACTGGATGATTCTGGAGTTCTCTCAGCTGGGCTTCATTGGTACGTCCCGTTAAGTGCCCAATCGATTCCCGACAAACCTCCGGGGGTCCATCTCTTGGAGCGAGTTGTGCATAGTCAGCTTATGTCAAAAGGCAGCCGTGACATTTGTGGGCCAATAATCCCTCTAAAGTAGTTTTCTCGCTCGTTGCTGAGTTGGCGCCTCACACAGTTAGCACATTTTAGCAATACCAGTTATTGCATATATATCCACCTAATATACACACTAATAATACACAGTGTTAGTGTAGTGCAAGTTTTCGTTATGCTTCAAATATACTGTTTTTGTTGAAGTATCACATAACCACATAAACATGTACTATCTATATTAATATGAAAATGTCAATTTTCCATTTAGCATGCAGGCTGACATAAATTGCAAAATAAATTACTGATTACTGATTTGTTGTTTCTTTTAATTTTTTTTTTGTACAGGGAAAATGTTCCAGGCTCCAGATCTAAACCTTATAGTGGAATTTATTTTTATGTTTTACAAAGAAAAGCCTATAGACTGGTTGCTAGACCATATTCTTTGGGTGAAAGTCTGCAATCCAGAGAAAGATGCGGTACGCTCAGTTGTTCATGTTGATGTCAAATTTCATGCCATTGGCAAGTTTCAGAACTTATAAGACATTTTCTTTTTACAGAAACACTGTGAAAGACAAAAGTCCAGCCTTCGGATACGATTTCGACCCTCACTTTTTCAACACGTGGGACTTCATTCCTCTCTTGCAGGAAAACTCCAAAAGCTCACAGTATGTGTTTTTCTATAGTTTTTTTCTAAGTTACTGCCTCTGTAAAACTAGAGTCAAACTTACAGTATATTATTGATGCTCTCTGCGTCTCTGCAGGACAAGGATTTCTTAAAACCTTTGCTTCACAAGATGCACATCAACCCACCTGCAGAGGTTTCTACTTCAATGAAGGTATCATATTCAAAACAGGACCAGCTGATTTCCTGTCAAAGAAAAACTAAAAAAGCTCTCTCAAATGCAGGTGTATCAAGGTCATACTCTGGAAAAAACATACTTGGGAGAAGACTTTTTCTGGGCCATAACTCCTACAACAGGAGACTATGTTCTGTTCAAATTTGACCGACCTGTCAGCATAGAGAGGTATGTTAAATGTTTTCAGAATTGCATTTGTCTGTTGTATTTGAGAATAGATAGATGTTTTGACCAGAGAAGTGGAATATTTTTGCCCCTTTTTGCTGTGGCCCGAGAGAATTGGGCTGAGCTACACTGTGTGCATGTCTCTCCTTGGGGATCAGTGTAGGCTAATGAGAGTGCTCTAAAATAAGTGTTCTCAGGCCAGCCTCCTCCTCTGTGGATCCTGGTGGAGGAGGTGGTACAACATGGATACTGTAAATGACAACCAACTAGATCTGCTCTCTCCTACCTAAAAAGCCTTGGAATTTTATTTCTCACACTGTCAATGTGTCAGATCTATTTATAGGGCACAGTTGTTCTCACACTTTTCACAGCAAGTACCACCACAGAAATGTTTGGTTTTCCAAGTACCACCAGATCTAAACCCAGACTATATCAGGCCTAGATTAGGGCTACACCAGATCTAAAATTAGACCAAAGCATGGATAAGGTCACTGATGATGACTAACCTGAAGGAGGACAAAACACAGATTCTTTCTAAACAAATATTAAAACTACACGGGGCCAAACACACAACCAGAAACAGCCCACAATTGCAGTCCTGGTAAATGACAAAAATAGTTCAAAGCACAAACAAATATTCTTACATTTCCATAAAAGGAATAAATGGGTAAATATATTCAGGTCATTTAGTGATTTAAGCCCCTGTAAAATTGCTTATTGGTGATTTTAATTTTCTCACTTTATGCGAAAGTGATAAATCAACCAGCAGTCCGTGACTTCCTTTTTTTCACTGAAACTGAAACTGTTTTCATATCCAAAAAAACAAACAAACTAACTCACAAACAAAACCACTTTAAAGTTTTGAGTACAACATTGGAGGCATGTCTGCCTTTAGTTGTTTATAACACTGACTGTGATGGATTTGCAAATTAACATTACCGTCATTGGCAGGTTCCTGTTTCGTAGTGGAAACCAGGAGCACCCTGGAGACAAGATTGAAAACACAACGGTGGAAATACTGCCTGTCTCGGTATGAAAACACACTTCACAGCCTGTTGTCCATGTGCAGTGTGATGTGCAAGCGCCTCTGATTAGATTACATTGAGTGCTTGCTGTATTGATTGATTGGCAGGAATAGAATGTAAGCATGCCACAGTAATGTGGCGCTGTTGGCAATACATTCCTGCAGTGAGCTCATAATTACTCCCTTTAAAAATAAATATGTCATCTGTTTTTAGGAGGCAGGACTACAAGCTAAAGAAAAGTATAAACGCACTGAAGATCGTTTTTACAGGATTGGTAAGTCAGATTATTAAAATTGAAAATATTTAAATAAAAAAATATAATAAGAACAGGGTATTTAGATTTCAATTAAATTCAATTTTATTTATATAGCACATTTAAAATACAAGTTAAGATGCCCACAGTACTTCACATAAGTACAAATAAGCAAAGAGCAATAAAACAATAAAACACCAAGATATCTTGCCAAGCTAGAACAAAATGCCAGGGAGAAGAGGTGGGTTTTTAGTCTGCTCTTAAATTGTGCTACAGACTGAGAGAATCTGACAGGCAGAAGGAGGCTGGTCCATAATGTGGGCGCTGCCACCTCTGGTTTTGAGTCTGGCTCTGGGCACAGCCAGCAGGAGCTGGTCAGCTGACCTCAAGGCTCTGGGTGGAGTAGCTCCGGTAGCTCCGTCAAATAACGAGGACCCATAGAGTGCAGATATTTAAAGACAATCAATGGCATTTTATAACATTTTGAATTTCACCCAATATGAAATACAAGCCAGTGCAGGTTGCACAACACAGGCTTGATGTGGTCTGGTCACTTAGTTTTTGTCAGCAGATGAGCTGCAGCATTCTGGACATTCTGCTGGTGCTGCAGGGAGCCCTGGTCCAGCTCCTTATAAAGAATTACAATAATTCAGATTCAATATTATAAATTCATGGATAGCTTTTTCAAAGTAAGCCTGTGGAAGGTAGGGCTTTATTTTGGCCAGAAGCCTCAACTGAAAGTTGAGGCTCCTGGCCAAAATGTGTTTGTCCAATTTGAACATAGACCTTAATCACTCCATGGTGACAATAAGAAGACGGAGAGACTGTCATGTCCAAGCAGTGGGTTAGTTTGGCCAAACCACACAACCACAATTGGATTTAAGTTCAGAAAGTTTGTGCTAAGCCAAGTCTGCACATCTCTAAGGCGGCCCTGTCGAGCTGGACTGGCTCATCTGGCTGGTTTGGCTGTCATTGGCAGTCACTGGCAGATTTCTAGTGTAATATATATGACTGATTTTTACCCCTAACCATAGCACAATTTGTAGACTGTAATATGACTGGAACTATAAGTTGCTGTCTTAAGGGTGTGTCTGTGGTAACAGGTGTGTGTATGTTATTGCGCAACAGGTCAATTTGAGAAAGGCGTTGCAGAAGGAGCAGTAGATCCATCACTTAATCCTGTTTTGGCACTTCGGCTCGCAGTCCACAAAGACTCAGCTGTGTGGGCAATCCTCAGTGAAGTAGGACACAAAACATATTTTGTCTTGTTGCATTTATGGCATACTGTGCTCTTTGTCATGTTTGAACTTTTATTAATTTTCACCCTTTTCTGTGTAGATCCATATTAAGAGGATAGCAGTCTGACTGATACTGGCCATGAGACAGTTGACTCATGGCCCCCAGAGGACCAAACTCTAGACTGCTTTTGTAGAGCCACCTACAGTGAACTCAGCAGAGCCCAGTACAGTCTCTCGTAATGGAAATGCTCCTCTCCGGCTCTGCTCCTTTGCGTGTCACTTTTCATTCTGCTTTGCATCACTTTGTTTCCTTTAATCCCATCTACTTTCTCATGACTGTTGCAGTGCGTGAGAATGTGAATACTACTGCGGCAAAATGAAGACGACAGCTGTGGCTCTCAGTGACTGTCTTTCTCAGTTGCTTTGGATGTAATACAAATATGAAGAATATGGACAATCTTCACATCTTGGGAAAACCAGTCAGATGAGCACTGGTTCAGATGCTGCCAAATCCTTATTTTACTTGATGCTGCCATCTGTGGGCACCTGTTGGGTATTGCACTGTCAGAACAGTTACGTGATCAATGTTGGGATCAAGAATGTCGTCAGTGATGGCCAGTTGTTCTGCTCTCATCTTTTGAAGGATTTGATAAACACCAGCCCGAATGATACATTTTCATAATATTATCTTTTTTATTTTATTTTTTTTACAGTTTTCTTTTTTTTTTTACATTTGGCACTGAGAACATACTACCTTTTTACGTTACAGAAGTCAGTACTGTGAATGCTGACCTGTGTTCCTCATTTTTGTTCACTTTATTTTATAATGTCAATGTAAGTTGACTGCATCCATCTCACTGCTTCATAATTTGTAAACCAATCATCCATTGCCTTTGCAACACAGTCTTTAAGGAACATATTGTTATATTGATAAACATATTACAGCTATGACGATCTATGAAAGTGAATTAATTTATTTGAAATAAATCGTTTAATTTGTACAAGATGTCAAATATATTTTTATTATAATAGATGTTTATGGTAGTTTAATGATGTCATCATTTGCAAACCGAATTGTTTATCTGCTAATGTGCATTTTATTTTGACTTTGTTCATATAGCTGCTCGTTGTAATTTTGTAATGCATTTGTAGGCCCAGCTGTAGGCAACTGTTCTGTAAAGATTTCGGGCCTACATGGAGGACTTTGAGTGCTAGAGTTGGTTTGTAGGGTCTAAATTGTAGTGAATGTGCCTTATATTCACTTTCATGATCCACCATTAGAGTGTCTCTTTCTAATCACCTTGCTGGCTGTTATGTTCAATTTAGTGGCCAAACAAGCCCTATTCACTGTAGTTTGTGTTTACATTTCAACAGTAACCACATTGTTTGCACTACATTGCCATATAACCTACTGTTTTACATGTATTGACCCAATAATTTATTTTAACATTTTAAATTATACTACTTATTGACTACTGATGGCTGCCCTATTTTGTATTCTTAGTAATAATTG
Source organism: Periophthalmus modestus (assembly GCA_019594935.1). NCBI lineage: Eukaryota > Metazoa > Chordata > Actinopteri > Gobiiformes > Gobiidae > Periophthalmus > Periophthalmus modestus. The sequence goes on along the minus strand of JAIEZT010000009.1, from coordinate 25,557,879 downwards.
ACTGAAAACATTAGTCATTTTATTTCAGTAGACATTGTAAAACATTGTAAATATATAATCATATTTCATTTGTTGCCTGACTTCACTTGTAAGAGAGAGGTTTGTGTTTTGACTTGAAAGCATTGAAAGTGCATTCTCATTGTAGCGATCATTGTTTCTAGGGAGATGTGAAGTGCCTTTTTACTGAATCGTTTCGTCCACTTGTGGTTAGTGTGCAACAGTTTTTTGTGAAATTTTGTGAAGTTGGTTGTTTAGGAAATTAACTTTCTCCACAAGTTATGTGCATGATATCATTGGAAAAACCTACTTCAGCACTGTATGCTACATTTAAAGAGACAAATTCTTCCTTTGCTCAACACAGCCATTGGTTCATGTGCCTTCATGTACATGTGTCTGCCTTCCTCTGAAGCTTTGCCATCTTCATTGTCATTTTTAAATAAACAAATGATTTGCTACAATTCATTTTCAATCATTTTTGACTTTATGCATTCTCATATCATTTGCATTATTTATGTATCAGCAAAACAAGTGGGCAACTTCAAAATTAGCAGATTAATAGATTCCAGGAAAGACAACAGACACCTCAGTCCAGAAAAGTGCATTTCTGGAACAGCAAGGACACTGCGCAGCACCTGCAAGCTTCAACGTCCCTAAAAACTACATATCCCATCATGCACCGCCTTCCACTTCCGGTTTCCAGTCTGACTGTTTCAAACATGGCGGTGAACGCAGATGACAGCGTCGATAACTCAAGAGAATTATTTTTTTGGCTATAAATCCCTAAGATAAATGTGTGTAGCAATTTCCTTAAACGTGAAATACTGGTGTTAAACATGCCGAAATACTACGAGGATAAAGAGGAAGACGGTCGCTCCTGTGCTGGGATCAGAGAGGACTTTAAAGCTTGTCTCCTTCAGCACGACTGTGTGGTAAAGGTAAATTCACGGACAATAATATAATAGCTCTGAATAGGGGATTAAATATTCTCAAGTGTCTGGCTTTTAAATATTCAACAAACCAGACACACCTTTGTATGTATACTTTTTATTGGTCTATATTATTATAAATATTATGTCATAACTTATTTCTGCCTTTATTTTGAAGGAAGGGAAAGCACCAAGTGAGTGCCTGAAGGAGGGCCATTGCAAAGCTCTTCAGACTTCATTTTTTGAGTGCAAAAGATCACTGGTGAGCATTCGTCTGTCCCACACACCTATCACCAAACGGATTAATCGAATAAAGTTCTGTGCCTTACCATACATGCATCATATTAACTTAATCTTTGTGTCTTCTATTGACAGCTGGACACTAGATCGAGATTTAGAGGAAGGAAAGGATATTAAGGTTTGGAAAAATGACCCTAACTAAATCATTCACATATAAACCGAAGGGACACTTGATCCAGGGATGTTCCGAGGACAAAGCGGGGAAAATCAACACATGGACTGGTGTTTTTCCTTGGTACTTTACTAGTGATACATTTGTGGTTCTCATACAAAATGTGTATTAATTATTTTATTATGCTATTAAAAAGTAATCCTTAAAGTCCTTCTTTTACAATCTGTTACTTTCAAGTTTATTAATTACATTAAGTGCATTTACTTCAGAGCTGCCATCATCATCTGCTTAAACATCTCCAAATTAACTTTCTTCATAATAAATGCTTTTTTGGTCTTGTTCAAGATACCCACAGTATCTACCACCATCATGCCTCTGGTGTGAGTCCCGGTGAGCTCCACACTGACAGGAAACTGGTCAGTTTCCAAAATAAAAGCGTCATCAATGGCAGCTGCCATGGCGTACGAGTCACAAGAGATGAGTCCTGTGCCGTCAATAAACTCCTTCTCAAAGCGTTCAGTCTTTGATATGTCCAGGCTGTGTTTGAAGATGCGTCCCATGAACCTGGCTTTGTCAGAGTCCTGAGCCAACCACTGGTCACAAAACTCCTGCCAAAATAAATACAAGTTACAGTTTAGTCATATCAAGTATTTAGTAGCATTCATTGCAAAAATAAATGAAAGGAAAGGCCAGTAATAAGCTCAAGACAAAATGAGTAACTTTGTAAAGGAAATGATAAGTTGATTCTCCAGATCGTTGTGCATTAAAGGGGTTTTAATTTAAAGAGCACTGACCGGTGAATCTGACCATCTTCAGTTTTGAATACAGATCTGTCGGCCCATCTATTGACCATTATTAGACACGGGCGAACACAAACTAAGTAAGCTTTTTTTCCCCACTTTTATTTGTTCAAACCTATCTTTTACCTCATTAATGTAGAAGCTGATGGTTTAATTATTAAAAAAATACATTGTAAAAGAAAAATTCAATTCTGTCAACTGGATAAAAAGTTTCACTGTTCATCCAACACTGCCTTATATCTGTCTGAAAGGAGGAGCTAACTACACTGAAACTAACACATCTGTTGTTTACGGTTTCTGTTTGTAAGCTAGGTCTAAAAATATACACTTACCCAAGACAACTTGTTGTAGCAGGTGAACTCCCAACATGCCAGGTACATGGGACACTGGTAGTCATTCAGTACAATATAAGCAGCTTCAGGATCGGCAGCGAAATTAAACTCCCCGCATACGGTAGTGTTTCCTCGGGCTAGACATCATGAATATTACTCAACAGAATAATATTTAAACAACATAAAGAGTAATAATACTAACATTCAGTATTGCCTCCCATGATGTATAGGCCTTTTAGTTTACTTGGTAGGGAGGGGTCCATCCTGACTGCGAGCGCCAAGTTTGTGAGAGGTGCTGTGGCAACAAGAGACACCTAGAATAGAAAGTGTTTAGTCCTATATTTATTGAGATACACACACTACTTGTCAAAAGTTTGGACGCCCCCTCCAAATTCAGTGGGTTTATTTTTTTCCTTTATTTTTACAACTTTCTACATTTTATTTACATAAAGAAGACATCAAATATATTAAGCAAGATATATGGGAAACATCACTGCTAAGAAAATGTATATTCAAATCCTCAAAGTATCCACCCTTTAACTTTTTTGCCTCACTACATAATGCCATCTATCTTGCTTCATATATTTGACATCTTCCGTATGTATCTAATATGTAGAAAGTAATAAAAATAAAGAAAAAGCAATGGTGTGTCCAAACTTTTGACTTTTGGTAGTGTATCTATAAATCTTACCTGTCCTGGGTGTTCATTTATAATTCTGATCATTGCAGACACAGCGCCTTCCTTCTGAATCATGTCTGCACCAGGCGCGTTAGGATCTGGGGCATCTCCCAAGCCGTCCACTCCATGAAAATTCGCTCCTATAATTTCATGTCCGAGGATCGGCTTGGACGCGCCTTTGAACACTGGGATCTAACATACAGATGGAGTCAATGACCCCGTAGTAAATTAAATTGATTATTCAGAGCAAAAAAGGGAAGTTATATCAAAACTGCTTTGTCAACTAGTCTATTCCTTCATGTTTGTAAGGTCCATTTTGTGTGAATGTGAATTAGAGAGACCATGTGTTGTGTGGCATCTTGACTCTTGCCTAATTCATTTCAGTGGGAGCTTAGTGCCAGTCATATGACAACAGGAAAAAAGTGTGAAGTGTGTAATTTACCTCAAGCTTATTGCAGACTTGTAGAACACGCAGGGTGTTCTTACAAACATTCTCAACTGAAGTGTTCCCCTGCACACATGTGATCCCCAGTATTTCTACATTAGGAGCTGCCAGGGCCAGCATAATGGCTTGAGCATCATCCACGCCACAGTCAACATCCAGCAGCAGCTTCTTACTCATGTTGGGAAAATCTAGGAAAAGAACTCATAGTTTAAATAACATTTCAAATCTATAAATGTTGTAAAATAAAACACATCCATCACAGTCTTACCTCTCTGTGAATATTTACGATAGTGACTTACAACTTTACTTCCTCTTGCAAAGTCGAACAAACAATGGTCAATGGCCACAAATGATCTTTGAACAGCAATAAAAAAAACACAATTGTTCAGCCATTTCCTCGGAGAGTCTCCAGACACCGCTATTTTCCAGGACACGCCCACACTTTGGACGGCTGTGTACCATGCCCCACTAAATTTATCCAAAACCACGGATTTGTCCCACTTTTATACAATAAATCTCCCTATTTTTGATCATATTTATATCCTCCAACGGTAAAGAGGGGTATTTGTTAAGCTAAAACACAGAAAATAGAATGGACAGGCAGTTACAAGCTTTTTTTTAATTTATCAACCATCCCAACTCGGATGTGTCCCAGTTTTTAATCTTGAAAACGTGGACACTCTTTACTTTTACAGCATTAAACAAGTTCAGCTTCTTGCAGTGAGCTAAAGCAGATCAGTCAACTAAGCAGAGACAATGCAAAGGCTATTTTTTTAATTAGTTAATTACCCTAGCGACCTTACCTCCCAATAGATCGCTTAAACGTGTGACTTGTTGCAGTTATACACCGTACACACTGTACAAGCCCCGCCATACGCGAACGTCAGGAACTGAACGTAAGACAACGGCGTTACGTCACTTCCGGGTTCTTAAAGAAAGCGGCTGTTCCGCAGTTAAGAAAGACTAACTGGAGCATAACCCGTTCAGATGTCTTTTATATATTTATGTATGTATGTATTTATATGACAGAAACCAACCTGAGAACTAATTTTATCAACAAACTAATCACAGAAAGAAATGGCCAAAGCTAAGAACTGGCAAACTAAGAGTGAGAGTGTGTTTACCCTTTGGAATTATGAAAATCCAAAGTATTAATAATAATAATAATGATAATAATAATAAAAACAACATAATGATGATGGCATTATTATTATTATTATTATTATTATTATTATTATTATTATTTATTATTATCATCATTATTATTATGACTTTTTATTATTATTATAACTTTTTATTATTATTATTTTAATTTGTATTTTTGTTAATCGTCATCTTCATCATAACTTGTGTTGCCTGCCCTGCTTCTGTGCTGATTCTTGTGTTGGTTCAGCGTTAATCAGTGTAAAAATACATACAAATTAGAAAGAAAAAGATTTGGTTCACATTAAGGAACTGTTCAAAAGAGCCGATGTATTCACAAACATCACATCACTGCTCTAAAGCTTAGTCTGTGATTTGTACATTGTGCTTGTTACAACAACACAACATTTTGAAATGAATGCCAAAAAGTGCACAGGTAATAAAAATGACACATTGAGCAGAGAGACAACAAAATGTGCTACAACAACCCGAGAGCTTTGTATTCGTCAGCATACAACAGGGAAGTTTAGGTCCAGAGAAAGAGACATGTTTAAATTAAATGTAACGTTTCTGGTGAAGAGACACCATTTGCTTGTTTCCATGAAGATGTTACTGTTTTACCTGGAATATTTCCGCAGTACAGCATTAAACGTTTGTATAGAGGCGATGCCACATGGCCATATTACAGATCTGTAGAGAGATCAACCCACTTCTGTTTTCCAAGGTGTGTTTTTAGTGATACAAATAGCTGTAACTGAATAAAACAATGAAATATTTAATGCTGTTATGTGCCACATTCCAAGCAAAGCAATAAAGATCTCCACGGAGGACCACCTCAAGAACATAATGCACCTTGAAAATAGCTACATTGGGCAAATAAGGTTTTATGTCATGATTTGGCATCTTTAAGCAAACAAATAGCAAACCATGTACTGTATTTACACTGCTCCCTAGAAACTACATGTGATTAAAGTATCTGAACAGGCTGATTAGTGACATAAACCATTTGTGAAACAATACAATGTCATTGCTGGTCTTGGTCTTTTGCCACAATAACATGGAAACCTGTTGGGTATCTGAGAATATCAAAACCACTAAAACTGATTTGTTATCTTTGTGAGCAGAGTCTTTCTTATCGGCTGGTCTGATGATAGATATAGCTGTATAACTGTGCAATAGGCCTATTAAAAGTATAGTTGTATGAACTGTAATAAACTGCTGACCCACTGACACAGACAACGACAGTAAGCTGTGAACTAGTTCTGAGTTATGATTATTCTTATTATTTAGGGGGAAAACAACTGTAAAACAACTAGTTGTGACTAAGGACAATGGAGTATGTTCGTAGGCGTTTCTCTTTGTGTTATTTCTTCATAGTCCTCCTCAGTAGTCTTTTCAATTCTTTCTGCTAAAAAAGTTCACTTAGGTTTCCACTTTCCCATACGTCCCCTCTGGAGGGCGGTATTGTTTAGGGAAGGCTTTGAGCTGTAAGGAATTAAAAGCGTATTTGCGACATCCAACATTCTTCATGGTATTTTCTCGTCTGCATCCCTCACTGTAAAGCAGAAAATGTGGTTACTCATTTGAGATTATGTTTAAAAATGAATATTGCTTTTTAAGTTTTCTGCTGACCTGCGCATACAGTCCAAGGCCTGGTAGAAAACCTGTGGGGCCAATCCATGCTCCTGCTCCAAGATTTGGCACTGCTCCAGAGTAATAGACATAGCGGTGCGGTCCTTGGCGCTCTTACAACTAGTGAAGCGCACTCCATTCAGTCTCCGGCATACCTATGATGATAATTATTTTTACTAGCTCTGCCTGGAAAAATACTGTATCACATGAAGTTTGTCCATCTGGTTTACCTCGGCCGCCTGCCACAAAATCTCCACATTTTTGTTTTTCTTGGCTTTGACATTTTGGCTCAGCTGTTTGAGCAGCTCAGGCAGGCTGGTGGTGCTGCGGGAGCGGGGGAGGCCTGCGGAGACAGCCATGTGTAAAGAAATGTAAGACACAAATGTAAAAAATCATTTCATTTGTGTTGATACTCACAGTCCTCTGGTAGTACTTCTTTGAACTGGTCATAATAAGAGCTAAGACGTGCCATGTTTTCCATATTTATCACTTCTTGTAACGTTGTGTCACCAAACCTAGAAAATTTTGACATTTATACTAAACACTTCATAAAATGTTTTTTCTATGGTTTGATTTGCAAGAAATTGACAAAATAAGAGCTGCTGGAATGAAAGATTATAAACACCAGAGCATAGACTGTATAAAGAAGTGGACTAAGTGAGTGTGACGTCACCCACTGCGTTCAGCTCCAGTCAAATAAAGCCATACTTGGATTTTTTACCGCTAGTATCGCAACCAAAGAGCCAATCTGGAGCGAGACTGTTGAAGTTAACGCCCCTTCCTGTCCACACGCTGTCAATTAAATCTTGGTAACACTAGTGGGAGCGACCACAGGGAAAGAAGGCACCTGATTTGTCTGTTAATAATGTTCATATCTTGATTTATGGACACAACAGCAAAGTAAAAACACGAGGATCACGTAGAGTGGATTAACAGGAACATTTTAAGGTCAGAATGGTGAAGCTCACTGCAGCAGTTACAGAGGGAGCGGCCACAGTTTTCTGCTGTAACGTGAACTGGAGCCAGAGTCGATGAAGCCGGAAGTGCGACTATGATCACTTCCTATTTGGAGCATGGCTTGTGCATTAGGTATGTCCATTTATATACACAGTCTATGCACCAGAAGTTCATATATCTTCACATTTTCATGAATCATTCTGTTATTATGACTCTTGTTTATCTTCATGAATGATTTATGTCAAATACTGATAAAATGAAAATGACTTGTGTTGATACTAAAGAGTTTGACTTACTTCTCTGCCAGTGTCTGCTGTTCATTGATTCCCACATTAAACACGACTGGCTGAACACGCAGCAACATCCCGTTCTGGATTTCCCGTGGCAACGACTCAAACATGGCCGCCGGTAAAGGCACCCGGACATTGAAACCGTTTCTGTTCCCTGTGATCACTGGCAGCATGTCTGGTCCAAAACCTGAAGTCGCTTGTGTGACTTTAAAGGTGACATTTCTCAAGTCCATGACACCAACGCTCATATCCTCCAGCATAGCAAGCTCCTCCCCTGTAACAAATAGGACTTTTATTATATAGATTACAAATGCAAATTATGATATGCTGTATGCATTTAGATAAACTGAGTTACATAAAGTTTTTTTTCTATAATATTTGTATTTGTGCAGTAAGTGACTTTTGTAGTTGGGGGTCTATTTGCATCCAATCATATTCTTATGCCTGCAACAGATTTTATTCATCAAAAACAGCTTGATAAAGCTGTATTTTTACAGTGAACAGGGTCGCTCTCCACAGACAATCCATGGAGATAGGCATTACAGGCAGGGAGACAAGACAAGTTGTATAGTTCACCTTTAAGTGTCCATTTTCCAGTTTGTATGTTGTGTGTTTGTATCATATTTTACAGCATTTTTGTTACCGTAAGTGCTGAGAAGACCTTCATATTGCACCAGGAGGCCGATGGTATGGAGCTGTCGTAGAAATCCTGAGTCACAGAGGCTTGTCCTCAGCTTCACAGCAAAGCCACAGATGAGAGCTGTGAGCTGCAAATGGGATAGGCATAAAAGCGGTTAGTGATACAGCTGAAGTAATATATCTATAATGAACACTCACTGTTTGGCAGAAGACCACATCTCTGCGGTACTGCACAGACAGGCTCATGGCGATGGTCGGGGCGCTGTCCTGCATCAGTAGAAACACCATGGCTTTCTTAGCTTTGTCGCTCATGAGGGTTACACAGTCGGACAGAGTTGTGAGGAGGGGGTACAAGATCTCACCCCACTCAGCTTAAAAACAAGAATCACTTATATTAGTGTTTGATTTGCACTGATGGAAGAAGTACTCAATTTTCTTACTTAAGTAAAAGTACAGATATAGGAGCAAAAAATACTCAAGTAAATGTAAAAGTATCATGTACAAAAATGAACTTAAGTAAAAGTATTAAAGTACCCGTTTAAAAATATATTTAAAGAGTAAAAAGTAAAAGTATTTCACACAGATTTTGAGGTCTTATAAGGCTTCAAATGTCAATTGTTTTTTTCCTACCTGGTTTTATTTGTATTTTTTTGTTTGCTCAAACTACGAACATGTTAAAAATTAACCCAGCACGTCTCAATAATACAAATACTTTTACTTTTCAGTTCAAAAATGTAGTGGAGTATCGCAAAACATGAAGTTTAGATCTGTCAACTGGACAAATCGTTGTAAGAGTGAAGACGTTTCGCTGCTCATCCAAGCCGCTTCTTCAGTTCATCCATACAATGAAAGTCTTCACTCTTACAACGATTTGTCCAGTTGACAGATTTAAACTTCGTCTTTTGCTCTGGATCAGACCTGAACGACTGAGGGATTACACAGACAGTATAAGAAGTAGAACGTATAGATACTGCTTTCAAATGTAGTGAAGTAAAAGTAAAAAGTATCCACTTTAAAATGTGCTTAAGTAAAGTACAGATACTATATTTTTTTGGCTTAAGTACAGTACTTTACTACTTTTACTTTGTTATGTTCCACCTCTGTTGATTTGATTCTTAAATGTGCTAAATTATAAAGACATGAATGCATCTTTACCAGGGGAAGTCTTTTCTATTTCTGGACTATTATCTGTAAATATAGAAACAGAAAAAAAAAACAAAAAAAAACTTCAGTCATGAGTTACAAATATTGACAGTTAGAAATGCCAAAAATAGGGCAAACCTTTGACATTTGATGTGCTTTGTTCTTGATCAGCGAGAAGGAAAACCTCCTCAGAACTACTGTCACTTTGCATTTGGTCTCTTTGTAAAAGTCGTTCCACCCTCTGGACCACACACTCCAGACTTTTATCAACATTTAGCCAGATATTTTCCTGCATATAAATATTAAATTTCATGAAAAATGCAACAAAATCTTGAAATTGAAAGAGCCTAAATCAAATGTTCTCACCCATTCTTCTTCATGTGCGTCTGTTTGCATTGACATCCTCTTACTTTTGCTCCCATCGTTGCTGTCGGGAGCCGCTACTTGCCGCGAGGGTGAGATGGCCATGCGGGATGGAGAGGTGGGGTTGCGGGACGGGGAGCGAGATGGGGACCTGGACGAGGGCGAGAGGGAGGAGGCGGAGGGGGACGGGGTACTGTGATGAGTTGACTCGGGGCGAGCAGCTGCTAGGGCCAAAATGGCAGCAGACAGTAGTTTGGAGTCACACACTGTCACCAGCTGATGGGCCTGAATGTAGAGAGGAAAGGGAAATAGTCTGGTATTAGATCATTTTAGTCTATAGAGCTGTAGCTTTTAAATCAGAAGCACAACACTGTCTATAATATATGCAACTTGTGGGCTGTTTAGTATTAAAAAAAAAACATACTATATTACACAAAATTGAGTCTTGTGAGCTTTAAGTCATGTTATAATGTTGTTACCTCTTCAAAAACAGACCTGGAGTTATGTTTTGTTTCATTCACATATGTTTGAGTAACCCTTTATTATACAACTGTCTACATTTCCAAAGCTCAAAATGCTCTGTTCCACCTTGTGATGTCATATAGTGGTAGTTTTCATGTTAACAGCTCCTTTTACCTTTAGTTCAGCTGCTGTCTGATTAAGATTGGCAATTCCAGGGCTAAAATCATCCAAATGATTCTAGTGAACGTGCATGTGCTTTCTGTATGAGAGAAAAACTCCTAACTCCTGTCTAAATATGCAGGGGTTTTTGTATTAAAAATGTGGGAATGAAACAAAACGCAACTCTGGGTCTGTTTGTGATGAGGAAATGACATTATAACAGAGTAATATGGGCCCTTTAATGACAATATAGACACAAGAACTAACGAGATAAAGTTACGTCATTCACACCTACACCCCTAAAACCTATGTTTCCTAAGTCACTTTAGCTTAATCATTCAGAAAGTTTGAATTCATAAAACTGGTCACATTTTTCACAAACTGGTCTGTCTGGTCTATTTGACAATGTTGAAATTGAATTAAGGATCTTACTGTTGTTTGGTCATAATTGTAATGTGTAGTATATACGATAATATTAAAACAAATTTATGCCACTGACACAACAACCCAAGAGCAGATTTAAAGCACAAACACTATTCTAAAGCTACAATATTAAAAAAAAAAAAAAAAAAAAATCACGAGCAATACAATAAATAAACAGCAGAATGAAACACTTTGGTCGTTAGTTTGCATCTGTAATGAGTCATAGAAGTTATTAATTCAACCTTTTACGGCTTAAATCTTATCATATAGCCAAAAAATAAGCTAAAAATTTCCCAGTAGTGCAAAGAAAATTTACACATGACAAATATTGACCCCAAAAATACATAGTTCCAGCTTTCATATATTGAATGATAAGTCAATATAGTAATTGACATGACAGGCCTATAGTACAGTTACCAATATGAACAGATTAACAGATCAAATTAATTTTCTGCATGAAGAGTTTCAGTGTGTGTACCTTCTCTTTGAGGATGGCCAGAGTCCTCTCCATTGCGTTTGCGGAGCGTTCTTTTGCAGCTCTGGACAGACGCTCTATGTAGTAACAGACTTGTGTCTTTAGAGTGTTAATCTGACCAATCAGCTCTTTGGCCTTCACTACATCCTGCTGTTGATAGGTCAGTCCTTTTGAGGCAGAGCTAGAAGAGCTTAAAAACATACAATCAGTAAATACAGTAAACAGTATGACTAGTGTATGTGTGAGTATTAGCACAGTGTTTCTCACCTATCTTCTGCATAGGTACTGGGAGGATATGAAAAGCACAAAAGATGTTAGAAATATATTGTGTCTTGTAAGCATTTTTACTCTATTCTTTACTTACTGTTTCCTGGCATCATCAAGTTTCTGCACCATTTTCCGTAGTCCACAACCTTTAAAACCCTGATGATGTGCTGCAGGAGCTCCAATAGTTACTACATCGTATGTTCGGCCTGTATGAATAACAAAAGTAATGCAATTATTTGTAGACTTTATGAGGAGTATGGTGTTTTGGGTGCCCTTATGCACATACATACCATAGCCCGACTCCCCTTGGACTCTCATCCTTTGAATGTGCAGGTTAGTGGGAATAAACTCCAACTTCTTCTCAGCTTTTAAAGTACTAGACTTAAATGAAGGCCCTATGAAAACACCGAATAGAATAGAGTAAATATGTGATGTTATTGGTGTGTTATTTTTGGTCTGGCCATCAGTCTGTAGTTGCTAACCCTTGTATTCGTGCAGATCACTGATGGTCTCCTGGTAGGTGAGGATGATGGTCTGGTACTGGGTGATGATCTGCCTGCGGAGGTTCTCCCAGCATGGAGACAGTTCGCCGAGCTCCTCCAGCTCACACACCCTGCAGCACAGGCACATACAGTCATACTGAGGGTTAATGAGGACATTTGTCAAATGGCATTCTCCCCGAGGTTACAAATACGACTCACACTGAGACTCATAAGCCTAATGGAGCCCTACACATATGGTAACAGCAATTAAAAAGAACTAAAGTCATTATATTTTTCAAACTAATGTAGGCCTATATAGATACCAAGTAAATGATAGAATATAGAGTGTTTCAGAGACTGGAACATAACAAGACTGATAAGAAATTCTAGTTATTACAGTAGTTATGATAATCAGGACTGTTGTTGTCGTCACCTGACTGCATCCTCCTCCAGCAGCAGTTTGACAAACTGTCGAGGGATGTGCAGTGAGAGCACACTCTCAGCCATCTGCTCCAGGATGCGAAGGTGGTTTCCGTCCGTCATGGGGAAGCGATAAGTGCGCGACATAACGCCCCCGAACACTGGAACAGAGCTTCAGCTTCAGCTCACAGTCACCTTAAACCATTATTAATTATTATCATTTCTGTTTATGTTTGTAACTTATCTACCAGCCTTGAGCAGTGGATCTTTACAAATAGATGATGACTTGGACTTAATGCCCATGGATTCAGTTAGGCTCTGGTCAACAGGTAGGACCATCTGAAATGCAACGCACAGGGTTAAAACATGTTTGTTCTAGAGCTTCTATTATACATTATTCAGGCTTTTAAAGTACTCATGAGCACATTCACATTGATACAGAGTTGTTTTTTACCCAACACCTCATTACATCAGCTGGTGGAGAGCATTTTGAACTCTTAAGAAGAAGACAGACTAACCTAAAAGTAATAATCCACATGGCTATAATAGTTTTGTTTGTTTTTCTCTAACAATGTTTTACCTAAAGCTTCTGCAATATACTCAACTATACAATATTTTTTTATTATACATGTGTAATACTATATTAATCTTCACATTACAAATAATAGTGCCAAAGTGAAGATAGTTTTTACCCTTCCATTAACAGTGTCTCCCCTCTGTAACCTGGGCCCAGGAGACCTCTGCTCCCTCTTCTCCTCCATCTGCCAGGCGATCACAGTGATGTTCCCCACCCGCTCGCTCTCTGCTGACCTAATGCAAAGCGACAGTGTTCAAACGAGGATGTGGTCAGTGGTGTTTGTGTGCATGTGTGTGCATGTGTGTGCATGTATGCGTGTATCTCTGAAGAGGGGTGTGTGTGAGTGTGAGTACCTCAGAGTCAAGTGCAGCCTGTGGTGCTTGTCCTGGAGCAGCTCCTTCACTGGAAACATGGCAGAACCTAACATATACATCTGTAACACCATGGGAAGCATAAAGAGAGGTTAGCTTTCCTGTAAAGACAAATACGATAATGTAACTGAATTTCTCATTGTCAGAAATGTGTGCACATACTCCCCAAAAACCTCATGTATTAAACTAAACTTTAGGTCAGAGTGGGAGCTCACCGTTCCCTGTGTTCGGTCCTTCACATCGTAGACAGAAAGTTTGATCTGAGTTTGCTGAGTGATCATGGAGTCCTGGAAGAATGCTATACTACTGAGGAATATAGGGTTACTTGTGCCCTGAAAACAAATAAACAACAAACATTTTCATTTGATCTCTGTGTTTTTATTCCTGTAAAGAGAAGTGATTTTATAAAATAATGATACAGATGCATTGTGATGAGTGCCTGAATGGATCTGAACAGTGGATGCAGCCGACAGTAAAAGGATACAGACCTCTATGATCTCGGTTTGAGCGTGTTTGGTCCAGAAAGCCTGTGGAGGAGTGGTGCAGCTTACTGCCACAAAGCTGGTGGGCTTACGGTCCAGTGCAGGAGTGACCAATTCACTGCAGGCTGTGGCAACATTAAACACAACAGATTGCAAATGAAAGGATTTATCAAGAGGATTCTCATTAATCTGCAACTGGGGAAATGCAACACACTGTCGAAGACATTTACAGTGGCCTGTTTCCTAAAGTAAAAAGAATAATGGACCAATGTATGAGCGGAACAATACTGACTATTGTATTATGTTCAAACCTCTTTTATATAGAGAAGCTATTTTTTACCTTTAATTAAAGTTTTGACATTTTTATTCATAATAATTATAAATTAAGATACATTCATTTTGTTATGTATATGTATTATGGTTCAATCATTAGTTATTATATTATTATTATTCATTTATGATTTCTCATTACCTAGACTAAACTCCAGCACAGGCTCATCCGGGTCCTGACTGCTTCCTGAGGCACAAAACAAAAGACAAACATGATCTTTTCATGTACCAGCATCATGGGTGCGTTTCACAGGTTTCCATGGAGGTGGTTACTAGGTTACCTGCGAGGGCCAGCCCCATCATCTCTGCTGACAGATCAAACGTGTTGGCCCTGTAGACCGACCAGGGCCGATGCCTTGGACTGCGCTCTTTGCCCGACATAACGGCACGTGTCTCCGGTCTTCGTGCAAAGGAAGAGGGACCAAAACTCTCTCTTCAGAAACACACTTTGTTCTTTTGCTGCCAAGAAGTCTTTGTCATGATTTATCTGAAAAGAAATATATATTATTCAGTGCCTACAGGGAATTTTTAGACAGCTAACATTATTATGCCATTTCTAGTATAGTCTTTGTAACATGTACACAGCATCTAACTGATATAAGCAGTGGTATTTTCACCGTGAGAGACAAGTGTGACTTTTCACACAGCTGTTGGAAATCCAACTGTCTCTTCACCACAGACTTCCTGATGCAGTTTTATTTCTGTAGGTTTTAAAGAAGATTCAGGGGAAAGGTTCAGTTCTGTTATTAAGGCAGTATAGAACACAGTGAGGATACAGAGGTGGTGTGATGTCTAACCTGATGTGATGCTGCTTAAGGTTTCTTAGAGAGTTATATTTAACTACACATTTCCTCTTTCAAGCATAAAACCACCACCCAACCAACAAACCAGACCTCGGCAACATGTCTGCTCAGCCTTTGATACAACAAAAGGAAAAGTATTAAGCACTGAAGCATACGGGTTCAGTCTATTTTTACACATATGACAATTTGACGTCACTTGGCGAGTGTAAATGGAAATACGTGCACATAGTGACACACAGCACAGCTGCACATAGGTCCAGCTGTGATTTGAGACACATGTGATGCTGTAAATGCCTCATTAGACTTATGTGAGTGTGAGGTCTTATAAAGCTATAATCAGTACAGGCTCCTGTGTGTGGAGCTCACTAGGAAACCCACTCCAGATCTAATGAAAGCCATAGGATGTCATGCGTTATCCTCAGTAATGTGTTTGACACCCACCACCCCCTGCACCTCAAATCTTTATTGACTGGGAGATGATGCTGGGTGTTTACCCTTAAGATGCATCAGCTCTTTTTCAATGGGGTCCTTGCCTACCCCAAATGTAGACATGAACGTAAATAAGTCGTTTACATTTATTCTCAGGATCTTGAGGGGATGTTTGAGGGCAGTGACCTGGTTATTGGCTGCTGGCTGCAGATGCTGTCAGCTACAGCTGCACTGCAGGATTTGTGGATCTGTCCCTAATTCACCCCCATCCATATCATTTGCATGTTTGGTATTAATTTTCACTGTTTCTTTAGTTTATTATCTAATCTTCTGTAAGCTTGATATAGGTTACATCTCATTTTCTTTTTATCAAGCTTATTATGTCCAAATCTGAGGTACCCAACCACTGGTTACCAGTATTTTTGGGAGAACTGGCAGAAATAGAGAGAGGGGCATGAACATACTGACCTACTCAAACTATCCAAAACACATAACTATGATAAGCTCTTCCCTACTTCTACCACTAACCCACTGCAAGCATTGCACAAATCTATTTCACATGATGGGTTGAGCTAATAGGCCTACTGCTCCTTTACCCTGAGTAGGCACTGTGGGAGAGCATCAGTACGGCCTGTTCTGTTGTGGGACCTGTGTGGGACCTATGGAGGCGCCACGAGACCCCACCACTTCCTAAGCATCATATCCGGGATTAGTCATAGAGAAATGCTACATATCACTAATCATCTTTCTGGCCTATTAGTGCCCCGCGTAAACAGTGCGTGCAGAGTGTCTCTCAGTGAAGACAGGACCAGAAGAGCCAAGATCAAGAGTCTATTTATAGAGAACGGACCAATAGGAGGACATTTATGGCAGCTCGGAGTAAAATTGTTTAGCTGGTCACAATAACAAAAGTGTGCGTCATGGTGTTGCTGCGCCTTCACTGAAAGGTGCGCGTGATACAGGGCGCACAGTGTAACAAACACCCGCAACACTGAGGCTAAAATACATCCTGAATCAATACAAATGGCTCATTCAGATCTGGTGTCGAAATGGATCGAGGCTTTATTTCCAGGGGGCTGCGTTAATACTCTGACTTTAAACATATATCTGTCTTGATACGCGTGTTATTCAATGTTCTTCAATATAGAATAAAAGCCTACCTCTTGGTGAAATTACAAGATGTGTCGCTGCAGTTCTAGCATCCTGCTTGCATTCTCGACGGCATCTGCAATCAAGACTCGCCCAGACTCCACATCGAGACGTAATGCCTCCTCCTGCTGCAGAGTCTGTCCTCTCCAGCAGAGGGCGCCAGAGCTGCACGGCCACCGCACCTGCCTCACCATGAGCATCATCTGAGGAACAGAGACACATTAGCCTCACCATGAGCATCATCTGAGGAACAGAGACACATTAGCCTCACCATGAGCATCATCTGAGGGACAGAGACACTCCTGTGTCACCATGAGCATCATCTGAGGGACAGAGACACTCCTGTCTCCTCATGTGCATCCTAATCCTAACCTAATATCACGCGTGTAACCTGTTAACTATTTTCAAATATCAAGTCTGCAACTGACACTAAAATTTCGATAAAGACACAAAAAGTTATTTTAGATAAATAATTAGATCAGCGATTTAGGCCAATCTAACCACTCCTCAATGAACAGTACAGAGGAATAACAGGAATATTATAGCCTATATCTTACTCAAGCGTCCTCAAAATGTCGCCTATCAACATAAAGTTGAAATCCATGAATAGCCTAGTCAGAGATAGGAAACCAGTTTTCGTGTGAAAGTTGAAACTTCATTGTGTTTCTGGATGGAGGCTTTGTCACCGAAACTAAAGTTTTGGTCCTGAATGGACGCACAAACACGCCCTTTTTCTTGGCTCTGGATGAGCCAATCAGAGGCACCGTGGACCGCGCCCTGCACCTATCAGAGCTGTAAGGCCCAGGTACAGGCCACTGTGTGCAGTCCTCTACAGTCCTCTGCGGTCCTGTGTCCTGTGTGCTGCTGAATCCTGCACTGAACCGAGGCTTTCGCAACGCGCATCAAACATCTGAAATATTATGGGATCTTCGTGAAAAATACTTTTATTTATGGGACGTACTTTCTAAGGAGCACGTTTTACTTTTATGTTTAACTTATGGAGTGATTCAGCACAACCTGGAAGCTGAACTTTTCTTCACTTTGACCTTATTTATTCGCAATAATGGATATGAGATTGTCCACATCTGCAGGGTTTTTACTTTTCCTTTTTGGTCTTTTGAGTCAAACTCCTGGCTCCAATGGAGAGGTGCCTCCCAAACCAGCTGGTAGTGTTACCATTTTACCCCCAATTAAACCAATGGATGGTCCTCAGGCTTACCCTGATGCAGAAAAGGCCAATTTACCAGTGTTTACAATGGACTATCCGAGGATACAAATCCCATTTGAAGTGACACTGTGGGTTCTGTTGGCTTCATTTGCAAAGATTGGTGAGTAGTTTGAATTATCCCCTCCTCCTTTTCAAATTCATGTAGTGTTTTTTTCCAGCTTGTCATCTTAACTTGAGAGCCACTTTCTTTCCCTCAGGCTTCCATGTGTATCACAAAATCACAATTTGGGTGCCAGAGTCCTGTTTGCTCATCAGTATCGGCCTCATAGTTGGAGCCATCATGCACTCTGTCAATGAGGAACCTCCTGCAGTCTTGACCAGTAATGTCTTCTTCCTCTACATGCTCCCTCCCATTGTGCTGGACTCGGGCTACTTCATGCCCATTCGGCCCTTCTTTGAGAACATCGGTACGGTACGTTTCTCCCAAATGTTCCCAATCACATGTATGTTTTGTCTGCTTAATATCAGTCTGTCGTTACTGTGTTTCAGGTGTTGTGGTTTGCAGTGGTGGGGACTCTTTGGAACAGCATCGGCATCGGCATGTCTCTTTTCGCTATATGTCAGATTGAAGCGTTTGGCGTTCAAGATATCAACCTACAGGAGAACCTACTCTTTGCCACCATAATCTCCGCTGTGGACCCAGTGGCTGTCCTGAATGTGTTTGAGGACGTCTCTGTAAACGAGCAGCTTTACATCGTGGTGTTTGGGGAGTGCCTCTTTAATGATGCAGTGACTGTGGTGAGTAGACTAACCCTAAACAAGACCCCAACTCCAAAATACCAGGCTGCTAATGGTTCATGCGCTCACTTGGCATTTCCATCTGACGTTTGGTTGTTGTCAAAACACACAGACTTAAAGAGCAATGGGTGGATGCATGATGCTGACCTCATCAGACTAAGTGTAAACACAAGTAACTCAACAAGGAACATTTAGATATGCAAATGAAGTCAGAAATCAGGCAGATAACATGGGATTAGTGTTGTCTCGATACTATAATTTAAAGCTCGATTTTGAGGAGAAAGGAAAAAGTTTGATGCCAATATTATACCAATATTATCATGTGGTCTTGTACTAGTTCTGATTAAGAAGGGTCCACATTTGTCCTTTTTTCATGTTTTTTTCTCTTTTTTTTTTCTTAGTATCTTGATATTGAAAGTTCACATTCATTTTTGACAAACCTACAACTAGAGAATACTTGTATAAAAGTTGCTGTTACTGTTTATTTGGACTATGAAGTTTGACTTGTTTTGTTTCCCATTCCTGGCGGTAAACTTGTTCCATATTTACTGTAAATTTACTCAAATACTCTCAATTATACACACATATTTTGTTGAATGGTTTAACCCAGGTCTGTGTCTACAGGGGTCTGAAAAGTGCATTCCAAAGTATCAGTTGAGGCAGGTTAAACAATACCACTTCACCACTTTATAGTATTGTTTTTGCACCTCTTTGAAACTCGGATGCACCCTCAGTTTGGTCCTGACCCCCACAAAAGAGAAATTATGTGTAACTCCTTCTGCATAGCTTATTTGCCTTGTGGAAGTAGAGGTATGTTGACGCCGGCAGAGTAAACGGTCCCCAGCAGAGTTTGCTCAGATGCTGTTAAACCAGTTTTACTCTCGACTGTTTCATTTGCCTGAAGGGAGGAGTGAGTGAGCAGCCCTTAGTGTCCCAGACTGAGTTGCTCCTCAGATTTCCCCTCATCCTCTGTCCTCTTGTGTTCAAACGCCCTTCTACATGTAACGCAGTTCACTTTGGTGTGGCAAACCTTTTGTTGACGACACAGTAGCAGAGCTGGTTCAGTGAAGTAAAGACAAACATTTACCCATGAGATGTATGAACTCCCACCTCTGTGCCATAGTTATACAAATCTAACAGGAAGTTTTCCATGGGGCTTTTGAGCTGTATAAATTGATAGGAGACATCCAGAGGAAAGCATGGCGTGTTTTTCATTGTCTCGTCTATTATTTTGTGTGTACATTTACAGCCGAGTTGCTATAGTGCAGGACAAGTAAAGTACTATGGCAACAGTGGGCCAATTTTGCTGAGAAACGAGATAGGTCTAGGTTTTGTTTTTTGTTTTTTTTTTACATATATCCAAAGTGTTTCCTCTAATAAAATGCACAGATATCACCGGTTTGGCAATAGTGGCAAAAATAAATCTCCTTTCTCTCTCTCTCTCTTTTTTTTTTTTTAAGTTTAGTTTTTATCTTGATGCTGTGACTCTAGTTATATTTATTATTTATATCAGAAATGTGCTAAGATTTCCATACAGAGAAGAACTGAAAGAACCTTAAAATTAACAAAGATGGTGGTAGAATGTAACAAAGTTAAAGTAGTAGTACAGGATTTGAACAGGATTGAAAAGTAAAAGTATTTTTTGTTATAGTCTGAGACCTGCTGAAAATGTCGAGGCTTTTATTTTTTTAATATACAAATAAAAACAGCTAAGAAAAAAAACACCAATTCAGTTGTTTCTGATGAACCAAATTCAGTGCAAATCTTTTGTCAAAATCACTATTTAATAAGCTTTATTAGATCTCAAAGTCTGCGTGAAATACTTTTACTTTTTACTCTTTAAATACATTTTGAAACGAATACTTTAATACTTTTACTTAAGTAGATTTTTCATGTGATACTTTTACTTGAGCATTTTTTTTCTTGGTATCTGTACTTTTACTGAAGTAACAAAATAAAAAATAAGTATTTCTTCCACCGCACAAACCAGGACTGTAAAGGTAAACATAAAAGTGCAGACATATTATTTTACTCCTTTATTCCCCACCTCTGTATGGCACGAGGAGGTAAAATCAGATTAGGGTTTTTGATGAGTCACTCTTTGTGCCGGAGACCAGAACAGAGTAAACATGTTAATACTATTATCTGGAGTCAAACCCTCTGATTAAAACTTGACACATGCCCTCACCATGAGCTGCAGTTCTGTGTAGTAACTCGCCTGCTCTTTGTGTGTGTTATTTCGCAGGTCTTGTACAACATGTTCACGTTTGTAGCGGACATGCCGGTGGTGGAACCCGTGGACGTGTTCCTGGGGGTGGCTCGGTTCTTCGTGGTGGGCCTCGGGGGGATGGCTTTTGGGATCCTGTTTGGTTTTGTCTCTGCGTTTACCACAAGATTCACCTCTAAAGTCAGAGAAATCGAGCCACTCTTTATTTTCATGTACAGTTACCTGGCGTACCTGGTGGCTGAGCTGTTTGCTATTTCGTCTATTATGGCGTAAGAGTCATTATTAAGATTCATTTTAATTATGAAATATGAGCTGCAAATACAACATGTGTTTTGTTTTTTGCAGTATTGTGACTTGTGCTCTTACTATGAAATATTATGTGGAGGAAAACGTCTCTCAGCGTTCATGCACAACCATCCGCCATGTTGTTAAGATGCTGGGATCCATCTCGGAAACCCTCATCTTCTTCTTCCTGGGTGTGGTTACCATAACGACAGAGCATGAGTGGAACTGGGGCTACATCCTCTTCACTCTGCTGTTCGCCTTTGTCTGGAGGGGCCTGGGTAAGAACAGCCTCCTCAAGTACTCGCATTTTGATGGTGGATCTCCATGCTTGTCTCCATGGAGATGTTATTGCTCGTTTCACAGAACGGCATTAACTTATCTCTCTCCGTGCAAACAAGTAGATGGCGCCATCAGGTGAAGTAACAGATCTGCAGAGAGGCGAACCTGCTCACAGTGAAAATGTCTGCTTTTAGCAAGGAAAAAAAACTGTAGTTGAATAAATGCAAGATGGATAGGTTTAATGGTAAAAGTAAAATATGTCAACTGGACAAAAAGTTGTAGGAGTGAAGACGTTTTGATGCCCATCCAAGCCGCTTCTTCATGAACTGAAGCGGCTTGGATGGGCATCAAAACTGAACTGAACAGGTCATGAACAAGTTGAACAAGTCTTCATCAATTGTAGCTGCTTCTTCATCAAGTTGTAACCGCTTCTTCATCAAGTCGTAGCCGCTTCTTCAAAACTGAAGCAAATGTCTTCACTCCTACAACAGATTTAACTTTTGGCTTTTACTATGGATCAGACCTGGACGACTGAGCGATTACACAGACATGGATAAGTTTAATGCTCTAGTGTGGAACATTCCAGGCAATGATTTTGTTGTATTGTAAAAGTGCAATATGGAGAGCAGAAAAATCGGTCAACTAGACAAAAAGTTGACTTCTACAACTTCTTGTGCAGTTGACAGATTAAATTTTCTCTTTTACTATTGATCAAACCTGGACGATTGAAGGATTACATAGATGCATGAAGAAAAAAAAAATAATTTTGTTGCTTGCTTCAGGTGTGCTGGTGCTGACCCAGATTATAAACCCTTTCCGGACCATCCCGTTCACCCTCAAGGATCAGTTTGGTTTGGCTTATGGTGGTCTCCGTGGGGCCATTTCTTTTGCCTTGGCTTTCACTCTGCCTGACAACGTCGGCCGCAAGCAGCTCTTCATCACAGCCACGATCGTCATCATCCTCTTCACAGTGTTCCTGCAGGTGTGATCCCTTGTTTGGATACAGTCAAAGCATTTTCCAAACCATTTACCCGAACCACTGCTGTGTACTTGTTTACAGGGCATCAGTATCCGACCTCTGATTGAGTTCATAAATGTTCGCAGGACAAATCGCAATCTTGAAACCATTAATGTTGAAGTCCATTGTAGGGTAAGACGGCCGGTGTAAGTGTTAATATGGAGCATCTTAAAGAGTTTTAATCAGTGCTTTTCTCTCCCACAGCTCATGGAGCACACCATAGCTGGGATTGAGGACCTCTGTGGACAGTGGAGCCACTTCTACTGGAAAGACAAGTAAGAACAACAGGAACAACAATGAAATGCGAAAATAAAACTGCAAAGAGAAACGTAATTTTCCAGTGAAACTCGAAGACAAGACACCCTTCTATTCCCATTGTTTGAGTATTGTTCTTGTGCAGATACTGTGGGATGTTGGCAGCCTCCCTCAGTGTGGTGTCGGATTGCTTTTCTGCTTCCTCTTTTAAATTCTGTAAAATTGCTGTTGTGTTTTACCCAGTGGTGGATAAAGTACTCAGTTTTGTTATTTAAGTAAAAGTACAGATACAGAGGTAAAAAGTTACAGAAGTAAAAGCATCACATGGAAAAAAAATTAACACCTGTTTAAACAAATACTTTTACTCTTAAAGTACATCACACAAGTACTAAATGTAGTAATACTGATTTTAAAAAATTACACATATTTTGGTCAACAGCAGCAAAACGAATCAATTTCTTAATTTTTTTCATAAAAAATGTATTTTTGTTTGATCAAAGCCGAAGCTTGAACTCGAAAACCTTAGTCAGGATGTAACTACGAACATGTTAAAAATAACCCCTCAAATCATATGAAAAGTACTTTTACTTTTCAGTCCTGTTCAAAAATGTAGTGGAGTAGAAAGTACAGATACTGCTCTCAAATTTAGTGAAGTAAAAGTAAAAAGTACCCACTGTAAAATGTACTTAAGTAAAGTACAGATACCTAAAAGTTCTACTTAAGTACAGTACATTACTACTTCTACTTTGTTGCATTCCACCACTGGAGAAAATGTAACGAGCTCATTTGTGCTTTTTTGTAATTTTCAGATTTTTGAAGTTCAACACTCGGATCCTTCGTAAAATCCTGATCCGGGACAGTCGCGCCGAGTCGAGCATCGTGGCTTTATATAAAAAGCTCGAGCTGCAAAACGCCATGGAGATTCTGGACACTGTGGCTGGAGACATCAGTGCTGCTCCGTCCATTGTGTCTTTGTAGTAAGTCTACAACATGCTGTACTTTTGTCACCTCATTGGATAGAGTCATTAACATTTTTTATGTGCATGTTTAATAGTGAAGAAAAGAAGAATCCCAAACCCAAGGCGTATCTGGCCGGAGATCTGCGTAACATGCATGACATTCTGTCCAAGAACATGTACAAGATCAGACAACGGGTAAGAGGCAAAGATTTTTATTAAGGCCAGGCAAATTTATTTGTAGAGCACAATTTGTACACAAAGACATTAAAATCACAAGACAACAAATGAAATCATAATTACAAATAATCATCATAAAATTAACATTAAAAGAGAAGAGCGCAGAATTAAAAAAAACTTCAGCTAAACAGAATCGTTTTGAGCCTGGAGTTCCATTCCATCCATCCATTTTCTCCGCTTTATCCGGGGTCGGGTCGCCGAGGCAGCAGTTTCAGCAGGGAGGCCCAGACTTCCCTTTCCACGCACACTTCCTCCAGCTCTTCTGAGAGGATCCCAAGGCGTTCCCAGGCCAGCCGAGAGATATAGTCCAGCGTGTCCTGGGTCTTCCCGGGGTCTCCTACCGGTAGGACGTGCCTGGAACACCTTCCTAGGGAGGCGTCCAGGGGGCATCCAGAACAGCTGCCCGAGTTATCTCAGCTGGCTCCTCTCCACGTGCAGGAGCAGCAGCTCTACTCTGAGCTCCTCCCATGTGACTGAGCTCCTCACCCTGTCTCTAAGGGAGGACCCAGCCACTATGCGGAGGAAACTCGTTTCGATCGCTTGTATCCGCGATCTTCTCCTTTCAGTCATTACCCAAAGCTCATGATCGTAGGTGAGGGTAGGAACGTAGATTGATCGGTAAATCGAGAGCTTTGCCTTTCGACTCGGCTCCTTTCTTTCCTGCAGCGGACTGATACAGCGACCACATCACTACAGAAGCTGCACAGATCCAACTGTCAATCTCACCTCCATCCTCCCCTCACTCGTGAACAAGACCCTGAGATACTTGAACTCCTCCACTTGAGGCAAGGACTCTCCACTCCCCGAAGACCTTTTCCGGTTGAGAACTATGGCCTCGGATTTGGAGGTGCTGATTTTCTGGAGCCTGGATTTAAAGATTGTCAAAGTAGAGGCCTGTCTCACATCTTGAGATTTTAGCTGCTTAAAACTGAAACGCTGATTCCCCATTAACTATCCCTTGTTCAAAGCGCATCACCATCATGACCATTTATACATGTTTCTGTGACTTGTGCATCAAGCAGACATGTTGTCATATGTGACTGTTTAGCAGAGCCTGTGTGTATGACATGACCAAGCCCTGAAACTCACTGTTTTGCATAACTACAACAACAGCAACCAGTACTTTTCCACATGACATCAGCCTCTTTACATTGATGTTTAGACAAATGGAGTGCATGTGCTTCTGTTCTAGAGTAGCCTAATGACTTAACTATGTTAAAAGCTCTCAAGTTACTAACACCGCCCTGTTCCTACAAACTGTACTTTACGCAAACATTACAGATAAGCTGCCGGTCCCTCTGACAGTGTTGTTCTTTAGTTTGTCTTGCATCATAAAGAAATACAGTGGTTATGTATGAGATGAAAGACTTTTGCGTTTGAGTTTCATACTTATAATTTTTTATTTCTTTCTACAGACTGTGGCATTCACAAGTAAGCATGCTCTGCCAAATGATCGGCACACCAAAGAAATCCTTATACGGCGCCATGCCAGTATCCGCCGCAGCCTCAGACCTGGAAGCTTTCAGAGCTCTGTAAGACACTTTAACACTGCAGCCTTTTATAGATCACAGAAACACATACAACTGTAACAATTTATACATATATTTATTTTTGTTTTGCATTAGAATGTGTCTAAATCCCAAAAGTACTACTCTCTTCCTGCTGGGCAGAGCTTGGAGTCAAGATTTTCCCCTCGGAGACTGACCCAGACAGGTTTTTGTTTTAGTTTTTTTATTTACACAATCTTTAGTCAATTCAATTTTGTCATGTCTTAAAAATATTAGTTTTAGATTTTAAATGCAATTATTTTCCCCGTTTTAGATGATCAGGAAACCATGTCTGAAGTTGCCTATCCCATAGCGAATCGGCGGTTCCGATCTAGTCAGCCAACACGCTCCTCTTCCTCCAGAGCCATGATGCCTCTGCGAAAGCTGGACACACTGACAGAGGCCGTTTCAGTTGACATGCTAAATGAAAACAAGGAGGACAGTGGCAGCAGGGCGGGTACGGCCCGATCAAACTCCTCATCCAGTGACTCTAGACTACCTGCTCCTCTTCGGCAGCTCTCTTCCCCCAGAGCTCAGGACAATGGCCTTTCAGACAACCTCATCAATGTGCATCATGAAGCAGAAGAGGAGGATCGCCCGCCCCCCTCGCCTCCTCCAGCCTGGGCCGCTGAACCCAGGGACAATGCCAACAGAAACCCTCTCCTGAGAAGACCACAGTGGAACCCAAAGAAGACCTGAAGAAGTCCACAGCGATTTGCCTGCAAACAAATGTAAGCCTAAAGACCAATAAAAGTGGACTTGCAAAATGCCACAGGTGAACTGTTACAGGTACTATGCACACTATAGTAAAGAGATCGTTCTTCATAGGAGTTTTACTCAGATTTGACTATGCAGTTAGTCTCAGTTTAAAGTTACTGTGAATATTTCGTACTTGTAAATATTTTTCATGTATTGTATGACTGAATTGTCTGTCAT
Source organism: Periophthalmus modestus (assembly GCA_019594935.1). Classification (NCBI taxonomy): domain Eukaryota; kingdom Metazoa; phylum Chordata; class Actinopteri; order Gobiiformes; family Gobiidae; genus Periophthalmus; species Periophthalmus modestus. The sequence continues at coordinate 25,531,580 of JAIEZT010000009.1, read as the reverse complement.
TTCAGCTGTGTATGTTTTTATATTTATCCAGAGTGACTGTACCTGTTATTTTTAACAAAGTCTATTAGAGTGACAGGCCTCAAGGGGGCCAAATGTTTCTCTTTTAACTGTAATAAATTTTCTACATTGTTTTAAATTGTTAAAACAGTGCAAAAGAAATATTCAACACTGAGGCTTTAAAATCCAAGATGGTGTCACTGTCCACTCATAAAAGTTGGGGTTTGCTTAACCACCGGTGAATCACTGGAGCTATAAATACAGATGCTTTATAAGAAATGTGCTGTGAGGTATGTGCTACCAGCTGCTTATAAGAGTGGTTGGTTGTGGATCTCAGAAAATGTGCAAACGTGCATACAAATTTTATGAATAATAATACTGTACACAGGTTTATTTGAAAATGCATCTGTACAAATATCTTGTATTTACATATTTAAAAAAACCCCACAATATTCTATAAATATAGACTTGCCCTATCTGATGAACAAAATAGCCAATAGTTAACAGCACTTGCAGTCCTCTTTCATGTAGTGCAGTTTTAAAAGTGTGAGGTAAATGTGGAGAACATCAAGCTTTCTCAGTAACTATTAGCATCTAACATCATCATTTGTAGTTGAGACATTTCATCCTAAAATCTTAGTGTCATCAGCTACTGTGCAAAAAAACTAACATTTTCAACAGTGGTGATTGTTAAACTAAAAGCAGTGGGTATTTGGGCCCACATTTCTTCCTATAAATAATACAGTGTTGTGGTTTGGTTCTCATCCGTGCTGGTGATTACTGACTAATGAGCCACTTGAATCTCCTTCACACAAGTTTTCCCACACATGGCCCACACCAGTACATTAGGAAATATTTCTGTGAGCAGTACTGTGAAATTAAACTGTCAACCGAGTCAACTGTTTCAAATTCAAAGTTATTCCTGTTTTGTCCTTCTCCCATTCCATGTGGGAATACGGATAAGCAGTAAACCAACAGCAGCTAGTGCCAGAGCCACTCCCAGACTGGGGGGTCCACAGGGGCTGACCTCCTGGGTCAGTCCAGACAGGAGAGGGGCCAGTACTCGGCCCACCGCTGTGACAGACTGTCCTGCTCCAATCAGAGTCCCACTTGACTGTACCCCTCCCCTCTGTAGTTCCAGGTCTGTGATACAGGTCCGCCCTATGGATGTCGAAATGGCAAAAAAGGTGGAGGTGAGCAGGACCTGCCAAACACTTGGTGCAGTGGCATAAAGAAAAATAAGTGTACATGTGAGCACTGTGGAGTGAAGCAGCAGTGCATGCATGTTGTTCCCATACAGTTTTGTGACTGGTCCCACTAAAAACCCAGACATGGCACCTAGGAGGCTGCTGTAGCTGATCAGGTACCCTGTCGTCTTTGGTTTGAGAGAGAAGCGCTCTTCCATGGCCAGAGAGAAGTTACTGTAGTAGAGCATGATAGCTATGGCCATGAGAAGTCGCACGAGGAAGAGATCCCACATGTCTGAGGAGGCCACCATGTGAATCCTACATCCCACTGAGGACAGCTGTCGCCAAACAGGCTGTAGCAGTGACACCTGCCCCCACTCAACAGCCCTGTGCGTGTCCTCTGGCTCTGAGGGAGTTTTTTGGTAAAGGCTGTTTACATGGGAGCCATTCTGTGTGGACTTTGAGCAGTCTGTACAAGCTTCAGCGCTGTCGTTTGTGCCATTGCAGTTGATTACTGTATCATTCCAAGGCAGCATCCATACAAGTCCTACAACACACAATTATTATTAATGTGATACACAAACGACATCAGATATAGATATAAAGCAGTCTGTTTAACCCACCAGCATTAAGGACAAAGATGGCAGCACATGTGAAGGCAGAGGTGTAGAAGCCACCGTCAAGTTCAGTGAGGTAACCACCAACTACAGGACCCAGAATGAACCCGACACTGGAGGCTGCATTAAAGTGTCCCATCACCAGAGGGCGCTCCGACTCAGACACTAGATCAGACAACAATGCTCTGCAGATGGACAGCGAGTGTTTGAACAACCCTGAGAAAACAAACGTAAAAAGAGTAAAGAACAGTTGAAACTTTACTTAAACAACTTTCTATTGTGGTTTAAATGAAAACTGCATCAAAGAAACCAGGAGCTATTTTTGGCATGTTTTTGGCATCTTACCCACAGGGATCCGTGCAAGGACAAACAGGGCGATGCTGGTGGACATGCCGAGCAGGACATACCCACATGCACTCAGCAGTAAACAGGTCAGCAGAGAGTACCTCCGTCCAACCACATCACTCCAGCTGCCCTGCAAATCACACACATTATTACATTTTAAAAATAATTAGGTTTACAGTCACATACTAAAAGCATACGATTAGGTTTATTTTAATAGTTAATACACTTCATTCGTAAAAGCCATAGTTTTTCATGTTTATAAACCTTTCATTAAGGAAGACATCAAATGAATTGTGGTAGATAAATGTAATTGAAATAATTGTTTTTGCCATATCACAAAGCCAGTGGTGGAAGAAGTACTCAATTTTGTGACTTAGTAAAAGTATTACATGAAAAAAGTCAACGTCAGTGAAAGTACCCGTTTAAAAATGTAATTTCTCAAATATTTTGAGATCTAATGAAGCTTCAAATGTAGTGATTTTGATACAGTATATTTTTGTTTGCTAAAACACGAACGTGTCAAAAAATAAACTCCTTGATCTTTTCAAAAGGTCTCAACCAAAATTAAAATGCTTTTACTTTTCAGTCCTGTTAAAAAATGTAGTGGAGTAGAAAGTACAAATAACTGCTCTCCAATGTGGTGAAGTAAAAGTGAAAAGTATCCACTTTAAGATCTACTTAAGTTAACTACATGTACCTAATATTTTTACTTAAGTACATTACTTTACTACTTTACTTCATTACATTCCACCACTGCACAAAGCCCAGTCTAAGTTAAAAAATAGTCTCACCAACTTTAAGAAAAAAAGTAAAATCTGTAACCAAGAGTTGCATGTTACACAAGACTTAAGTTAATTGTGGACCAATTGAATTTGCTGTATTCTGGATGTGGATTATGAGAAAGACGAGCATGTCCACAGTTCTAGTGCTTGGATGAGGCCAGTCCCCACACGAGATACAGACAGGTCAGTCTTTATGCATTTAATTTGCCACATGACGCAAGAAATTAAATCAATTGTATTGATGTGGAAAACTGAGAATACCACACCCTAAGATGCCATTCTTCTTGTTGGAAACTCAATACTTACTATATTTAAGTATATGTTCATGTAACTATATAGTAATGCAGGACAAATGCAAACCAAGGATTTTGTAGTAAGCTAGTAGTATTTCTGTAAACGCTGTGACATGTCGACGCTGCAGCCTTCTGCCATCTTAGGCACAACACTGTGTATTGTTTCAGTCGAATACCAAGAATTATTGGAAATTCAATTGCAATTTATCTACAATGACCATCTCTTTGTTAAGCCAAAATAAATGTCCAGAAAAAATGTCAGTACTTACAACTATAGTGCTTGAGAACAACTGCAGTATCCCATAAGTAGATCCTGAAAAATGGGATACATGCATATTCAGACGTGTGTATAGCGCAAACAATACACTACACAAGGATTTTAATGAAAATCCATAGAAAATCCATAAACTTGACCCCACTGCCACCACTGCCTATGTACGTCACCTGGAGCAATACTTTACACTGACTGTTGGGTGGGCCACATCAGGTATTCCACAAAAAAAGCTTTGTTAAAATCTTCTCAAAAGCAATCACTGTTCTCATGCATAAGGAAAGGTGCCAATTCTTGTGGATTTTATGGCTATAAATCATTATTTGTTGAATCTTTTGTGACGGGAGTACACAGCGTGAGTGACACATGTGTTTGGGGTTTATCAATTTGGCGGAACCTTCTACACGCAACATGGTAATATCACACTAACATTTAACTTTCATATTGTCCTGCGGGCCACAAAATATCATCTCGCAGGCCGCAATTGGCCCCCAGGCTGCAAGTTTGAGACTCCTTATTTAAAGTAATGATGATGTAACCTACCTATCACACTCAAAACCAGGTGTCTCAATGAAAACATGAGTCTTACATTGTCAAAGTAGAGACAGGCCTCTGCTTTGACAATGCTTCAATCCAGACTCCAAACGGTTCTGTTTAGCTCTGCATATGACTGAAAGGGTTTTATTCAGTACTCTTCTCTTGTAATGCTAATTTTATGATGATTATTTGTGATAATTTATGTTTTAATTTGTTGTATTGTGATTTTAATGTTTTTCTTATTCTGTAAAGCACTTTGAATTACTTTGTGTACAACTTGTGCGATACAAATACACTAGCCTTGCCTTACATCATCTGTCTGTGGTCATAATGTTACAGCTAACCATTCTTTAGTATTGCATAGGTTTGAAAGCGATAGATACTCTTACCTACAACACCTGCTACTGTAGGACTGGCTCCCAAAGACTTCACGTGGTGGCTGAGCAGAGGAATGATCATGCTCACCCCAAACAGGTCCTGCAAACATCAAAAATAAAATAGATTAATGTAATATTAAACAAATGTCACCAGGACTGGGGCAGCTTTAGACACTGTTGAGCATTCAGACCAGCTCTTGCCAAAGTCTTGATTGAAGTCACATAGCATTTTGCTGCAGAGCTCATTAGATAAATTGTTTAACAGTATGTTCTGTCCCAAGATAAAAACAGCACAGGACTGGCTGACCGACGAGGCTATTTTTCTCCTGGATTGCACTTAAACTGGAACATATTTTTCTGACAGCAAATATTTGTGCATAAAAACTGTCAAGACAAGCTGCTGCACTCAACAAAGCGGCTATTGTTAGACCTATTCGATGGGCTTACCTGTAGTCCATCAGTTTTGTAGTGTTTTATGCCACACTCTGATTACTGATTACAACTAACTAAATACATAGCAGCAGGCAGCATTCCATATTACAGGAATTTCTTGTTTAAAAGGAAGTAATCTCTAAATAGCTAGGCACCAAAGTACATCTCCGACATGTTAGTGCCATATGAACCATCTGACACTCAGGGACTTCAGGGACCCGCCTCCTGCTGGTGTCCAGAGTCAGGACTAAACATGAGGTTTTCTGCAGCTAAAACCTGGAAAATTCTTCCTGAAGATGTGAGACAGGCCCCTACTTTGACAATGTTTAAATCCAGGCTCAAAACAGTTCTGTATAGCTATGCATATGACTGAAAGGTTTTGATTCTGCACTTTTCTCCTTTAATGTTAATTTTATTTGTGATTATTTATGTTTTGATTTGTTGTACTGTGATTTTAATGTCTTTCTTATTCTGTAAAACACTTTGAATTACCTTGTGTTAGGCAATGGTTTGCATAAGACAACTGAGACTGGAGTTCACAACTAGTCTAAAATAATTTAACTAATGAACCCGTGGGTAAAACGCGTAATAGAACAGACCAGTGAGACACCTGTGTTTGGAAAGACAGGTCCCCTTTAGCAAATAATCGGTTATTATCTTATATTACAATCTACTCACCATGAAGCCCACCACGTAGATGCATTGTATTATCCTCGTCCGACCCCCAGGTTTGAGAAATAAAGAGCTACATTTCTTCTTATTCATCCTCCTCCCGCAGTGACAACCGGCTCCAGTCAAAGCGGAAGCGCACTTGGACCCTGCGCTCAGAGCCACACGTCCCGTATGTGCATCAGTCCACGTGCAGGGGGGGATCACAGAGGTCTACGCGACATAAACTATAAGAACATCCAGAGAAGTTACATCAAAGACTAATTTTAAATATGTACATGTAGTATACACACATTATTATTAAGAGACATACTTATCTTTTTATTGTATTCGTAGAAAAAAGTCTGCAGATTTAAGCACCCCCCCCCAGACTCTCTACATTTGGTATGGTCCATATGTTGACGTCACGTACAGTGTCTCTCTGATTACGAAACATCTTTTGAACTTTGTTATCTATTTATGTGCAAATCGTAGAATATATTTGCATTTGCATCGCATTCATGCAATTTATACATAAAAAACAACATACCATTAGTAAAAAGAGACGATATAAATATATAGATAAAAAGACAAAACTTGCTGTATTTATTTATGTATGTATGTACAGTATGTACAGTATGTACAGTATGTATGTATGTATGTATGTATGTATGTATGTATGTATGTATGTATGTATGTATGTATGTATTTATTTATTTATTTATTTTATGTATTTATTTATTTATTTATTTATTAAAGTGTATTTATTTATTTAAAGTGTATTAGGCTATTAGGCTGTTCTTGTAAAAAGAAAAATCCACAAATCTATTGTATGTGACAGACGGAGGGAGAGAAAGAGAGAGAAAGAAAGAGACAGAGAGAGAGAGAGAAAGAAAGAAAGAGAAAGAGAGAGAGATAGAAAGAGACAGAGAGAAACAGAGAGAGAGAAAGAAAGAGACAGAGAAAGAGAGAGAGATAGAAAGAGACAGAGAGAAGAGAGAGGAAAGAGAGAGAGAGAGAGAGAGAGAGAGGAGATGGAGAGAGATAGTGAAAGAAGGAGGGAGAGAGAAAAACAGAGAGATGGAGGGAGAGAGGAAGAGAGAGAGAGGGAGAGGGAGGGAGAGACGGGGAGAAGGAGGAAGGGAGGGAGAGAAAGAGCGAAGGAGACAGAGAGAGGTAGGGAGGGAGAGAGAGGGAGGGAGAAGGATTGAGGGAGGGAGGGAAGGAGGGAGGGAGAGAGAGGGAGGGAGAAGGAGGGAGGGAGACAGAGAGAGGTAGGGAGGGAGAGAGAGTTTTTCGATGGCGACCGGTTTGGAGGAGCCAGCTGTGGTGCTATGATCTGATGAAGCTGATAAGAAATGGGTCTCCAGAAAATGAACAGGATGGAGCTGATCTGCAGAGCATCCTGAAAGAGTGTCTGTCAATAAAGGACTTTTTTTTTTTGAGTAATTTTTTGGAATTTGTTTTTTTTAAAGAATTATACAAATGTAAATATTTTTAGTACAATTTACTTTTCTGGTGGGGAATCTGCTACATGCTTGTCTACTGGAAAGCTACATCACACAAGTTTTATATCACACAAAAGTTGATGTGATCCATTAGGTGAACACTGGCTATTTCTTATTTAAATTATAAATTAGAGAGTTAACTGAACAATGGCTAAAACAGTAAAATCTAAATTATTGTACATGTCAAGAGTCATATTTCCTTAATGCATCTCATGATGAGGACAACCGAAATGACCAACAGGGCAAGATCACGCCACTGCTTCCCCGTTTGGCTGAGCTCAATACAACATAACGACTCTGTACCTGTTTGGAGGAGCAGACCAGACCCGTCCTGGCTCAGTTTGACCACTGGTTCGTCCATTAAGAAGAGGTGGAGTTTTGACAGGCTCCCACTGAGATCTCCAACCCGAGGAGAGAAGTCCCAGAGCAGGGAGAGGGGCACTGCCACACAGCCCCTGCACAGACACGCTCACTCACATATGTTGATACTTTGCAGCCGATGTCATCAACATTCCCTGGGGGTGTGATGCTGTGATGCTAACTGGAGACTCTGCTCTGTCTGAAGTTCTGCTAGTAAAGTTAGGCTTTCATAATTAGATGCAATTACATATATATGTAAAAAAAAAAAAAAAAAAAAATCTCATCCTCACCCTCCGCGGCTGGTCTCATCCCCTCTTTTCCACGCTCAGGACCTCTGCCCGAGACCTGGGAGCTTGAGGGTTCTGCACAGTATCTTTGCTGTTCCTAGTACTGTACTGTACTGCACTTTTCTGGATTGACATGTCTGGTGTTTTTCGTGGGATCTGCTGTAGCCACTCATCCAGTTTGGGGGTCACTGCCTCGAGTGCTCCGATGACCATGGGCACCACTTCACCTTCCAGGCCTTCTCCAGCTCTTCTTTGAGCCCCTGGTATTTTTCTGGTTTCTCCTGTTCCTTCTTCCTGATGTTCCCATCGCTTGATACTGCGATGTCCACCACAACATCTGTTGTTTATCCACCACCACTATGTCCGGTTGGTTCGCCATCACCATTCTGTCAGTCTGTATCTGGAAGTCCCACAGGATCTTGGCTCAATCATTCTCCACTGCCATTGGAGGTGTTTCCCACCTTGACCTTGGGGTTTCCAGTCCGTACTCTGTATAGATGTTTCTGTAAACTATGCCACTTGGTTATGCCGCTCCATGTTTGCTTTGCCTGCAGCATCTTACACCCTGCAGTGATGTGATGGGTTGTGCAGAACCCTCAAGCTCCCAGGCCTCTGACAGAGGTCCAGAGTGTGGGAAAAAAAAAGGGGATGAGACCACCCACGGAGGGTGAGGATGAGATTTTTAAAAATTTATTTATTTATTCATTTATTTTTATGTATGTGTATGCTATAGGAAAACATCACGGACAAGGACAACCAAAGCGTCTCTGTTCAGTATCTACCTTTGAGAAGCACAGTTGCCGTTTGACTCTCCATCACCTGCACTTCTCCGTGGGTCCTCAGGAGGTCGCTCTTCTCCACACGCTGCAAACACAGTACAGTGAATCCCAAATAACTGGCACACATTTTTCACTGACAAAATACTGAGAAATTATTTCCACAATATTGGCTATATCTGGCAAAATCTGTCAATTACTATTGATATTTTTTGTCTTGAATGAGTTAAGAATATCAGCCCAGTGCATCGGTTCTTTGTCATTGGTTCTGCTCATTTTCAGAACTGTAGCCAGATGAGTCGGACAGTAGAGCAATAAACTTGACTATCTCCATGGAGACGAGCAGCTGATGGCACCAGGTCAAGTTACACCTCAGATCTATGAAGAGGTGAGCCTGCTCACAGCAATAATGCATGTTTTAGAGAGATTATACAGCAATGAAAAAATCTGTAACTGAACAAATGCAAGACATATAAGTTTTATGACGTACTGTGGAACATTCCAGGCAAAGCAATAACATCTCCGTGGAGAGAATTAGGTGACAACCTCTCCACCACAAAATTAGCATAGTTTGTCTTAAAGTTTGCATTTTGACTAAATATTTCTACTTTGAAATAGTTTATATTGATTATAGTCACTACATTTGACTCTGCTGTTTGCACAATCCCTGTATGAAAATGTGTCCTCTGCATTTGATAATTGATGATAAGTGTGAGATCAGTTAAAGCCAAACTGTGGAACATTCCTGGCTGTCCATTAACATCTGCATGGAGCAGATGGCAGAATCTCCACCAAAAAAGGTACTTAGCGTACCTTCTGTCTAAACTGTTTAAACTCTGAGACTCTGTAGCATCCTCACCCGTGTATATGAGGTTTCCCCTTGGCTCCTCTCCTCAGGCGATATGTTGAATCCTCCTTTGAGTCGGTGAAATGCTGCAATCTGAGAGCAGAATCCGAACTGCTGCTTCCTCCACCAAGGATCACCCACTCCAGCGATCTTCACCTCAAATTTAGAGTCCACACACCTTCTGAGCCCTGCAACTGACAAAGAATAAGTCTAGCTTAAAGGAGACATATTGTGCAAAATCAAGCTTTTAAGAGCTATTGACTGTTATAACTCAAAGTTGTATTTAGAGTGATTCATGCATGTCTGAGTACTATATTCAAGACATCACTGCTCCAAACATTCTATTTCATTACCCCCATCACGCTCACAGCTCTGTACTTCAAGCTCCAATCATCGTTTTCCCTAAACATTGATACAGGAAGGATTCAGGGGCTCACGGAAAGCAGCGCTGCAGTTTTAAACCAGTGGACTTGTTTTGTTTATCAGAATCAGAATCAGAATCAGAAGAAGTTTTATTGCCATTGTCCGTGAGCAGAGCTCACAGACTAGGAACTTACTTCGGTGATAAAGTGCGACATACAACAACACACACACACAAAAAAAAACACACTAAATAAATACAAATAAGGGCATGCAGGAGGTTAGAAATATATACAATAGTAGAAATATATACAATAGTGGCATCAAAACAACAACAACAGTGCAACATGGGTTATTAAAGTGACCAGTGTTATGAAATGTCCAGTTTAGTGCAGGTTTAAGAAGTGTTCATGAGGGAAACAGCAGAGGGGAAGAAACTGTTCTTGTGACGAGAGGTTCTGGTCCTGATGGACCGTAGCCTCCTGTCAGAGGGAAGTGGCTGAAATAGTCCATGTCCAGGGTGAGAAGTGTCAGCTGCTATACGACCTGCTCGCCCCCGAGTCCTGGAGACGTACAGGTCCTGGAGAGATGGAAGGCTGCAGCCAATCACCTTCTCAGCAGAGCGCACAATGCGCTGCAGTCTCTGCCTGTCCCTGGCAGTGGCCCCAGCGAACCACACAGTGATGGAGGAGGTGAGGATGGACTCTATGATGGCCGTGTAGAACTGCACCATCATCTGGACCGGCAGCTTGGCTTTTCTCAGCTGCCGCAGGAAGTACATCCTCTGCTGGGCTTTCTTGATGAGGGGGAGATGGTCGGCTCCCACTTGAAGTCCTGGGTGATGCAGGTGCCAGGAAGCGGAAAGAGTCCACGGTGGGTGATGGGGGAGTCAGTCAAGGCGAGGGGGGGCAGGGGGGCTGTGACTTTCCTGAAGTCCACAATCATCTCCACTGTCTTCTGGGCGTTGAGCTCCAGGTTGTTGCTGCTGCACCAGGACACCAGCCGATCCACCTCCCTCCTGTAGACAGACTCATCCCCGTCCGAGATGAGCCCGATGAGGGTGGGTGTCATCCGCAAACTTGACCAGTTTGACGGAGTCGTGACTGGAGGTGCAGCAGTTAGTGTACAGGGAGAAGAGCAGAGGAGAAAGTACACCGCCCTGTGGAGATCCTGTGCTGATATTACATTGTTTAAAATCAATATTGGAATTTAAAAGGTTCAAATACAAAGTAATGATCCGAAAGTGTTGTAGATTATAACTATACTATATACTATACATACTGTATACTATACAAAAGCAAAATATGTCTTTCTCCTCACCAGTCCAATTACAGCCAAATCAAGTGGGAGCGGTTTAAACCCAAGCTCACTACTAAGCAACATAGTTATGATAGAGAGTGTGCGTGTGTGTGTGTGCGAGTGTGTGTGAGTGTGTGTGTGTGTGTAAGTGTGTGTTTGTGTGTGTGTGTGTGTGTGTGTGTGTGTGTGTGTGTGTGTGTGTGTGTGCGCGCGCGCGCGCACGCCCCCTGGTGGCACGTGTCACTTACCTTCGCATTAGTAAATCAAGACATCAGTTTGATGTAGCGTTGCACTGTTAGAAAATACTTTACAATAATAAAATAAAATGAACTGGCAAGGCAAAGAAGGACAACAGCGCCCTCTCCTGGTATTAAAGTGGTTTAGCCACAGAACAAATTCAACCTGCCCAAATTCCGAAACGTTAAACTTTAAACCCACTTTATGTACAACTAATCAGTGTTCTCTGGTTTATAGACGATGAATGTATGAATGTCATTACGTTTTACCAAGGTATATTTTGTTAAAGTTATGTAGTAACTACAAGTGGGGAAAAATTACCTCTTACATCTGCCACAGACAGTACTTCCACCGCTGTTTTTGCGCGTATGTTAAGTATGTTACGTACGTTACGTACGTTACTTTCGCGCAAAAACAGCGGTGGAGGTACTGTCTGTGGCGTAGGACTGTCCCATTTCGGCAAGTTGGCGGCTACACTGAGAACTACCATTCTCGGCCGGAAGCTTCGAACGATACTTCGAGGAGTACTCCGAAAGGTACCTCCGAACGGTGCATTTGACAAATTGGGACACGGTCCTGGTCTCTTACTCTGTTCCGCCTTGTGATGTCATGTGGTACAGGAAGTGCTCCACTGTGTTTTTAAACTCCATACACCTTCACTAGAATCATTTGGATGATTTCAGCCCTACAATCTCCAATTTCTACTGAACTAAAGGTTAAAAAAAATGCTGCTGTTAACTTGAAAATTTCCATTGCACCTGCAGGTTCCCCTTTACACTCCACAGATTGAGTGGAAATGACTTGAGAACAGCTAATTTCTGAATCTGACGCCGACGATAAATCTGTGATCGTCTGTTCAAGTCTTGTTTTGATTTTGATGCATTTCTCGTTGAAGGAATAAAAAAGCGGAGGGGGCGCAGCAGACAGACAGAGGGCGCTGTCGAGTGAGCAGCGCGCAGACGCACGCACCGGGCACTGTCAGAAACACCGGACACAGGTTTGTGCTTTCACATTTTCACCGCTCACTTTTAGTCACTGCGCCCTCGATTTCTGTGCATCATATTGTCCTTCAATTTGAAAAATAGTCAAGTGACGCCTTACCTCTGCCCACTTTGAGCACACAGGGCAGTTAAGAGGAGTCTGACCCATTTTATTGCCACTATAAAGCCAAGAATACATTACATGGCTTTATCCAATGGTCAGATGTCAACAGCCATAGTTTGTATAACAACAGCAGCATAAATCAAAATGTACTTTATGTTGTTGACTGGAGGTTCTTGTGCTGTGTGGTTTATAGTCCTATTGCTGGTTTTACATGAAATCACAGCATCCTATAGGCCAAAAATATTTAATACAGATAAAATTAATATCGTTAAAATCCTGTTCTGCTTAGTTTTTTTGTAATACAAGACGTTAATCTGTCTAGTTAATCAAGCAAACTATCTCGCACCAACAAATCCTATTTTTTTTTTAAGTTAAAACTAGTAAAATTGTCTGATCTTGTTGATTTGAGTAAAGCCATAATGATGTACAAGGTGTATGTATAAGCATAAGCTCCCCCCTTGTTTACAGATGTTATTCGAACAGAGAGAGTCAATAAAAAAGTAAGACTAGAACCAGTAAAAAACATCATTATATTTCTGTTTGAGGGGTTAGTGTGTGGAATGACCTAGATGATAAATTAAAAACCTCCTACACAATAGGAGCATTTAAAAAGGGGTATAAAACATTACTTTTTTGAAAATTACAGGACAAAAATGACTTGGGCACTACTACTACTTGCCACTAATAGAAATGATCAGGTTCAATATATTTTATGGATAAGTTTTTGGATAATATTTAATAGAAAAATCTTGCTCTTGTCCCCCGTCTGAGAGTACGACATCATCACACTGTAGAGTCTTTAGGAAAACCTGACCTGTATTTATAATTGTGTGTTTTCCATCAGCGTAAACCACACACGTCTGTCCCTTGGATCCTTGTGGGTCACATCTTGGTGTAAATGAGCCTGTAGACATAATACTTGACTGCTAAATGTTCCTCATACACGCTAATAAAGTGTGTGAGGTTCTGTGGTTAGTTCAGTGCAGGTGCTCCAAGCTGCTTTAAGTGTGACATTTTAATATATGTGTGTGTTGAACTGGAAAACAAAACATGATGGAGGTTTTGTTCACTTTTACAGTATAAAAGTCTTTTAATTCTTCTTTTTTCTCCTCCTCGGTTCCTATTATCTGATTTATGAATAAATAACTCAGTGTATAGTGGATCAATAGTGTAAATTGAGCTGTAAGTTCATAGGCATGTTCTTGGTACAGTACATTACATCTTACTCTGATCTAAAATGATCTGATATTGTAAGATAGCTTATAGTTTCTCTTTCACATCTTCTCTGTATTTACTTTCACCACCCCATTTACAGGAAACAGCATGCATTTATTTGCGTGTTATGCTGGTGGTCCAAGACTCCTCCCGTGTCCTCTCTGTTTCCCCTCTCCTGCATTCCCGTATTGGGTGTCCAGTTGCTGCTGGTTATTTCTGCATTGATACCTCCCATTCACAACCCCCCATATAGTGAACCAGGGGAGAGGAGACAGAAGACAGAAGTCGTCAGTCAGATCCCAAAAATAGCCCTGGGGGGGTGGCGGGTGGGTGAGAAAGACCCCAGAAGGGTGTGGGTGAATCATGTGCATGAGCTTGTTCTGCAATAACACAAGGACAGCAGCAGAGATCTAGTAATTCAAACTGGAGAGAGCTGGTCTTAAAGGGGGAATTTCACTAGAGGAGTAACTTGTTTGGATCTTGTCACATGCACAGACTGTAACTGGAAGTCAGAAAAGACAGGACTAATCATGAAGCTCAGTGTGGCCTTGTTTTTCGCAGGCCTTTTTGGTGCCTTGGCAGTGGTCTTCATCTTGCTTTCATTTGGGACGGATTACTGGCTCATGGCGTCTGAGAGCTGTAAACCTGAAGGATCTGTGAACACAGACGGGGTCACTGTTGAGGTGAGTATCAGAGACACAGTGGAGTGTGGAGTTACAGGCTGGAAGCATGGACTCATGTATTTAAATTCTTATGTTTGTAAGTAACTTTCCTTGAAAGTCTCAACAAATCCTCTTATCACTCTGTGCTACAAATGGCATTGTCACTGCATTGGAGACATGGCTTAGGCGTCTACCCAGCCTGCACTTCTGTAATACCAATACAAATACCAGTAGTCCGTGTGGCATAGCACTGGATTAAATATCACTGACTGGAACATACCTCGTCGGGAGTTGATCATTTAATATGATCTACAAACAATCGAGATTTATATCTAGCAATAAACGATATATTGACTGATATTTTTTGTTTGAATTTATACATATCAGCTTTGGAGAGATATGTGATCCCACATAAAAAGCCAGCAGGTTTAAATATATATGCACGCATGGCATTACCAATGTCCAATGAGAAAGGAGAAAGTGACATGTGCATATCAACACTGACAAGTGTTGCAACAGTGAGTGGTGCTTGATAATCTGATATCAGTGTGCTCATTCTGTCTGAAATAAGAGATAATCATGTCCACAGGCAAAATATTGATCAGGTTCTAGTCCTACACCTTCATTGTATTAGATAATCACCAATGATTAAATAGCTGACATACCAACTTGCAGGTTAAAGGAGCTTGGTCAGCTTGACCATTGACCTGCCATGTGTTGCTGCACTAAAATACAAATCTCTTGATGTTTTATGAGTTTGAAGCTTTTTGTTATTTTTTGTCCAGCAGGGAGATGGGAAGGACCTCTAGTGACGTTACTCTTTACCATGAAGGATTTTTCTGGAGGTGTTCCTTTGGAGCAAACATGGAGGACAGTGACCTGATCTGGAGGCTCTGGTTCAGTAAGTGTTCAGTGTGACTGAGTAAACATGCATATACAATAGACAGCACGCAGCAGCTGCAGTGGTGCACTTCACTCCATCTATGTCTGTTATAAACAAAGTGTTAGAAGCCGCTCTCTTGTGAGCACTTAGCGCCATGTGATGTTATTCTGGTGAGGTCAGGTGACTCTGCATCATCTGTGTCCTGAGGGAATCTTTATGAACACTGAGCCATTGTCAGAAACAGCCTGGTGCTCATAGGTACCTTGTGAGAGCCTGTGGAATTTCACAGAAACCAGTAAAGGACCATAATGCCATAATGTAGTTAATAATTTGGGGTGGTGTCGAACAGTTCTTAATCAAAAACATCTGTGCAATTTTTGAACTAACTTAAATTCTCTTTCTTTAGCCAACCAGCCATCCTCAAAGATCTGTATGCACGCCTACCTCTTCCCATTCCCTCTGTCCCATCAGAGCCACAATGCCACGCAGTATGACTCCGCCATCAGTAAGTTTCCACGTCTTAGTAATACTTTGGTCCCTTTTACATCATATGTTAAAGTCTGACCTTCCTGTTGTGCAGTCTACAGAGGCTTTTGGAGTGTTTTCATGCTGGTTGGAGTAGCTTCAGTTATAGTTGGTGGCTTCTTCATCATCTGTGCAGCTCCCTTCGCCAGCCATTGTTTGTATAAAACAGGAGGCAGCCTTCTTCTTGCAGCAGGTGAAACTTTTATAAATAATAAAACACATCAGATAAACTCATACCATGTAGTACACTTTGAGAGCCCATGCTGTCCCTGTGTCCTCAGGTTTCTTCCTGCTTTGTGTGGTGGTAATGTTTGTGCTTTGGCTGGAGGTACTGGATGTGGTGAGTGTCTACGTAGACTACCAGCGCGCCACACTGTGTCCCAGCTTCGCCCTGTCCATCGACTACGGCCTGTCATTCATGTTTGCTCCCATTGGCATTTTCTTCTGCTTCCTGTCGGGGCTGCTCTTCCTTCTGATCGGCCGAACAATACGGATTCACTGCCACTGATGGGACTGTCTGAAAAAGGATGGACAAGAGTTTTATTTCAGAGACTGAGAAACAGTGCAATAATCATCATAATGGTGCCAATGCTTTGTCAGCCTACATGTGCTCTTTAAGTCGTGTGAGTGTATTTGTACAATAAATAAATCTTGAAGGGGAAATTATTTGAAGTGTGTGTTAATAGCACTTGTTTAGACAGGTTGCAATAGCAGATCCAGTGAAGTTTGTCTAAATAAATAATATAATTGGCATGATGTGTTTCGTTTTATATTGTGTAACTTATATTTCTGTGTGGCTTTCAGCTCCTTCTGCAAGCAAAACTCAGCACATGCTAATTATTATATAGACCTACTGCATTGTAAAATATATTTGCAAATTATCCAAATGTTTTTAAATAAAATCACAATTGTTACAAAGTTGTGAATTTGTGTGTTTATAGGTGCATAGTCACTGATCAGTTTTCAGGTGAGTGTGGGTGAACTCCCTGCGTCCACAAGAGGGCAGTGTTGCATCACTAAAGTAGTAATAGTAATAGTAGAAAAGCGCTTTATCTTTATTCTGGGCGCAGTGGATGTGGCGTTATGCATAATATTCTGAGGTAGTATCTAGATGAAAGCATTCACACCTCGGCCGACAGACGGATGTAATTTCACTCATGAATGGAGCATTTGATCAGGAAGTGAATGGACTCCTGTGTCAATTCTCACGTGCCTTTTAGGGCTCTATAATAAAGTTATCATAAACACAAAAATGCATCTATGGCCTAAAAATGCACGAGTGGCAAAAATATAATGAGGCCCACTGCGCCAAAAGTTCGCACCGAAACAGACCAAAGATGGACATTTACACTGAAAAAGTCGTAGATCTTTTGTCTAGCAGCTTTTACCAAACCTCACCACGTCCAAAAACAATCCACATTCTGAAACTGAAAGTGTATTCAGATGTCGAGCTCCTAGGATAATTAAATCTCAAACTTCAGGAGCTGCGCACTTTGCTGAAGGATAGTGTTGAGTCACTTTTATGGATGTTTTATTCTGTTGTGTGAATAAAACTAACTTTACCAAATAACACTCACCCTGGTGAACAAATAACTTCAAATGAACTTCCAGGACCTGTCAAACTGCAAACTATATTTAGGGTTAGGCCCCAGACCCAACACGATCATGTTTTAGACTTTCATTTTGGAATAGGCTAAGTTTAAATAGTCTATTAAAACTGTATTTTCAGTGTTAAAGTGTCATGTTCACCAAAGGCCCAGCCTCGTGGTCACATCAGCTTTGCCTGGTTCTTCAGGCCTAATCATTAAAATCCACAGTAAATGACCGCGGGTTCACGTTGGATGTTGGATATTCGCATCAACAGCGGGATCCTCTTCTGTCTGTGCCCGGCTCCCTCCAGCACGAGGCGGGGAGCCGTGTCCTGAAGAGCCGATGCTTAGGGACCGTCGATAAATGACTCTTGTAGTGACTGGCATTTGCTTTAAAATGTATCCCTTGAAATTATATATTTAAAAAAAATTAAATGTATAATGCACATATGTTTTATAAAACATTCGATTTTTTTTAATGGTTATTTGTGATATTTGTTGGTTAATTAATTAATGCAATTTTTCAATAGCTTCCATGTCAGGTGACCTAAATCTTCAAACCAATTTATTAAAGTAGTCCTAGTCCCCAGGTATCACACACACCTTTTGGTTTCCAGAATTAATGCTTTGTGGGAATTAAGCTTTTTTTTTTTTTTTCTTTTTTTTTTTTTTTTTTTTACATAGAAATTCAAGTTGTTTTTTTGTTTTTTTTTTTCAATAGCTTCAAAGTCAGGTGACCTAGGAACCCAATACGAAGTTATTATATTATTCCTAGGCATCTTGTGTCAAGCACACCTTTTGGGTTCCTAAATTAACTAGGGCTAGGCGATAGAATGATGATCTCATACCTGTGACAATATTTTTCCATGCCTGGGAAAACTATTTTTTCCCAAAAGACCCTCACGATATGCTCGGTACGGCTGGTGGCCTGTCCTGGATCCAGGCCTGGGAATGGGGCTTGAATGGGAGCACGCTGGCCGGGCTCAGCCCGATCAGCGAGCGTGCCCTCCTGTGGGATCACCACTCACCACCTCTGGGACGTGGGACCTCACTGGGGGAAGCAGCCTGAGAGGTTGAGAGGTACCACCCTGAAAGAGTCGGGCTCATTTCACTGTGTGTGGAGGTGCAACTGTGCAACTCCTCTAGAGAGGTTGGATTCTCCACTTCTCTGCCCTCGTCCATGGAGAAAAGCCAAAGGTTGCTGTGGACTTGCTTATAGTCCCATAGCCCAGCTCCACGTTTTGCAGTTCACCCCAGTGAACGAGAGGGTCGCTGACTTCAGTGCCCATCAACTTTGTTTTGAAAAGAGGGGCAGAGCTGTCAACCAATCACCATCTGGTGGTGAGATGGATTAGCTGGCAGTGGAAGGAGAAGGCTTTATCTAACACTGTTTTGACTGTAAACTTTCCAGTATAAACTTTGAAGCGTGTAAGCTTGCAGTGCGGGTGGAGAGCTGTTGATCTCGACTTGGACTGTGGTCAGACAGTGGAAGGATTACATTTAGTATCTCCTCAATCCCACCATCACATCCTCCGAGGAGGAAGCAGTGACCTAGGACTCAGAGGTGTACTGAGGTGGTTGGCAAGCTCTCTGATGGTAAGGCTCTGCGGCTGGATGAGATCTGTCCTGAGTATCCAAAGTTTCAGGATGTTGCAGGACTGTCCTAGTTAACAGGGTGGTTGTCCCTCTCTCGAAAAAAGGGGGGCTGGAGGGCTGCTTCAACTACAGAGGGAGCAGACACCTCAGCCTTCCCCGTAAGGGGTTCCATCGGAGATAAGTGTCCGACCTGTTATCAAACTTCAAATTCAGAAGGAGGAGTGTATTTTTGGTCTCAGTCAGAGAACACTGGCCCAGCTCTATACTTCTGAAGAAGGCATTCAACCATATCCCTTGTGTTGTCCTTTAGGGGGTCTTCGGGAGTATGGGGTCTGGGGCCCTTTTCTAAGGGCTGTCCAGTCCCTGCATGACAGGAGGAGGAGCTGTTCACATTGCCGCAGTAAGTCTGTACTGTTTACAGTGGATGTTGGACTCTGCCAGAGCTGGTTCTGTTCATTGTTTTTATGGACACAATTTCTAGGCACAGTCAGGGGCCGCAGGGGCCCTGAGTTTGGGGCCACTGGATTTCTGCTGTTTGCAAGTCATGTTGTCCTGATGGCTCCGCTCCATCAAACCAGGATCTGCAACATGCACTGGAAATGCAGCTGAGTGTGAAATGGCTGGGATAAAAATCAGCTCCTCCAAATCTGAGGAAGTGATTCTCGACCAGAAAAAGGTGCCCTCTCCAGGTGAGTGAAAGACCCTGCCTCAAGTGGAGGAGTTCAAGTATCTCAGGGTCTGAAACGTGAGATTGATATGCAGATCAGAGCAGCGTCTGCAGTGCAGTCACTGTATCAGACTCTTGTAGTGAAGAAGAGTTCATATGCAATGTTCTCAATTTGTTGCTTAATTTTGTTCCTATCGTCACCTGTGGCTTTGTCCTGGTTTAGTCCTGGTTTAGACCTGGTTTAGTCCTGGTTTAAATCTCCGGTCCTACTCTCATCTATAGTCAGAATCATTCGGTAAAGACAAGATCTGCACAGAGGAGTTGAGCATAGAACTCAGTCTCACAGCGGGAGCTCTACGTAGAGCCACTGCTCCTCAGGTCGGTGCAGGAGGTCGGGAGGAGCCAGCTAAAGTGGCTCGGGCATCTGTTCCGGATGCTTCCTGGATGCCTTCCTGGGGAGGTGTTCTGGGTACATTCTGGGAAAGGCTCTGGATCCCCCAAGAAGAGCTGGAGGAAGTGTGTGGGGAGAGAAAAATCTAGGCATCCCTGCTCAGACTGCTGCCTCTGTGACCTGGCCCCAGATAAAGAGGAACAAAATGGATGGAGGCTCGGGTTCAGATCAGTGAGGTTGTGATTTTCTATTGAAAAGATCCATAGCAAAAGACGAAGTTCAAATCTGTCAACTGGACAAATCGTTGTAGGAGTGAAGACGTTTCGCTGCTCATCCAAGCCGCTTCTTCAGTTCTGATCAGATTAGTGTAGACCACTGCCTTATATCTACCCTAGATCCCTAAAAATACCACAAAGGGTTAATTCTGGAACCCAAAAGGTGTGCGTACCCGGAGACTGGGACTACTTTAATAACTTGGTTTGGACTCAGTTCTAACTCAGTTACCTGAGTTAGAAGCTATTGAAAGAATCACACATTTTCAATGAAACCAAAAGCTGTGCTTGATACCTGGGGACTAGGAGTACTATAATAACTGGGGTGGAGTTTTTAGGTCACCTGACCTGAAAGCTAAAATACATTAATTAATTCACAAAGAGAGAAAAAAAGCACAGCATCAAAATAAAATAAAATGAAATATATATTTTTTATTAAATATATTAGCACTGTGCATTTCATATTTTTAAATTAGTTAGAAGTGTTTGTTTTTTCATTATTGCATTTAATAATTTCAAGGGATTTTTTTTTTTTTTTTTTTTTTTTAAGAAAACGCCATTCACTACAAGAGTCATTTATTGACGGTCCCTAACCATCGTACCCAGCGGCTCTTCAGGACACGGCTCCCGCCTCGTGCACGAGCGAGCGGGGCACAGGCAGAGGAAGATCCCGCTGTCGATGCGAGGCAAATACCCAACGTGAAACCAACTTCACCGCGGTCACTAAACTGAATTCTGTGGCTAGTTTGACAAACCAAAGGAAAATGTTTAATCTCACTTCTCTATTTCCTGTCTGACAGAGACAGAGGGAGGATTTCTGCTTAACTGCAGGAGGTGTGCAGGAGATGTGCAGGATGTGCAGGAGATGTACAGGATGTGCAGGATGTGCAGGAGGTGCAGGAGGTGTGCAGGAGATGTGCATGAGGTGTGCAAGATGTGCAGGAGATGCAGGAGGTGAGCAGGAGGTGTGCAGGAGATGTTTATGAGTGTGCAGGAGATATGCAGGAGGTGCAGGAGATCTGCAGGAGATGTGTATGAATGTGCAGGAGGTGTGGAGGAGGTGCTGGAGATGGCAGGAGGTGCAGGAGATGTGCAGGAGATGGAGGTGTGCAGGAGATGTGCAGTGCAGGTGTGGAGCCAGCTCCCTCCACGAGCCTGGCCTTGCCGTCAGTAATGTCATCAGAGTGGGGGTCCCAGCAGAATTGTGCGCTGTTCTGCATGATTGCCCATGATAATTGTGTGTTGATAGGGAGTGCCGGAGATGGGGCATAATTTCCACTGAGAGATTCCTAAACAAATACCTGTGCGCACGGCGGCGGGGGCACGAGGAGTGGCGGGAGGTGAGGAGAATAGAGGATGAGGAGAGATAGGGCCATGAGAGGAGGAAGAGGAGGAAGAGGAAGAAGAGGAGGAAGAGGAAGAAGAGGAGGAAGAGCAGCAGCACTGGAAGTAACTGTGGACAGGTCACGCTGGGCTCAGAGCACGGGGAAATACACTTTACAATAGCCTTTTGAGAATTATTATTATTATAAGCATTATGGGACAACATGCATACATTACAAGTTATGTGGGTCATATTCTGCAATGCTGCTTGTAAAAAGATATTATTGAATTAAAAAAAACATCACACAGAGTCAAATTAGTTTACCAAAAACAAGAGCCAAAGATGAAACAGACTTGAGTTGATAACAAGTCATTCCACTTTCTCCACATTCAACAAAATGTGTTTTTGTTGAACGTGGCGAGTGTGAGGCCTATGTTAAGATTGTAATGTATTTACTAGACCTGTCATAATAATGATTATCGACTTATTGTTCAAAAAAGCTGGGACAGTATATTTTGGGGCTCAGTGTTTATCGTATGTACAGTTTCTTTACAATAGTGGGAAATGTTTGTTGTTTTTGATGTGACACAAACAGATTTGAGCTGTAGAGAGTTGAAAAAGTCACTTCTATGGCTAATGACTAGTTGATTCTGTCGTGTATTTGTTGCTGCTCATGTCTTTTAATGATGCTGTATATTTACACATTATCTTACTGGGACTATCCTGCATTACTGTTATTGTGTCAGTGGCATAAAAGTAGTTTTAGTATGATCATTTATGGCAGTGTGTATATATGTAGCAATATAACATGCTTCAAAATATCGTGACAGGCCTAGTATTTACACAGTCCTCTCTTCAAAGGGACTGGAAAAACCTCAAAACCTGGTTGGGCAATTATTAGTTTTTCTATTTATACATTTTCAATATATGATTATAGAAATATTATTACAGTATCACCAGGTAGACACACATCTTTCTTATCTGTACAAATACTCCTGTAAGTGTGTGTGAAGTAGAAATGAAATGAGCTTTAAGGCCCGACTGAGAGCTATTCTGAGCTACTATGACACAACTTCTTCTTTTAGTGTATCCTGTAAATCAACTGTATTGAACAACAGCATAGATTTATATATAGACGTATATGATCAGTACAATCCTGCGTCCCTAAAGAAGACATTGTTTGTATGTTTAACCTTGAGGGAGGTTTACGTTAATTGGAAAACACTCTTTGCCTGAGTGCCCTCACCTCATGTTGTGCCGTTATCGTTGCTTATCTACCAAACGTCTCATAATCCCACTTGACATGCCAGTCAGATTTCATTTCAATCTGATTACTTTCAACTCTTAGAGAAAAGCAAAGATTTGAATTGCATGAACAATATGGCAAGTCGTATTACACGCCGCTTTCCTCTTTAGAGATACTTTTACATAATTTCCCATTCGCTCTGAAATTATGAATAGACAATAGGCTGTATAATTGTGGACATTTACAATTCAGAGGACTAGTGGTATTATCAGTATGCATAAATTCAGAGTGGAGCACATGGGTCACTGGTGGTAGAGACACGTTGGCGTAAGTTTTGTCATCAAATGGGTATCTGGAAACTAAAACAGATTCTGCCTAAATATGACATGATGTTTGATGAGAAGTAGCAGACGGGAGACATGTATATCACTCAAATAAAAGTTTGTGTACGCAGGAGCCTCTGAATCCTGAGAGGTGTAAAAGATGTCTGCCCGCTACAGTGAAGTCTCCACCTGCCCCCTCACATCCTCTGGCCCCACACCTCCGTCGGTGCATATAAATCACATTCCAAAGTGAGTATGGATAGCACTTGTTCAGATCCAAGGTCTCTTGTTTCAAAGGCATGCTAATATGCCTCTCACAGTGCAACTCCTCTCCACGGCACTCTTTTAACTGCCAGAGCAAACTGTGTAGGAGATGGCTGGGACTCTTCAACCATCGCCCCTCTGAATATTCATACACTCGCCTAATGTCATGCACATTTTGTCCTGAACTAAGACCACTAACATAAAGCACATACCTTTCACAACTCTTTTTACCAATGAGAACATTTGAATAACACAAAATATACACTTTTCATCATATATCTATTGCTTGTTCCAGTCCATTCTCATTTGGTAGGACTGGCTAACTGTCTGATTTTAGCTTTTATACTGTACTTCCATTACTGCATTGTCTATACTTTGTGTGTTGCAACATAATAGTAAATATCCCATATACTCAGAGTCATTACAATAATTCAAACATTTTACACTGAGACGACCCCTTGTTAGTTTTCTCCAAAGTTTAAAGGTTAGTTTCTCAGTCTTAGTCAGTCTTTCTTGGGGATGGCTCGTTTCAGCACACAACACTTGAGCTCCTCGTTTGGGTTTAGCATCCCCTGGAGCAATTAATTAATGCTACAGTGCAAACAGCCAATAGACTTGGTCATGAATATTCAAAAATACCTCTTGCATATCATTTCTTATTCAGTGTGGTAACACAGGCAGGGCTGTGGAGAAGCAGCTCTGATGCCTTCAAACCTGACAAGAGTTTATCCCAGTCATCTCAGTTCTCTCAAGACGAGCATTTTACTGATTTATATTTCGTTATTGTGTTTCAACAGTCTGGTTGTTTTTCAGGGATGAAGTCAAATTACATTTGCTGGTAAAACTGAGGGGCTGTGTTTATAATCCTTTGTATCAATAACATATCTATTGCTAATAGTTTGATTTATCATTAAAATAATCGTTTCTTCTTGCTTTTAGATAATCTGTGCTTGACAGAATTAAACATAATTATTCAGTCTGTAAACCATTTTAAAAAGTAAAGTTAAAAACTTCTGAGTAAAGTAAATTCTTCCAGTCGTCACATTTGAAGGGAGTGCTCAGAGGCATTTGTACAGGCCGTGGAGCGGGAGCTGCTCTTCCTTTCTGCTGAATCCTTCACATGTTTATTAATGCCACACTGTGTCACATCTTAACCACGTCACTGTGTGTGGCCACACACGCTGCTGCTTAGCATCTTTAATAGAAAAACAAAATATACAAGTCTAATGCAGCTGCTCGGATGTTGTGCACTTTTTGTTCTGTGCTTCATGTGTATTCATTAGATTTGCTCCAATCTCTTTTCATTATAGCAACATTTATGAAAATTATGTATTATATTTAACATTTCAGCAAAACTACAGCAGTGCATCACTGTTATTTCTACACTGAAGCTTTTTAGGTTCAGATGAAATAAAGAAAAGGTTAGAGAAAAGTGCATATTCCCCTTAAACATTTGTCCCATCAGGGTTTAAGTGTGAACAAACACAATGAGAGGTCAACAGAGTCACGGCCGCGTCTTCAAACGGCTGCTTATTTCGCGCAATGTAAAAAGGTGTAAAAGATGAAAACAGAGTAAAAGTTAGTTTAGCAAAATGTAAATGTTGTTAATAATAATATTTAATATTTTCGTGTAAGCTAGGTGTTAATTTTGCGACTTAAAAATATAATAATAATTATATAATAATAATAATAATAATAATAATAATAATAATAATAATAATAATAATAATCATAATCATAATCATAATCATAATCATAATCATAATCATAATAAAAATAAAAATAATGAAATGACCATGCCTGTAAAAATCTTATCCCCAAATCATTAAAAAAATATATTTTGCTTCTTTTCTTTCTTCTTTGTCTTTATTTGTACAGGGGAACCCAATGAGAGCGCTTAGACTCTTTTAGACTCTGTTTAAAATACAAGCAGAAAAAAAGACAAAAACAAGTATACAAGTGCATATAAAACATTAAAAATAACTTCACCTTTCATTTAAACAAAAACAACATTAATTGTAGCAGAAATAAACCTTAAAGGAGGAATATTAGACATGCAGCTGAACCTTACCATTTCTTCTTAGGTGTTTCTTTAACCCGATCAAAATACGTCCATTTCTTCACATTCTGTATCACCGGATCTGCCTCCAGTTTGACCGGTCCCGTTGTGTCCAGAGTCCGAGCAGAGCCTGTGCCTTTTATACGAGTTTATACTTGCAAAAATCCGACCTCAGACTCAAAGCAGGACTGACATTCTTTGAAAGTGAAATCTTACATACTCTTTAGCTTTGCAATGGTAAAAACTATTTGTATTAATTGAAGTATAATAACATCCCCAGCAGGAATGTCAGGCGTGGAGTGAATAATGTATCGTCATGGAGATGAAAGATGAATATGTCCTTTTATGCATTTATAAATCTGTGCATTTGGATTCAGTCATTACATTTACAACTCCAATTGCAATTTCATGTTTACATTTACATACAGTTTGGACATATCTGTGGCCATTTTCTGTATTAAAAAGTACTAACCGTGAAGAATACACTCAGTAAATGAACCCCCTCAACTAGAATCTTATATTTTAAAGTTTTAAACTGACAAAATACGCAAATTAATCGAATAAATGCTTTTGTAAATAGAACTTTTCAACCATACAAGTACAAGTTCTACCATTTCTTTAACTCTTCGCTTTAGATAACTCCCTCTTTTTGTCTTCCAGGCTCTTGAAGTGAAAGTTTCATATAAAAAGGACAGTGCCATATGCAGGAGCTGGAGGAGGAGATGCCAGAGGGAGCATACGGTACGATACGGGGGCTGGTAAATGTTAGCAGTGATAAATAAACATTATTTCAAAGATGTGTCAGGACCGGTTAGAATGCGGCCGTGGCCTATTTGTTTTGCTGCTCTGAGGGTAAGGAATATTTAATCACGCTCCTGAACGACATGAATAATCGCCAACGACTTCCGATTTACATTCAATTTGCATCAGATAAATGAGACGCTGCTCAGAAGTTTAGTTCAGCTGTAAGTGACAATCTCTTGATAATAATAATAATCATGTAACGTATCCATCCAGTTCGGGATTGTGTGTCAAATAACGGCACTATAGGAACCAGAGATTTAGTCTAGTCTGTAGCAAATAGTCTGATCTGATTATTTCTTACCTTTTATAATTGTGTAACAAATGAAACAAAATTAAATAGACCTATAAACTATGCACAAGCAAGTCTTTACTCTCATTTATTCATGACTTACGGCAGTTTAAAGAGACCAGTTCAATGTCTTTGGTGGGAGAATACCTACAATGAATCGTGTTAAATCTATTTAAATCTATTGAACAACAAATATTACTTTGAAATACTACCATTTTCTCATTCTCATTTGCTTGGATTCATATAGTAGAGTACTCGATTTTGTTACTTAAGAAAAAGTACAGATACCAGAGCAAAAAAAACATTTCAAGTGTCACATGAAAATATCTACTTATGTAAAAGTATTAAAGTTTGTAAAAATGTACTTAAAGAGTAAAAAGTAAAAGTATTTTGGACAGATTTTTAGATCTAGTAAAGCTTCAAATGTAGTGATTTTGGTAAAGATTTGCTCAATTTTCTTCAGCAGAAACAATTGAATCAATAGTTTTCTCCCTAGCTGTTTTTATTCATACATTTTTGTTTGCTCAGACTATGAACATGTTAAAAATAAACCCTCAGCCTTTTCAGCAGGACTCAGACAATAATAAAAAATACTCTAACTTTTCAGTCCGGTTGAGAAATGTAGTGGAGTAAAAAGTTCACATACCTGCTCTCAAATGTAGTGAAGTAAAAGTATCTGGTTTAAAATGGACTTAGGTAGAGTACAGATACAGTACTTTACTACTTTTACTTTATGCTCCACCTTGGCTTGTTTGTACAGTGATCAGCGTGGGACAGCTCAAGGGCGGATCTTTGTGGATGTCCCTTATGAGGGCCTCAGGATGTCGCCCTTAGCAACAGGCTGTTTGACATCGGCACTGACAATAAAAGAGCGACGGTTTCACAGCAGCAACCCAGACTCACCTTGACTATATTTGTTTATTGTATATAATTGTTGCACATTGCATTATAACATATGTAGTATAGGTGTAGTACTTCCTGGAGTTTTTGATGCTAATAAATTAAAGGCAAAGTCTGAAATGTTAGCTTTCATTACTGTATAGGCTGTGTAGATCCCAGGTCTGTGGAAGTGGACATCCGAACTGGACAGTGTTTCAGATTACAGAATAAGATACAGGATTTCAGTCTTCAGAACAAAATGCTTGACTCCAGATTAATGACGTTTAGTGCTTCACCCCGTCAGACTCGGCTCCCCGTCGTCTTAGACTGATTTCAGTAGTATAGCAGCTGTATAGTATGAGAGTGAATGGAGCGCCGGATGTCTAACCATGTAACCAATCACAACTTTTCATGTTTGCAAGACTCTGTAACGTTTCTCCCCAAAGCGCTGGCTGTTGATGCTTCAGCGTCTCGCTCTGAGAGTAACACTTACAGAGTAACGTTATGGCTGAGCAGTCATTTTGTCAGTGTCACCTGTAGTCCTCTCCTTTTTTAACCTTCAGTAAATGCTTAAACAGCATTTTATTCTCATTTCACTTCCCAAGAATACATTTTCCCCAAGTGGCTTTAATATCTTTTTTGCATTATGTGCCACAGTGATGGATTATCTTGATTGTAGATTTGAGCGCTGACAACAGAGGGAGGCTGGTGCGCATGATAAACCCTCTTCTGGTGGCGTGGGTCCAGCTTTCGGGTGCATCGGAGCAGGACAATACATCATCTGAATACATATTTAATACAGAATTTCCATACACTGTAGCTGGAAGGTTAACCTGTTTATTCTTTAATTTAAATGTGCTTTTAAATATGGTGTGTAGCCTTTAGCTGATTTGTCTATTCATGATCTTATGCTTCACTGAGAGCTGCTTACATAAAACTTGTCACTTAATGTGTAGTGCCACAGGACAAACTGTTTCCAAAAAAGTCTGTGATAAGTGGTAAATTTGACTAATACTGGAAACACAGAACAAAAAGCCAAACAAGGTATAAAGGTTGTTCAACTACACACTGTAGGACATGCAGTTAAAAGAAAAATACTTTTTATTACTGACACTCAAGTGCTACTACTACTACGAAGTACAGTCTGCAGAGTGTTCCTTTGTGTGCAATCATACACTCCTAATTTTACCTTAGAAATAAACATACTGTTACTGATGCTACTACAATGATCTTTTATGGTAATGGAGTGTAATTACGTGAGATCTTTCTTTACTTTGAACCTCTCGTCTTGGGAGTGCAGGCCCTTGTTAACAAGGTGTAGTGTGGCTATGAATCCGGGCTACTAATGGCTTAAACAGCATATCAGCCATGGTTGGTTTGCTGAGCGGGGCAGGAGCTGATCACTCTGAGTTTCAACTTTAATTAGAGACTGGTTCAAAACAGTGCTCCCTGTGGCCCAGACACATTACCAATACTCCAGTGCTTAAGTCTATTAGTGTTTTACACAGCCCTTAAGGAGACCAGGTGATCCCAGCAGTCTCATGCTCTGCAGTGTACATCTATGATTCATTATACTATGATCATTTACACTGCGTTTCACCAAGATGAGCTTATTGCTACATGTGGTGGATACACACAGTCACAGCCTTTCTAAATCAAGACCTGATCAAGCACAAAGGAGGATCTGGCTCTAAATAATACATGACTGACCGAGCCTCATATGCTCCCCACTGGGACCCTGAAGAGGGCGCCGAGGAGTTCAAACATCCATCCACATCTTCAAACATGGAGCCTTCATCTGGGCTGCAGCCAGATTCTCTGACACTGAGTTTAGCCTCGCAAATATCAGGAAGACACGACTTTGAAAGAGGGGTCCACTTTTCATGAGTCGAGCAAAGATGGATTGTATGTGACATGGTTTTGTGTATAAACCATCACTGGCACTGGTATTATTTAGTCATTTTAAAGATGTTGATTTTATAGTCTATAGAGTAAATGCACAAACACCCCATAGTTTTTCTATCATGTAATAAGGTAACAGGTAATAAGCAGCTAACATTATAACTAGGGATGGGACAAGAGTTAAGTGCTGGTGAGTTACACTTCTTTAGGAGTAGTTTCTAAAAAGCAGTAATAAAAAAATAAATAACTAAATATATATAAATATATAAATGGAAAATTTGGAGTGAATATATATATATATGTTCTGAGATATATATGTTCTGAGACAGTTTTCCATTTGCTTGTTTTCTGTTGATTTATTTGCTTGTCTGTGATTCTTACGTCTGTTTCATTATTGATTTTCTAACTTTCTGTTGGTTAAATCACTTTTCATGTCCAGCCCTAACAGGCATCAGCTGTAGTGATTTTGGGCTTTACAAAAATATATTAGATTGTTCTGCTCTTGGGCAAGACACTTCATCTACAAAGGATTGTAGGTGCAGATTGGCAGCCATGCTTCCCTCCTTTTGCCTCAGGACGACTGTGGCTATACATCTAGCTTACCACCACAGAGTTACTACAAATGATGCTGCAGTTATTGAAGATATTTCAAAAAGTTATAGCTGTGGTCCAGTCCGTCAGATACGTATAAAGCCTCATTTCTCTCTGAGGGGTATTTCAAAAGTATATCTTGAGGGACATTGTGCTGAGGAATGTGTTACAGAGATTTTTTGGTCATTGTTGGATTGAGTGTGCAAGTCTTTTATGCTTTAGCTCTCCTGTGATTCAGGCGAAATCCTGAGTAAAACTTACTTCTTATTGCTGTGAATAATAGTTTCCGCTCAGAGTGATTTTGCCAAGAATGCAAAATGCTAATTCCTGTCTATGTTAACGCCTCTCATTCAAATCCCGCTCCTTTAACTAAAGAGCCAAACAATATTCGCTGTCATTTGGACTGTGGCAGTAGACAAGTGCAGCAGGCAGACGGCTCAGAGTCACGGTGCCTCTGCTCTTCGGATGGCGATAAAGATTCTGCCTGTTCCTTTAGCTCCAAGTGTAGTCATGTGTATAATTGCTCTGGGACTGGAAATGCACCGTGTGTGAATATAAAGGAAGGGCCATTTAATAGGAAACACTGTCCAAACAACAGCCCTTCAGTTTGTCTAAGTGTCCCATGTCACAGAGGGTGCAGGGGACGAAGCAAGAAGGGCGATAAGGGGAATGAGAGAAGGACCCTAAGAAGGACCTATCAGCCCTAAACATATTGTTACAGCATTAGAACAAGAGCTGGGATAATTGTGACTTTAGATGATTAAAGCACCATTACCTGAGTTTCCTCTTAGAATCCCCCTGCTGTCTGATATTGCATTCTCATTAGGCCCAACAAAATAGCAAGCAGTTTCCCAATACTGTAGTGAAGCAGCCGAAAACCAAACATACAATTATCTCATTACACACACACGCAGACACATGCACACAGACACACCAATTGCATAAAAAATCCAAGTAAAATTGTTTCTTATGTCGTTTTTACAATGCTAACAAAACGAGCAGAAGCGTGGTAGTGTGCGTGTCTGAGTGTGACTGGACTAAATGTAAATTGGCCATTGATCGGGCGCTGGACCTGCTGTATTGATCAGCTCAAGGCCAAGGGCAGCTACATCAGATGTGACCTTTGCCCCTCGACCTTGGCCTTAACCCACAGCACTGACCTTTGACCTGCATCATGTGGCCCCTGACTTTGACAGGGCCCCAGGTGTGACCTAAGAGGGAGGTTTGCTTGTACCGCACAGAATCAAGTAAAGGCCTAAACTGCTCCTACATAGAATATAGAAGAGACTCTGTGCACATCACTACTTCAAGCCAGTTGTTTTTCTGTGAGGTTTTGCAGAGTCACGGTATAATGAATAAATATTTAAAGATAAAATTAATACACCAGAGGACACTCCTGTGTTTAGAAAGAGAGGTTTGTGTGAAACTGAAGTATTCTACATGTAAAAATAATGGTGTAGTCTTTATTATAATTAATTTGAATTTTGATAGATTGTTCATTTTATGTTTTCTGATTTTAATAAAAGTGACTGTTAGCTTTGAGACACAGTGATCTTGCTGCTGTGAGTCTACAGTACTGATATTGTGGAATGTAAGAAAAATAGTGGTCTGTAAGGATAATATATTTTATAGAGTAGCGGGAAAAAGTAATGAGATAAATCCGTCATGTTACTGCAAGAAACATAAAGCTCCATTTACAAGCGATTTTAATTTAAATATGAAATCATGTTTTTAGCTTACTCCCGTTGTTTGCAACAGTTTTTTTTTTTTTTTCTCTGCTTCTCTTAGGTTCTGTTGTGTGACTATCCAAACGTGGCATGGTTAAATCTGGAAGAACATTCACTGAGAAAGGTACAACATCCATCCATTTTCTTCCACTTACCCTTTACTTATCCTTATCCTGGACTCCCAGACATCCTGCACCCTCCAGCTCCTCCAGTGGGACCCCAAGGTGTTCCCAGACCCAACAATGAACAATTTAGCCTACATAAATGCGCTAAAGATCACGTGACTCTGCTAAACAATTAGTGTGAAGCATATTTTTAAGGTGGACATATCTGGACACGAAATTATAAAAAATATTTGGGTAAAATCACCTTTTTCACTTGATTTTTCTGAAGAATCTATTTTACAATGTTGCGTTACAGGCATTCTTTTCCCCTTAATCATAATTTAATAAGCCAATCAGTGGTCGTCGTCAAGCCAGACACAATCAATAGACCATCAGTGAGGTCAGAGGTAGCAGGTCATAGCATTACATGGCTGCATAAATGTGAGTAATGGGATAAATCCTATTCCTCAAACAAGCTTATCTCCCTCCACTTAGCAAATGGATGCTTTTGGGTCATTTATATCTCTTAACAATCAAGATGAATGTATTTGTCTGTTTGTACTTGAGCTGAACACCTGAGCCATAAATCTACATTGTAAGTAACTTGAGTGTTGAACATTTACGACCAGGTTATCCATTTTATCCCTGTTACACTTAAGAAGGATTTATTCCACAAAACCAAAAAGATAAATTGATGTAACACAACATTGGAGTTCACTGCATGTGTGCGTAGTTATAATGACTGAAGCAATTAACTCAGCTGATCTTTGCAGTAGCACCAACAGCGTGGGAGCACAGTCGGGATTACTGTTAAGCCAATGTAAGGAAGAACATACTCTACTAATTGTCTTGTTATATATGATTTAGATGTGCTTATGCTTATAGTGGGAGGTTCAATGCCCCCTCCCCTCCACGGTTGTTCCACATTGTGTGCTTACTGCCTTTATCAATCTACTGGAGCCCAGAACAAAGCCCTGCGTGTTCAAACACCAATTACTCTCTCATCTCCCGAGGCATCGGCGCTGGCCTAATTGGATTTAAATGAACCCCCAAATTTCCCTTTGTTACAGCAAATAATATGCAAGTCTTTTTAATTAAGATCCGATACAAGGCGCGTGGAGGGTCTGCAGTTGCTTTCATGTGTTGCTCTTCAAATAGAGGCCGGACCATCGTGATGGACAGGCAGGGCCACAGCGGAAACCTGAGGGACGTGTGTGAGGAGGTGGGGCACAAACATTTTTAGAGATAGCAAAGGAAACTGGATTATTGATCATGTTTCAGCTTTGGCAATGTAAAATCATAAATACCTGGTTGTTATTGTGTCCTTAGGCAAGACACTCACCTCGCCTAGTGTAAATGTAGTGTGTGTTTTTTTGTGGTGATTGGAGATA
This sequence comes from Periophthalmus modestus, assembly GCA_019594935.1. Taxonomy (NCBI): domain Eukaryota; kingdom Metazoa; phylum Chordata; class Actinopteri; order Gobiiformes; family Gobiidae; genus Periophthalmus; species Periophthalmus modestus. The sequence goes on along the minus strand of JAIEZT010000009.1, from coordinate 25,498,613 downwards.
CAGCTGGCGTAGACTGGCTGCCTCGCTTCCGTCAGTCTACCTCAGGGCAGCTGTGGCTGTGGAGGGAAGTTACTACCACCAAGTATGGCATGAAAGAATATTGACAGCGTAGCACGAAGCAGCTCTCTGACCAAAGCCAGACCTTCAGTAAAAAAAATCACACGTGTAACAACACCTTCTTGAGCAGCCTCTGTGTCCTCACACAAAATAAAGACGATTTCGGGTCTTTTGTCCAGTGAAGCTCAGCGTCCAGCCCCGGCCCATGTCTGACCTCACAAACTGCACTACAGAAGCTCCTCGTTTTACACATCATTTCATGATCATTTTGTTGCCGTTTTAACATGAAATTATCATGTAATTTGGTGAAACCATCATGTGATTTTGAGATAGTCTCAGGTCTAAACATGATACTGTCGATGTTTGTTTAGTTCAGATGTGGCAGTGTCCGGTGATATTACATTGTACAGATTTAAACCATCTGTTCTTCCTGGGCCTGTGGCGATGACGTTTACATTTGAATAGTCAAAGTTAAATACAATATCAAACTGTCTGAACGTTCGGACGGGGAGATGAACGAGCGGTCTACGCACGTTCACCTTGCAGACGCAACATGGATTTCCAGCCGTACCTCGCCATATATGAGGACGGGCTCCACATGAATGAAGAGACTGGTCCTAGAGGGCCCGTCTCCCACCCAGCCCCCCTCCGTTCACCCCATGAAATGCCTCCGCATTCGGTAATGGTAGGCAATTTGCTGGGAGCCAAAAGGTTGTAGGTTCGATTCCCGTGTAGGCCCCACTCTTGGACACTGGAGCAGGTGGTCAGAGTTAGGTTAGGTTATTGCCCCATTGGGATCTGGGTCAAAAACACGTGACCCAGTTTATTTGTATAGCACAATTTATAAGCAAAGGAATTCAAAGTGCTTTACAGAATAAGAAATACATTAAAATCACATTACAACAAATCAAAACATAAATAATCACAAATAATCATTGTAAAACAACATTACCATTAAAGGAGAAGAATGCAGAATAAAACCTGTCATATGCAAAGATAAACCGAACTGTTTTGAGAATGGATTTAGACATTGTCAAAGTAGAGGCTTGTCTCTCATCTTTAGGAAGAATGTTTTAGGTTTTAGCTGCATAAAACTAAAACGCCGATTCTCCATGTTTAGTCCTGACTCTGGGAACCAGCAGGAGGTTGGTCCCTGAAGTCCTCAGAGTGTGAGATGGTTCATATGGCACTAACATGTGGGGGATGTACTTTGGTGCTAGGCCATGGAGAGACTACAGAAGCAGAGCTGCTTTAAAGTCTATTCTCTGAGCCACAGGAGCCAGTGCAGAGACCTGAGCACAGGACTAATGTGCTCGTACTTCCTGGTTCTAGTCAGGAGCCGCAGTGTTCTGGATGCACTGCAGCTGTCTTAAGGCTTGTTTGGAGAGGCCAGTGAGCAGGCAGTAGTCTAACCTACATACTTTTGCAATGTTTTTTAGATTGGAAAAAGCTGCAGATTTTATTGATTTGATGTGGCTGTTTAAGTTCAAGTCTGAGTCCATTATTACCCCTGGATTTCTAGCCTGATTGGAAGGTTGTAGAGAGAGAGACTGGAGGTGACTGCTGACACTTTCTCTGTTTCTGTGGCCAAGGACTATGACTTCAGTCTGGTCGTAATTTAGCTGGAGAAAGTTGCTTTTCATCCACACACTGATCTGTTGAATGCAGTGGCAGAGTGAATCCACTGGTTCATATTCACCTGCTGCCAGTGAGACGTAGATCATGTCATCTGCAGAGTTGTGGTAGGACACATTATTTTCCAATTTCATCAAAGTACTCCCTGTTTTCTAGATAGGGCTTGAACCAGTTTAGGGCAGCACCAGAGACGCCCACCCAGTCCTCTAGTCTCTGTCATGATCGAAAATGTCAAAGGCAGCACTCAGATCTAACAGGATCAAGACTGAGACTTTGCCTGCCTCAGTGTTCAGGCGGATGTCATTTGTCACCTTGATAAGAGTCGTCTCAGTGCTGTGGTGAGTCTAAAACCTGACTGGAAAACATCAAAGGAGATGTTAATTTGGAGAAAGTTAAGTTGTTGGTAAACTACTTTTTCAAGAATTTTGCCTAAAAACAGCAGATTTGCTGGTAGTTTTTCAGTATTGTGGCATCAAGACTACTCTTCTTCAGGAGAGGCTTGATAATCACGGCTTTCAAAGCTCTTGGGAATGTTCCAGATTGAAGTATTGAAGTGACATGTTAATTATGCAAGTGAGTGGTAATTGAGCACTTTAGAAATCTAGTGGGTAACACATGGAGGCAGCATGTAGATGAACTCAGACGGGTGACGATCTCTTGGACAGTTTTGTCAGTTACAGGTGCAAAGTGAGTCTAAGTGATTCAGGGTTGTTATTTGCGCTGTGGAATTGATGACATTTTTAATGCTCTTAATCTTGTCATTAAAGAATACTGCAAGCTCATTGTACTTAGATGTGGAAATTAGTTCTAACGGCAGCAGAGCTGGAGGGTTTGTTAATCTGTTTACTGTTGCAAACTTGAGTTGTTACTGCAATTTGACCCAAGTTGCTAGAACAGTTCAAACAATACATAACTAATCATTGTAATGTAAATATGACTCTTTATTTTGGCTGATGTAATTGTAATAGAACTTTTTAAATCAGAACAACAGATCCAATGCAACACAACTCTTTGATAAATGAGAGGCAAATACGCTGAGTCCAGCCCTTTAAAATACAATAATCATTTGCTGTGTTAGCAGTGAATAGAACGCGTCTTTGGAACCGCTGTCTCTGTCTAGATCCCTATTGTCAGAGCGGATATGAGTGACACATTGATTTCTGCTCCGTGTGTTTAAGCTACAGCTGCATCTGAAACAGGAAGTCATTCGTCAGTGCAGCGCTGTCATGCATTATCCCACCTCTGACTCCATCACTTTGCGGTGTCAGCCTCAGCCAATCACATCGCGACGTTTAGGAAGGGGGCAAACGCAGTGACCCCAGGAGAAAGCGAAATGCCACTAGAACACTTTACCCGTGCTGGAACTGTACCTGTGTGTTAGCGAAACATTATGAGGTGCTCATGGTGCTGTCACTGCGGATTAGTTGTGGACATTTGATTGAAGGAAAGTCCATCTATTCTTGTTCTGATATAAAACTCTCTTTATAACCAACTCAGACTTTGGGTAATTTTTAAAGATAATAACTCAGTTCTAACTCTTCAAGTGTTAAAGATGCACTATGTAACTTTTCCAGCTCTCTGTTAACAGTTCCTTTTACCTTTTGTTAAATAGAGTTGAGCAGTTCCAGGGTTGAAATAATCCAAATGATTCTAGTGAAGGTTTATGGAGTTTAGAAACACAGTGAAGCACGTCCTGTATTTCCGCATGACATCACAAGGTGGAACAGAGTGTTTTCTGTTCAGTCTAAATATGCAGGATTTGTGTGTTAAACATGTGTGAATGAAATAAAACACAACTCCAGGTCTGTTTGTGATGAGGAAACAGCATTACAACATAGATCAGCGTAAAATTGGCACTTTAAACCCCTTTTTTCTCAAGTCAAAACCCTGCTCACTATAGTTTTGCAATTCTTTAAATATTTTCTTACAATAAAAACATCTGTTATATACAAGATATTTCCATACTGTGAAGAATCCATGCAAACTTCTCCAAGTAGTGGATCCTGCACCAGAAAAGTTACATAATGCACCGTTAAGTGAAGAAAATATCACCATGGCGACACATTAATACTTCATTACATGTGCAAGGGAATTTATATTCACAACCCAAGTCTGTGTTAACGCATATGAATTTGAATTAGAACAATGCGTCCATGTGAAGTGGGTAGGAGTGCGTGTGGTTTGGAGTGTATCGACTTACAGCTGAAAGTCAGTACAAAGACCTTGATTAAGACTGAACGGAGCAGGGAAAAGTCAGGAAAAGTGAATCCGAAGAATCCGCCCCCTGTTCCACCAGTGAAAGTGCAACAGTTCCATGTGGTTTGTGAGTGAATTCATCATGATGATTAATTGGCTTTCAGGTTAAATATCCAGTGAGTGATGTCAGGTTGCCAGGCGTCGGGCCCAAATTGACAGACCTTTAAGGAGCAGCAGATTGATTTACACAGCGACTAATGAATCCCCCTCCGTCCACAAGGGGAGCAAAGGTAAACAGCTCTTTTCTGCAGCTCCTTCCCTCCTGCCCTTCAGTCAAACTACACTTACTCGGGATCGATCACTAACTGATTTAGTTTGTCTTAAGGGATGACACAACAGGCAAAACTCATTTTTTCCATTTTCGTTTTTTTGTTGAAACTACAAGTTTTCATGTGGAAACTGTCCACTCTGCAGCAAAAGATGTTTTAATATTTCATTCAATCAACTTGCATCTATGGAGTTATATGGGACATTGTAACTTCGAAGACCGTTTTCTCCAAATGCATTTTTGCTCCATAGGGACGTAAGGATCAACACTTAAAGTAGCTCCTACACACACCAAACTTTACAAACTTGAACTTAACAAGATTTTGACGAAACTGACAGAAGGATTTCTAAATATCTAATTCCAAGTTTGATTTATTATAGTTTTAAGTCTAAACAATGAGGCAATAGGAATTTTAGGCAGTTTTTCAGTGAATTTTAGTTTACTCTAATGCGGAATAAGATATCTAAAATGCCCTTTGTATATTTTTAGTATCTCATATGAAAACAAAATTAAGCATCGTCTCTTTTTTGAGATTCAAATGTCCCAAAAATGGTCAGTTTTGTCTGTTTTTACTCATGAAATGCCTTATATTTTATGAAAACTTTACAAGATGAATAACTTGTAATTTATAACTTATTTTTCTCTAACATATGTGATTAAACTAGAGGAGACGTTTCAAATTTATGTCTTTAAATGTATGATTTTTTCCTGTTCACCTTCAGTGTCTCGTCATAACATGCTCCATCCAAGTATGTGTAAAGTACTGTGTCAAATTCAAAGCTCACAAGAAACAAAACAAAGTGCAGGGGGGATGCATGGAGCAAAAGGGAATCAGAAATGGGAGGCCAAATTATAGTGTACGGAAAAACGTAATACACCCAGAGTTTCAGCACCTTCTGTTGTGACCCTATTCTGATACAATAAAACATAAAAAATAAAAATCTCCTCAATTCTCTCAATGATAGGCTTTGTCATCATACACACAAAAATGAACAATAGGGACACATTTGATTCCCAATAACATATTTTCTTGTGTGGTCAGAACCTAGTCTTCATGGGGCCGTTCTGGGAGGAATTTGCATGTCCGTCTTTGATACAGTTTCTCTGGGCTTCAGGGAGATCAGAGAAAATGCGCCTGTACCTATAAAGTTTGAAAACCAATAAAGTTTCTACACACAATTCTCATTAAAAACATAAAAATGCTACTAATTACTTCCCATATAGTTGACAATAGATTTTGAGTGTTGTATTGATATTTGAGTCATTTCAGGGGGGACAGTAGAGCTTTAGGGTGGACAGTGTTTGTCCACTGTTTGTCTGAAGGTTGGCGGTTCAATTCCCGCTCTCGACATAAACATCATTGGTTGAGCTGTAAGATCCACAGACCCACAGGTTGGCGGTGCGATTCCAGCTCCGACAGATGAAAGCTGTGACTTAACCCACCTCACCCCCAGTGACAGTCACAAACTTTACTCTTATTGTGAGAAAAAAAACATCACAGTTCAGAATTATTGCCATAACCAAGCAAAAGTAAAGTGATTTTTACCATTTGCTGTAGTATGTGACAAGCTTTCTGAATTATGAATTTACATTAATATGACATAAACGGATTCATGTTTAGGTATATTTTGGGGAGTATAAATTGAATTAAAAGCACTTACATTTGCTACATAAATCTCACAATTATTCTTAAGTTACTGCTTAACCTAATAACGTTACCATCCCTTCTCCACATGTCCTCTCTGTGTGCTTCCATCTCCACTCTACCAAATGAGCTTTCACACTTACATTCATTTTGATTGAACAGTCTCAGTTCATATTCGTCTTGCTTATTTTGCACCAAATTTCATAATAGTAATTTCCCAAGCAGAGCGGCTGTTGCACTGAAAGGTCACGGTTGGTGGATAAAGCAGGAGCTGGAGCGCTGTGTGTGTTTTGATGTTCAGTGCTAGTGCCTATTCCCTCAGTGTTACCCCCCAAGCCCCTCTGATCCACTCTGCCGCTCATTAAAACACCCTCTCCACCTCCACATTAGCATCAGAGTCATGGTCAGACTGCTTTGTGCTATACGGGCGGAAAAACAATATCAATAACAACAACAAAAACAATAGTAGCCTTTGGTCTGCGGAGGAGAGGAGGAGAGAGGGCCTTTGATAAGCTACATCAAAGTGCAGCCATGAAGGAGCTGTGTTTTCATTGCAGGGATGCCAAGGTTGTCTCTGATCTTACCCGGACCCTGCGCCATCTCCGGGTACTGTCCCAGGTCCAGAGGTGAGGTGGCAGGACCATGGGACGCGTTCACAGGACGGGAAGTAAACGCTGTGTACAAGTAAGTGTGGTGATAGGTTCAAATGGCACATCGGATTCACACTCATTTGCACTAACAGTAGTAAGCTGCAGACGGATATTTTAGGATTGTATTTTGTAAAACCTTTGAGATTTTCTTTTGGTTCATCTGTGGGGAACAATGGCACTTATGGTGTGTGGTGATTTCAAGTTTTAACACTTGCATACGGTATTTCTGAGCAACTTGTTCTCCTCTTTCCACACTTAGGATGACAAACTAAGCACTAATGATAAAACAGTGTGCAGTTAAAAATGAGTTAAAGTTACTGCAGAAACACATAAATAAACTGTTATATCAATATGGACCCAACCTTTATGGAGTGTTTTGGCCTTTAATCACTACTCACATTATTGAGTTGACAGTGATGGAAAGTCACTTGAAATGTTCCTTGGATTTGTCCAGAAAATGTATTAGCAATTGAAAAAAGGTGCACTATGTAACTTTTCTGTAGTGACTCCACCACCTGCTGCTTGTTTATTGATTTACCTGGGTGTCTGACAGTATTACAGACTATCAATCTCCACTCCACCCACAGTAAAAACAAAAGAAAAAAAGAAAAAGAATGCAAAATAGATCTAACTCCATACTACCGAACATTACTATTAAACCAGCACTATTTTTTCTGTACTTTTCCATATAATTGTTTTAAAATGCTGATTAAAAACTGTGATAATGGTACATGACAAAGTGTTGCAACTGTATACATGTACTGAGAATACAGTACATGTATACAGTTACTTTTTCATTTGGTGGTATTCAGAATACTGTTACTTTCCTAAAATTAAAGGAATACATGGCGGTTCCTGATCACAAAATTTCAAGCTGCACATAATCAGTGAGAAAAATATAAAACTGTGTTTTTGTGTGATTTTTTCTCCTCCAATCAGTGATAATAAACACAAAGCTGCTTTCAGTTCTATGTTGTGTTTAAATTGAACTTGTTGCAAAAGTATTCAAAGTATTCAGAATACAGTACTCTTACTGGACCATGTATCAGAACACGGTACAAAATACATTTTAATTCAGATATTCAGTATTGCGTAAACACATTTTCAAAGTATTATTCTCGTCACTGTGTAAAGTGCAGGTTGGAGCCACTACTTTAGGTCAAAAATTGAATAAAAGAACTGCAGACTGAATACATGTCCCTCAGTCGCTCAATTGTCATAAGTGGCACTGTACCTGGATGCTGCTGAGATAAATATAGTTTCTCTCCTCCCGTCTGAAAAACAGGCGTTGAGAGCTGCTCCGTGTGTGGTGTTGATGTGAACCTCCCCTGACACAAGTGGAAACGTGTTAATTTCCAAAGCTGCGTGGCATCTCAGGCTGGCTGTGTTTGATTGTGTTCACTGTATGTTGATTTAATTATGATCCACTGTGACTGTTGAGATGGATGTATCAGGGGATGTGACTACATAAGGAGACTGGCTACTTTACATTGTACAGCCGCATGCTCCTGTGCTCTTTTGTCTCACTCCTATCAGCTGCTCATATTATTTAAAATGTATTGTTACTAGTGCTATCACTTACCACAGAGCTGCACTATGCATCATGGGGGCCACTCACTCACTGGATGGAGCATGTTGATGGCAACTGGCTTGTGTCCTTGGGCAAGACACTTTATTCATCTTGGCTGCATAATTACGTTAGTAGTTAGATTGGTGGGGTTTAGGCACAGTACTGCAGAACTCAGTAGTGTTCTGCTGTTATTTGTAGTGTAATTTCCTCCAGCAGATCTGTGGCAACATGGCATGACTTACAATTCAGATGCTTCAGTTACTAATGTAAAATCCTGCAAATTTATACAGTCTTTTATTTAGTTCGAAGATCATTTTTTTGGAGGCTAAATATTTGGTCTGTTTTTGTGCATTTTATTTCTTGTAATATAGGAAACTATTACAATATATTATTCTAAACCCTCTAAATATTTTCTTTACAAAAATGTCCTAGCTGGATCATGCAAATCACAGTACAAGAGCAACAGAGGTTATCATAAACCTCAACAGCATGTATCATAATCCTCTTAATATTTCACTATCTGATATTTCCTCCAAACCCACAGAGAAGCCCTGCTCACTACAGTGGGCCTTTATACGTCTGTGTGGTGCAGAGAGACCGGAGCATTCACACGGGGCAGCCCCAGGAGGGACTCGGCCTGTTTAAGTTGGCCCAGAGCAGGAGCTGCACACAGGGCTGCAGTGTCCAGAGCCGCAGCCTGCAGAGCCCAGCGTACTTCCTGACTCCGGCTCCCTGTCCTTCGGGCTGTATTCAAAGGAGAGCTGTGGAAAACACGGATAGAACCCATTAGACATGATTCAACAACAGCTGAAAGGAAATTAAAATTCAAAGCCTCAGTTCTTTTTGGCATATTTTCACAGGTGCTGAACATTGCACTGAAAAATGCACCTGTTTTTGGTTATTTCGGGTTTTACAAAGATGTGATATTTGCAAAGGTTTACACATTTATTCTTTTATCGCAACTTGGGTAACATTATCAATTATGTGTTAATGTTAAAGTTGCCTGGCAGTCAGTGTTTCTGTTTAAGGATGTACAATCTGGTCTTTGTTACTTGAATGTGGCACAATGCTACACAATGCTGGCAGTACTGTGTAGAAGAAGTACTCAACTGTGTTACTTAAGTAAAAGTACACATACTCAGATTTTGAGGTCTTATAAGGCTTCAAACAGAGTGATTTTGATTGAAGATTTGTGCTGAATTTTGTTCAATAGAAACAATTACATTTTTTGTCTCAGGTCTTATTACAGACCTGCTGAAAAGGTCTGAGACGATAATAAAAAACACTTTTACTTTTCAGTCTGGTTCAAAAATGTAGTGGGGTAGAAAGTACAGATAGCTGCTCTCGGATGTAGTGAAGTAAAAGTAAAAAATATCCACTGGAAAATGTACTTAAGTAGATTACAGATATCTTTTTTTTTTTATTATTAAGTGCAGTACTTTACTACTTTTACTTGGTTACCTTCCACCACTGGCAGTCGGACAGAGTACCTGCCTCTTTCTTGGGTCTGTCTGAGTGAAGTTTGCTTTCCATCTCTGAGTAGATTTTATTAGCTCTTCTCGTTTAGTGATTCAATTAGGCTTTATGGCTCACAAAGGTGGTGGTTAATGTTAGAAATCACACCGCTCTGAAAACGTTTAAACTCTTTCTACTATTCCACTTTGTTATTTCTTTCTGCAGCAATTTGACAGGTTTTCATGTCAGATGCCCTTTCTCTTGCAAAGAGTCACACATACTCGAGCTGTTTTGAGATATTCTCCTATTTTCACATTAGACACAGTTTTAATCATGATGAAAAGCTTCAGGTCATGTGATTCTGTGCCCAAATCTGGCTGCTCGGATTTGTTCAGTTCAAAAGCGTATGTACACACTACAAGGCAAAATTTAAATTCAAGTTTGTTTTTTTTTCTTTATATTTACTGCTTTTAGATACATATGGAAGACATCAAATATATGAAGCAAGATATATGGAATTATGTAGTAAAAAAAACAAGTTAAATAGATCTACTAAATCTTTTTCGATAAAGCAAAACGTGGCTACTTTGAGGATTTTTTCTATACTAAATAATTCCATATATCATACTTCATATATTTTATGTCTTCTGCATGTATCTAAAATGTAGAAAATAGTAAAAAAAAAAAAAAAAAAAACAAATAAAAACAACTATTAACTACTACTATTATTAAAAACTACCAACTAATAATTTTTCTTCCACATTTTTTCTGCTTTAGGCTCACATACAGGTTTGGGTCTTATAGGTTATGTATGTCTGAGGTCAGTGGCAACATACAGTCTTCATCATTTCTAATTCTTCTGATTTGTACAGGGAATAACATGTAGTTTTCATTTGTACGGGTGAACCGCGAAAGTAAATTTATACAAAATGACTCAGGATATAATGTAGTCTCATTGTCGGACCTCTCATCGTCGTCTGAGAACCACTATAACAGAAGAATCCAAAAGTTAAAGACGATATAAAGCCTATTTAGACTTACAGCCCGTAAAACTATTTGACTTTCCGTCTCCAAAATTTCAATGAGGACTTTGGAAAGAGGCACTTTGATCATTTCCCCTCCAAAGCCCTCCGGTTCCCCACTTCCACTTTGTCTCTCCCGTCTGTATTGGCGTGGCTGCCTCTGCTTGTGCTTTGAACACGCAGCAGGGGGTTGTGGGTAAAGTCTCACGCTGCGCTGGATCTCTCTGACTCAGGGAGAGCTGAAGGTCAAAGATGCTCGCGATCACAACAGCAAAATCACTATGAACAAGCTGGATCTTTAGAGTTGAAATCTGAGCCTATATAAATGGTACAGCTTTTTCTTGTCTTATCCAAATGTGTTTCTTTAATAACTTCGACTCTTGACTTGAAAACGACAAAAATCCCAAACTGAAACAAAATCATCTGTTTCTTTGAAAAGGAAAGCTTCTGGAGCCCATATGACGCTCTTTCTCTGCTTTATTCCTTGCGATTTTTGTTGGGAGCATTTGCATATTTCAAAAGTCTACCAAAGAAAATAGCCGTGGGGCAGAAATGGCCAATCTGCATATTGAAGACTCAACAGAGCAGCGTGCAGAGGAGGGAGGAGTAGAGGAATCGTACAGAAAATGATCTAGTGATTTTAAAGCAACAACAATGATCCCAATTAGCAGCTGAGTAATGATTAATATAGTGGATTCATAGCAGCTTTGGGTGTAGATAGAAGGCACAGTTTTGGTGGAGTTCTGTGGGTCTGCGTGCTTCATAAGGAGGCCTCTTCACCCGGCTTCCTTCATGAATTACAAATCGAGCTCTGTGACCAGCCAGCACAACACATGAAAAACATTATTGCATTCTCAAAACGTCTGTGGAGAAGCTTTGTGCTCGAGACTGGAAATACAGACAACCGTTTGGCCAAGCTGCACGCACAGTAATAAACATTCACTTACACAGCAGGTTATAGCAAAGGCACAGTCCTTATACCAGCGAGTGTATGTTTCATTACTGTAGAAATGTGCACTGAATGGCTATATATGTCAAACTCATGAACTGATAGAGTATTTTTTGGGAGTCCAACTATTAATTTTACTCAAAAATTACTCAAGGAAAAATATTTACCCATGTGTATCAGAGCATTGTTATCAAATATAAAAAAATACTATTCACATATTTCAAAGAAGGCCTATAATGAGAATTTCTTACATTTTCATTTCAATATAATTGGGTTCAAAGTGTGACTAGTTTGAGAGTAAATCTTTTTAAAACCACAGAATGACCACACTGTTGGAGACTATTGTGGGCATATTGTATATTTATTTATATTACATTGTTGTTAAAGATGCACATACATGGCTCATAGATTTGGAAGTGTAAAAACTAGGAAGTAAAACTAAAAACCCTTGCACATTAAACAGTCTATAAGTATTCCACGTAGAAAAGAACACAAGTGCGTGTTCTCAGAGGCAGAGGTGGATTCCTCACTCCTCAGAGCTCAGCGCGTCCCGTCACGCCACCCTGGCCTCGCTTTGACCAAGAGAAAAGCGACGCACATTAAGATGCAATAAACGTCCGGACCTGCTCTGAGCACACTGCTGTATCCTTGACAGTGGCACCACAAAAGCTCTGCGCTCCACACTCTCACGGACTGTGCTCAGGCAACACTTTGTTTTAAGTGAGTATTATTTTCGCATGAAGTAGGACTAAATGCTCTAAACCTCTGTATAGCCTATTCAGGAATGCCATTAAGGAACGATTGTTTCCTACATCATATTATCATTTTCTACTGTGTGTCCCATGGCAGAAGTTTTCCTATACTCTGGACAGGATGACACTCCTCATCCTCCTCGTGTCCAATCAGCGGGATCCTCGCGCACACATTCTGCTCTAATTGGATGAGGATGGGAAATTAATAGACGTGGTTGAGGCACAACGTAAACACACCTCAGCCTCTCAGTCAGAAAGACGCACGGGACTCAATGCCTAAAGTACATTTTTGAAGGAATTTGCGTAAAGAACAATCTTTCCTTTTTCTTAAAAGAACCAAGAAGTTGAAGTCATTTTGAAGGAGGACGTGTGTACTGGATTAACACAGTGTCACAGAGGGCAAACTTTGGAGACATTTATTGCACTGACTGTGATGTTTGTTAGTCTCTAAATATTTTTTTTTCCACAACTGCGTCTTGAAAAACTCCCCATGGACCAGACTGAAGTGAGCTTTTAAACTCAAAAACACGCACATGCTTTGGGGTATGGCCGCCGCCACGTCCAGTCCGTACCTATCCAGCAGCAGGGTCCTGCACAGCGACAGGAGAGGAGCTATGCAGCCGGTTACCACGGGCTCCAGCGGCTACCGGCCCGAGCCACCGGTCAAGATGACTCAGAGCGACTTTATGCAAGGCACCGTTGTGGGGAATGGAAGTCACATGCTCAGCCACCAGTGGGTTACGTCGCTGCCCCACGCAGCAGCAGCAGCAGCTGCAGCCGCAGTGGCAGCGGCGGAAGCTGGCTCCGGGTGGCCTCCATGCGCACCGGCACAGGAGGCAAAGAGAGGCTCGTCCCGCGAGGAGCTTCACGCTGGCTCCACTTTGCACCACAGGACACATCTGGGTGGACACCAGACGCACGCGGGCAGTTGGGGAGGCGCATCGGGCGCGCACCTAGCGGACCCAGCCCTGGGATACTCTCAGAGCGGCTTTACGGTGAATGGCATGCTCAGCGCGCACGGACACAACCTCGTGCACTCTGGCATTGTGCGCGGAGACTCCCCTGAGCTGGACCCTCACCATCACCACCACAGCCAGCACGCGCACCACACGCACCATCAGCACCACGGCGTGGCGCACGAGCCGCACTCAGACGAGGACACTCCAACATCTGATGACCTGGAGCACTTCGCCAAACAGTTCAAGCAGCGTCGTATCAAACTTGGTTTCACGCAGGCCGACGTGGGGCTCGCACTGGGCACGCTCTACGGAAACGTGTTTTCACAGACCACTATCTGCAGGTTTGAGGCGCTCCAGCTCAGCTTCAAAAACATGTGCAAACTAAAGCCGCTCCTCAACAAATGGCTGGAAGAGGCAGATTCCACCACTGGAAGCCCTACTAGTATAGATAAGATCGCCACACAGGGCCGTAAGAGGAAAAAACGCACGTCCATTGAGGTAAGCGTAAAAGGCGCACTGGAGAGTCACTTTCTCAAGTGTCCCAAACCCTCAGCCCAGGAGATCAACGCTCTGGCAGACTCGCTCCAGCTGGAGAAGGAGGTGGTGCGCGTCTGGTTCTGTAATCGTAGGCAGAAGGAGAAGCGCATGACACCGCCAGGACTGCCACGCTCACCCGAGGACACGTACTCACAGGTGGGCAGCATGGGGCCTGACACACCGTCCCCCCCCGTGGACTGCAAACGGATGTACAGCGACACGTGAGAAGCACCCAGGAGTCCAATCAACAACTGTCCTGTGTCCCATAGCTTGCCCAAAACTCTGACATTTTACTGCACTATAAACCAGCCTTTTGGGAAAAAAGTGACTTTCTAATCAGATCAAAACAAATGGAGCCAGTTGTAACCAAAAGAAGAGGATGCATTTAAATCTCTACATCTTCTGCAGATATTTATGTCATTTCAAAGACTGCAGTGTATGTTTGAAAAACAGAAGTCTAGTAAGAAGCTTTACTGGAAGGAATTCCATTTGAAAGCAATAATGTTTTATTTCTTTAATTTGTGCTGTGTGATTATTCAGTGTGACTTTTTCAAGTTTTATGCCAGGAATCCTTTGAAATGATTTGTTTATGTTGACTATCTGTTGTGAATCTTTGTGAGATTTGAAAATGAATATTTATTGTTGTCCTTTTCCACTGTGTCTATTTTTATGTAAATTACTAATTATTTAATAAATTTCTCATAAAATGTAAATGTTGATGTGCCATCATTGTAGCCTATATTCCTACTTATCAAATCAAAGTGAGAAAAGTCTATACGGTCCACGATGTTAAAGTTCAACGGAGGATGATAATTTACAAATATAAATATCTTCACATGTTTGTTCTTTTTTTTTTCAACTTTTGTTGTAAACAAAATGATTCATTCACTCTTCTTCATACATTTTCTAACAACATGCATAGTCTCTGTCTGGTTTTGTTGAGGACACAAGGACAGATCAGCAGTGGTTGTCATGGTGGCAGAGAGACGCCTGGATAATTAGCTGATGGAGAAATGGAAAGTGTCTTTTTTCACCTTCTATTGACAAGCTTGGTGCTTTGACTAATTAGATACAGGCATATGGCCAAAGTGCAGTCCCCACATTACCACCACATGTGCAGTGCAGACCGCTGTATCTGCAAAGTAATGTTCATGAAACTTTGAGATACATTTCAGACTGTTCTGCTCTGCTGACTTGGGTGTCCCACATGTATCATCATGGAGTAACTCAGCCTTTGACAGTCTCAGATCAACAAAGTCACTCTGGTTTTCTAAACCACATCCCAGGATGATGTGGTCTTCTAAACCAGCGCTTCTCATCTGCTCGGGTGATGAACCGTTTTCCGTGGATTGATTCTTGAAATGAAAACAGAATGTGAGGAAATTTATTTTAAAAAGTAAAACAGGGTCAAACTACAGTGTAGTTTTAAAATGTTTGTATTCTATCATATGATATTAAAGTGATGTATTGATCTCCATGAGATATTTTGCATTCAGGAGACAAGGCAAACAGTGAAACAATGAAATTCATATTTTATTTGGGTCTTGGCTCGCAGTGGGTCCTGAGGCTACACCAAGAATCAATCAGGGATGTGTCGCACAAGTGTCACACAAGTGTCTCACGAGTGCCAAGTGCCTCTAAAATTATCGATATTATTAATATAATGTTTTAAATAAATATGTGAGACACATGAAACGTTGAAAAAAAGCAATACACATGTGTGACTAGAAATAACCTCATTGTTAATTGGAAAATGTTTTGCAGAAGAGAATGTGAAAGAACTGCACAATGAGGCAGAAAGAGAAGAACAGTTAAAGAATTAACCTATTATTAAAAAGCACAGCCGTTGTATCAACTGTCTCCAGTCACTGACTCTGGGGCCCTAGGTGACTTCTGCACACAGCAATTGGCACCATGAGATTTTTTTTATTACATCTGGTTCCAAACACACACACACACACACACACACACACACACACACACACACACACACACACACACACACACACACACACACACACACACACACACACATACACACACACACAAGCCCAATACATCCAACTGTGTTTGTATGTACCCAGATCCAGCTGTTCACATGGTCACTGTCTGCTCTTGATCTTCTCCATTAACACAGTGCAGCTTTTCCACAGTGAAGAATTAGGGCCCTAGTTATGGAAACAGTTACAATATTGGGGAATTATGGAGGAATTTTGCAGGGGGACAGAACAAATATATTTTCTAACCCTACTGACCAAAGGCTCCTCCTGAGCAGCACCCCGGATGTGTTGGTGCTAGGGGACGTGAGGCGCATGCATGTACCAGCGCGCTCAAGTGGAACAGGTTTGATGGGCATGTTCAACACGTGGGCATGATGCCAATTTAGACAAGCGCGCGGCGTGCGTACCACTTCAACACGGTGAGCTGACACTGCGCAGTTATGGACACGTGATCCATCACTTCAGATCCATTGACTGTTAATTAGTGCTAATTTATGTCTGCAGCCATAAGGCTGTATCACATGAACCAGGCAGGCTACTTGCCTACACTTTACCAATAGCACTATAGTTTTTTGTTTTTTCTTTTTGGAATAGTAATAAGTTCATTAGCCCCGTTTCTCAAACGTCAGACTAAATAGAGTAGACTAAAACATATGGAAATGCTGCCACCTTCCGGACGAGGTTTAGTGCTGTAGCTGTTAAATCAAACATGATAAAGACCAATAGGACTAAACATTAAAGGCCAAGTCCTTCTACTTTAACGACAGAGGGGAAATATTATAAATATGTATTTTTTCTAGGTTTAGATTTAAATAAGCAAATATGTAATAGTTACAGAAGATTGAGCCTACAGTCCACTGTGGGTCTTTTTCCCATGGACTGCTCCTTTAACACGGGGACTGTGCTGGCGTCAGCATCATCCGGAGGCGGCGCAGGAAAAGAGGAATATCTGAGAAAAACGTGCCGTACCATAACGATAATCGCTGTCACTCATCGTATTGGCTCAACCAGGGAGGACATAGATGCTGTAAAGGTAGGACACATAGAAGCTCTAGTTGTATTTTCAGCTGCAGACTAAACAGTCTTCAAAGCAGTACAGCCCAGTCTATGTTCTTATGTTTCAACTAAACACTGTATCCCATTCAAACATGCAGAAATAATGAGCAGTGACTTACACAGGGAAAGAACACTGATATTCACTGACTCTTTCCCTGCTGTGGCTCCCTGTTTGCAGTAGGATACTTGTGGCTCTTACCCTGTTGTGGCTCCCTGTTTGCAGTAGGATACTTGTGGCTCTTACCCTGTTGTGGCTCCATGTTTGCAGTGGGATACTTGTGGCTCTTTCCCCGTTGTGGCTCCATGTTTGCAGTGGGATACTTGTGGCTCTTTTCCTGTTGTGGCTCTATGTTTGCAGTGGGATACTTGTGGCTCTTTCCCCGTTGTGGCTCCATGTTTGCAGTGGGATACTTGTGGCTCTTTTCCTGTTGTGGCTCTATGTTTGCAGTGGGATACTTGTGGCTCTTTCCCCGTTGTGGCTCCATGTTTGCAGTGGGATATTCGTGGCAGCTGTCATCATATTTAGCTACTGCCTCAGTTATTGATATGGCACAGCTTTTATTGGTGGTTATAGCACAAGTCACCTTTATAAACAAGGAAGGTAGTTCTGACACACTTAGGCCTCCTATGGTCATAATTTTGTGTGACAGAAACATCCACTGTTGTTGCCTTATCTCTATTGTTGTCTATATGTTTCTTTCACAGTGATAATCGTACAAAATCCTTGAGGCGGTGGTTGTTCACTTATAATAATGGCTTCAAGTCTCTTGTAAAAAAGAACAATAGGCCTATGTCCTTTTATTTGCAGACTAATCTTTGACAAAATACGAGATGAGAGACTGCCTGTTGCCATGGTACCCGTGACCTTGTTGCCATAGCAACATACATCAGTGACAGTATGCAATGCTGTTTTGATCAAGAAGCTACAACCACTGAAGAAATTCTGTTTGGGCATATTCTACACATTAAAACAACTTAAAAAATGCAAAATATTTTAATAATTTTGAAACTAGCTGATGGCACTGTAGAAGAGGTTATAGCTTGTTATTATGTCCCTGATCTATGGTGATCTTTTTTCCCCACAGTGTTGTACCTGGAGGACTAACCCTGAGCCCTGAAGTGTATGTGTTAGAGAGTGTCCAGCATTACACCTGCGCACGCTCATGCTAAGTCAACAGGTCGTCGCCTTTATCATCATGGGTGTGTACCACTGTTTGTGTGTGAAATATAAGGTGTGTGGTGTGAAGTGGGTGCTGTGGCAAATGTGTTATATGAGCCTGTGCTTGTTAATCATCAACCCAACTGTATTTTGTTTTATTCTGTGTTTGGCCTGTGATGCACACAGGGCCACACACAGTATGTCATTTGAATGACTGCATTATTCCATTTCATTTCAATTGACTAGCCTTGCATTAGCCTACTATATATTCTTGAGGCTTACACAATTAACCAAACTGATAAAAATGTATCAAAGCTAAAATGTAACAATAAAAATGTAACCTAGGTAAAATGTTTCCATCCTTTATAAATTTCTGTTTCTCTCAAAGGATACAAATTATAAAATACAGTTAGTTCAGTACTAGTTTATGTGATCTTTGTTTGTTATTGTTTTAGTTTAGAACCCCTGGATTTCATCCATGTTCAGAGGTTGGCCGCTTAAATAAAACTACATGCATTCACCATGTACAAAACTATCATTGTTGTTCACAGCCCTTGACACTCCCAGCTCTGGTCGAGAGAATGACAGAAGACATCTCCTTCTCCTCACAAAGACTCCCAAAGATTTCCATCCTCATTTTGAATGATACCCTGCTGCAGTCCACAGCATGTCCCTCTGTAATGACAGCCTGCCAGAAGACTGTGTGTTCATGGACCCGGGTGGCCCTGTGGCCCCAGATGACATCATGCCCTCCTCAGTCACTGGGACTCCTCTCATATCGGTGACGCTGCGGGTGACGCTGGCGGCCATCATGATCTTCATGATTACCATTGGTTTCCTTGGCAACGCTGTGGTGTGTCTCATTGTTTATCAGAAACCTGCCATGCGCTCTGCCATCAACCTCCTCCTGGCCACGCTGGCGTTCTCTGACATCATGCTGTCTCTACTGTGCATGCCTTTCACTGCTGTCATGGTGGCCACCTCGGACTGGACATTTGGGAGCGCCTTCTGTCGCGCTTCCATCATGCTTTACTGGTTGTTTGTACTCGAAGGAGTGTCCATACTTCTCATAATTAGTGTGGACAGATTCCTTATTATAGTGCAGCGCCAGGACAAGCTGACCCCATACAGGGCTAAAGTGTTGATCGCAGGGTCATGGATGCTCAGTCTGTGTATATCCCTGCCGTCGGTGCTGGGGTGGAGGACAGCTGCGGCTGGTATTGGGAGCACCTGGGCCCCGCAGTGTGTCCTGGGATACAGCGAGTCGCTTGCAGATCGTGGATACACCATCCTCTTGGCAGTAGCAGTTTTCTTTGTGCCATTTACAGTCATGCTTTACTCATACATGTGCATACTCAACACAGTGCGACGCAATACGCTTCGCATTCACAACCACACCAATGAGCACTCCTGTCTGCCAGCACTCAACCAAATCAGCAAAATGAGGATTAGCGGACTGCAGCGCCCCCCGCAGATCAAAGTGGACATGAGCTTCAAGACAAGAGCATTCACTACAATTCTCATCCTGTTTGTGGGGTTCTCTGTGTGCTGGTTGCCTCATACGATTGTCAGTCTGCTTGGAGTTTTCAGTCATCGATTTTATTACAGCTCAGTATTCTACCCCGTCAGTATAGGTGCCCTGTGGCTCAGTTACCTCAAGACGGTGTTCAACCCA
Organism: Periophthalmus modestus; assembly: GCA_019594935.1. Classification (NCBI taxonomy): domain Eukaryota; kingdom Metazoa; phylum Chordata; class Actinopteri; order Gobiiformes; family Gobiidae; genus Periophthalmus; species Periophthalmus modestus. The sequence continues at coordinate 25,478,968 of JAIEZT010000009.1, read as the reverse complement.
GTCATCTACTGCTGGAGGATCCGGAAGTTCAGGGAGGCTTGTCAGGAGTTTTTCCCCAAAAGCTGCAGGTTGTGTCCCCGGGTCCCAGGTCGGAGCCACAGGAGAGTCAGACCCAGCAATATCTATGTCTGCAGTGAAAGCCAGTCTTCTGTGTGAGTAAAGGATGTTTCAGGTCTTTTGTGTTTTCCATATGAACAACCAGGAACCAAAAAACTAGCAATGATTGTAATAATTCTGTTCAGATTTTTGTCTTATTTTTTTTTTAGGCTACACTGTTGGGACATTATTTGTTGGTGTATCATAAAGTTGACAGTTAAATATGTGGTAAAAAAAAAAAAAAAAAATGAAATAATAATGATATTAATAAAAAAAAACAAATAAATAAATAAAAAAGTAGCACATGCTCAGTCCAAGTCCAACCTATGAAGATGCAGTAAAAAAAAGTACATGTTTACATTTCCTTAAGCACTATTCTATGTTATTATTTGTATTTCTGTAAGGGGGAAAAAAAAGTCAGTTTGTACAATGCACAACTCCAACTCCAAGTTTTCTTACTGTAAACCAATGTGCCAGTCAGATTTTGATCTTTGTGTCCTAGTTATAATAATAAATATTTATAATTGTATTAAAGTGTTATTCTTTTTGACACACAATGTTGCATGCATCACCTAGTGGATGACTAAAGGCAGCTGGGGCCCCACGAAAGAGCCTGACAGAACAGAAGATGGCGCTGTTTATGCTCAGCTCCTTCCATTAGAAAAGGGTGATGCTTGATAACCCACTTATGCGTGTGTGATGGGGTTTAATGCATTTTTATAGTTAGGCCTTTCTCATAAACAAAAACAAAATATTATATTAGGTACAAACATCTATTGACTTGTCATAAATAGGCCTATGAAATCAGTAAGATATGTTAATTATATGATAAGTAATCATTTTAATTAAGTAGACTAAGGTGTATAACAAAAGATAAGGGCCTTTAAGAGTCTGTAGTCTACCTTTTGAGTAATGACATCCTTTTCAGCCACACTTCAAGAATGAAATAATCTCTATATCTCTGTTGAAATTATTATCTTATTATATACTTTACATATACATTTTTAACTTATACATAAAAAAAAAATAAAATGTTTTTGATGGGTTTGATTCATTTATGCTGAAGCGTTTTGTTTTGACGCGGGGCATTCTGGGAAATCAAACATGGCGACTTCCACGGTACAAGATGCGAAAGCTAACTCCTCTTCAGATGTGGATGTTTTACTGCACCCCGAGCTTTTATCTGAGGAATTTATGAAGTTAATATTAAACGAGGTAAGTCTGTCTTTACAAAAGTCCCATTTAGAGCCACGTGCGTCACTTGCTTTGCGCTGTTTATGTCCCACTGCGCATAAACCGCTCATCCATGATCTTTATGCGGCTTATAAACATACAAATAGTCCTGCTCGTCTGTTTAATGCAGCGGAAGGTTAATACCCGGGACGCTTTGAGTCGGGATGAGCTTACGGAGCTGTACCTGCGCCATGTGATGCCCCTGCCCCAGAGGACGCTCCCCTCCAGCCGCTGGGGCAGGACCGTGGCCCAAAGCCGAGGATCAGCAGCCACGCGCAGGTCAGACCCTCAACACGGGGCCTCTTATATGTTTGTTTGTCTGCATGCATGGCTGTGGCATCTTTGTAATCCCTCAGTGTCCAGGTCTGATCCTTGAGACAAAGTTTAAATCTATCAACTGGATCTACAAACACTTTAAGACAAAAACTGGACAAAACCCAGAGCCATAAACAAAGTAATGTAGTCTACACCATTCAGTGTTGTGAAGAGTGCAGTGAGAAACTAAAACAGCCACATGCCCAAACTGTGGCCCTGGAGCCAAATGCGGCCCTCAGACCATTTTTTCTTGGCACTCAGGGGTCCAGGTGAATTGCCCCATATTACCTTAAACCGTACTTTTTACTGTACATTTCTGAAAAGCTACTTTAACAAGCCATATCAAATATTTAATGTGTCCCATTGACGATGTAAGCATGAATAAACGTCTAGTGGGTCAGTCTTACTTGAAATAAACGCACGGATTTGAAGTATTCGCTGTATTGGCGACGAGTCTTTGTCTGTGTTTTTATATGTGGCCCTTAATGAGAAAGGTTTGGACACCCCTGCCTTAAGAGAATGTACCAACACCAGCGTCAGAGCTCCTCGGGACCCCAGTCTGCTGTATACCTCCATCTCAAAAGTACTGACCACTCCTTTGAAGATGGTGAGGTTCAGATCTTAGCTGGAGAATTGAAATGGTTTGAGAGGAGAGTTATAGAAGCTATTTTATTAGGAAACACAATCCTTCCTTAAACAGGAGGCATAATCTCTCACAGATCTATGATTCCATCCTCAGACCCAAAGCAAACAAAAAGAAAGAACGAGAACAATAGGTTGAATAGGATTGTTAAGGCTGAAACTGGAGACAATAGCTGTTTACAGTTTCAGTGTAGGTAGCCCCTCCCTCTAGATAGATATAAGGCAGTGTCCACCAGCAATTCATGAGCAGCAAAACTCCTTCACTCCTACAACAATTTGTCCATTTGACAGATTTAAACTTCATCTTTTGATATTGCTGCGGTAATAAACCATACTAATTACTGATTACGAATGAACTATTTCCAGCAATGACTCCAACAGAAAACGGCCATTAATAGTGTTTGATGGAAGCTCGTCAAACAGCGGTCCTCCCAAAGTGAAAAGACCAGAGGGGAGTGCTCTATCATTTGGAAGCACAGACCGGTTAAAGCCACCGCCAGGAGCAAACGTGGCCAGCCCCATACGAAAGCTCACAGCAGTCACACCACCTTCATCTATAGAGAAGTCAAAGCTTACACGAGAAGCGCATCACCCTGTAAGAATCTGTGAGTTACTTTAATACAGTTTTCATCTCTATAATCTAACTTTATTTTGTGTTTTCGTCCAGAATTCAGATTCCCCAATGTTGAAGAAAAAAATCCAGCATGTGACGTGGCCCTGATGTTTGTCCCCTCACTAAAACCGTGTCCAGAGATTATGGTGCAATGCTGACCACTACAGTACATGTTTCCTCCAAGTTTCTTCCAGTATTGCAAAGAACAAAGTAGGACATATCATGGCAGTATTAGAAAACACTGGTCCAATAAACTTAATAGGTCCAACACTTTCTTGTAGTTTTTCACAACCTCAAGTGCACTTACCATCAACCACCACACTTGAAGGCATAGCAACCTGCTGTAACTATTTAAATAATATCTTGTCTGTGTAAAGACCCGTAACTAATTGTATTTACTTTGCTAGCAGCATAGTTTTCATATGTATCGTGCTTATGATGGGTAAACTGCAGCGGAGTGTGGTAATGGCCATACGTAATAATTAAGTTCAAGCTCAATTATGAAATCTCCTGTTTGACTTGATGAAGAGCATATTTGGATATACTTTTTAATCTTTGTGCAAATAATGTTGTGAAATTATTCAGGCCAAAATGAACATTTATTTTTATGTGATTGGTTTAATTAAATAATTGTAAAACAAAAATGGTCTTGGACTTAATTTTAACCCGAAACAGAAAAGTTGTTGAAGTCAATACTTGATTCCTTTAGGAAATTAAGGATTAAACATGTAAGGACTTTATTCATAAGCACGCATGAAAAATCTCTGGCAACTTTTTTTTTTTCTCACTACACTTTTTCATTAAATTTCAGAATCACAGTTTGATACAAAGATGCATATATTAATTCTTTAAGCTGTGATTATTGCACTTCTAGATGATTTATAAATATCTCAATATGTTTCATAAGCAAAAATCTTTACAATCATGTCAGACAGCCACAAAGCGATTTAGTACATTTTCAACAGTGAGCATTCACACAGCATTAGTTAAGTGTGGCTTTTAATCATGTACATTTATAGAGAGTGATATGAGATTCTACGTGAAACTCACACATAATCTAATCTGCCATTGTTATTACGATGACATGTTTTCTGATGAGATCCAATTAGATGTCCTTTCCACATTCAGGACACAAGATGTCATCACGTTCAGTGAGGAAGCCACGCCCGACCAGGGACACGGAGCACTTCTTGCAGTTGAAGCAATCATTGTGCCATTGGCGCTCCTCAAAAGAAATGTACTTGCTGCCACCCAGACCTGAAAGGAAGATGAAGTTAGGTAAAGACTAAAATGTAAAATGTGTGGAAATACAGCTTGTGAAGCATAAGTATTTCTACATAGCATATGAGCATATACCACTGATGGGGGTGGTGCAGGAGGCACACTTCTTGGCATAAAGGTTGCAGAAGCAGTTGAGACAATAGGCGAAGTCATCTCTAGAGGTGAACCTCTGTCCAGACAGCTGCTGTTTGCAGCTAGTGCACAGGAAGCAGTCCTTGTGCCAGGGCTGCTCACGGTAGGTCACCCCTCCAGTGGTGATGGGCTGCAATACAAAACATCATTGGAAGGTTTTGCTTTTAGTTGTGAGATTTTGCTGGCTATCCTACCTTCTTGCAGTGGATACACTGCATGGCAAACTGCTTTTCATAGCAGGGCACACAGTAGTTATGGTTGTCCTTAGGGATGAAACTCTTGGTGCCGATTGGCTGCTGGCATCGCTGGCACGTGAAACAAGTCTCATGCCAGCTGTTCCCTTTATGCTCCATCTTCCTGGAACCTGGACCAACAGATGGGGAAATATGTCAATAATATAATATTGAGTTTGGAAGACGAATAATTGAATTACTTTATCTCTATCTTCCTACCGGGCATGATGGTTTTCTTGCACTCATGGCACTTGGAGGAGTATTCATTGGAATAACACTCAGTGCAGAGCAGCTGCTCATCTTTGGTGGAGAAAGGCTTGTCCACCAGTGAGCGCTTACACTGAAAGCACTTGAAACAGTCCTCATGCCAGTGGCGGTCCTTGTAGGACAGATCCTGTAATACACCACAATCACAGTTGGTACTTTTCACGAGTTCTGAAACCTGTGGTCAGTTGTAGCGTCTCACCCTGGAGTTGCAGCCAATGGGCTTCTTGCACTCCTCACAGGAGTTGGAGTACAGGCTCTCGTAGCATTTCACACAGTAGGGGTTCTCCTCTCTCAGAACGTATTTCTTCCCAAACAAGGACTCTTTGCAGTAGTGGCAGTCATAGCGTTCTGTCATGTTGACTGTGAATGGTGACCTAAAGCAAAGACAACATTAGCATCTGTACATTTTAACCAGTGCTTCTACTGCCTCTCTATACTGGGAATGTTACTGTACAGCCTCTTTTCACCTCTGTACGTTTTGTCTACTCTTTATTTTGTTCCCTGACAAGAGTGAAAGGTGACATGAGGAGGTATAAATAACTCCCATCAGGCCTGCTTAGAGACAGTCAGGGACCCTCTGCATACCAACGCCTTCTATGCCACGCACACTGACCCATCCATCACCTCACCTCCAGCTGTCAGCACAAGATCCCTTATTGACTGTGTATGTGGCTGGAATGGCATTTGTAATAATGGCCACTCACGAGCTGCAGCTGTTGACGGTAGGCCTGCAGAGTCATCTGGTTATCCCATCTGTGGCTAAGCACTGTACATCTATCCATGCCATCTTACGCATATGCCCTCACTGACTCCTGAGACTCACGGGATTAAAACATTATATCAAATCAATTAGTCACTAACCACCATTAACCATATCTTTGCCAAATTTGAATCATGGTTGGTTCTTCTCATTGTATAATATATAACATAATATAATTATATGTATGTGTATGTGTATGTATATGTACATATATTTCTTTATATATATTACACATATTTCTTTGAGACAACTGTGTGCTCTGAAGAGGTATGGCCAGGATGTGTGGTGCCGCTGGCATTCAAGAGGTCTGTATCTTGTCTCAGTTGAAATAATCTTCCTGCCCCTCTGGACCAGCTTTTCCACCCCCTCCCACATTCTTCCATTGTCTGTTGCTCCCATCATGACTCACCTAGCTTAGGACAGGGTTTATCCAGATCCTAAAAATAAAAAAGATAATCTAAAGCCACACTAAACCTTCCAGCTATTCATACTGCCCATCTGGGATTATGGGTGCAAAGAAGTTGAATTTCAAAATGGCAAGATGACAGCTGATTGTAAAACTGTGAAATTGCAGGATTTGTCTTTTTTCTGCAGAGTACACATCTACAGTAGACAGTTGTAATATTTTCACTCTGTTTAACTATCCCTTAAATTATAGAATTTAATATGTGTCGTTAACTTAACATCTGGACAGATTCAAACCTTACGTCAAGCAATATTTATATAATTTAAAGACTGATTTGATGTTATCTTTTCAAAAACACTGCCCAGAGTCACCAGCACATATATTTTATAATGGGTTTTTGTTATTCATTTGCATATAAATAAATTGTTGAGGCTAATGCATCCATTGGCTCCCCTTCTCTCTCTCTCTCTCAAAAAAGCATACACATTCACACATGAACACATAAACAGCAAGGCAGGGGAAGTGTTTTGCCCAAGGACACAACACTAGTATGCACTGATAGAATTGCCATCAGACGATTGGGCTAAGACAGAATCACTGCTGTTGAAAAAATTCCAGTCATTTGCCTATAATTAAATTTTACTGTAATACTCAAGAAGCCGTTTGTTCAACTGACATTTTTGTTTTACCGAGTGAAAAATGCGCCTCTAAACATAGAACATGAGTGAGAAGGGAGAATGAGTATGAAAGTGATGAGGAAAAAAGCAGCACACAGAGAAGTGATTTTACAGTTGTAGTTTATTGCTCAGTTAGGAATGAAGATTATGGGATTAAAAAGGTGTACAAATGTACAAAGAGGAAAGCACTGCAGTTTGAGGTAGGTAGAAGATGACACCGCTGACAGTGCATCCTGCTGATGAGTGAAGATGCAGAAGATGAGAGGAAGGGGAGGGATGGAGAGATGGAGCTGGGTCTTACCTTTGGTCCGAGGAGGTGTCTGTGTGGAGTCAGGGCAGACTGAGCCGCGGGCCTCTTGTCAGCCCTACTTACTCCTGATTGCATTACTCCACCCATCAGGGACTAATTGAAAAAATGGGAGGGGCTCTGGAGGGAGTAGTGTGAGGGGAAGGGGTTTTTAGAGATGGTCTATAAATACAGCAGTGCTTCTCAGAGATAACACCAGGGCCCCCATTTTACCCTCTCAGTCCCACCAGGCCAGTAGCCTTTTAAGGTCACGCCTTTATGCACTTGCGCTTTGTGCCATATCCGACATCACAAACATCATCTCAGCACCAGTTTTACTACAGAGTAAATAGATTTTGTTATACATTCTCATTTTTCATATTGTCGGTATATTATGTAATGATTACTATAGAAGACATTATTTTGTTATGCAACACACAATATACTTTTACTTTGACAATGGAACAACGCCAGGGGCCAAATGTGAAAGGGTGTTGCCCAGAGAGAGTTACCCCTTCTCTAGTGTCTCATCTGTCTGCACCTCACTAAAGTCCTTCTCACTGGGGACTCCTCTTCAGTCCCCGTGCTGTAATATGTTGGTGATGGTATCTATGGCCAGTAATGACACTTGGTTTCGGAGAAATCTAGCACTATTTTCTGCATCCTCTGGTCTTGTTCACACCGTTGCCCCTTGGTCGCTGTGAGGCAGGCTTTCCTGACCTGCTGGTCTCAGGGCACTTTCCAGTGACCAAATGCGTCATCAGTGCCCCCCTCAAGAAAGCTCACAGAGAGGGCGGGGTGCCATGCTAGGCTCCTCCATGATAGTGGAGACTGATAATACGTCTACTGTGCTTTTTCAAAACTTGTGCCAGTTTGCAGATGGGGAACTTGTGATAAACAGGACGTTTTTATATAACAAAATTAAAACCGTATGATTGTTAAACTACCCCCAAGGAAATGAACACTGAAAATCTCATTACTGACTGGGTTGTAAACAGCATTTGGACCAAAGCATTATTTGTTAATTAGAAAAATTATTTGGTCCTCTACTGTACTTGGATGACTTGCATGTGTTAAACGACAGATTTTAGAGTTCAAGTGGGAACACATAATAGACTGGCATCCTACCCTACAAGAAAACCCATAATAACTGAATCTTGGAAAATGACTCTTAAGTTGATTTAATTTTGGGCATGTGCTGTAATCAATGTCAAATGACAAATGATGGTCTGTGACCATGCCAGCCACTAAACTAACATGTTCCTGTAACATTTGCCAGTCTGCTGTCTTCAGCTGGTCCCAGCCTGTCCCTCCCACGCACCTCCAACATGGAGCCAGGGTCCAGTAGGCCTAAGGATAAAACCGCAGCTGTTTGAGCACAAGAGGGTTTTACCCAGTACTTACTTTTGATGTGAGCAATGCTTTATATAAAGGTCAAACCATAAAGACTAGTCAGGCCGGATCCCTCATTCCTAATGAGTTCACTGTTAATCATTTATTCGACACAACAAATGCAAGGGGAATCTGACATGCCGATCCTGGAGAAGACGCCAGGACTCTGTGTCAGCCTGAGGAAACAGATCCTGCACATGGCTTTGTGGAGCATGCACGGTTCTAATGAAGGTCTCTCATGACCAATTAGAACTGATGAAGAAAAATAGACTCATTTGGGCCCACAGCGGAGAAAAGGTATCAGAGCAGTGTGGAGAAGAGCATTAGCTGAATTGTATACACCACTATTAAGAAAACAGTTTTTGAATGATTGTATTCTTTTGAACAAAATAGGTTACAAAAGTATGCTCCAACAAATATGAAAGGATGTTGCTCTCACAGTTTTGCACTAGAGGACTTGGCATTCCAATCAGCTAAAATAGACAAATATAAATAAATTTGAACATTTTCAATTGCAAGTCAAGGCTATAAGGAACTTACCCACGTGTGCTGTCTCTACTGTACACAAACCAAAAGAGATGAAAGCTTTCAATAATCAATCGATCAGATAAAGTAAAAAAAAAAAAAATCACTGGCCACTGAGATTTATGTCAAGGGGAAAAAAAAAAAAACAAATCACCATTGAAAAGGTCCAAAGTAGGGTTTGTTCTTCATCCAATGCGATAGCCAAAACAATGTGTTAATATCATGAATTGATTGGATATTTACACTGTAATGCTGTTTGAAAGCTGTTGTAAAAACATCCGGACATATATATGTTATGTTGTATGTATATGTTTAGAGTCTCAGTGTTAGTACTGGTCCATGTTACCATGTCATGTTTATGTGCACAGATACTCTTCTTTTGATGGAAAATACATTTTCTGTGAATTAGAGGTTGTTTTGTACAAAGCTCAATGATATATATACTGTTACTGATATACTGTTTAATGTTTAGACTTCTGCTGTACAGTACAGACTGGTATGCTCCCATAGGGGCTTGTGTAATTGAATTTATTAGCCTGCAGTGCAGCATGGCCACTAAAGTGTATAAATGAATTAACACACTAATGCCACTAATGTCGATATTCAAAGGTACATTTGCGCTGCAGCCCTTCACCACTCTGAAATAACAGCCAAAGATAATGTAGAGTATAGCACGTCATATTCACCTTTTCCATGAGTGTGGTGTGAGTGTAGCCGCTGTCCTCGCTGCCTGCTCTGATGTGGGCTAAATCTGACACAGCAAATCCTTGATCACTGAGCCTGGTGTTGTGTTCCCAGGCCGCTAAATCCCCAAAGATGAGATGTTCCAACACTTTATATAGACCAAGTTATATTTTCCTCTTTTTCCTTTGTTAGTGGCTCTTTTAAAAATACTCTTACAGAACAACTGACATACATTTTGCCAGTGCAATGTTAGGTGGAAGAGGTTCAACTGGAGGTTCAAAACTTGCCCAAGCTCAATGTGTTTATGGGCAAGACACCTCACCCTTATTGTAGTATATTAAATGAACACTTACAGACTTCTGTCTGTCTTTGTCCTTACATTTAGTGAGACTCCAGATGTTCTTAACTGTCTCTATTTCTCCCATGTGCTGGTGCGTTTAACTCGTGTTCCTGTTTAGGAGAAGCTCTCATCTGATCTCACTTAGCTACAACAGTTGGGCCCCTCTGTCTGGGCTGCACGACAAGGACAGCTGACCGGCTGTGGGACTCTCCACCAAACGCCCAGGCCACAAAACAAAAACATTCACTCAGATCTGGAAAAGTCCTTGAATGACAGCTGCACTCATGCCTTCTATTAGACAATCTGTGTTATGTTATTTTTCTGTGAAACTCTTTTATTCTGTTATTTTTTATGGAAAGTAAAATGTAATCATGAATTGTCATCAAGTAATTGAGACAAAGATGTTTCATTGAGATTGAGTTCAAGTGAGGTGTTTTTATAATGTGTCACCAGTTATTATATTCTATTAAAGACCTCAAACTCGATTAAAGGCGTTTAGGTCAATGGCCTGATTAAACACTTCTGTATTGGCCAATGCCTGTTCTTCTATAGAAACATTTATTTTGTGACAGTTCATCTCAAGACGATATAAACTGGGTGTGTTGATACAGACCCACAATCAACCTCAACACTCAAAAATATTTCATTCAGTTCAATAGGCCAATCATGTTTTAATGTCATATTGATACAAACCTTGACTGTATTGTTCTATAAACCCTCTCTTGTTTGTTTTAGTGTCATTTCTTTCATACTCACAAAGTAAATGTATGTTGAAAGTCCATAGCCTGTGTGCCTTCTCTCCATAGCCCGTATAAGTGACTTGAGTGTTATATAATGCCTACTTGTCTCACATGGAGGCTGGTTGTGAGCGCTGTGCCTTACCCTCTGAAGGCAGGGCAATCATGTGAACATACTCCAGGCAATCTCTTTAATGGAATGAAAGGATCTCTTTTAAACATTCACATCGATGCCAATGTCTCAAATGCAATATAAATGAAGTAAGATAAATTCATTGGATTTGTCAAGATGACTAAAAGTGATAAAACAAGTAAAACAAAAAGCCAACAACCAATGATGTGAAGAATACTTTGAAAACGCATTTAGTTACAGAATTCTGAATGTCGGAATTAAAATGTATTTTGTAACGTCTTCCAATCAGAATACTATATTCTGAATACTTAGAATACTTTTACATCGAGCCACATTTAAATGATAGTTTCAGTGTTTGTTCTGCCTGAAGTATCACTGATCAGAAGGAAAAAATACACATGTGCTCACAAGAAGGGTTGTTTTGCATTTTTCTCACTAATACTGTGGAGTTTGAACCTAACATTGTGTAATAATGCACCACAATCTATTCCGAGATTTTAGGAAAGTAACTGCATCCAAATTTAAAAAGTAACTGTACCAGAATACAGTGACATGCAGTCAGGTGAGGCAGTGCCTCGCCTGTCATCACAGAGAAAAATAAATGAAATAGTTATATTTATCCAATAATTTGTACTATAAAGTAATTTTCTATTTAACTTTGCAGTTTTATTCTTTTTTTTTTACTCAAAATCTCTGAATTTTTACATTTACCGTTGAAATCCTGAGAAGAGACGTGCGGTGAGGCACAGGCCGTTCGTGCCTCACATGGACTGACTGTGCTGTAGCTAAGCTGCTGTTTTAACTCTTTAATGGCTGAGCACATTATAGCGGCTGTGAAAAGGCACCAGGTGAGGCACGCAGTTACCCTGCCTCATGTTAGGGGGCGCTCATGAGCCCAGGGATTCTTGTAACACAGAATAAGGGCTGCAAACTACAATTTAGAGTTAGCAAGTCAACTTTAGCAATTCACGTTTTTCTTCATGTCTGGCCCTACTTTTTAAATGGAGGAAGATACATATTAAAGCTCAAGCTGTTTTCTAAACTGAACTTTCGGACGAAGCAGGAGGTTATAATTAAAGGAAGACCAACGCTAAAGGAGCTAAATGGTTTGCTCCAGAGGACGGGACGAAAGACTCGCTCTTTTCGACCTACAAACGTCGACGTACAAAATGGTAAGAAATGTATTTACTTCAATCCACTGAAAATTGGGGAACCAGAATAAGGAAAAAAAAAACAATACAAAACCAGCTGCCTTTTTTGTCATACTATTAGAGCTATTTCATACGGACTTGGGAAAAATTTTGAAATTCTTTTTTATTCTGGCCCCAAGTCACTGGGAGAGAAACTGACCCGGGGCCAAATGTTTACATGTTTGTAAATCTGATTGTGACGACATCAGTGCCTCACCAGCCATGAACCTCACTGCACGTCACTGCCAGAATACAGTTACTAGATGTGTATTCAAAAAACGTATTCAGTTACTTCCCAACTCTTCCAACAACTAACCCTAACCCTTTAAGCACAACTGCATGTTTACTCTTTATATTACCTTTAACACGATGACCTGTCAGGTGGCCTCCATTCTGTGCCAAACATGGTTAAAGTGTCTTGCCCAAGGACATCCAATACTAGGACCAGGGCTCAAACTGGGGGTTACTGCCTGATCTGCTCTTTCAACTCTGCTTAATTACCTGAATTTACCTGTGATTAATAACTAAAAAACTTGATACAGCAAGTATTCAGACACATGATCTGAGAGCAGCACATAGCCTTGTCCACGGCATGTATTTTGAGGCCGTGTATTGTGACAGCAGCAGGCGTCTGAATGGTAACCATAGCTGAGCAGGCTGGGTCATCACATACATCAACACTGTCCATCAGGTGGACTTGAGACCGGGAGCTTTCCTGCCAAAATAAACTTCCCTTTTCATCAGCGTGATAACTATAGCTGTGCAGAACTGGCCCTCACATGGTCCATGGGGGTGTTCCTGTGTGTGTGTGTCTGAATATGGAAAACATCTGGGTTATGATAGCTCTAATGCTGTCACTTTGCTTAGAATTCACTGGGAGAAAGAAGAACTCAAAATCTCTTCTGCAAATGTATTGTAAATAATGATTTATAGGAAAACATTGCCCAAGAAAATCCATTCAACTAATTGAGTAAACATAAATTCATTATTCAATTCATTAACATGCTCACGTTTGATTGGTTTAGGAGGATGAATGTGGGTGAGGTTATGTCTGAACAGTGGGAAGGTTTTGTTTAAATCGTGTCTACTGCTGTATAAACCAGTGCCTCACAAATTTTTTAAACCAATCACCATAGAAAAGATTTGGCTTTCCAAGTACTACCAGATCTAAATCAGGTGACAGGACTTTTCTAGGTCAAATCTAGGGCTAAACCAGGTCAAAAGCGGGCTACATCCTTCCCACTACAGTTCTAAATAAGAAATTAACAAGACAAACAAAAACAATTCATATAATTCATTCTAAATTTGGCAAACTCAAGAGCTTTCCAAGTATCACCTGAAGGAGCTAAGTACCACAGCTTGAGGAACACATGTCAAATCCGTTTTTGTTTTTTTTATGTTTAATCATTTAATGCTGCAACTTACTGAGTTTTTGTTGTTTTTTATGTTCTGTTTCTTGTTTGTAAAATTAATAATAATAGAAATAAAATAAACTAATTTGATTTTTATTTGATTACTATTAATGAGAAAACAGTGCTACTACAAACTTTTTCTCCTTCCAGTGTTTTATTGTTTCCAAGACCCAGAGCTCATAGTGATGCCAAGGAAATCCTGATAAATCTACAGATATTTACTCTTCTGTTACTTAATGTTTCCTCTTTAAGGGAGACAAGATTCCACTAAATGAAATAAATACGACAAGAAATTACTTGAAACAAAAAAATATAATTTAATATTGACAGCTAATCACATGCATGTGGCTCAGGTCTGCTCTGTCCACTCTCTGCACAATCATTTTGACAGAGCACCCTTCACCATCTCAACAAATGGACCTTTCTAAACCCCACTAATTGAATTCATCTGTACTGTATGTTAGTGATTGTCCACACATACGTAAAAAGTTCAGTTCGTATTAGCACAGGTATGCATGAGTAGTGGTGGTGTTAGGTAACCACATGTGATGATCACGCAACTCAAATATTCATTCATTCAACTTCTGCAATATGAAGTTTTACTAAAAAATATCTGCAATAGTAAAAAATATTAAAAATGGCATTGATTGACTGACACGTTTTGGATAATCAGTTTCTCCTGGACATGTAAACCCACACCAAGAATCACATCTTATTAGAGGCTTATCTGATCACTGGAGTTATCTCACTGTAGGCCTCTGCTTTGACTTCATCCTGCCTCCAACATGGATGCTCTGCCCCCTTGTGTCAAAAAAATAAACTGTTGTTTCGCCACTGAACAATAAAAAAAAGTTCTGCTCATGTGGTTCAAACTTTTTCTCCTCTCTCTTTCATTGTGTGTAGACATCTCTGTGTGTGGAATGTGAACATGTTACAGAATATAAGTGTAGTAACAACGTTCTGACACAGGGGGGTGCTGTAAGTAGCCTATTCAAACTGTTCCATTGCATTCTGCTTCTATTAAACGTTGTTCTCTAATAACTTCGTTTCTTTTCAGGTTTTATGTTTCGAGTCAGGATAAATTTATCAGGTCTTATGTTTGAAATAGGTCTAGATTCAGTAAGATAAAGTTAATTGGGTTAAGTTTTACTGATCCTGGACCTGATCTTGGTTCTGTTTTACGCCTTCTCCAGTCCTAGGGTCATCTAAGTTTCAGTAATAGCGCTGGTTTAGTCCTGGCAGCTCATGTGGTGTGAAGTTTTCAATGACTGAACTGTATATTTTGCCAAGGCTGTTGCTGAGTCAAAGGTCAAAGGTTGTCTCCACTCATACAGATCCCAGAGACAGATAAAAAAAAAACTACAACACTTCCTTCTGTCCCCATTGTGGTCAGCGAGGGGCGACACACTCCAGGCAGCAGCGTGTGGCTTTCCACTGCGTTGTCCTGAACTCGTCCCGGTGCTGCTGACGTCATGGAGGGGGGTACGGACCGTCAAGCTGCCCTGAACACCAGGGTACGCCGGAAGTTTACTTTCAAAATAAACTGTAAGTTAAGCGGCAGCCTCAACAAGAAAAACTGACGATAGAGAAGCTGACGATAGACGCCAAACACCAAGAAACTGACGATAGACACCAAACACCACATACAACGGGCTCATTTAAAACAGCCCGTAAATGACTAGAACATTTCAATATTAAACTTCATTTGGTTTAGTGCTGATAGTAATGATCATCATTCAAACACCATGAGGTTCAACAGGTACAACCACTGTCACCAGAGAAGAAACTGCCACAGCATCATCACAGACATGATGAAGATGATGAGCATGATGATGGTGATGATGATGATGATGATGATGGTGATAATGATGATCATGAAGATGATGATGTGACGATGATGATGATGGTGAAGATGATGATGAAGATGATGTTGGTGATGATGATGACGGTGATGATGATGATGGTGATGATAATGATGATGGTGATGATGAAGATGATGAGGATGATGGTGAAGATGATGAAGAAGAAGAAGATGAAGATGGTGATGATGATGGTGATGATGATGATGATAATGATGATGGTGATGATGGTGATGATGGTGATGATGGTGATGATAATGATGATGGTGATGATAATGATGGTGATGATGATGGTGATGATGATGGTGATGATGATGGTGATGATGGTGATAATGATTATCATGATGATGATGATTGGGCCACATATACAACTGGTAAAGACCAGTGGTTCCCAACCATTTTTAATTTTTGTTTTGTCTCACACCCTGAGTGTCGCCTAATTCAGGTTCCATAGGCAACATAGTTTAAAAGAATTAGGCCTGTATTGTGACTTAATATTATCTAGTTGTGTTAGATTTACTATTACGTTTTGCTGTTACTTTTCACATTGATCACTCTTAAGCCTTTTTAACTATTTATTAAAATAGATGATGATTTACTCTGCAGTACAAAAATAACCAGAGCTTATGATTAAACTTATGATTAATTTTTGTCTTTAAACTTCTTTAAAACTTTTACTGTTAAACTTCTGTAACTTTTTAAAATGTCACTATAATTCTCTATATTACAATATTTGACATGTTAACTACTACTTTTCCTCAGACCTGTGGCCTTTTTATTATTTCACAATGATCACGTGAGCTGACAGGACTCTGACTTTTCAGGCTGAACAATCCAAATCAACAGGCTCCTGTGAAAGACCTGACTCGTAAAAACTCACTGAGGTTTTATTGTGAAAGCGGCCGCGGCGCTGCACTGTTCCCTCTGTGACAATTGACACAAGTGATTGAGGTGGAGGCAGCCTGCCTGAGACAGAAAAACAAGCGAGGATAGGTCGACTCTTTATGGCCCGTCCACGTTTAAAAAGACATTTGTAAACGCCTGAATGATGTGGATTTAAAACATTTGATTTGTTGGGCCGCTCAGCTTGTGCGCTTCGAGGGTTTCTGTTTGTGAGTGTCGCGTCTCGCACATTCTCACTGGAGTGAACACTAAGGTAAGCTGTGGCCGCAAATGAGCCGTGCAACTTGCTCCGCTGGACTGCTCGACTTTACTAAACGACGCAGGCCATGTTCTGCTGTGTGGCTTTGGTTTGTCCAAACTTTTACGTTTACAAAGAGTCGTAAAAGTTGGGAGTGATCCGGTGGCGTGCTCGTCCCACTTTGTGCGTTTGTCGCTGGCTCTTTGTCCAGTGTGGCACATTGAGCGCAAACCTCGGATGGCCTTTGTGCCTAGTGCTCAGCGCTCTCACAATCAATGAAATTTTAAAACAGGAAGTGATTGATTCAAGATATTTTATTCATTTGTCGATGTAGACTTGGCATGTGTTTGAAGGCCTGTTTTCCAGGCTGTGGCAGGTCCTACTGTAGGCTACTCCATTCCTATGTGTCTTTGCCAAACGTTTCACTGGGATATAGCTTGGTAATGTGATGGTTTCTTAGGCCTGCCTATTGATTTCCCCCCCTATGATGATGTGTGTAAAGAGCCAAATTTATTCACAAAGAAGGACGCTGTTATATCTATGCGTAAATTGGAGAGTGGTGCCACATGCTGAGCTTGTCAGTGAGTCTAGTGGCACTTTTGGGTAACTGCAGCCTCAGTTTCATTTTTTTTATATGGTGGACAAACTTTACCCTCATAGTCCATTAAACTAACAGCTGTAGATGACACAGGAGTAAAGAATTCATTTTCCTCGACTACCTAGCTGCTTCACACTTCCATAAACTGTTGCTTAAATCACGGTAGTGCAGGTAAGACATGGCACACCTTTTCCTGGGACACGCCCTCTCTCAGGGACTCCATGGTAACGTGCATTTCTAGGACAAGATTCAGTTCAACAACAAAGAAACTTGGAAATGGAGGTTATAAAATCTGGTCTCTCATCTTACAGTGTGTTTCAATATTCATTCATTGAATTCCTTATCAATCCCCCTGTTTCCATTCTAGGCCAATCTCAACAGGGCCACACAACTGAAATACTCATAACTGTTTCATGCATAGACAAAGGCCCAAAGTGAAGTCTCTGCCTCTGTTGTGCAGTGATTTATATGTTGACTTGGGCATAGGGGGTAGGTGAAAACTTTCTGAGCACACCAACCTCAAACGTGAGTCAATTATAATATAACTTTGAGTGAGATAATGATGAAAGAACAGTTTAAAAAGTAGATTTTGCACAATATGTCCCCTTTAAAACATATTACCTCCTGATATCCAGTGACCTGATACATAGCCTAAATGCCTCTTAAGCTGTTTTTCTCTGTACATTGTAATTTATTTATGTGGCCATGAAAGATGTATGCTCTGTATTTAATTTTGATATCAATAAATAATTTCTGTTTACCCATTTAGGGCAAATTCAACTTACATTGACATGAAGCAACATATTTTATTCAGCCTACTAAGACTCCAGCCATTTTATGCTTAAAATCAGGCCTTAGCAGAGTTCCGTGCATACAGGAATAGCATCTATGTCAAAGTGTATTTTTATGAATGCTCTGTAAACCTAATCTCTGCTGCAAAAAGAAACCAATCAGTGGTCAGGAGCAGGGAACAATACTCCAGGGATCATCACTGTACCAAGATAAGGGCTGCTCCATTGTTATTCTGAGGATCCAATCAGGGTTATACCATTGCTTAGGCCCCGAGGAACACAAAAGCTCACTAAAGATGGCATTTACCGATGTAATGAAGGGATTTGAAGTTTGTTGTTAAGGAACGGGGATGCAGAGGATCTATAAACAGTTTTGATGAGCTTTCTTTTTTTTTTTTAATCTTCATTCCTTATCTGTCCTCTTTTTGAACTTGCTCCAAGCTGAACACTAACTGAACAAATATTGTATTGGTGCCACTGGAGGAATATGACACTGACTTGCACTGAGTACAATGGTACAATGTCTCTTTCTTGAGCCAGACGGTCAACAAAACCCGAGCTGGGGACATTTTCTGCGGATATGTGTATAAATGTAACACTGTATGATGTTAAGTAGGGCACAGTGAACGCCATTATAATGGATGTCCAACCTATCGTCCAGGGACCAAATGAGGGCCAATGATTTTTTGGCAAATTTTATTAATTCTACCACTTTAAACCAATGACTTCACAGTGCATTGTGATACAGACCTAAAAGTATTATTAAATGTATGATAGCTCTGTTATAGCTGTGTTAAATACAACCTTCTGAATGACTAAATGTAACAACTATGTGGTGGTGATTTGCAATATTAAACTTTGTAATCAGATGTCCTGTGTGATACCAAACAGCCCACATCATATCAGATGAGTTTTGGCCCGTAGCCATAGGAAAACGCCCCTTTCTTAGGATAAAGATTAACGTTTATTTCATTATTAAACTAATGTGTATGGTTGATGTGAAAGTCAAAGCCGCAGATTGAGGGCGTCTAAAGCATTTGTACAAACATGGTATTGTTGAGGTTAAAAAGAGATCTTGCTGTGGAAACGTGCGCCCCAGTTCACAAACTTTGAACTTTGCGTAGTGTTTTTGAGCAGAAAAATGGAGGGAGTCTGAGGAAGGACAGTTTATAAATGAGTCCCCGTGAGCCGAGAGGATATTTATGCCATCATATATACATTGTTTAATGGCCCATTATGCTCCAATTAATTTAATGAGTTGGACGTTTTCCAGTTGTGTCTTCAATCCATTTCCAAAGACAATGGCTTGGCTTGTCCAGGTATACCCCACAATATTGTCTGTTTTTGGATGTTCTAGAAATCACAAATTGGGAAGGGACAGATTTCCTTCCCAATATATTACTCCTTTTGTGCTAAAAAGTGATTTAGGCCAAATTGGTGTCTTTTTAGCAGGTTGTGCTTCTCTGTGTAGTACTATTTCCCTGATCGTTACAACCTTGAGACAAATGCATAATGACTGCGCCTCAAACCATGGAGGATTAAAAGGACTTGCAAAACAATTTCCCTCTGATAATTGAGAAATGTGCAGGATTATGGAAATGGAGAGTGGGATCTTCCTGGGGCGGTTCAGTTGGTGTGAGTGTGTGTGCTGAGGCTTGCTCTGCGGCACCATCACACAAATGGAATTCAGCTCCAGTGAAAACCTGCTACCACAAGAGTCCCGTATGAAGAGACGGGACAGGAAGGCAGAGACGTGTTTGAATGAGACTTAAGACAAGCTCCTCGTTGGTGTAAAGGCTGTGAGCTGGGTCAACATTGGTGGTGGTTTTGAATGTACATAGGACAAATATTTTATAGATTTTTCAGATTCTGATTGTGCATTGTGATTAGAACAAAAGAAAAAATCACTTTAAAACTTTTGACCATCTGACAGAAGACATTTTAGCTGCTCATCCAAGTTAACTACACTGAAACACTGGGCCTGTCATGATAATAACATATTTTGAAGTTTAATATATAGTGAAGAAGTAACTATAGATCACATGTGTCAAACTCAAGGCCCCCGGGCCAAATGTGGCCCACCATGTAATTTTATGTGGCCCTCGACAAGGTACATTAAAAGGTATGACTGTCTTAAAATATCAGTTTATCAGGAGATACAGTTATACAGACATTTTTTTCATGTCTATGTAAATTCATATGCAATATTTGTAACTTGTAATATAGAAACGGATAATTAAAAAGATTTTTTTTTAAAAACAACATTTATTTTACATTACATTTGGTTACATTTAGTTGCATTTATACTGTCTCACATTTACATCTGGCCCTTTTGGAGTAACCATTTTGCTAATGTGGCCCCACGGACACAAAAACCCAAGAGCAATTTTAGACCACAAAAAATATTCTAAATCTGCTATATTGTTAAAAAAAATCATGAGCTGCAATAAATAAACAGCACACTTAAGTACTTAGTTTGCATCTGTAATGAGTTTTAGAAGTTATTCATTCAAAGTTTTACATCTTAAATCTGATTATATAGCCAAAAAAATAAAACATTTCCAAGTGGTGCAAAAAAAAAAAAGGATGCACTATAAAGCCTCCAAGAAATATTGTTCCAACTTTCCTATATTGAACGATAAGTTGATATAGTAATTATCATGATAGACCTTTGAAGCACACCTACTTAGCACTTTGTTTGTTAGCGAGGTGTGTTAGTTTCAGTGTAGTTAGCGCCTCTCCTCAGACAGATATAAGGCAGTGTCCAGCAGCAATCTGACCAGAACTGAGCCTCTTGTGTGAGCAGCGAAACATCTTCACTCTAAAACCTTTGTCCAGTTTACAGAATCGAATTTTTCTTTTGCTGTGGCTCATACCTGGACGACACAGATTAGATTTGCAATTTGTTTTCATGGGGTTTCTTCCAAGTGCACATTTTAAACATTTGAGAGAGAACATGCATGTGAACTGTTGAAATAAAACAATCACATGCCGTTCAGAATATGCTTGTAGAGGTCATGAGTGTTTTACACGTGCTTGAGTTTCCTGGTTATGACTGTTTTTTGTTTTTTTTGAGGATCCTGTTTATTTTGTGTGTCCATGTAATCGTAGTATCCTGATGCCAGTATATCGTTATGAGAAATTGTGGCATGTAGTATCCTGATTTGATGTTTCCTGTTGTGTGAAATGAAGTAACAAATAAGGTCAAACTTCTCCAAAGACTTAAAAAAAAAGTTTAGCATCATACTTTCTGTGTTGCTCTTAGACTAGATGCTGTGGGACTCTGTTATATTTTGAACTGTTAATACGGCCCTCGTGTTCTTATTTGGATGTATATTTTGTTCCTTTTATGTATGTCTTGTTAATAAGCCAAATATTACCCATGGCTCCTAGCTGACAATGTCACTTCTTTTAATCATCTTAGATTTAAATGCAGAATTGAAACCAATAGATCATAGCATTCTGTTAGAATGATGAAAGTCTTGGGGAGGGATGAGGAGGTCGGCACTGCAGCCTTTGAAAACTTATATTTTAGTAGGACATTCTCCGCCTCCATTAACAACTTGAACTCATCCACAGTTCAGCTAAAATATGAACTGCTGCAAGGTTCTGTCCTTGGACTTATTCTCATCATCATTTTTATGCTGATGACACCAGCTGTACCTTCCTTTCACTGTAGTCTTGTTTTAATCAAATCAAAAATTGGTTGTCTATGCTTTGTTTTTAATTTTAATGATTTTTAAAACAGAAGTAATTACAATTGCTTCCCTTGATTTTAGAAATCGGTTCAATCCAGAGCTTGATAACCTGACAAATAATGTCATACAGAATGCTAGCAATCTTGGAATTTTATTTTTTATTTTTTTGAGTTTAAAAAAAAAAAAAAAACATGTATAAAATCAAGCAAAACTAACAAAACTATGCTTTATTGTCATCGACTTACAATATTAACAGGTACAAACAGATATGGCCATATTACCCCAGTTCTGGCTGCCTTCCACTGGCTATCGATCAAGCAACATATTGATTTAAAAATTCTGCTTTTAACATTTAAAGTTTTAAATGACTTGGGACAAGGATACTTAAGTGATCTCTTTACACCATATGTTCCAGCTCGTGCACTTCTCTCTAGTGAGGATCCTTCTACTGGGGCTGAGGACCAAACTCTCCATCAGAGAGGACTGTGCCATTTTGGTTTTGAACTACTCTCACTCACTGCCCCTTGAGCTCTGAAAAATGGTTTTAAAAGTGCTTAAATTTTTTTTATTCTGATAAGCATTTGATTGATCATATCTTTTAGTATTTTGGTAATTGCTTCATTGATTGATGTATTGTATTTAATGTGTTAAATGTGTTCTGTTTATTATTGCTTTGTGTTTTATTGTGGGGGAATGACTATTTTTGGCCCTGTAAAGCACTTGGCTAACATATAATAACTTCATTTATATGTCTAGTACTTTTCGAAACACCAGTTACAAAGTTTCTACACATTTAGCTGTGCCATATTGTCATATTTGTCACTCTAAATCCAGGATACTTTGATTCCTCATGTATTCGGGGATATGAGTATCATGATTTCCATTCCATTTAAACGCCATTTTCAGAATAGTGTCATAACCGGGATGAGGTTCGTAACTTACATACTTGAGACATACAGTTGCCAGTTTTTATACAGAAATATTGACAGGAATTTATACAGTGTGTGCCCATTGAAATTTCTGTTCAATTGCTCTTAATCTTGCTGGGTTAGTGCCTCTCTAAATTAATATTTTATTGTTAGAATATTTTTGCAGTAAAGATATTTGTCTTATCTTACAGCAGCTATTGCAGCACAAAAAGACATGTGAATAAACGTTGATCTCCACGTTTTAATGCCTGAGCTTTGATTTGAGATCATTGTCATGATGTCTTTAGTGCCCATCCTTTCATACCCATAGACTGCATTAGAATTACTGCTTTAATCCATATACAAAATCTGTTCATCAGTGAGTGGACACGTGACAGTTTTGCTGAACTTCTGTCAAAATGAGTCACAGCCATCTGGACCGTCTGGCTCTGTGTAACTGAGAATTCATAAACCAATCTGCATGAATCAGTGCAGTGAACCGGGCTGGATGCAAATGTACATTTGTTTACTGTATAAGATGTAGTGACACCTGTGAAAACATTAAGTAAATATGTTTTAAGTCAGTTGGTGTGCAAATGTGTCCAATTTGTCTACTGGGCTGCTGGAATGAGTCAATTATTATCAGTTATTTTATCCTTAATTCATCTCACCATTATTTGCTATAATTATTTATGTCCATCATTGCCACTATCATCTATATGTCTGTCTATATATCTATAGCTATCGACAGTTGAAAACAGAAGGTGAAAAAAAATACACTTTTTTTCCTCACTGACATGAAATCAGACTTTTTTTTTTTCCTGTTTTAGTTCAATTAGGATTAACACAATTATTTCTATTTGCATACACTTTATTAGTATTTGGTACCATTGCCTTTAAACGGATTGACTTGGGTCAGACATTTTGGATGTCCTTCCACAAGCTTCTCACAATGAATTTTGGCCAATTCCTCCTGACAACTGGTGTAACTGAGCCAGGTTTGTAGTCTGCCTTGCTCGCGCATGCCTTTTCAAGTCTGCCCATACATTTTCAATAGGCTTGAGATCAGGGTTTTGTGATGGCCACTCCAAAACATTGACTTTGTTATCCTTAAGCCGCTTTGTAACCAATTTGGCAATCAGACTCTTCAGTTATGTTCCGGTGGTACATCTCATGCAGGGCTTGACCTCCCATGATGGTACCTCCAGCACTTCTTCCTCTGCAAAAATATAGATGGATAAAAAAGCAGAAATTAAAAACTACTCAGAAACGACTACATTTAGGCCACAAACATCCAATCAGCACTAGAGATGCGCTGAACCAACATTTTCACTTTGCACTTTGAATTACCTTGTGTACGAATTGTGCTATACAAATAAACTTGCCTTGCCTTTTTCAGTTCCATGTTGATGCTTTGGATATTTGCCAGTTCTCAATATCAACAGGATTTATTTCCATTAAACTAAGACAAAACTGCTCAAAATGTGTTATGTAACTGTTATTTATCTCTCAAGTAACTGCAGAACAGCTTTGTATACATAATAAATCAAACATTCTGAGACTTTCTGGGCCAACCACAACCAGTAAATAGTCTTACATCAGTGTATATGTCCAACCAGAATATCAACTGAACCGATATTTGGAAGCCAATATTCGATCCAGCAAATTTTTCAGTATCGTATCGGTGCATCCCTAGTCTGCACCCTTCTTTGAGTTTCTAGTGATTCCACATCCTCACTTATTTGCCCCTCTCCTCTGTATTGTTAATTGGTTTGCTGAATGGGGCAACATGATAGGCTTTGTATAATCCATTTGTGCCCTGTGTCTTTCACTCTACACACACGCAGGCACACGCACACATGCACGCACACGCACACATGCACGCACACACACACATGCGCGCACACACACAAAAGCAAGCACACACGCGAACTCAGTGCCTCACCCGGAGGAAACCCTGCTTTATTTATGAGATGTACAGCTCCGTGGGGCTCTCTGGAGGGATGACGACTGCACACAGGCGCTATTGGGCTACAGACCCCTCTCTCTTCTCTCCTCTTTCTCTCTCCTCTCCTTTTTCTTTCTCTCTCTCTCTGTCCTCACATTTGCCCTCTGAAGGTTGTCTTGGCACGCTCACTGTTGTGTGAGGGCGACCTCTGCCTCAAAGCTGTACCACCAAAACAACACCAAATCTGATTGGACACTGTAGTTTTCTGATAGCAAGACATCACTCCTTATTTATGTAGAAATATAGCCTTAAAATATTATTTTATTTAGAGATTTTGTGCAGTTTAATGATATTTATAATATAAAATTGACCATTTACATGCTGAAATGTTTGGGCCTTCTCTTCCGGGGATCCCCTCTGCTCTGTAGCAGTTTTCAGTTTTGGAGATGATTTCAGTTTGTAAGACAGATTTGAAATGAACCAAAAACATTAAAAAGTAACATGACTTCTCTTATGCAAAATTGTTATATTTCTCTGTATACCACAGTACCATTTACAAATTCTACTTTAACAGATGCCAACAGTGTCTGTGGTCGCATTATGCTCATAATGTTACTATAACATCATGTAACGCGGACAAATGAACTCTCTGGAGGCAGGACCCATGCTCCTTACAAACTGTTCCCATGATCTTCTCTAAATCCTGATTCAAATATAGGTTGTTTTGTCCTCTTTCTGGAAGAGCGCTGCAATGGAAAATTCCTAAAAATCCATAAATAATCAGAGCTCTATCTTGCTCTTTCGAATAAAAATAAACTCGCTTCTTCCTAAATTTCTCAAGTTGCATCAGAAATTGTAAGAACATAACTGATGCCGAACTGCACATCTGTGATACTGAAACTGCTCAGACATTTAGAAACAATGATATTTTTAGTCAGTATCGATCTAGTTCTTCTAATGATGCAAGTCAGAGCAAAAATATTGTAATTTTCAGACTGGGCTAACTATTTATAATTTTATAAAGGGGACAATACTCGCAGCAAATTTTAATAAGGATGTTGGTTCACTTTGGCAGAGTCGTTAGCGCTCCTACGCTCAGCCTGCTTAATCACTTGCTGAAGACATGCATGTAGTGAAACAGACTATATCTCAATGAGGGATAGATTTGAGTAGCTATACCATCCAGTCACTTGCATGGCATGTCAAGGATTCCTCGACTATTTGCATGAACCCCCGAGGGATGCACTGATACTGCTTTTTCACTTCCGATACCATAGATTTAAACAGAGCCTGACAGAGACTGACAACAGCATTTATTTCCTTGAAACAAAAATAGACAGAACTGATCCAAACTTGTGATCTAGCTGTTATTTATGTCAAGTAATTACTGAACAACTTTGTATAAATAAAAGTTCAAACATTGAGACTTTCAGGGCCGATTTGGACAAGTAGATGGTTTTATTACATCATTTAATACATCCAGCCAGGATATCCGCTGTACCAGTATTTGGAAGCCAATATCTGATCCAGAAAATGTTTCAGTATCAAATTGGTGCAGCCCTAATTCTCCCACTTCTGACCATAATTAATAATTATATTGTGAATAATGTTGGGTGTATGTGTGTGTGTATTTTTCTGAATCTATCTGCATTAGGAGTGAGCCGGGTGATGTTTATTTGCTTCTTGTTAATGATATTCAGGGAATGTTTTAAATATCTATCAGGAATGTGCTAAAATGTGCCTGTAAATGTCTTGGTTGAGGTTCAAGTCTTGTACAATTGAAATTAACCACAAAAGGAAGAAACTTTTACTGACTTTAATTGTTTAGAAAGTTACACTTCTGTCTCTTTGAGGTTATTTTTGACTGCAGACGATATATTATAGATATTATTTTTGATTGCAGACGATATATTTGATATTCTAATTTTGCATAACTCCAAAACAACCACTGTTATCTTATCCTTTTTTTTTGTACATCTCCCACATCTAATTGACATTACCATTTTTCTGCTTCTGTGATGTTCTCCTCAGGCGTTGCCGTGCACACATCTGACTTAACACTGTGAGCTCATCAGGTGGGCATGCCATTGTTGCAGAAGTCTAACCGCAGTGCCTGTCTCCATCAGGGTCTGTTTCAGAAGCCCAGAGCGAGGGCCTCATCAAAGGGAATAATTCATCTATCAGGGGCTGAGGATGAGGAGGGAGGGTAGTGAAGAAGGTATGAGTAATGGGCAGAGCTAAGATACAGTTAACATAAGTTTATCTCGCACACCAGAGGAAAAGCATCATTACTGCATTTTCATATGAGACAACTTTTATTTTGTTTTTCATGACAACTTTTCTGAACTATTTAATGTCATATGTAGTTTGCCTGGAAGTGCCAGTGATAAGGATTATATCTTGCTGCCATAAAATGCGTTTTATGGGAGCAATAAAGATAAAATTTCTCTCATTGGAAGTACATGGTAAATAATTAACAGAATTTGATACAAATGTTGAGGTTGTAAAGTATTGATTCTGAAGTTAAGTTTAGTAGTATCAATGGGTTATCTACCGCCGTAACTATAGCACCATGAAAACATGGTGATATAACTGAGGGAGAGATCTCTCATTTTTGACTTTTATGTTTCACTCGTCCCTTTGTCTTTCCCTCCAAAGTTCATATTTTTCTTTTATTTGTGATTTTTAGCCATATTATCTTGTGAGAAAATGACCTACTACCACTTGGATTGGACAAAGGGTTAAGCTTTTCTGAGTAACATTTGGACAAAGCATAGTTCAAATGTCCACAGATCTTCAGTGACAGCAAAAAAATATAAAATAAAATGTAACAAAATGTGAGGCCAAAACTGTCAACTGAGCCGTGAAATTATTATATTATTATATTGTGTGAAAATCTTGTCTCGTCTTGTCTTCTGCCTCCTCTCATCCCCATTTGTGATACCTCTAGGGCTGTTTGTAGTACTTCACAACCAAGTGTGAGTTTTTCCCATGAATCCTGTGTAGATTCACAGAACCAGGGCTTGAAGAGTAGTTCCTCTCCCCTGTTGCTTCATTACGTGAAACGCTCTACCTGCCATGTGCCGCTTTAAGCTGTTATTCCAGATCTATGCCAGTGCACTTCATAGAAAACCATCCTATTTGTTCATCGGGGTCTTGTTTTATTAGTAATTCTAAGTCATACGCACGTATCACATTGTACTAAAGCTAAAACTGATCTTTTTTCTCAAACTCTACTCCAAGAATTGAGAGGTCCAGGGAATGAGCTGTCAGGCTGGTGAGGTTAAAAGAGAGTCTATAGACCAAAGAGGTGATTTACAGCAAACACCTGTCTATTTCTAAGTGGGATTTCAAAACACTTTTATTTGACTTTGTGTTGAGGGGGGTTGGGTGAAGGATGTTGTTTACTGCAGACCAGATGCATCCCTCAAGAGAAGCAGGTCTGGACCTCTGACATCCAGCCATTCCAGTTTAGTCTGTCAGCATTTTTCAGATTTTAACATGTCATTTGTTGGGATGCACTGACCGGACACTGGCATCAGACGGTGAAAAACTGGTTATTGAATGTCTGCTTCCAAATATCGGTTCAGTCAATATCTTGGTTTAACATATAAATTGGTGTAATAACCCAATTACTGGTCACAGTCGGCCCAGAAAGTCTGAATATCTGAACTTTTATTTACACAAAGCTGTTCTGTGGTTAGATAAATAACAGCTGCATAACACATTTGGATCAGTTTTGTCTTATTTTATTTTTGTTTTAAAGGAAATGAGTGTAAGATAAATGGTTTTCGGTCTCTGCACTGGTGATATTGGGTATCGGCTTATACTTAGTAGCTATAGAATCGAAATTGGTATCGGAAACTGATACATCCCTGGTAATTTGTGTAGTAATATGCCTAGAACACAAACTTCCTGCCTCAACAATAAAGTACTGCCAGTAATACTTTGTCTGATGGTACTTCAGAATTTCTCAATCACTTCAAGTAAACACAGAATTTGTTATAACTAATCAAGAGTAATTGGCAAGAATTACGTTTCACAGCTTTGATTTTTGGCATCATATCATGACAGTCGGGAACATCTGGGTTTTACAAGTGCGTTTGGTTTGTCCTTGTTCTAATTTCACCACAGAATCCATCTACTGCATGTTCTGGGTTTCTGCATTAGTAATGGATTGGCTTCATTGTGTCAGGGGCCTGGGGTGTGCTTGTCTGTGGACCAAATCAAAGTTTCCATGTTGATGATGCTGTTTTCATGTCAATGTAGCATCTGCTGGCAACATCTGCGTCTCCGTGTCAAAAGAGTTTGAGTATTGCTCAAAGTCAAATTTTTCAAGTTTCTCTGAAGTTCTTTTGGCAGCTTCCTTCAAAATGTCGTCAACTCAGCGATTTCTCGGAGCAAACGGGAGACAGTCAATCAAAAAAGAAAAAAAAAACAACAACTTGGCAACATTTCACATAGTTTCAGTCTGTTAAGCTTTGATGCCATTCAAAGATGCCAGCTTCAAAGAAAAAATCAGGATTAAACCTAATTAACGTTTACATTGCGATACAGATACTTAAACTATATGAAATTATAGCTTCTGGTCATTTGTGTTGTTTGACCTGGAGGTGAACTGTTTCTTTGTCAAACAACATCACCTCGGGTTTTGCAGATGTCCCTCAGTAGGAAGCGCAGCAGCAGGAGCGAGTACTTCAAAGCGCTTTACCCTTGTTTGGTTTTTGTTGTAGTGCCAGGGGACATGAGCGCACACGGTCACATAGAGGGTGGTAAAAATATCTTGTGTTTATTCGCAAACATGCTGTGGAAGGGATAAACACATCGCATGGTACATAGAAAAGTATAGAGGCTGTATAATGCAACTTGCAGTGCATCATTTTGAGGAGAAAGTGTTTGAAAGTAGGACAGTCGAATTGGTAAATTACCTGCCAATATAGCTGAGCAACACCGTAGTGGCTGTTTAGCTCGTAGTAGCCAATAGTGAGGCACCAATCCAGCTTTTCCAGTTCTGATACTGATTTCTATACATGCCCAAACCAGTGAGAGACTAAAAACAGTATTTATTTCCTCTAAAATAACATAAGGCAAAACTGATCCAAATCAGTCATGCAGCTCTTATTTATCTACAACTTTACATAAATAATAATTCAAACATTCTGAGACGTTTTGGGCCAACTACGACCAGAAAATAGTCTTATTACATCACATCACATTGATTAAACCACATTTTCAGTATCTGCATCGATATCCAGTGTTGGTTTCGAATAGGTGCACCCCTAACCAATAATAAAGTTGGCAATGTTTCTTATATTTCATTCATTCATTTATCCATTTGCTCGTGGATCACAGCACTGACCCATATAGCCTAAAATCTTAATGCAAATCTTAATCTAAAGAGACATTTTGTGGAGACGATATAATTGGTGATATACCTAAGGCGGCTTAAAGGTGTCTTTTATATGATGCTATAGTCCAAATTTCATATCATCCCTTTATATTTCACAATATATCACCAGTGTGACCAGCCCTGACTTGTCTCATGAGTGTCTTCCAGATTAAGACATTTCATTGTTTCTGCAAACTAAATGACGTCTCTATGATGGGAGTGGATGTTTTTCTTCCTCATATTCTTGACAAATATTTAAAATTTAACCTTAAAACCCAAGTCCCACTCATTCTATTTTGATGAGCAGATGCTGTTACTATTTGTCAACGCCTTTAGTGGGATATTTCCAAATCTATTGACCTTTTTCAGACAAAGGCAGATGATGGTTTGGAGAGAAATATTGGAAATCAAAGGATGGGGGGGATAAAGTCACATTCTTCCCCATCTGTGTTCACCAGGCCACCCAGTGACTGTTGTCATGGAAACAATCTTAACAATTTCACCTCCACTCAGTCAGAAGAGGGCTAAGCATTTACTCAAAAAACAAGAGCCGTGTGAAAATGAACATCTAAGTGCAGAGTTAGGCATTAGCATCCTGTGTAGGTTGTGTGCATCTTTATATTAGAAACAGTTAGTGGATGACTGACTTAAAATACAGAAATTAATTAGATAAAAGTTTCTTTGCATCCTTTTAAACCAATCAGAAAAGGTTTAATATACAATTTCTATTATTCATTTTAGAACATGAGCATTTAAAACACTGGCCCACCAAACTCATCCACATCAAGCTGACAATTACTTCTCCTTTAACAGCATGTGGGTTAGTTTTAGTTTTAGTCTTAGTTGCTCAGTGTAATGAACTTGTTTATTTGTGAAATTGACTTGTATAGTGGTAGAGGCTGTCACTGCCTCAGTCTCGTTCCAAAGACACTCGTTGGCAGAAAGAAGGGAGGCAGTCTGTTCCTCCAGAGAGGGACAACTATAGCAATCGGTTGTATTGAGGAGTGAAGAGGAGGGAGGTGGGGCGGCTCTCACATCGGCTGAATAGGCCCACTGCCTTTGACCTGAATGCCAACCACAGAAAGCAATGCCAGTCGTTTTCCCCTTTAAACATCCCCATTTTTATAATCCTCTTTCACTTTCTCTTTCTCTTTGTGTGCTGCTGAAAGAGCCTGGGAGCTTAGCCCTGAGTAAAGGGACTTGTGAAGTGGTGGTGCAGCCCAGCTCAGCAGTCCTCCGCTCATCCTCCCTCTCACCCTCTCTTCCGTCTCCCCCTCCTCCCTCTCTCCCTCAGCAGTGCAGTGCAGGGGTCAAAGGGCCAGCGGCTCCCAGGCTGGTTCCTTTTAAAACCTCCTCTCCCACACATCCTTTGTTTATTTGTTTGCACTATCATAGAGACCGCTTGACTCAGTCACCCTGAGGTGTGTAAAATATCTATGAGTTATTCAATACATTCCATTAAAGATTTTTTTTTTTTTTTTTTTTGCCTCACCTCATGATATTATAATCTATTATGGATTACCTGTTTTCCCTTGTTCATGTGGCAGGATTAGTTACTGTATTGTAATAAAACCAATGATAAAAAATATAGATCAAACAAGTGTCGATGAAGCCCCAAGGACGTATAGTGGGAAGTATTACCTGTAATTGGTCATATTTATGTAATGCTTTTTTACTACAGCTAGTTCAAGCACTTGCACCTTCACGAGCATGTGCAGACAGGCCGTGGAAGCTGTCAGCCACGACATTTACATGCACAAGTCAATCTGAGTACACTTTTGACCCAGTTTTTGTCTCATGACCCCAAAGAACTGGTCAGACCACTCCTGATCCCAGTCTACATGAGGGTCAAAAAGCTGAATATCGGTGAACGGGGGGCGTATCGTAATTTTGCATTAGTGCGAAAACTTTGTGGCTAGTACTGCTAATAAAAACAAATATCATGCATATATTGCCATAGATGTCATTGGCCACACGTCACTTCCCGTGCCAACAAAAAGCTTCACTCCCTTTTTTGTGTGAAAACATTTTGAAATGAATGGGGATGACTTAAAATGATCATCCAAAAACTACATTTAGTGATATCTATTGTGTAGTCAACGACAAGTGACGGAAAGGACCTGTAGTTTGGCTTCAGATACCTGGTAATCAAAGTATAAATAAATAAAACATTATTATTGAGCTGTGCGATTTGTGTGTTTTAATGTTATTTCTCATAGAATAAACACGCAGCTTTCCACCTGTAACATTTAGTTTGTATTATTATTTTTGGATGTACCTTAAGGTTAACTCCAGTATTTTCTTGGATTGCATATAGTTAAATTAAATATTTGCAGTTCACATTGTACAGTTTAGTGGTTTAAACAAAGTTACTGCATTTCTGTGGATTTGTTTATCATAAGCTACAGTTAGGTCGTGCTAGTTACTAATGTCAGTGAACAACAGTGTTAAGTTTGGATCCAATAATCCAACGCATGCTTGAATATTTACAGCATTTATTAGTCATTAAGAAACAAGTGATTAAATGGATGAATGAGCTTGTTTTCCATAAGACATCACTGTGTGGAGCCGTTCACCCGGGAAGAAGGAAGCAAGCGCTAATCAGCTGTTGTTTTCTCTAAAACAACCCTTTAGTCCGTTGGCAGCAGGTTGGCAGTGATTTGATACATCTGTGAGAAACAGTGGCTGTTTTTTTCCCGTGGTTCTGATGATGGTTCTAAATAATTTACGCCAAAAAAGAGGATACGACAGTTTTATCTACCGACACTGGATGAAACCCCAAAAATGGGCGGGACTCCACACAACAGCAGAAGTGCCGTATGTTGAAGACATCTATTCTTTTGCAAATATATAAGCAACAACTCATTCACTTTGAGTATTACATTTTTTAGAAATCTTAAGAAATGCCCTGCTCACAAGTCATTTGCTTTCAGAAGTGCATTAAACACATCAATAGCAGACCAAACTATTGAAAATCAAGTGTTTTTCCTGTGTCAGTGATGCGATTACTGATCAGACTGTGCCATCTTTTCAACTATATCCGCTACAGACGTGTGTGTGTGTGTGTGTTTTAACATACAAGCTTCATAAATAATTTTAAGTGGATAAAAGTTTTACCTAAGCTTGAACTGGACACAGAAGCACTCTGTGTAAGTAGTCCTCCAGGATTGTGTTGGTGTGCAGTGTGAGTTTGGAGGTGTCTGAAAACACTGCAGTAGACACTATCTGGCTGCCTGCTCTACATGAGTGGCCACAGAGGGATGGACTTGATTTAGAGTGGCGTTCCCATCACCCGGCTTAATGAGCAGGGTTGTCAAGGAGACGGAGAAATTGGTACGATGGATGACACAAGGTGAAGTACTTGTGCTACTATGAGCTCAGCCAATTTAGATGAAGACACTAGTAACTGTATAAGGCCAAGTCCCTCTCTGCGGTGGTGTATTTTTGGAGGTATAAAATTTGGGATTTGGGGGGTTCATGCAGTTGCGCTTCACTGTGTATTCTATGTACTTTGGCCCTTTCACTGCATTCATATGTGGATCCAGTTTGTCTGTAGTGAATACATGTGAGTGTGAACGTATGTGCAGGATTAATAATAAGATTATGACCCAGTTTTTGTGATATTGTGCTATTTTTGTTATATCATGTTATTGTGTTTCAGTGCTTCAATCTGTTTAATGTAACTCTAAGCTCAAAAAGACATTTCCACCCACTCCTCCTATTGGTCATCTTCTGTATAAAGATGTAGCAAATTATGTAAATATAAACCTCATGGTACGATATTTATTGCGATATTGTGGTAAAGTGCATGGTGTTATAGAAGGGCTCATAATATTGGGCTCATGCTTACAATAATAATGTAACAGCCATTGTTGTAGGGTTGTGCTGTTGTAGGGCAGTACTGCTGTAGGGCTGTGCTATTGTACCATGTGCTGTAGGGCTGTGCCGTTGTAGAGCTGTACCACTGTAGGGCTGTCCTCTTGTAGGGCAGTGCTGCTGTAGGGCTGTGCTATTGTACCATGTGCTGTAGGGCTGTGCCGTTGTAGAGCTGTACCACTGTAGGGCTGTCCTGTTGTAGGGCAGTGCTGCTGTAGGGCTGTCCTGTTGTACTATGTGCTGTTGTACTATGTGCTGTTGTATTATGTGCTGTTGTAGGGCTGTGCTGTTGTAGGGCTGTCCTGTTGTACTATGTGCTGTTGTACTATGTGCTGTTGTGCTGTGTGCTGTTGTAGGGCTGTGCTGTTGCTCTGAAGTCTTTAAGCCTGGGCTGGACTTCATTTTTGATGAATTTGTGGAACTTTTCTGAGTGTCATTTTGCCAAGCGAGTCCTCATGATGCTTGTATTTCCCGAGGATACATACACTGTGTCTCAGCAGAGACTACATTGTTGTTCATCTGTCTCCTTTTCTCCTTTAGCTCTTGTGGTCTTGGCAAAACCAAAATGCATCTGGTATTAAAAAGCAGCAGGGGCGATATGGGGGCATCCTGGGGTTCATACAGTGTCTCTGCTCAGCTTTCCTCTTTTTCCATTCTCCTTTCTTTGCCATCTGCATGTCGCTGTGTTGTTAAGTGTGGAAAGCGTCCAGCGTGCATTCCTACTGACGGGTGACGTGGTGCAAAGGATCATGGTATATGCAATATTTTTTTCCCATTGACACAAACTCAAAACCATTATTTTGTGCACAAATGCATGCCATTTAATATCTAAAAGAGACCACAACGATACATCGTTACATCCCCACTTCCCGGCTCTGAGTGAGTGACAAGTGGATTTAACCAATCACAGTGAAGTGTGAACTTTCAGACTCTGTAATTAAGGCTCTGTGAAAATTGTGATAGAAATTCTTAGTTCAGGATTCAACCCTTCAATCTAAGTTTTTTCTTTTTCTTTTATTGAAATGCAACTACAGTGAAACAGCAGAATACTGAACAGTGTTTTCCAATAAGTCTACCTGTAGTTTACCCATCCATCAGTGATCGTCCACTGAGAGAGTAGAATTCAATAAGCTGAGGGAGGCGAGGCTGGGCTGATGCAGGAGCGAGCTAGCCCGCGGCACACTCACATACCTGCCCCTGTCTACTGGAACTGTTGATGTCACCATTTTGACATTTATGTTCTTCAGATATACATCTCATTTCTTTTTTTGTTTTGAAAAAGTTGGACCTGTACCAAACTTTTTTTCAGCCCATGATATTGTGTTTTTGGTAACCATATTATCGATTTATATTAAATTTGAAAATCTTCAGAATTCCACAGTTCCTCCTGTTCTTTGGCGTCCTTGTCTGAGCGCGTGTGAAAAGCCAGTTTGACAGCTTTAGTGACGACAAGCTGAGGCACGTGTTACAAAAAATGAACCCGGCTGTTATGTGTGTTAACTGCATTATGAATATTATAGGGTTATACATAATAAACTTGCATAATCTCTAAATAATAAACTTGAATTGAGTTGTACATGAACAGGATGATCTGTTCCTCTTTTGGTTATACTTTTGGCCCCAGTCCCTTGTCCCACTTGGAGAATGTCCCTTTTTCTCATTGCTGTGATATGAATTATAAAGAGGGAAGTGAAATTAACATGCAAAGAAATTGAAAACGTTCTGGCGGTACTGTACTGGGATTTAGGGCTTTAATATGTTGGCACCTATTGCTATTTAAATTTATTGTGCGTTATAATTGATTTAAAAATGAAAATCATATGGTTGTGTTAGTTATCTTTGAGCTTACATTTTAAAGTCTGTTCTTCCATGTCTTACCGTATGGGCTCCCTGTACGATGGCAGTTTAACAGGATATTTGGTGAATAACGTTTCAAAATGGTTTCAACCTCTACTTTGAAACCTTCAGATAATAACAGGCGATGAATTTAAAACCCTGTACATTGTATGAAAAAGTAGGTTGGCCATCGCTATCTGTCAGAAGAACAACACTGTATATAATGTATTTATGAGGGACTACTTGACAGACTGCCTGAATATCTTACTTTGTTGTTGAACTTTGATACGGGAACTTTAGTACAAGCTCTCGTGTTTGTCCATGTCTAAAAACTGTCTGTACCAGAACTGAAATGGAAAAAGAAGCTTTAGGTAATTTTGCTTCCCAAAAATTACATAATACATTTCAAGGACTTGAAAAACTGTATAAATTGGTGCCACTACTGCACTTTAATAATCTGATAAACATTTATAATCACACCTGCTCCTGTTTTTAATGTTTTAAATGGACCTATGCAGTTATTTGCTTTGGGGTTTTTTTTGTATTGTTCTGTATTTTAACAGGGCGCTCACTGGGCTTTCCCTGTATAAATAAACATAAATGAAAGTGAAATATATGCAGTAAGGTTTTGATTTCTTATCTGACCTCTGGAACATATGAATGAGTTTAGGGTAACTATAAATGTCTTCCAATATTGATGATATATATTGCTTTAGAAACCCTGCTTCTTTACATCATAATCGTGCTTGTCCAGGAAGTGTATTAAATTGCATTGCTTTTATGTGGCAGTTTTTTAATTCAACTTTACAGAAGTTTAAATTATTATTTATATTTTACCTGCAGCTGTAGCTCAGTTGTTAGAGTTTGTCCACTGGTTTGAATCCCGCTCTCGGCACAAACACCATTGGCAGAGCGGTCAGATCCACTGACTCACAGGTCGTGGTGTGATTCCAGCTCCCACAGATGACTGTTGTGTCTTTTAACCCACCTTGCCCCAGTATCTGCATACACTGGTGAAAGAATGTGTGTGTATGGGTGAGTGGTTTAGTGCTTTAAGTGCCTTGAATGTGGAAAAGCGCTCTATAAAAATGTGACCATTTACCATATACACACAGTTATGCAAAAGTAAGTATTTGTAGTTTAGAATATGGAGAGCTGATGTTAAAACCCACCTCTTCTCCCTGGCATTTAAGACTAGCTAGACAGGTTATCTTGGTGTTTTATTGTTTTTTTTCCTATGTACTTGAGGATTTATCAATACATTTGTTTTTTATTGGTTTTTAGGTGAATCACTTTGGTCAGCTGAAGTAGTTTTAAATGTGTTATCCCACTCTCAACATAAACATCATTAACATTAGCTAAGTGCTCAGATCCGCTGACCCACAGGTTGGTGGTGCGATTCCAGCTCCCACAGATAAATGCTGTCGTTGTGTCCTTGGGCAAGTGTCTGTGTGCACTGGTGTATGAATATGTGTGTGAATGGATGAGTGGTTCCTTGATGTAAAGGTGGAAAAGTGTTATATGAAAATGTGACTTTACCTTACCTTATAAAATAAATAAACTTGAACTGAATTTAATTAATACCTTGTTTAATAGATGGCTTATTTTGTGGCCTTGCTTAAGGCACCAGAGTTTAAACAAAGCTATTGTTTAACTGTAGAAGGCTCTATAAAAGCACTATTTGGGATGCAACCTAATTAGTTACTTCATATCCTTTAGTAAGACAAAAGCCTGATCCCTCTCCTTATCTTCTCACAGCTCAGTTTCATGCGTTCCTTTGCCACTTCCTTTATTTATTCCAGTGATCTCATTTCCAGCTGTAGATTTGGCTGTGTGCTAAATATAGAGTGGATTGCTCAGATGGTTTTCATACCACGAGATTCTCGGCAGCGGTTTCCAGAACTTGCCAATGAATTAAAATGTCAAATTCCTAAAATCCATTCTCAAATAATTTATATAATTTTATCTTTTGTTGTCAAACTGAAAAAGGCGTTTCGAGACCAGCTCACCTAAGGCCCTGTGAAATAGTGCGTGTAATCGACCACTGTCTGTCTCCAAACAAACAGAGCAGGCTTTGGGCTTGCGTGTGTGTGTGTGTGTGTGTGTGTGTGTGTGTGTGTGTGTTTGTGTGCGTGTGTGTGTGTGTGTGTGTGTGCGTGTGAGAGAGAGAGAGACTGAATGCAAAATGAGGGAGTCCATTGATTTTGTGTATCTGTATTTGGCAGCTCTCTAACAATAAAAAAAAAAAAAAAAAAAAACATCACATCCTGGTCCCAAGGTTGTATTTGAGAGGTATCAATGTTAAGTTGAAAGTACTTAATACTCTACCTGTCTGTTGTTACTGCTGCCTGTCGGTTGTAACCAATGGGAATTTATTTTTTCACATGTGTTGTTGAGCTCAAGCTGCTTTTAACAAACAAATACCAGAGTTAAAGTGATATTAAATTTCCCTTAATCCTCTGCCTTCCAAAGATTAGTTTAGATCCCACAGCAACACAACCACAAAACTTGTATTTAGCTTAGTTATGCAATTTAGTCGTATGAGGGTATCCTGCCCCCGTTTAGGGATAAGCACTGATGTCAACTGGATAAAAAGAGGATTAATCTGTAATGTGACACGCAACTAAAGAAATCCTAATACAGTGATACTCCAGGGAGTCGAAATCCAGTACAGGCTGTGGTTGATATTTTACAATGTCATACATGCGATAATAAGGTATTATTTGTTAACCAACATTGTCATTATTTGTTTAGTTACTTATTTGCTCTGCTCACTATAGGATCTGCCCTCTAGTGGCGAACTAGGGTGGTGTTTTATGAAGAAACCCAAAACTAGGTTAAGCCACCTGCTGCCCTATATGTGCACCAACAGTAGCAAAGAAAACTGGTATTCTTCTTGAGCTGGGTGTCTCCTAGAATGTTAAATGAGCAAAGCATTTTAAGCTTTTGTAACTATTCAGTAGTGCTGTACAATTTTGGGAAAATAACTGAAATCACAATACTTGTTAAAATGTTAAGTGTGCAATTTCAAACCAGGATTATGTTCACAAAACACCTTTTTTAAATGCGTCGAGGGCAGAGAGCAGACAGAGCTATCAAGGAGCAAGGAATTCAAAAAACCTATGCATTTTAGAAAACATTTTATAGAGGTCTAAACAGAAGGGTTTTTAAATGAGAAGGCATGATATCAAGTATTCTGTTATTGATTTGATGTTTACAGCTGTCAAAGTGTCAAAAATCAATAACACCACAACTGATTAACTAGAAAACATGAAAAATCGATGTTTTCTCTACCTTAAAATGGCTATGTCTTTTATCTAATATTTGTCTCCTCTTCCGCAGGGGGACTCCATGAAAGATGACAGAGGAGGTAATTGTTGTAGCCAAGTGGGACTACACGGCCCAGCAGGACCAGGAACTTGACATCCGGAAAAACGAGCGGCTCTACCTCCTGGACGACTCCAAGACCTGGTGGAGAGTCCGGAATGCAGCCAACCAGACGGGCTATGTCCCCTCCAACTACGTGGAGCGCAAGAACAGCCTGAAGAAGGGGTCGCTGGTCAAGAACATCAAGGACACATTTGGTAAGAGGCATCTCAACATGGGGGTCAAGGCCCGCTCTGTCACAAGCTGTCACTGTCCCATAAGTGTGTTCGTGGAAGTGGAAAATCCCCCCCACTTCCTGTTCCATGCCCCCTGCTCGCTATAGTCGTAAACAGTGGCCCTAAAGAGCACATCTGAGTGACTTGGCCTCCATTTTCCCACCACATTTTTAGTCTAAGTACTTTCACACTGGCTGTCATTGTGTCCATTGGGATTGTTGACAATATCCAGTGTGCTCTTCCTGTCTTCAATGTCATTCACCTGTGACATCGGTTTTGAGAAACTGATGTATGCATCATTTGCGCTAGTGTAGCTGGAGTTAGAGATGCTTCTATTGACTTGATGGCTTGTATGAACGTGAATCAAATGGAAAATGGAACCAATGACCATTTCAATGTTCTTCATATTGTAAGTAAGTAGTAGGCTGGAATACAGGAATTCAACAAAATGGCCAACACAAACTTGTCTTAGCCCTGTAAATGATCAAATTGGTTATAAGGAAATACCCAAAAAAAAAATACTATATGTACTATACTAAATGTGGGCATAGGGCTCAAAGGCGACTCTGTGAAATGAGATGTGGCTGGTTATGGAATAAGAGGTAGATTGGGGTCAGCAGTTCAAAAGATGCATCTAAATTGACTGAGCACTTACCCATCAACTAGATCACGTTTCATGCCTAGGTCAAGGCTCTACTAGGGGACATATTTGCGATACCCTGTCCAAATGCCTATAGACGTGTTTATGTATTCAAATTATGCAGTTTATCTATGTGTGGTTTAGGCATGGGACGATATTGAAATTTGGTGTCACGATTATTGAGGCCAAAATAACTGCTAGTAACGATAATATCATGATCATTATTAAAGCTGCTGACAGTGTAAAAATGTTATAGATCTGAATAATTTGAATTTTAATATTATGAATAGATTCTGGTATGGTAAATGGTCACATTTTCATATGGTGCCTTTCCACCTTCAAGGCACTCAAAGCTCTTTACATCAGGGATCGACTCACCCACTCACACACACACTCATACACCAGTGCGCACAGACACTGGGAACGAGGTGGGGTCTCATGCCCAAGGATACAATGACAGCATTCATCTGGGGGAACTGGAATCGCACCGCCAACCTGTGGGTCAATGGATCTGAGCGCTCTACCTTTAATGTTTATGTCAAGAGCAGGATTCAAACTGCCAACCTCTGGACCAGTCGACAAACACCACACACCAACTGAGCTGCTGTCGTTCTGTCTTAAGTGAAAACAACGATGAGCTAGAAGAGAACAGTATGGATTCGTAGCTTTTTTCTGCACATTATGGTGATATAAAAGCCATTATCTCTGTTGGCGATTATCACGATTGTAAATATAATTATAAAATGTCACACAAACGATTATTGTCTCCTTTTTTATCACGATAAATGATATTATTGTGTATTGTCCCATCCCGAGTGTGATTTCCTCCCTTACATCTCCTGTCATGATTTGTTGATCCAAGTGATGCAACAGCAAAATGGCCTGCGATGTGAAAAGGCGGCTTCTTATGCAGTGTGCCCTCTTCACTTTGAGATGCACAAATGTGATCTGACTACTATTGCCTCCAGTGTGAACACATCCATGGTGTAAAGTGCTGACAGCCCTGGGCCTGTGCAGAACGTTACGGCATTATCTGTGCTGCTGTTGTCCATATGAGGACGGCACAAAATGTTGCTAAAATATAAATATGACAGTACTGGCTAATGCAAAAAGCCATATCACAAAAACAAAACAACACAAAGTTTTACATCTTTGACATTAAAATGTTAAATTATTGTTGTTTCCTTATTAACAGTGTGACCTGTGCATATATTTAGATTTAATTTCACTTATTGCGTCAAAATGAAATCAGATTATAACTGTCTAAAATCAAAACCGTTATCGAATATTGCGTTTTTCCTCATATCGTGCAGGCGTTGTCCACACACTGGCCCATGTGTTTCCATTAGCCCCTCACTGTAGTCCACCTCTTTGACATGGGGTTGGATTGATTAGTGGGAAATCAGCTGCGTAATGGTAACGCTGGCATAATGGATTCACTGCCTCTGCCCATCTATATTACCTATTGACTGTAACATTATGGCCTCGTTCCATTTCACTCTAAGTAGTGTGCTTCCAGGGCTGGCTGCTTCAGTGTTAAAAGCCTTGAGTAAATCTAATCGGCAGGAAAAGTCTGGTGATGAGGTGATGAGCCATCGCTGTGGTCATAAATAAAGCAGGCAGCTTCTTGCATAAGCGAACAGCCCAAAATATAATCTGCCTCTGTCATTACTACTTCCTCTCCATTTATAGAACACAATATTTGACTAAGCCAGGTCTGCGATTTGGCCACACGCTGTGATCACCGTCATCCCTCTCCTATTTAATTTTCATAGGCCTGTATCATACACATTCAGCCAGGCAGAATTGAATATAAATGGCCACCCGTTGTTTCATGCTTCACGTCTTTCTTAAACTGTAATGGCAGATAGACCAATGACTGCTCAACCCCATTCATACATTTTTTTTATTCAGATATCGAGTTATTGTTTGGACCTAGGGGTGGGTGGTATGGCAAACGATTTATATATACACCATGCATCTCTGTGTGAAATTCACCTGTATAAGGGCCTCACAGATGTTGGCCAATTGGAGAAGCGGGAGGAAAAAAGTGTAAGTTTGAGCTATAGTCTACATTAAGAAGTGGACTAAGTGAGTGTGACTTCACCCACAGCGTTCGGCTTCAGTCAAATGAAGCTCATCGAGGCTAGAGCAGTTATAGGGGCCAATTTGGAGCCGAGTTCTATATTTGCAAATCCGACCACGAGTATCTTAGCGACCAAAGAACCACTCTGGAGCGAGGCTATTGACAGTAATGCCCCTTCCCATCTGCACGCTGGTTTAGCAGGGAGCAGAGGCTGTTACTAAGGAGAAGCGACCTCGGGTAAAGAAAGCGCCTGATTTGTCTGTCATTAATGTTCATATATTGATTTATGGACAAAATAGCAAAATAAGAATACCAGGATCATGCAGAGCGGGGTTAATACAAACATTTTAAGATGACAGTTTCTCAATAGAAAGTGAATTGGAGTGGATGGAGCCAGAAGTACGCTCATGCTCACTTCTTGTTTGAAACGTGGCGGCTAGCACAGTCTATAGTTTGAGCACATAGCTAGATGAAATTGCTTATTGTCACGATCATGATTTGATTTTTTTCCACCACTCAGCTGTGTATTTGGTAGAACAATCAAGCACATTTAATTAAAGCAAAGTATTAGTACAAGCCGTTTTATTTTAAATAGATGTCCTAGTGGCTTTATGTTGTTTATTGTTTTGATTACATGTCTTTCTTTTTAGATTACTTTATGTAATGGTCAGCTCCGCATGTGGTTTGCAGTTCAGGATAAAAGCTGCTGAGTAAGAGCTTAAAAGGAGTGCCAAAATCCTCTCATACTAACGCCCTGTGCACCTCATACCAGGAAAACATGTTCAGAGAGTTTGACTGTGGTTTGGATAGAGTCACAAAAATCCTTATTAGACTTGGGTCACTTGGATTCAAATTCTTTCATTTTTTCCCCTCATGAACTGTACAGACATTTGTATTATGCTACAAATAAAGCACTAGTAGTTCATAGCAGTACTTTCGCATTAACTTGAGAGGAACACAACAAGATTTGCCACACAAGCACAGTACTGTAACTCTGCAAAATGATTATCTGTGAGTATAATGGGAGTATAATTGGTACAAAAAAGTGATCAGGTGAAAATAAATCATACTGTATGTCTCATAAGAATATGTTTAGCATTTTTGTGCCATCTTTGCCTGACCTCTGGGATGTTTTACCTGTTCAACCAGAGGACTCAAATTTAGAAAATATGTGTTTGTGGATAATTAATGACATCAATTATGAACAATGTTGGGAAGTATTTAATTTTTTTACTCCTTAATTTGGTGGTGTTCAGAATGCAGTTACTTTCCTAAAATCAGAGGTATACATTGAACTTGAACTTGAACTATTTGAACTTTAGGCTTCAAACTGCCATGTTGGGAAGAGAACTTCCCAATTTACTTAAGTAAATGTACAGATCCCAAAGCAAAAACAATACTCAAGTACCAGTAAAGGCATCACTTGAAACAATCTAGTAAAAAGGTATTAGAGTACCTGATTAAAAATGTACTTGAAGAGTAAAAAGTAAGTATTTTGCACAGATTTTGAGGTTAAATTAAACTTCAAATGTAGTGATTTTGTAGAAGATTTGCATGGAATTTTAACAATGAATCACACATAAAGATGTTATTAATCCTATGTTGTATTTTTACACTATAATTTAAATAGAACTCTGTGTAAAAGTATTCCAAGTGTTCATAATTCAGTACTTTGATTGGACATTTCAATGCAGTATCCAGTATTCAGTAGTAACTAAAACATTTTCAAAGAAGTCTTCCCATCACTGATTATGACTGCTGTTTAGAATACTTTTGGCACTAAGAGGACTGAGTTTAAAACGAGTTGGCTGAGAGCTGATAGGCTAAGCTCGACCTATCAGAGCTGAGCAGGGCAGTGGAGGTAACTTACGCAGATGAGGCACCAGGACCTTATTCTTCTTACTATGACTAACATGTTGCACCATATGTGGGTCGAACTGCAGAGTGAAGTAATATGCTACAACATGGAGTCGCGGGCGCTTTCATCAGCTCGGCCTGCGTCCTAGGGGCTCTGCTTTACTGGATAAAGAGCCGCTGAGGGAGTGCGTGTGTGGGAGGAGAGGTACTGTTCTCGCCCGGTGCCTTGAAGTGGAAATGAGTCGAAGGTGTGTTTGTGCATCAGTCGTACTTAAGAGAAAGTCAATACATCTCCACACAGTCTTTGAGATATTTATTTCTCAGTTGGGACTACCTTTTGGCACAAGAGCCAACCTGTCTTTAGCTTGGACACCCCAGCACCTTGCCATTAGATGCGGCTCTATAGACATGATATACTTGTTATTCCCATCCTATCCTTCCTTTGTCAGCAGTGTCCTGTGATGTGCAGTGCAAGAGAAACAGTTGCCAAGGGAGCCCTGTCTATTTCACAGCTCTTCCTCTCACTGCTGCCAACCAGTTTCATGGTACTCCGGCTGAACCCTGCTATTGTACCAAACAATGTAAATGTTCTGTTGAGCTGTGGCATTTCTGTGGCATTTCAGCAGGCTCCCCGACACCAACAGGCTGATTAGCTGTCAACAAAGACCTACTCGCAGATCTTCTACATTTATAGACACCGCGCACGTGGCATATGCTGTGCCACTGGTCCCAGTTGAGGTTCAAAGCGCGGGCAACCCAATTATGACTTTGACACAAATCTGTTGTTACTGGGGCGGACTAAAACTTGAGGCTGTGACGATGTAATTGAATTGTGGGAATGTGATTGTGTGAATAACCCGGACAGGAGATGGAGGCGTTCATCCTGTTAATCTTTCATTATTAAACCTTCGTCTCTACTTGTCATGGCCCTGTCTGTTCCAACCGTACTCATATTTCCCAGAGTGGCGAGATGCAGTGTGGACAGCGTGCAAAGTGGCGACTGTAGCGCAGTTGGTGTGTTTATCCACTGATCTGAAGGTTGGCAGTTAAAATCCTGCTCTCGGCGTAAACATCATTGGTTGAGAGGTTAAGTCCCATGTCGAAAGTTAAATCTTTCATTTCTCGGTGCTACTCATTTTGG
This sequence comes from Periophthalmus modestus, assembly GCA_019594935.1. Lineage (NCBI taxonomy): Eukaryota > Metazoa > Chordata > Actinopteri > Gobiiformes > Gobiidae > Periophthalmus > Periophthalmus modestus. The sequence goes on along the minus strand of JAIEZT010000009.1, from coordinate 25,434,244 downwards.
TGAATCACTATACTATGCATTACAATGATTTTCCACAATTGTGTGTGATGTGAGAGAAACAATGATACAATTGACCAGGCATCATCAGGCCTCCCTTTGTTTTTGCAAAGAGCGTTTCTTGTTTTCTTGGGGCCTGAAAGTGCAGTTTTTCGCCTTAATTAGTTTTTGTGCTGACCTTCTCCTCTTTTCCTGTGTTATTTTTATACAACTTGGGCTCATCTTGTCCTTACTTTCCTTTTGTTAATTTTCTATCGTTAGGTCAAAGGCATAAAACTAAACATTGCTTTGTTAGTTTTTAAATCTGCGCCATTACAGACGATGTTAATTGTTTTAACAAATCAAAACCACTTACCCTTAAAGATACTTTTCCACATGATTATGATTCAGTTTAGTACAGGTGGTTTATATGTTTTGCATCTCATTTAACAGTCAAATAACCAGCAATCAACAATGTCTTAAGGAATTTGTTTTGTTTTGTAGGTTTGGGGAAAACAAAAAGGAAGACCAGCGCTAGAGACACTTCCCCAACGCCGAGCTCTGATACAGAATACCCCTCAAATGGCAGTGGAGGAGGGGGTCGGAGCTGCAGAGAGGATCTATGATCTCAACATCCCCGCTATAGTCAAGTTTGCCTACACCGCAGAGCGTGATGACGAGCTGACCCTGGTCAAGGGCTCCCGTGTGGTGGTGATGGAGAAGTGCAGTGACGGCTGGTGGAGGGGCAGCCAGGGCGGCCGTGTGGGCTGGTTTCCCTCCAACTATGTTCAAGAGGAGTCGGGGGGAGCTGAGGATGGAGGCGAGGGAGACACTTCTCGGGGCTACGTCAGCTCTCAAGGGACATTACTGGCCAACGGGCGAGCGGGAGGCCGTGTCCTGCACCTAGTCCAAACACTTTACCCCTTCAGCTCAGTGACAGAGGAGGAGCTTAACTTTGAGAAAGGAGAGGTGATGGAGGTGGTGGAGAAGCCAGAGAATGACCCTGAGTGGTGGAGGTGTAAGAACTCGCGGGGGCTGGTGGGGTTGGTGCCTAAGAACTATGTGATGGTGCTGGAGGAGCGACCCGCACTCTCCTCCTCCACCTCGAGCTCCCCCAACCGCCACATAGCCCCAGCACGTGTGGGGAAGTTTGCTGGGAGGGACTGGTACTATGGAGCTGTCACCAGGCACCAGGCGGAGTGCATCCTCAACGAGAGGGGGGAGGAGGGCGACTTCCTCATACGGGACAGTGAGTCATCGGTGAGTCAGACTCAGGACATCTACACTTTAAGACTTGACATTCAATCAATGTAAACACTTTTCAATTAATGACATTGTTTTTGACAGAAATCGACAAACACCAGAAATCCACTTTTAATAGACTTAGTTTAGTTTTACACATTTGTCATCTGCTATATACATTATCATGTCCCATACACTACAAAGTATCAGAAACTTTGTCTTTTAGTATTATTTAGCACAGGCAGGAAAATACTAAAGGGTCTAATCTTTAGTGCGTCGAGATACATAATTGAGGGCTTAATACACACTGCCCTCTGCTGGTGGAATTGCATGCCTCTCTAACCTATTGTCTTGTGTATCTGTTTCAGCCTAGTGATTTCTCCATCTCCCTGAAGTCGTCTGGCAAGAATAAGCACTTCAAAGTACAGCAGTCTGAAGGGGTGTATTGTATTGGCCAGCGCAGGTTCAACTCTATGGACGAACTTGTAGAGCATTACAAGAAAGCCCCCATTTTCACCAGTGAACATGGGGAGAAGCTGTACCTGGTGAAAGCGCTGCTGTGATAAACTTCCCCCTTTGTCTACACTGGATCTGACACAATTCTTAAGTCACTCCCGTCTTAACAAGCCTTAGCCTCGGACCCTGCTTCAATGAAGGGGAACGTCTCCTTGCCAAGGTTTTGTTTTTCACACACAAATTGTATCTAGTGCCCTCCAGTGGAGACTCACAGAATTTTTGCTTGGCCCATAAAGCCCCTGGAAATCAACCACTGTGTGAACTAGCAGCCACATCCCTGCACTAATTTGCCTCTTTTGTTTTGGGGCGATGACTAGATCCACTACAATAGACGCCTCCAGGGCCTTGTGGGGGGGGGGGGCTCTCATGATGTCATACATAATGTCCGTCTACTACAGCGCACATTTAAGTTACACCATTGCTCTTAATCCACACAGCAGGACAGGGACAGTTTAAGAGGACATACCCTCTTGTGGACCTTACTCTGATGTCTCTTGCCCTGTTTCAGCCATGTTTTACTTTCTTTTGTTTTTAAAAGATACTAAAATACCCTTTCCTGAACTGTAGATTTTTGAGATCTCTATAGAGTGAATAATCACAAATGATTTCACAAAGTGACCAGTTACTCTTGCCTTTACCTTTTTTTTCATTGATCCTCTACATGAGATCTCTACTTTTATGCCATCAAAGCCCGTCTTGTCTACCTATTCACAATCTAGTATTGTGAGTTTCCCTGTTCTATTTGGAGAACTGTTGCAATAGAGGAGATATTAGTAGAGTTTGAATGTTTCAGTGTAACCAAATGTGCCACCCTCTACCCATACTACTGGATTCAGGTCTGCACTGCACCCACTAAACTTTCATTCATTTATTTTCATGCTCTGTACAATGGATCACAATTTGTACGTCCCAGTATATGTCTGTGAACACACCAGGACTGAAGGAGAATTAAAACACACGTACATTATAGTCCCTACAAATCAACAGAAACTTGTGAGAAATAAGACAGCCTTTACAGGACATGTTGATTCAGACACTAAGATATAATGTTAAAAATTAGATATGTCCTCTAGTTTTCATTGCCCAAACAAAAATCTGGATGCTGAACGATTATTTATTATGGCAAGCTGATTTTCACTGTTAATAACCAAATACACTGTCACATGGATTGTAGTAATAAAAAAACCTACCAAACATCTGATTCTGTTAGTACATGTGTTTACCAATGGAAGTGTTGATGGTGGTCTCAGCTTTTATGTATCTGAATGTTATTGAGCATTGTTATTTAATTCTTGTCTCCACTGTATGTATATAATCAAAGGTGCATATATGAGATGATGAGATCCAACAATGGTACTGTATCACCGACAATGATGAGAATTTAAATACATTTGTTCAATAAAATTTTTGAAGAATATCAAGACGGAGTTGTATGCTTCACTGGGCTGGGGGAGCGTCAGAGGCAGTTTACCACTAAGCCAGATGTTGGTGTTGTAATATATATATATTTTTCTTTTTGTTAAATTTGCCTTGACAATTTCACTTTTTTCAGGATTTTACTATAATATAGACTGACAGTATCTGCAGTGGTCTCCTACACAACACATGTGAGGCCTTATTATCACACAAGAAGCTTTAAAATATTTAAATATAAGTGCCTCAGAAGATATATTCAGTTGCTCCTATTACCTCTCTGGTCTCTGGGAAAAGAATATCCATTGTACATTTTTGATGGGCTAGCAATTCTGCTGGCCACCAGGGGGCAGTGTGTTGCTGTGTCTTTGTGGATGTGTTCACGAGGTGGAAGAAGTGACCCCAGGTGAAACTGATCAAACATATTTGCTGAGATTTACATTTAAAGCACAGGCCTACATGCTGACTGGGACAAACGGGCACATGAAGGGTCTGATGTTATACTTGTTGGCCTTCTGGATCCCCCAAGAAGAGCTGGAGGAAGTGTGTGTGCAGAGAAACATCTAGTGGTAGTTTTGATTCAAATTAAAGAAAGAAAAAAACTAATCATGTAAAAGCTTTTAATCAGTCAAATGGAGGTCGCTGTGCGTTGTCAAGGTCACCGGGTCTACTATCATGAAATGTGTCCTCAAAACAAAAAAAACACCCTCCCAAGAAACAACCCTCCCTAAAAACAACTGTCCGACCTTATCAAAGGCAAACTCCACATTTCTCCACTGACCTGAAACCAGCCGCTGAGAAAGAGACTGATGTTACAGCGAAATGTCTGGACTGAAAGTGAGTAAATAACTAGGCCTACCAGCCCGTGTATGAAAGCTATAGGCCTACCAGCCTGTGTGTGGAGGCTAAAGGTCTACCAGCCCATGTGTGAAAGTTATAGGCCTACCGGCTCGTGTTTGAAAGCTATAGGCCTTCCAGCCCGTTTATGAAATCTATAGGCCTACCAGCCTGCACATGAATGCTACAGGCCTATCAGCCTGTGTGTGAAAACAGGCCTACTAGCGTGCGTGCGTGCGTGCGTGTGTGTGTGTGTGTGTGTGTGTGTGTGTGTGAGAGAGTGTAAGCTATAGGCCTACCAGCTATAGGTCTATCAGCCTGTGTGTGAAAGCTATAGGCCTACTCAAATGTTTTTAAATTGATTTCAGAGCGTGTATGTTGGCCCAGATGGCTCACATTTTACAATGCACCAAGGATGGATGTAATTTCTTGGAGTTGGCTACTACTTTTAGTTGGAGAATATGTTAAATATGTCGCCATCTGGCTCAAAGAGGCTGCAGCTGTGGTAAATAAGAAGTGCTTCATAAACACAGCCTGAGGGGAGTTTGAGCTATACTGCAAATGACTGACATGACCAAGACTGGCACCCACTGAAATCACTTTGATTTCCTGCCATTAACTACTCTGTAAACTTGTTACAGCTAAAATACTGAGCAGCGATTGCACAGCTTTAGTTTTTCATTCAGAAAATGTCTCTTATTTCCTCCAGATGTCAGTCTATAGGGGCTATTTAACTGTAATGTTTGTATGTATACAACCGATTGAAGCTGTTCTTAGCTGTATGTTGCCAATGACTGCTTCATTCTTTTTCCTTTACAGACCTATTTCTGAAATTGAAAAACTGCATTTGGTTTGAAATGATGTCTCAAGCTCAAGGGCTCTGCAACGAAGTTACAGCCTTGGGCAAATAATAATAATCATCACATCCCAGGGGGCTGGAAACCTGGAAGAACTAAGCAGGTGATTGACGGAACTAAATGCACGTACTGTACAGTGATGCTAGATTAGATATAAGGACACACACACACACATGCATACACACATAACGCCTTTAAGTGCCAATCTGCTTGCGAGGACAGATGTATTGATTGAGAAATCACTGTATGCGTCCATTACAGTACAGTCACCTATAGGGCTGTACCACCTGCACACAAGACTAATCGCCATGCTTTCACCTCACACTTTCCTCTTGCATCTTTTCAAAAATACTTTTAAAGGGATTTCTGCTGGGGTTTGAAAGGACAAAGTGGCACCACATATTTTCTGCAGCATTCTCTCTCAACACATTGTAACTGCACACTGAAAAGTCTGATGCATTAGCTTAATAAAAATATCACTCTTGTCCATTGAATCTCCCCCATCAAGAGCTAGCAGACCACAAAAGAAAACTACATCGGTAATAACGAAAAAGCACAGCCACGCACTGCACTACATTTGAACTCAAAAGCTTTCTGCCTTGACACTGTCAGAAATGACCAAACACATCCAAACATGTACACGCCCAGACCGTGTTGGGAAGTAACTGAATACATGTAGGCTACCGAAAATACATATCCCCATTAAGCTTTCATTTGTTGATATTCAGAATTACTTTCCTAAATTGAAAGTAATACATCATTTCATCGTGTAATTTTGGCTTTGAACTGCACAGTATTGATGAGAAAAAAACGCATGCATGAGCATTTTTTCCTTCTCAAATTAGACAGAAATGAATGCATAACAAACAGTGCAACAATATTAAAGCAGTTTCTAATTACATGTCATGTTTTTTACACTATAATATAATGCAACTCGGTGTAGAAGTATTCTAAGTATTCAGAATACAGTACTCTGATTGGCCCATGCAATGGAATATGTAATAAAATATATATTTCAATCCAGGTATTCAGTACTCTGTAACTAAATACATTTTCAATTTTTTCTTCCCATCACTGTGCACAGAGCAGATAGTGACTGTGGGGTGAAGAATACGTGTAGCCACATGTATTATTCTTTATGTGGACATCTGAAGTGGCTCTGGAGCTCAAACACTTACCCGGAAGTTGGTTGACCCCCACCCCCCCTGTTGATTCTGTTGCATCCTTGGGCAAGACACTGCAGCCAGCTTGCCCCCAGTACTGGAGGACTGGGTGCTTGCAGGCTGCTGCAGGGCACTCTCTGTACCTGTGTGGAATAATGGATTCATGGGTTTTGTCTGCGTCTGAAAGTATGAATACATTCACATGAAGGCCATTCACGACCCAAGACCAGCACAGCAGCATAATGCAAAGATATATGACTTGAGTATGCCTTAACTAACACATCTGAATATTGTTCTCCAGTATCTCTAAAAAATATTTATTTTAAGCTTGTGTCTCTTCTTGACAGGTTTGACGCTAGATGCGATGTGGGAGTGAGAAGGATCAAACCAGCCCAAGGCAAAAACTGAACCCAAACTACTGTTTGTGGCCCTGTGCATCCTCTGCTTCGCCAACAACAACATTCTTACAACAATTAGCACACCACATGCACGTGCCCCATTTAGCAACGTGGAGAGTCATATTTCTACTCAATATGCATAAAAATACTACTCAAAGTATTAGTTACTTTTTACATAATTTAGTAGTGGTCAGGCCTTTGTACAAAACTGGATTAATGAAACTGTTTAACGCTAAATTATTCTTTTAAAAACCACAATCTGCATATTATTTTTTAGTGCATAGACTGTATAAAGAAGTATTTATATAGTATTTCTTTATACAGTCTGTGGTAGAGGGGCAGGGGCAGCAGTGAGTGGACTGTGGACTGTACTGTACTCTATGACTGTAAATGTAGCTTGGTACAATCACATGTCTAGAATTATATGCAATTACAAGTAGCCGACAAGTATTCACGTTTAAAAATCTATTCAGAAACGAACAAAATTAGCCTTCAGTTACATGAGTATTTGTAATTACAAGTGGTGGAAGAAGTACTCAGTTTTTTGTTAATTAAGTAAAATTGCACATACTAGGGCAAAAAAAATACTCAGGTAAAAGTATCACATGAAAAAATGTACTCAAGTAAAAGTATTGATTTAAAATTGTACTTGAAGAGTAAAAAGTAAAAGTATTTTACTCAGATTTTGAGATCTTATATAGCTTCAAATCTAGTGATTTTGATAAAGATTTGTGCAGAAACAACTGAATCTATTGTTTTTTTCTAGCTGTTTTTATTTGAACATTATGAACATTAAAACTAAAACATTAAATTATGAACATTAAAACTAAACCCTATAATAATAATAATAATTAAAAAAAAAACATTTTACTTTCCTGTTCAAAAATGTAGCGGAGTAAAATGTACAGATACCTGTCGTGAAGTAAAAGTAAAAAGTATCAACTGTAAAACGTCCTGAAGTAAAGTACAGACACATAAAATGTTTACTTAAGTACTTTACTTCTTTCCTTTGTTACATTCCACCACTGGTAATTACTACTCCTATTTTCCACCCCTGCTATTTAGAAAGTACATACATTTATTGTTGATGTGTTTATTTTACATGGTGTTCATTATAGCTTACATATTTTACTTTTTCAATATAAAATGTTTCTACTTTGCTCCTGAAGAATGTGCGAGATGTGATTAAAAGATGGCGCTACGTTGTACTTCATAAATATGCTTTAAGGAACCAACACAGGCAGAAACAAACGTGGTCATAAAAGACGCCATTGTGTTAGGCAACGGCTTTACTTCTTTCTGACTTTTGCTGAAAAACACGTAGGTCTACTGCCAGAATGCATTATTTTGCAGAATAGGAAACATTGTGTTGTCTTTGAGTTATTCCGCTGCACATGTCCTTTGTCTGTCGCCTCAGTCCCTTTACGCCGCGTACCTTTAAACAACAAATACAAAGAAAAAGCCCCATAAAGCGTCAGCTCCAGCCGCGGGGCGTGAGGACACCAGGTGTGAAGTGCACCCACGTCACTCTCTCACACCTCCCTGTGGGCTCTCCAGACCTCAGACCCCCGTTCACCTTGAAAACGCGTATCAAGATGTACAGCGCCCATGGTCACGACAACAGCTTCCTCCGACTCTAATTAGGAACATCTTTTATTTCATTTTCACAACATGACAAACACAACGGGGTATTTTACACCTACCAGCGGAAAGAAGTGTCACGAGTGGAGCTATTTCAAGAACAATACAGGAGCTGCTGGTGGTCAAGGTGGCAGGTGGTTGCAACATGTCTAATTACATATATACTTACAGTAAGAGCAGTATTTTGTAAAGGCATAATATCATTGTGGTAGAATATCCGAACATGGCTTTGTCTGTGATGCGTAAAGATGGATTTCACGGTTCTTTGTGGTCAAGAGAATGAGATGAGTCAGTTTATCCGCTCCAAAGTATAAATGTTATTTCCAGGTCAGCATGTGGAGTGGAAAGACATCGAGCCCTATGACAGACCCAAAATAGGTCCAAAAGTGCATTTCTTCCTCTGCTTTTTCTAAAATAGAGTGTTACAGTGTTGCATAACAGTGGCACCCATGGGATCCTAATTTGCATTTGATAAATCCACACATCTGCTCTTATTGCGGTATTATTCCCATTTATTTTTGATGCAATATGCTGCCCAAACAAAAGACTGAGACTGACTTGCACTGAAAACACAAGGCGTGTACAGACTTTACCCTTCAGACTGTCTTCATTTTAAGTGGTACTGACATACGTACTTTAGTTCATTTTAAAGAGCAATCTATTCTCTATCAGTTATGAAGGTGTGATCCAAGAGGTTGAGCAGGTTGACCACTAATCACAAAGATGATGGTTTGATTCCTACTCGCCAGCTCAACAACCGCTGCCTCCCGGACTGTGCTACTTCTCTCCAACAGCTTGGACTCCTCCGCAGCTCCCGTCCTCCACATCGGGGATCCGGACGTACTTTTTACTACTACAGCTCATCTGAAAACTCCATCCCGTCCATCTGGTCCCACCGTTCTGACACTTCCGCATTACGTCATCACAACAACCTACACGTGAGTCGGTCCAACCTCCGCCCTGTTCCACGCGCATCACAGCACACCGCCAACTCACGTCTCCTGAACTTCTCCCTCCTCAACACCCGCTCCCTCAGCAACAAGGGACTCATCTTAAATGAGCACATCAGACAATAAACTGGATTTTCTCTGTTTGACCGAAACCTGGCATAAACCTATGGACTATTTCTCCCTCAATCAGACCACACCCCCCGGATTCTCTTTTCTTGAAAACCCCCGTTCTGAAGGGCGCGGCGGGCGGCACAGCAGTTATCTTCAAAAAAAAAGACATTAAATTAACCCCTCTCTCTCTCTCTCTCTCAACTTTCACTCATTTGAATATACTGCTTTTAAACTGTCCGGTCCATCTCCACTTGTTACTGCTGTTATTTACCGCCCCCCGAAGCCCAACCCCTCATTCCTTCCAGACCTCACAGACTTCCTGACTCAGTTTTCAGTGCCATATCATCCTCCATCCTTCTGCTTGGTGACTTCAATTTTCACATTGACAATGTCAACTCCAACCCTGCTGCTGAATTCATGGACCTTCTTCAATGCTTCAACATCACTCAATATGTCAATTTCCCCACTCACACTCATGGTCACATTCTTGATCTGGTTTGTTCCACTGGTCCCACAATAAACAATCTCTCCAGCCATAACCTCCATCTCCATATCTGACCACACCTTGCCATAACCTTCAACTTACAAATCCCCCTCACAGCCCAAAAGCAAAACGTACAATAACTTTCAGAAATCTTAAATCCATTGACACCCACTGCTCCTGCTCTTTCTGCTTTCTTCTCTCCTCCAAACTGGTTACCTACCCCCCCCCCCATACTTCCCCCACCCCCCCCTACCCCCCCCCCCCATCCTCTGTCAAAGCCTGTCTTCCTGCACTCTCTCCACTGATCACCCAAATCATAAACTCCTCACTCTCCTCCGGTTCTGTCCCACAGTCTCTCAAGTTGGCTGCTATCACCCCCATCCTCAAAAAAAAAGCAACCTTGACCCTGATAATTGTGCAAATTTCCGTCCCATATCCAACCTCCCCTTTCTGTCGAAAATCTTGGAACGTGTCGTCGCGCCCAACTCCAAACCCACTCACCTCCAACAGTCTGTATGAACCCTTCCAGTCCGGCTTCCGTCCCAAACACAGCACCGAAACAGCTCTCCTCAAAGTCACAAATGACCTCCTCCTCTCTCCTCTGACTCCGGCCACCTTTCCATCCTCATCCTCTTGGACCTCACTGCAGCCTTCGATACAATCAGCCACTCCATTCTCCTGTCCCGCCTCAAAAACTCACTTAACATCACCGGCTCCGCTCTCCTCTGGCTCCAGTCCTACCTCACAAACCGGCAACAGTTCATCCACATCAACCATTGCTCCTCCTCCATAGCCCCCCTGCAGCAGGGAGTCCCCCAGGGTTCGGTGCTTGGTCCTCTCCTCTTTATTCTCTACATCCTCCCCCCCCTGGCAACATCATTCGTCGACACGGTCTCCACTTTCACTGCTACGCTGATGACATCCAACTCTACATCTCCACAACATCCATCAACCCCAGCATCCACTCCACTCTCACCCATTCCTAACAGACATCAAAAACTGGATGAATCACAACTTCCTCAAATCACAGTGACAAAACAGATTTCATCATCATCAACACACAACACCCTGCACCCTCACAACACTCCACCCTGCACTTTGACAACACCACACTCTCCCCATCCCCACTCATCCGCAACCTCGGTGTGCTCCTCGACCCCACTCTTTCATTTGAACCCCATGTCAAGCACATAACCCGGACTGCATTCTTCCACCTCAAAAACATCGCCCGTCTCCGTCCATCACTCACCTTCTCTGCCGCTGAAACCCTCATCCACGCATTTATCACATCTAGAATCGACTACTGCAATAGCATCCTCTACGGTACACCATCCAAAACCCTCAATAGACTACAGTAAATTCAGAACTCTGCTGCCCGGCTCCTCACCCACACCCGCTCACGTGAACACATCACCCCCGTCCTCCACAAGCTCCACTGGCTCCCCGTTCCTCAGCGCATCCACTTCAAAATCCTTCTGATCACATTCAAAGCACTCCACAACCTGGCCCCTCCTTACCTCACAGACTTGCTCCACCACCACACTCCATCTCGCTCCCTCCGCTCCTCCAGCTCCAACCTCCTGTCCCTGCCCTGTAGGACCAAGCTCCGAACCTGGGGGGACAGAGCCTTTTCCTTCGCTGCACCCACCCTCTGGAACTCACTGCCCAAACCCCTCCGTGACTGCTCTGACCTCCCCACCTTCAAAAAAGAACTAAAAACTCACCTGTTCAAAATTGCTTTTAATGTTTGATTTTAGTTGTAAATTGTGTGATATTTTATTCTTGTACTGTGAAGCGTCTTTGAGTGTTTTGAAAAGCGCTATATAAATAAAATTTATTATTATTATTATTATTATTACTCCAACTTGTTGATGCTATTATTGTGCAAGACATTTGACCCACAATACCTCCTTCATTCACTCGCAGTATGTGTCTAATGGCAGTAAAAGCATGCAGAGTGGATACTTTGATAAAAGATGAAATGATACTTGAGATGAATGAATGCTCTAAGAACACTTCAGAAAGAAAACATCATAAATGTAAATAATCTCTCTTTATGGTAAGTTTTGCTGTTTAACTTTACAGATTACAGATGTTTTGATCTAATTTCTGGTTAATATCTCTGTAATTACCTAGCCACATGAAGCCAGTCTTTAACAAATAATATGAAGGTTCAACGTTTGTGGGTACTTCTTACAAAAATACACAATCTCCAATAGAATTATACTATTGAAGAAATTCTGACAGCCTCAGATTGTACAAAGTGAATGCAACCTATTGTAAAGTTTTAAGGAACATCTGCGAAACACTGATTATAACCCTGGAAATGTCGATGATGTCACAGGCAGGGAATGAATATAGTTATAGTTCTCAGTTTCCCCAGTCATTAGATTTTCTTCTGAACTGTTGTGCATAGTACTGTTAGCAAATCATGCTCACTCTGTCTCCTTCCTGTATTCAGAGTGCAGATGTGGATGATGTGCACTGGCCATTTGTACCAAATAACTGTAACCCGTTTTATATTAAAGTAATGGCATATTGATTTGATAAGGGTGAAATGGAGAATCCAATGTTTAATAAAGTGTAGATAGTATGATAGTAGCACATTATGAATGTGTTGGAAATATGAAAAACGAAAGTTAAATATGTAACTACGGTTCTATGAATCCCGGGCGGATTTTCCCAGTGCTCTCAGTGCTTGAAGCACCGCCTCTGGTGAATGAATGATCACTCTTGTGCATGTGCAGGTCAAGAATTAATAACAACAAATTCACCTATGACCTTCCGGTGACCCACGTGAGGCTATATAGTCACATGACTCCGGAAGCACAGTCACGTAACCTTCTTGTGAGGGCACGAGGATTCTGAGGGACAGAGACCTGTGACGGTCATCCGGGATTCATAGAACCGTAGCAACATACGTAACTTTCGTTCTATTTCATCCCCTCTGACTGCCAGGTGCTTCAAGCAGTAGATGACTTGTAACAACATGGTCACGAGAAATCCACAGACCACATCAAGTAAACCTACCTCCTCATAACGAAGCATGGTGCTTGCCTAACACTCCATCCAGAGGATGGGAGACCGCGACATTCAGCCGGTAAAACGTGGCATTCTGGCAAATGTGGAGGGTGAGGTCCAAGAGGCCGCAACACAGATCACATTTAGGGGAAGAAGAGATAGAAAGGCCCCTGGTTGAATGGCATCTCACACCTTTAGGCATCAGCCGCCCCTGCGAGGTATAAGCATGTTTAATGGTCTCTACAACCCACCAAGAGAGACGCTGTGTAGAGAGAGCCCGACCCTTATGTGGACCGGCATAACACACAAACAGACTTTCCGACCGTCTTATACCTGCCGCAAACTGTATATAAGCCTCCAATGAGCAAACAGGGCATAAAGGTTCTGTGGTGGATTCCGTGCCAAACCTTGCCAACTGGAGCGGTTGGGCATTACCAGCAGAAGGTAACACCTTAGGGAGGAAAAAGACATTAGGCCAGAGAGTTACGCCTGAGCCATCAGCATGCCATCTACAGCAGGACTCATTGACAGACAGGGTCTGCTGTTCACCCACACACTTACCATGCCATGGCGAGGAGAAATGCAGTCTTAAACGACAGCCACTTAATGTCTGCCTGGGCAATTGGTCTTAAATGGATGAGCTCGCAGAGTCTCCTGGACCAGAGAAAGGTCCCATGATGGAGCCACTGGTCGTGTAGGTGGGTGAAGCCGTCTGGCACCCTTCAAGAATCAGGAAATGTTCTTGCCAGTGCCCAGAGTGCTACCATTCACACCACTGTGCCAGCAAGATATTGCAGCCACATATACCTTTAATGTCGAAGGCAACAGACCACGATCCAAAAGTTCCTGCAAAAAGTCCAAGATAGCAGAGACTGAACAGTGCACTGCATCTTGTCCATATCCCTTGCACCATTCCTCAAACAGCTGTTTGTGTACAGCCACCATGTCGATGGTGCTCATGCATTACAGATCGTATGTCCTATTCCTCCAGCATACTCTGAGAATGCAACACCGTGCCCTGCAGAGGCCATGCCCAGAGCTGGAGGCGGTTGGGATGGGGATGCAGTATCCGTGTACATCATGGGGATGCTGGGTGCATTCCAAGAGAGAGAGGCCCTGCCGTTCCTGCAATATCTCCAGCTTCTGGGCAGGTTGGTAGCAGCCTCCAGTGTAGTTCCATTGGGGCTACTTTTATTACGGCCGATGCAGAAGTGGCTGAACAGCCTGCAGCTGGATCGAACTCGGTTCGCTCACAGATGCAAGAGGCTGCGTGTGTCTCCCTAGTGTCTGCACTCCCTGTCTCAGTGGAGAGACAGACGTTGGATCCTACTGGGCAGATCGGTGAATCTCACACAGAGAACATGGCAGCTTCTCTTGTGGGCGTCCGTCCATTTTACCAGCCTGCGGGCAGCCTATCTCCTGGGGACGCTGAATCAGGTGGCAGATTTCCTCTCTCGCCAGACTCTCTTGTCGGGGGAATGGAAGCTTCACCCAGAGGTGGTCTGCACCATCTAGAGGGTCTAGACTGTCTAGAGGGCCGAAGGGGATCTGAGGTCGCGGGCACCTGGCATTGGGTCTCAGAGCCTCATCTGGAGCCACAATAAGGGCGGCCACAGCTGGTTCAATCGCCGGCATATGTCCCAGACCAAACTAAGGCACATCCTGCATGGCAGCAAGGACTCTTCCATCAGACGTCGGTTTAGAAAACGCTTTTGTATCCCACCAGCAGGCATGTAGTTTCTTAATATACTCCGTAGAGAGGGGAACCAAAAAGGAAGACGCAGAGCTCTGTCGTCTAAAAAATGCACTAGAAACCATAGGCTGTGCCGCCGGTGCCTCCAAGAGGAGGCAGCTGAGTCATCGTCACCTCCCTGAGAGCAGGTGGAGTTGTGTGAGCTCAACTCTGATATGTCAGAACACGCATCCAAACCGTCCGCAGTATGCAGGTCAGTGTCGTGGAAGTGCGTATCTGATGCCGCCACAGACGAGGCATCGTCTTTGCAAACAGAAAACACATCCCGCTGGGCAGCTTGCTGGTCCTATCCCGAGTCTGGGCCGAAAACGGCACTAGTGGTAGACTCAAAAACTCAAAGCGAACAGTAAACACTGCTGGCATTACTTAGAACAAGCCCTGAAAGCAAGGTAAAACGAGCTTAAGAACCGAACATGGTTCCAAAATAACAGAGATAGTTTAGCCGAATGCGACAATAGTCAACACAAAAGTCAAGCTGAACCGAACACGGCAGCAAATACAAACCAGCTCCACCGAACCCGGTGTCGCTTCCAACAAAAAAAATGCAGAAACTACTTACCATAAACGGTCTTTGTGAAAACGTGCACCTCACCGGTGTCAGGGAACCACCCACTCAAGGTGGGGCACTTCGTCCCTGAGGGGCGAGTCGCACTCGCTACCCCGACGGTGATATACTGTATTCCAATCACAGGTCACGGGACTCTGAGTAGTAAGCTGCCACCAAAGAAAGGGAAAAAACAATTATGGTACTAAGCAGTATCCGCGAGTAGCCACAACACACTCGACTTAAGTGCGAGAAGAAAAAAGGGGACTGTGCTTCCGGAGTCACGTGACTATATAGCCTCACGTGGGTCACCGGAAGGTCATAGGTGAATTTGTTATCAAATCTCGACCTGTGCATGTGCAAGAGTGATCATCCAGTGCTTGAAGCACCGCCTCTGGCGGTCACAAGGGATGAAATAGAACCAAGTTTTTAAACCATGTCTACCTGTAAAAGTAGTTTCCAATCTTTGTTTTGCTAAACTTTCATTTTGTACATGGGATTTTTGTGTGAGCAAACTCAATCTGCACCTTTGAATTAGTAACTGAAGACTCTTCAGTGTCCATTAGGCTTTTCTGCTTTGGTGCTTTGTTCCATGTTTGCCCCAGGTCCATAAAGAAAGCTTTGAAATGCCAAGGCTGGATTTCTGTTTAACATGTGCTGAAGAAACTGTGAAACTGCCAACTACCAAATAGGATTTTACTCGGATCCTTTAGTTTATGATGGACATATTTGAAAGAAACATAATTTTTGAAACTAGTTTGTGCTTTTCACTGTTGTTGCAGCCTGTTTATGAGCTAAAGGTAAATCAGGTTTTTTGGGGGTTTTTTTTCCATGCATTTTTCCCTTTTGAAACAATCATTACGAGCAGCCTGCTCTGCTGCAGTCGGGGAGGGCAGGCGCTGAACATTCCTTTGCCGTGGGCCACTTTCCATTCGGAAAAGTCTGTTGTATTTTCCCTTCTCACGGGGTCTGCACCATTGTTGCTCTGTGCTTGGAGATTCAAGTTTTCTACAAGATGGCAAACTCACAGCTCTATCTGAGGTTAATGTGGTTGGCTCTGTTGTTCACAATGATGGCTCTTCAAGGTGAGTTAAAAATGTTATACTTTTGATGTTTGATGAAAGAAATATTTAAAATTGATTGGAAAGTTTGAAGGTGAGGCGTTTGACCTCTCACACTGTTACTGTGCACTTAATGCTGCTCTTAATACATTTATTATGATTTAATAAGCTGCAGAAAAATAACAACCGTAATGTAAAAAAAAACAAAAAAAGAACAATTGAAAACAGGCAAAGAATCTTATTTCACAGTTATTCACGCTGGCTCATTAACTACAGTTGTTTTGTGCATCTGATCCTGCATATACCATAGGTTTAACATTTAACATACAGTAACATACAGACATTGATTTTGTGCATAAGCTACAGTACGGATCTGCCCTGCTCCTGAGGGAGGGAGCAGAAGGCAAATATTTGCACTCTTAATGTATGTGAGAAACAGCTGAGGCCTCATCCTTCAAGAGATTTCATAGAGTTAAACTAAACCAACTAAACTAACAACGTGCTCAAGTTATAAGCATTTAAGTAGTAGGTCGCATTAGGTTTTTGAATTGCCTTTTTCTGTGGTGAAGAGGCTGCACTGACACATTTTTTTCATCAGGTGTATCCAGTGACCGCTCAACATTGCGCAAGATCTTCAAAAGAAGTGATGGTAAGAACAACCTTTTGTGCAGTGGATCCCGTTTGTTATGTCATTTCTAACCTGTGATCTCTGGTCTCTGACAGGATCTGACAGTAGCCATCCTTTAGCCTCCCAGGCTGTGGTGGTGGCTCCGTCCAGGGCTCAGGAGTTTCTGTCGAAGCTACAGCGCCCCAAGAGACAGGTTTGGGACCGCAGTCGACCAGATGTGCAGCAGTGGATTCAACAGTTCATGTACATGGGCTTTGATGAGCAGGTATGAGCTGCTTAAATGGAATTTCTGAGGGCAGTGATATTTTATAAATGCTTGAGAGCCAAAATTATGAAAGTAAACACAGCTTATATAAATAATAACATAATAATAATAATAATAATAATAATAATGATAATAATAATAATAAATAGAAAAAAATAAGTACAAGCAGCAATTTTAAAACATCTCTTCAACATCCATTTCAAACACAACACACACTTGATCATGTTTTAGGAACTTATATTTGTGGTAGGCAGAAAATCCTTGACAAATGTCTACATAGTACATAATCTCTAAAAGGCACAGATTGAATGAATAAATACAAAAGGGAACATTACATGTCACTTCCCTTTAATACAAATTCTCCACTTCTTCTGGGTCAAAGGGTGTTTTCAGCAGATGACAAACCATGAAAGGAGCCGATAAGAGCAGAGAGAGCCTTGTCCTCACATAAGGACATGCTTTTGTTTACTTTGTACATTTCTTCATCAGCTCCATGCTCCATGCAGGGGGTATCCATATCTGTTGCTTTTCTAGCCACAGACCTAAATCGCCATCTGGGCGAAGGCATGTTCAGTATTTACCTGTCTCACAGCAGGTGCACCACATCCTCCATCTGATCTTATCTGCAGACTCACACTGTACACTAACTCTGGTGCTTTTCCTCACCAGAGGCTGGAGGCAGACCTGTCCTATTGGATGGACCACGCTCGCTCACATGACCAGGGGAGACAGCACCATTATGATGAGAACTCGCCTGTGGGCCCTCGTGACCACACCTCCTACAGACACGGGGCCAACGTCAACTACGACTACTACTGACCCAAAAAGAGCAACCCTGCACCTCCGATCACTAGCCCCGCAGCGCAAACAGCTCAAACATACAACATTCTGTATTTGTAATCTTGTAGTAGTGGCACTAATTAGACACCAGAAATGTAAATAAACAAATGTGTATTTGTACCACTGAGTCGTCTTTTATGCCTACAGTTACAAGTATGTAAATTACAGGTATCACTTTTGGCCTATATTACAAAACATTAAATACTTTAATAAAATATCAAACATCTCATTCACCTGAAACTAAATCCATCCATTTAATTCTTCAACAGTCTTTTGGATCACTTTGCAGTAGTGCAATGTCTGCTTTTAAAATAGCAAAAGCACAAAAAGTTGGCTTGACTGGGTTTAGTCTCAATCCTTCACGCTTTAGTGAGGGCGCTACAGTGCTGCTAGGGTTCTGTTTTTAAAGAGTCACAGTTTTCATTGTTGTAAAGAGGACCCTGCACTGCTCCTTCACAGTTGTTTGACGGAGATTCTTGTGCTCAGAGTCGTCCATGTTTACAGATGAAGTAGTCAGTTGTGCCGTGGCCGGCCTTTCTTCATACGTGCAGCTTTAGGTTTGGGGATGTACTGGTTATTGGCCTGGTGCTCCAGTTCTCGGTTGAAGTACTGAATGGTTTTATTCAAGCCTTCCTCCAGAGGCACCTACCCACAGAGAGAAGTTGTCATTCATAGAAAATATGTATATTTGTCCTAAACTGTCAGTGTAAAGCGCTACCTACCACAGGTTCCCAGCCCAGCAGCATCTTGGCTTTGCGGATGTCGGGTCTTCGCCTCTGTGGGTCGTCCTGAGCCTCCGGAAGAAACTGGATCTGACTGCGACTCACTGCCCACACACAGCAGAAGCTGGTTATAAAAGAAGTCTGCCATTTTTCCATTTGGGGATTTCACTGTAGAAAGAACTGAATAAATCCACTTTACCAACAAGGCTTTTGATAAGCTGAGCAAACTCCAATATAGTGTGCTCTTCTGGGTTACCCTAAAAACAACACATTTGAGACGTCACAGGAGTTAGCACTGTTTACATTAATTTTCACTTTTGGTTTATTATACAACTCACCAGGTTGACAGGACTACTGATGTTACTGTTCATCAAGAGCACCAGCCCATTCACCAGATCACTGCATCACAAAGCAGGAAGATGCATTTGAATATGTACAAGAAATAGTCTTGTGTATAATATCTGTCTTTCCTTTCATATCTCGTACAGTCCGATGGCCATACAAGAAAACTGGCTGTTGTCACATGATTTAAGATCTTCCACAAAGGTTTACCAAAGGATTACCACAGAAAATGAATCACACACACTGCACATTCAGTGCCCTCACTCTCTCAATGTTTTCTTTGGATGGAGTTGGTTTGTATGTTAAACAATGTTCTAGTTTTTAAAAGTAAACATGTTTTATGGGCATCCACACATTGGTCATGGCACCAAAGTCTGGTACAAACCAAAGAATGGTGCTAAAGGTTGAACTGCAATACCTTTGCAGAAGTTCCTAAATAAGTATTGACATCCTAATGGTAAACTCAAGCCTATGTGCCACTGTATTAGGTTTCCAGGATGGAGTCAGCATAGACAGACAGATGACCGACAAAGAAAGGTTTGTGTCCTGTGCGCGGTCAGAAGAAGACCTTGGCTTTTAACAGCAGTGCATGCGAGTGAAAGGGGCAGAAGGTGAACGCTTTGAAGAGACAGGAGACCTTTAAATTATGCATCGCTGCTCTCTTTTCTTCTTACTGCTGAAATTAATGTCGTTATCAATGGCACCAAACCTGATACACATTCTTTTATCCTGCCACATTTACATATTTCTGCTCGTCTAGATAAATATACATGCATTTGCTGGTATTTAATGACAACCTTTTAAAAGACCAGTGGAATGCCTTTTTGTGGTCTATTTATCTCATTGTACAAAGTGCCGAAGGTTGATGTCCAACCGACTTGCTGAATGAGAAGCATTTTATATTATTGTATTACATGAATTACAGCCATATTAAGTGTAGCTCAATTCAGAATTAAACAGGATTCATTTTGAATTGATGTCTTACCTTACATACTGGAACGCTCTCGTTTGTGAGCCAGTACCATACACCTAGAAAGGAAGACAAAAAATTATTATCATTATTATTAGTAGCAGTAGTATTAATAGTAGTAGATGCATTAATAGTAGTAGTAGCAGCAGTAGTAGTATAAATAGTAGTAATAGTATTATTTAAACATTTTTCATGCCCACTGGAATGTTATATGCATAAAATAAAATGGTACTCATGTCAGTATCATCACCACCTCCTCATTAGGTCTATTCCTATTATTCTCATGGATTTACTTTTCAATGCAGACCAGTTGAGAATGACTAATCTTACTTGACACTAATGGCTGTCCAGAAGAAAATGAATGAAATGGAACTTGAAATATTTACAGTGAGTGGTTCTCCCTGTAGAGCCTGCAGGATGAAGTTGCTGACCACGCGGCCGTCGTTCATGTGCATTCGAGAGCCAAAAGTGTTGAAAATCCTGGCTACCCTCACCTCCACTCCCTCCTGTGGACACAAAGATTTAAGGCATGGGCATAAAATTCATATCTAAAAAGTGAGAAAACTGACAAATCCATTTTCCTTTTCTTTCCAAGACATCCACATACAATAATAAAACATAACAAATGCATTATTGTTATGTCTTTCTTCTGTGCTGGAGCTTAGATACAGTGATATGAAGGACACGTCTAGTAAAGCTTGGATTCTTTGTTTTATATAAAACAAAAACTCACCCACAGTCCTGAACAAACAATTGTGGCGCAAACAAAAGATATTGAACACAAAGCCAGGCTTGAAAGGCCAGTGGAATAATGACAAGCTGTATTGAGGCAAACTTGTCTACTACAGCTCTTATCAATAGTGTGTTCTGAAAATCTTCTGATCTGAAAAGTCTTTAAAGCCAGTCTTTCAGAGAAAATGAAGCGACATTTTTTGGGAACTTTTGCTTAACATAAAAACATGCACCGCATTCAAAAGCAATCATTAAAATAATTTTCAAATGTTCAGTAGTAGTTTGTTTCTCAAATTGTGGTTCGCAGGCTGCCTCTGAGGTTTCAGTATTTGTTTCATTTAGTGACAAATCTATGAATAGTTTTGTCCCTTTTGGGTTAACCATTATTTAAAAAAAAATAATTTTACACATTTTAGACATGGTTTGGCCCCAATTTATTGATTTATTTATATTTATATATACAGGGAGACTCAATGAGAACACTTAGACTCTCTTTTGCAAGTCATTTGTATGGCACAATTTCTACACAAAGAAATTCCAAGTGCTTTACAGAATAAGATCTACATAAACGGTGCCTGCACATGTACATCTTTTCTCTGTAAACCTCATAATGAACGTTGAGCTCTGACTTGTGCCATTCAAGCTCAGCCCTCCGGCACTCCGTTTTCTGTGCCATGAACAGGTCATTATTCCTCCACAGTACTTTGTGCTTATCTTTACCCATTTCATTGGCACACTGTTCAAAATACCAAAAAAAAAAAATACGAGTAAATGGTCATATTTTTATTTAGTGCCGTTTCATCTTTCCACTCAAAGTGCTTTAAATTAAGGAACCATTCACACATACATTCATACACACTTTCATACACCAGTGTACACAGGCACTGGGTGCAGGGTGGGTTAAGTGTCTTGCCCAAGGACACAACAACAGCAGTCACTGGTAGAAGCTGGAATCGCACTGCCAACCTAAGGGTCAGTGGATGTGACTGCTCAACCAATGATATTTATGTCAAGAGCAGAATTTGAACTGCCAACTTTCAGATAAGTGGACACTCTACCAACTGAGCTACTGTCTCAAAACAAGTAAGCATATACTGCAAGTCTATTTAAAACATTAAAAACACGTGAGGTGTGAGTATAAAAGTTTGTTACCATTATGATTATTAAATTGCGTTTGTGATACCAAAGTATCAATTTTTGCTTGTTCTTGAAATATATTCCATTCCAAAAGTCAGAAGCCCTTTTTCTCGTCTCAGTTCTGGTGCGAGTCCTCATACAATCATGTGACCTTGTCTTCAATGTTCCCGTATCAATGATTAACAAGCAAGTGAGAATTTAAGTCTGATAAGTCGGTAGATCTGGTGCTACTCTGAAAGCCGTGGTGGTATTTGGTGTGAAAAGTTCTATAGCCATCTTTGGTCATCTGGAAAAGTCCAATTAAAAACTCAGAGGCAGTTTTTACATTAATTTCACAAGCCCTAGTTTAGCATAAAAGGATCTAAAAAGGAAGATTACAATGGTTGAACTCAAAATGGACAGATATTGCCACCTCCTGAGTACAGCTACAGAACACCTGACTGACAGTGCCACTGATTCTAACCACTGCCTGTTTAAAATCAATGGCCTCTGCTTGACACTTATGCAAGGCCCAATTCAAAGTCCTATAACATGAATAAAAACATGAATATTATGGAGATCCAACTCATGGAAATGCACAACATGAAATTCAATGGACAACGCTTGGGGATATTCAATGGATTTGGTGGAACAAGGACGAACTGGGGACAGTATGATGAAGAGCTCCTGAGGGCAGAGTTTGTGCTAAGCTACTGTCAATAGAGCAGGTTAGAGAGTATCAAAGCATGGCCACTAATAAGAATTTGATCATAATATTTTCATCTTATTTTAGCTGGTCTTATTGCTCACTCCATTAGTCTCATGTTTGTAGTTTATATGTGAATTGTAATTGGCCTTAGCGATTTTTGCCTTGGGAAAATACATTAGAATATGTGAGTCAGGAAACTATGGCAAAAGAAAATGTGTTGTAGGTCTGCACCTGCAACAAGATTATAGAAAAGGGGTGACCATTTTTTCTAAGAGATACAAGCTTTAACATATGTATTTTCTGGACTATAAGTTGCACTTTTTCTCATAGTTTGGCCCAGGGTGCGACTTGTACTCAGATGCGACTTGTGTGTGAAATAATTAAAATATATAATTTCACATCTTCGTTATTGTCACACTGACAACTGCATGACAGCACGTGTGTACCAGTATGACCGCCACGCAGAAGCAGCATTTCATCGCAGGCGGAGTTGTTCAGAAGCGACACTGAAGACGAAGAATTCAATGGATTTAGTGATTTGGAGTGAAATTGAGAGTAAACTTAGCTTGTTTTTTATGCTTTAGTTATCTGATTAACTGTTCATATCTTACGTTAACATACAAGACACTTATTCAGTTTGCTGTCTTATACATTTCATTTTTAATTTCCCCTTATTTATTTTCCCTTCGTTTAAAAGGTGATCATTTTTCATTTGGAACAATATTGTAAATGTTTAGTTAATCATAAGTCTAGTTTAAGGTCGCAAAAACGACTTCCTGTTTTCCAGTTCAGCCTTTTTTTTTTTACGCTAATGTGACAGAGTGCTATTTAAGGAACAATTGAAAAGTAAAAAATAAAGCTTCCAGTTCACCTGTTTGTTTACAAGCAGGCCAAAGTGTTATGTATATTTTCATTTGCAGTTTTGTGTGTATATGTAATATGAGCCAGAGCTTATGTTATATTTGATGTGTTTGCTGATTCTATGGTGTGAACTTTGATGAAGTAAGACCACAGTAAACATCATTGAAAAGAACTCTTGTGTCTCTTGTGTTTGTGGACAAGCTGACATATGTTATGTTAGCGTAGTGTATCCGCTATGTTTATGTGACATCTTACATAAACATAACATGTATTCAGTTTGTCGTCTATGTGTTACATTAGCATGTTGTACTGCTATTCAGCCTGTTCTCCATCTTATTGTTTTTATTATAGCTTGCCTTTAAAGATGAAATGTCTGTTCTTGGTTTCCAATAGTCCAGTCCAACCTATATGTTTTTTTCTTCATTATTTATGCATTTTTTTGCTGTTACGATTTATACTCCGGAGGGACGTCTAGTCCTGAAAATACGGCAGATCAATTTCCATTTTGTTCATAGTAAGCTGGAATACTGTCCTAAAACTTTCATAATAGAAGTAGGTTAAAGCTGTTCAAAACTGCAGAACTGACAGGCCATGCATCTTTGAAGTGGCATTTCACCAAACCCATATATGTTTTATTGTGCTGAAAAACTGACAAATATTTTTCAAACAATTTTTTAAAATGAATAAAAAAAATATTTATTTACATGTATGAGCTGGAGTCTACATGTTTTGTATAATTGTAATTACAGAGCTGGGCAGGATGGGGGATAGGTGAAAATCTGTGAACGCTCAAGCCTCAAATGCACAATAATGCAGGTTTACTGAAACATGCATGAATCAGTCAAAAAAACTAAGGTATTGCTGATGAAACACCATTATAACATGGTTAAAATCTCATGAAATAAATGTTACATGTCTCCTTGAGCATTTGTAGCAGGAGTAGTGTTGTTGAAAAAGCCTCACATCAGTATGTGTTAACACGTGTGTGAGAAATGTCAGACTGAAGACCAACTCTTTACATCAGACTAAGGTGTTCTGGTGTTCAGACAGAAGTGAAGACAGTTCAGTGTAGCTGAAGTTATAACATGCGAACAAGAGAGGTCAGAAACAAATAGACTTGCATTATATATTTAATACGTGCAGGCAGCATCAACAGAAGTAAGTCTGGATGCTTTCTGATATTAGTAGCAGAAAGTGATTCAGAAGCACCACCGAGTCAGTAGAACAAGTAGTAACATCACCACCTCCACCTTCCTCAGAGAAGGATTCATCACCAGCGTCAGTAGAGGTATCAGACCCAGCAGCACCCCCATCACCTCCCCTGCCACAGACCAGTCCTGGTTCCTCTTAGCTATATCTGCTCCATCTTCACTCTCTTTTTCCTCCCCACTTCAAACATGGCCCTTCCCAACCATCTAGAAAGCTTCATCAAATCAGGAATAAAAATGGCTCCCCTCACACCTTATATAGCACGATAATGAGTTCTGGCATAAACTATGCTGAACTATTCCCCATCCAAAACCATGCCTGTTTCACCAAAGGCCCTCATAGCTATCCCCTCTCATCTTTCCCCCAAACTTCTGCTCAGCCTCCTCAGCTCTTAATCCCTCACTCAAACCTCCCCTGCTTGCCCTCCCCTGCCTTCCCGCAGAGCTGTTATCACCAAGGCTAGGACACCCAGGGCCTCTGCTGTCCCAGGACATACTGTCATGATAAAGGTAATATCTGTCTGGGACCTTGTGATGGAGCTATATCTGCAGTTACGCCATGTAGATTGAAACGTGCTGTGCTCAATGTCAGCTCTTTATGTAACAAATCATTTTAAATTAATAATTTTATTTCTTCTTTTAATCTTGATTTTATGGTTTTAATTGAAACATAGCTTGATAAAAACACAGGTAATGCAATTCTAGTGATATCACCTCCACCCAACAAACAAAAAAGGTGATGTGTATGGAGTTTTTAGAGATAATTTAATTACCCACAGGTTGTCATTTGAGTATTCCTTTAAAATGGAGACAGAACAATCACCCTCCACACCTGCCAGCATGGTCAAAGTTTTATTGATGATTTTACTGACATGCTTTTCAGTCATATGCACAGCATATTGTGTGTGTGTGACTGAAACACTAAAAAGCTCAGCGCAGTGCAGCCCTTGAAACCTTTGGTCTGACTCAGCATGTCAGCAAGTCCACACACAACAGAGGGCACACTCTGGACCTGTTCATCACAAGAGGAGTAAATATTTCAAATGTCAAGTGTGCTGGATGTTGCTCCGTCTGATCATTTCTGTGTTTTCTTTGACCTGTCTGTTATTCCCAAAGCAGCGGCTGGTCCTACAGTCGTTTGAAAAAGACACAAATGATAACATAGATGCACTGTTCATGGAAAAGATACACGTTGATGGTTTGTTGAACTCTGACTTCTAATGTTTAGAATGTTCTGGACACAAGGTTAAAGATAAGCAAAAAGTGGCTGAAAGTCTATGCAAGCGAGGGGTGATGGTAAACTGTTGACCAGAGGTTAACATGTCACTTCAATGTAGAACATTCCCAAGAGCTTTGAAAACTGCGGTTATCAAGCCTCTCAAGCTCAAGAAGAGCAGTTTTGGTGCCACAATACTGAAGAATTACGAACCCATCTCAAATCTGCCACTTTTTAGGCAAAGTCCTTGAAAAAGTTGTTTACCAACAGCATCCTAACTTCCTCCAAATGAACACCTCCTTTGATCTTTTCAGACAGGTTTTAGACCCACCACAGCACTGAGACTGTTCTTATCAAGGTGACAAATGACATCTGCTTCAACACAGACCTAACAGGATCAAGACACACTTCTCCTGCAGCAGAGTGCTGCCTGATCACCCTGATCACCCCCAGATGGCCCTAACATGTGGGGTGGGGTGTGCCAGGGGTCAATCCTGGTATCCCTTTTGTTTAATCGTTACATGGTGGCGTGGAGGCCAGTTAATACGCAGCAATAATGCATCCTACCACAACTATGCAGATAACACTCAGATCTATGTCTCACTGGCAGCAGGGGAATATGGACCAGTGAATTAACTGGTTACTGCATCCAATCAAGTCAGTGTGTGGATGCAAAACACCTTTTCTCAAGCTAAACTCAGACGAGACTGAAGTCATAGTCTTTGCTGACACTTTATCTTAGTTTCTTTGGGCCAGTCACCTCCAGTCTCTCTATAAAACCTTCAAATCAGACAAGAAGTCTGGGGTAATAATCGACTCAGTTGTGAACTTTAATTGCCAATTCAAATAAATAACATCTGCAGCTTTTTACCATCTAAAATACATTGCAAAAATCAGTGTCTAAACTAGACTTGGAGAGACTTATCCTTGCATTTGTCTTCAGTAGGTCAGACTACTCTAATGGCCTGCTCACTGGCCTCTCCAACCATCCAGAACACTGCTGCCCGGCTCCTGAGTAGAACCAGAAAATATGAGCACATAAGTCCTGTGCTCAGTCTCTGCACTGGCTCATGCGGCTCAGAGAATGGACTTTAAAGCAGCTCTGCTTGTATAAAAGTCTTTCCATGGCCTAGCACCAAAGTACATCTCTAACATATCTGTGCCATATGAACCATGTCACATTCTGTGGACCTCAGGGACCAACCTCCTGGTGGTACCCAGAGTCAGGGCTAGGGATGGGGAGTCAGTGTTTCAGTTTAATTAAGCTAAAATCTGGAACTGTCTTCCTGAAGATGTGAAATAGGCCTCTACTTTGACAATGTTTAAATCCAGGCTGTTTAGCTGTGTATATGACTGAAAGGTCATTCTTCTCTTTGATTTGTTTCTATTGTTTTTTTTATGCCTTTCTTATTCTGTAAAGCACTTTGAATTACTTGTACTTCCTCGCCCATTAATTAATTATATATCATTATATACTGAGTACAGGGTGCGGTGGAATCAAATGGCTTGTACAACATCTTAACATTTATGTTCTTGCCTGCTGTCTGGTCAGTTTTACAGTACAGTACAAAGTGTAATCATGAATTATCCTTCAGAGAAGTATGAATTGTTTAGGGAAACATTTTTGACCCAGTGTATAAAGCCTACACTCATCACTTTTAAATGTTAACGAAGTACAATTACATGACTGAGCAGTTGATGTAACACAAGATATTTCTGTCTTTTTGCATCATTGCCTGACAGCCAAACACAGAAAGACGTTCATTTCAGAGAATTGCAGAATAAGATAAATAATGAGCGGCGATGGTAAAGCGGACAACAAGGCAGATAAATAAATATCACCTGTCCTACAGGAAAATCAGAGCTATCTGTTCATCAAAGGTTGGCATCAATCACACCACAACATAAAATGATCTGTAAAGGATTATATAAAGGGTCTTGGTAAAACTGCAGTGAAGCTGGCCATGCGGTATTGCAAGTATACAGGAGAGTGGCCATTTTAAAGTCTAATAAAGCAGCTTGCATTCCCTACATATGTATTAAACAAGACGTATACTTCTTGGTGCTCATTAGTGAAATGTAATATTTAATGTATATTACCTGCTTCATGTATGCGTAGCACATGGTCTCTGCAACACGCTTCCCCTCGTCATAGCAAGCCCGAGGGCCAATCGGGTTCACATGACCCCAGTATTCTTCATTCTGTGGATGCACCTCAGGGTCTGAAATACAAACCAGGATTTTTCCTCCAAAATCATTGGTGAATAGTCAAGCATCTTTAGCAGAAACTTGTGCATCATGAGAGCAGTCTGATTGGTTAAACGGTCTGCAGGCATGAGCAGCACAGGAAATATACAGATCTATTTAATAACCTGTGCACAGCATGTTTCCTGCTTATAACATTAAAACTGCATACATGATGAAGTAAAAGTCAGTCTAAGAAATCAGGCCAGTCACATATTTTATACATTTTATACAACATTACTCCTTAAGTTTGTTCATCACATAGGAAAAGCATCTTTTTGTTATTTTTTCCTAACAAGATTCCTTAAGCTGGTGTGTAAGAATTCTCACGGCACCAAGTGTGTGACATGATATTTGAAAAACTAGAAGAACACATGTACTTACCACCATATACCTCAGAGGTTGAAGCAAGGAGGAGTCTTGCACCAACACGTTTCGCTAAACCTATGTCAATCATCAACAGAACAAACAGAACAGTTCTGTTATATCAAATACACAACAAATGTTTCTATTACTGATGTTAAGATTGTTTTCTTTATGAAATAGGATCAACATGTGCTTAGGGCTCAGGTGTCTTGTTGCCTTAAAGGAGCACTGTCAACACGGAGGTGTTATTGCTTTGTCTCAGTTGTTCCATTATAGCAGTAAACTTATCTACCCTGTTTTCATTGCAGAAAAAATCCCTCTAAAACACAGATTCTTACTATGAGCAGAATACCCTCTCCATAGACATGGGGCCTCATTTATAATAGAGTGAGTGAAAACCTACTTGAATGATTTTGTACAGATGAAATGCAAATTTCAAATACTTGAAAAAATGTTGAGATTTATAAAAGCATCCAATGAGCCGATAAAGAGCCAATAATGAGAGGACACAGGTGTGAAACTTGTGTGGAAAAGTGAACTCTCCTTTGGCCTAAAAACATTTTGCTACTCTGACTTATCCTGTCATTTGAGCATTTACATATAAATGCTTTATTGAAACAATTAATGTTATAAAGCACCTATAAGAGCAGGAAACATTAGTGGAAAAGGCCATGTAGTTCACATCGCTTTGTGCAACCTTTGCAGGCAGAAGTTTTAGTGCGCAAGTGTGTTTGGAGGGGGCATGGGGAATACGTTGATGCGTTTAGTTTCGGCCACACTGTAGCCACACACACGGAGGTACGCAGATTTTTAGAGAGCTTCCTCTGTAGATCAGTAGCGGTAGGAGAGGGTCAGACTTGTGTCCAGTGATCATATCATAAAAGGAAACAGTGACGCTCTGGTAAATTACGATACTCAAATAAATTGCGCATGTTTCCCACACACTTGTGACTAAATGCTCAGAGCTCAGTTTGATTCTATGTCTTTTCCTGGGAAAATAAAGTCAAAGTAAAAAGTTTCAAACTCCAACCAAACTTTCACCTCATGGCTCCCTCTCTGCCCTCCTCGCCTCTGAGCCGTATCTCTAAAAAAGGGTGTAACATGTATACCAGGTCCAGACTTTGCATGAAGGTGTTTCACATTAACACGTTGTTTTTTTTTAAATAAATACCAACTTTGACGTGACGAGCTGTGTACTCACATTTCTGAACTTGTTTTGTATGCTTTATAAATAAGGCCCCTGATCTGTAACTGGGGCTTGATGGGATCATCTGATTGTTTTCATGAAAATAAGTTTACCTAGAATGTTCCACTATATGGAGTTAAAGTTCTAATATCTCCAATGAGACAAGCAGGTGGTGGACCCTCCACAGTGTACCTTTAAGTCTCAGGAAGGGTTTAAAAATCTTCCAGATGAAAGTAAATGGACCACTTACCGAGCATGTTCAGAGTGCCAATAGTGTTTGTCTTGAGTGTTTTAATGGGGTTGTACATGTAGTTAGGAGGTGATGCGGGAGAGGCCAAGTGATAAATCTGGTCCACTGTAAGAAAGGTAAAACATAATTTCACATTTAAAATAAAGATGACTTGAAGGTTGCACCAGCAAGAAAATTGCCCCGTGCCCTGGTCACCTCTGCCTGGGAAGGCTCATTTCATACAATCCTTCCAGTTCCTTCCAGTTGAGCATCACCTTTTGAACCAAATCACAATGTCAAATTGCCCAAGACTTCCTCTAATCCGTGTCTATTCAATATAAAGCCTATTTCCTGAGTTTCTAAGCTGACTGTAGCCAAGGGGGGTAGGAAAACAGCTCCTTAAGATTCTTATTGTGAGTTGGATGACCTAAATATACCTAAATAGTTTCTGTAGGAGCCATATGGTCTCAGCAGACCATTGTTTCAGAAAGAGTTAGTATCCAAGAAACTAAATATTGCAATTAATTGTGGGCTCTGTATTTCATGATATTGCAATTTAAATGCGACCTAGACTATTGTTCTACAAGTCTACAAGGTCAGACACAAAAACATAATTTTAAGAATCTAGTGATTAGGTATGAGATTAATGTCAATGTTGACATTGTATATCATACTTTTGTACAATGAATCAGCATTTATAATAAATCACACAACAAGCTGACACTGATCTGATGCATAAAAAATCCATGGCATCCAGGTGACGGCTGAAGTACACCATTAAGAGCCTGTGACACTATCCACAGATGGGCAATGAAGGCTCCATTTCTAAGTGTCCTTCAAGAATAAAATAGAAAAAAGATCTTATACACAACTGTCAACAATTTTTGTAAATTTCTGATTCAATGTTTTGTGGGTTAAACTTTTTGCTGTTTGATCTTTTTCCTTTTCATAATTTCCCATAAAGCATCTGCACTGCATGTTCACCCATTTCACATACAACTGGCAAAATCATGTGTAATTATCAACTGTACGTCAAATTGTAACCATTTCTGTGTGTGTGTGTAAAAAAGACTTATAGCGCATCTTTCACACATAAAAATCACAAAGTGTTTAACAGAGCATAATAGTAAAAGTAAAAAAAAAAGCAACCTTAATAGTGTAGGTCTCAATGCAGAATGACATTTTAAATGTAATTTGTTGAGATTGCAAATATTATGGTATTGTCCATCAATGAGTGTTTTCGTCACCTGCTGAGCCATCAATTGCATATAAACATGTTGTGGATGAGTTGATGGCGGAGCTTTTCATGTGTAAAAGTGAGAAATGGCCTGCTGTGCCCAGACTTCCCCATCAACACAGCTACCTAATGCTTTTAATTTTGATAGATCAACACTGCTTTTGGCTAAAAACTTTTCATAAATAAAATTAACTGGCAATAAATGCACATGATATGCATATGCTTCAACACTGGTTAGTTCCTATTGAGTTTAACTAATACTGAACCAATATTAACTCCTGCATCGCTGTGAAATGATTTTCAGTAGAAAGACAGTGAATACTTGAGAATCCTTACCCTCAATATAAAGAGGCTCCACCACATCATGATTGATCAGTTCAAAGTTTTCGTGGCCGATCCAGTGCTCCACGTTGCGTTTTCTGCCCGTGAAGAAATTGTCCACCACAGTCACCTCATGTCCGTCCATCATCAGTTTGTCTGTCAGATGTGACCCAACAAACCCAGCGCCTCCTGTGATCTAGCACAAGTATCCCAAAAGATTCAGTGTGTGCTCATGTAAGGCTGACGTTGTATACATCACTGTACAGAAGGCTTATACCACAAAAAAGAAACTTTTTAAAGAGTTGAAGAATCATTAAAGGTGTGTATGCTTGAACATTTGAGTTGTTAAAAATAATTTAGTTCAGAAAACTCTAAGG
The DNA here is from genome assembly GCA_019594935.1 of Periophthalmus modestus. NCBI lineage: Eukaryota > Metazoa > Chordata > Actinopteri > Gobiiformes > Gobiidae > Periophthalmus > Periophthalmus modestus. The sequence goes on along the minus strand of JAIEZT010000009.1, from coordinate 25,402,708 downwards.
CGGATTAAATATTTTGATTACATACCAAAATCCGTTTTCGATCTTTCTCTGACAAGAATTTCACTGGAGGATATTTTTGAGAAAAACTGAAAAGAAAACATAAATATTACACATTGTTTGACATAAATCTTTATTAATGCACAAATAAACAGCGATGCCTCTAACCTCTGTTCGAGATCACGTATCTTGTCTCTCAAAGGAGCCACAACCTTAAGAAGAAGAGAGCAAAATAAAGTGAGTACTACACTGATCCCGAGTTTCCGAACAGCTGAGTTATCCTCACACAGGCAAGTTTTGAATGCTGATCAGTTCAAGTTTCCACTTGCAATAAATTATGCTGACTCTCGTGTGTATAGATTTTACATATATTATGCATGTGTCATTATTTTAACATGAACTCTTAAAGATAGCTCTGTCACTTAAACATATCTAAATATTCATGAGAGATCACATCATGGCAAAAATAAGAGAGAGAACTGTACATCATCTATAGCATGACATGCCCTCTATTTGCACCGTTTCTGGCCTGAATGAAGAAACTCATAGTATTACATATCACAAAAAAGTAAGGAACATTATATACAATGGCTACAATATGACTACCATAAGTGCAAATAATATTCTGAAATTATAATCTGAAATCTATAATCTCTAATCACAGACATTGCTATCTATATATCCATATCTATATAATATATCTATATCTAATATATCTATATATATATATATATATATATATATATATATATATATATATATATATATATATATATATATATTTTTTTTTTTTGTAAAGGAGTCTTAAAAAGAATTAACTCACTTCTTCAATTCGCTGCTCAATCTTGACCTCTCCATTTTCCTGTATTGATCTATAAATGAAGGAGGAAGCAGGAAAAGAGCAGGAATGAAGTGACGCAATCATAAAATCGCACAACACACACCCTTCTCGGACACCATTAAAACATTATACACCTTATGACTATACACTTTATGAGTAATGATGACAAGCCCAAAATCTCACTGAGCACAATATTTAATAATTAATCATTTCAACGGTTTCTTCATACTTGTTCTACGACCTGATCTCCAATCAAAAGAGAATTTATTGAAGACAGCCTACCTCATGTTTGTGTATGTCCCCCAGACAGCTAAAAAAGACAAAGAAAAATGAAATATTATTGACAAAATCTGCAATTAGCTAGCAATTGTCAGTCTGTCAAGTTATCATTAGCCTAAACCCGTGTTTCTCAAACCTCTCACATCGCCTACCATCTAAGAAGAGATTGGGCTTTCCTTGGACCACCAGATGCAAAGTACATCTACATCAGGACTATTAATGGTCTAAACTAAATGCACAATTGCCAGACTAGTACACATCAGTTTGACAAAAGCTGGCATAATTCAAGTATTTATTGTCATAACGCACTTGTTAATAACTCGTTGTTCTTATGTGACAATGACAATAAATACTTGAATTAAATTGAATTGAATTGAATTGAATTGAATTGAAGCTGGCATAAATCATAAAAAAAAGAAATGTTTTGTGTTTACATAAACTGAAAATGGAATACTTAAAAATGTAAATAATTTCTGGCAAATATCTAAATTACCTTGTTTTGCAAAAGTTTTAGAACAGTTTGTTACAAATCCAGTTACAATTTATTTAAATAAATGCTCCATTTTGAAGTCTTATCAGTCGGGTTTCAGATAAGGGCATAGTCTTGTCACAAAAAATTCACAAAAGTTTTAAATGATATTTTCACAGCCCTTGATGACACATAAGATTGTGTAGCTCTGTTTATTGATTTAACTAAAGCTTTTGATTCAGTAGATGATAACATCCCCTTACAGTGCCTGAAGCATACTGGATTTGACAATGCTACATGTAATTGGTTCCAAAAATCTTTTTCAAACAGAATCCAGGCAATAGTATGTGTTTAAATCAAATGCTTTAACTTTAAACTTAAACAAAGAGTGTCCCACGGCTCAATTTTAGGCCTGGTATTTTTTTTCCTTTTTTTATTTTATTTTTTTCCCATTTATTAATTCCATTGGTTGCAATAGAAAGCTTCATACATTTATATCCAGATGATGCTGTTTTGTGTGCAAGTGCTCCCTCTGCCACTCAGGCAATTTTAAAATTGCACCAAAATTTTAATGAAATCCAAAATTCCCTCAAACATGTTAAATTATCTCTGAATGCAAACAAAACAAAGTATATGAATTTTTTCTAAAACACATTAATTTTTTACACACTAAATGGTACACTGATTGAAAGAGACAATACTAATAATACATATCTTGGCTTTTGGCTTGACAAAAATGCATTATTTAAAATAAACATATCTGAATTATTTAACAGTTAAAATGATCGTTTAGATTTTTAATTATAGAAACAAATAGTGTATCCCACTGAACTACAGAAAATAAACTGTTCAAGCAACCTTTTCCTTCTGTAATGGATTATGGAGGTAATATACATGCATACTTCAGCCTATACTTTGAAACCTTTAGATACAGTCTTTAACAGCCTTTCATTTCATAACAGGTGATGAATGTAAAACCCATCACTGTGAACTCTACGAAAAAGTGGGTTGGCCATCACTATCTGTCAGACGAGAACAACACTGTATAAAATGTATTTATAAGACTACTTGATAATGTCTGAATGAATGTCTGAGTTGTCTGTTGAAGTTTTAATACAAGATCTCATAATTGTCTGCATTTAAAAACTGGCTGCACTAGAGCTGAAATGGATATTTTGCTTTATAAGGACATGCAAAACTGGATAGATTACACTAATGCACTTTAATAATCTAGTGATAGACATTTATAATCACACCTGCACCCATTATAATTGTTTAACAAAAGACTTGTGTAGTTATTTGTTTGGTATGTTAACAGGGTGATCATGAAAAATGGTCTTTGGGCTCTATACATAAGGTATAAACTGAATGAAAACATGTCTGAAGACAAACAATAGATATCATGTAATAGTTTGGTGTAGAAGTGTGTAAAAAAATATTTGCCACAGAACTTACAGGCAATGTAGGCGATCAGGGCGAGAGCAAAAAGGAGCTTCATAATTCTTCTGTTTATTCCTGTTATGAGCCAGAAGACTCGCTTCATTCTCTGCTCAATACAACTGGACCAGCCAACACGCTTCACCTCCAACTAGCACATTTTGTCTTCGGCCCAGAGTCCCAACTACAAACGTAAAACCAGCACAATGTTCAATGACACGTTAATCTAGTTGTATTTGACATATCCAGCGCGTTGCTACGTCAACACAGGGGCAGGTTAGTTTACGTGGCTAGCAGCGTGCGCACAGGTAACCCGCTAATGTTAGCCGCATCCTGTCAAAACCTGACTGTTTACACCATTTTGCTTCATTTGCACTCCCACAGTGTTGTCAGCACATTCACAGATCCACTAACTTTATCTTCTGTAGATTGCTAAGCATTAGTTCTTTTCTCATAAAAGCAGGCACGGATGTAAATGTAAACAGTTAGCTTCTGCTAGCATCAGGAATAGCATTTAGCAACAAACCGAGCTATGCTACATGACAGGAGTTATACTGCCCTCTAAACAGTCTAAATGGACAAAGACAGGTCTGATTCACATGCTAAGTATATCATTGTTACAAACCAGAAAATGGATTTGAAGTTCATTTTAGCAGCATTCAACAGGATATGGCAGCAGCTCCTCTGCGCAGAATGAACAGCAGAGGAGCGACTGCTCTGGGTTTGATTGAGCCGCCTGGAAACTGCAAACATGTAAATACTTTCACAGCGTGTGTTTTACTCTACTGTGGTCGATACTGTTGTTTATATTTGGTGTTCCTCTTATTACAATTGTATGTGCATCTGTTGTATAATGTCAATTAATAGAATGTAATTGTAATACAAGGGTTCTTTCATCCATTCATAAAGATTTTCACCGTGTTCGCTGTGTCGGAAGAGACAGGAGAGGTGTTTCTCGAGTCCCAGGATCCTTCCTCCAAACAACACTTAGCAGCACTTTTCCAGAGTCCTCTGAAGCAGAGTGTCCTGCTCAGGAGGGGTGTTTCTCACACCTGCAGCGCGTGCAACAGGCTCCGCGCCTTGTCACGTGAGTTTAATAAACATCAATGCTTCAACAAATGAAAAGTATTCAAGTTCTTTAGGCTGATCATTAAGCTAAATAAATAAATGCACAGCTTAAAACATCTTTAGATGATCATTTTATCCAAGTTGTCTTCTTTAAAAGATTTTTGCTCAGTGTGCTGCATTTGAATTTATGCAATCTGATAATAGTGTTATTTGCAACAATGTGGCAAAATTAGCAAAATATTTACTTTTTTTTTTTTTTTTTATTGTGTAATGACATTTATCATTATTATTTACTTTACTTTTATTTATTTTTTTTACTTATTTCATTATTACTGCTAAATAAAAGTTTGTTAAAAATGAAAGTTGTAGTGCACTGTGGGCAATTTCAAGCTCTCCGAGGCGGCCAAAGATCCACAGGTGCATTCTTGGTAAATGAGCCAAAGGGACGTTGGGGCTTTGCGTGGATTGGAGCACCACTTGGAGCTCTGATGACGTGGATCTCACCGAATTGGTAAAGAAGCTGAGGATCCTTATAATTAGGAAGCACACGAGGAGATACCTCATCTGGCTGCTGATCTCCAAACGCTCTTGAACAGTGTTAGGTAATCTACAGTATAGGCAAAATTGACTCTTGTGAGCTTTAAGCCATGTTATAATGTTACCTCATCAAAAACATACCTTGAGTTGTGTTTTTTTTTATTCACATATGTTGGCAGTAATCCTGATTTATTAGTCTGTCTGTATTTCCAAAGCTCAAACTGCTCTGTTCTGCCTTGTGATGTTATGAAATGGTAGTTTTTAAGTTTACAGCTATCTTTTACCTTTTGTTCAGTAGACATAGGCAATTCCAGGGATGAAATCATCCAAATGATTGTAGTGAAAGTGTATGGAGACACAGCAGAGCACTTCCTGTTTTACCACATGATCGAGTGTTTTCTGTTTGAGAGAAGAACTCATCCTGAATATGCAGGATTTGTGTGTTAATCATGTGAGAATGGAACAAAACACAACTCCAGATCTGTTTGTGATGAGGAAACACCATTATAACATAGATCAGAAAATAGCGTAATATTGGCCCGACATGTTTAAGAAGCTCGTGTGCTCTTGTGTGTCTCCATCTCTTTTAAATGCACATATTAATCAGCTTAATTATTGGCTACAACAGCAAACAACTCAGCCTCCGAATTTGTTTTTGATACATTTGAACATTGCTGTGCTTAAACATGTGAAGTAGTTTTACAAGTATGTTTTGTTCAAGTGTCTTTTTAAACATGTCAAAACACACTTGATATAGGCCTACATAATAATATTAATATTATTTCACACGAAACAGCCGTCAGTATGCTCAGAAAGAATCAAACAGTGAACTGTATCAAAATCAATTCCCAGTTTTGTCATCAAAATTACAATACAAGAGGCATTTATGTGCAATTTCCCACTTGACATTTATTTATTACAATTCCTATAGCACATGAAGGCAGCATAAGCCACATGTGTCAAACTCAAGGCCTGCGGGTCAAATGTGGACTGCCCTGTCGTTTTATGTGGCCCACGAGAAGGTACATTAAAAGGTATGACTGTCATTTTAAAATAAGTCTATGCTGCTTTAATGCGTGCATTGACTATAAACTGAATGAGAATTCCCCAACAAGTGGAAATGAGAAGTATTTACAAATAATGAACCCAAAATGTCCAGGAAGAGGAACATTTATGCAGATGGAAGGCAGTTTCAAGAAAGGTAGGGAGGTGAATACATATTTGTGCTTCAAGGACAAAAACCTTTTGTGTTATGAGGCAGTGTCAGTTGTCAAAGACGACAACCTGGGCATTTTAACACTACACAAATATGCAAACGTTAGCCTTAAAGAAAAACAAGCAATTGTACAAGAATTAAAAGGCAAACTGCGCTCACAGCAGAATATGTTCACAAAAGCCACAACCAAAAACTAGGCAGCAGTGAAACTGCCTTTATTATGGCTATCTATTTCAGAGATTGCGTTTTTGAAGCTGAAGGTCTGTGAGCAGATGTGCCCTGACCAGATACAGACTTTTAAAAATGTCAGTTTATCAGAAGACATGCAGTTACACAGACATTTTATTTTACATCTATGCAAATACATATGCCATATTTATAACTTGAATAAGTAATAAATACAGAAACAGTTGTTTAACAAGTTCAAAATAGTTACATTTATTTTACATTACATTTGGTTACATTTAGTTACATTTATACTGCCTTACAGTTACATCTGGCCCTTTGAGGACTGACATGGCCTTCAGTGAAAATTACTTTGTTACAGCAGATCTGGACAGGACAGGGCCTGGCAGCCCGAAGTCGTGCAACTCAAGTCTCCTTTCTAGTATTTATGCCAGAATGATAAAATATACATTAGAAGGCAGAAAGAGTGGCTTTTGTTTCAGTCATGTGTTAATCAACTTTTACACCTGAGGGATGGATGGGTCTCGGGTTGAAATGACTTTCATTTACACAAAGAGATGATGATAGAAATCTTTTCTTCACAAAATAAATACTCTTAAATTTCCATCACAGTTGTGTTCACATGACATCATTCTAGAAAGAGTTTAAGAGTTGGAGGGGAGGTCAGAATTCTATGGTGAAATTTGCTATATATGTGAGGTACAGATTTGTTAACTTGGTTTATGGATGAAATATCTAATTATGGAACCATCTATATGAAACAAAAGCAGGCACAAAGTTTACTGCCTTCTCTGTCATCTTAAATAAACATTTTTTTACAATAGCTTCTGAAAGTGGTGCCATTATTCAACATCAAAGACGTGATTGTTGTTGCTGTGATTATTGCTGAAAGGATTTAAACCCATAAGATTAATATGACAAGTCTGTGGAGCCAATGCCTAACAAATAAGGTTCTACTTTAGTGGATAATAAATTTTTAGGGTTTTTTTTTTTTTTTTTTTTTTTTTTTTACAAGTACAGTGCCCTGTATTTATTCAGGCTCCTGCCCTCCACCTGAAATAACCACATCATCAAGAACATGAATGTAACCTATAAAGATTAGCCTGCCAAATCCCAGCTTTCATATCACACTCCTCAAAGAACTGAACATAAACATTGCATAGATTCATAGTCTTGTGAAATGCTACTAGGCAATTACAAGGCTATTATGTATGTAGTGGGATTAGCGGCCCCATCAATAAGAAATCATTAGTTTACTTTAAAAACATCACATAGGTTATGATCCTTGTGAGTTGCTCTGTTCAGACCCATATCATCATCCTTGACAGTACAACAGTTTTCCTGGCTGTTCTTGCCCAACACAAAGAAATTTAATATTTTCAAAAAAACTATATTCTTAAAATTAAAAACAATATTCTTAAATTTTAAATATCCAACTGAATATTTCTGTGGAGCGATGCAACAATATTTTAGTGCTGAGGTAGAACTGTTTTTTTCAATTCAATCTTCAAGTTTATTTATATAGCACATTTAAAACAACTTCAGCTGCCCAGAGTGCTTCACATAAAGGTCAATAAAAACTAATATACAGAACACAGTTCATAGGAACAATGAAACACCAAAATATGTATTAGTATTAATTAGTATTATTAGTATTATAGTATTAAATGCCAGGGAGAAGAGGTGAGTTTTCAGTTTAGTCTTAAACTTTGTTAAAGCCTGAGAGGCTCTAACTGGCAGAGGGAGGGTGTAGTTTGGGCATTGCCACTGAAAAGGCTCTGTCACCTCTGGTCTTGAGCCTGGCTTTGGCTACAGCCAGCAGCAGGTGGTCAGCTGACCTCGGGGCTCTGGGTGGAGTTTAGGGCAGTAGTAACATTTTAAATTGCACCCAATATGAAACAGGAGCCAGTGCAGGATGCTCAGCACAGGCTCTCATCTCTGCTGCAGCATTCTGGACATTCTGTAAGCGCTGCAGGGAGCCCTGGTCCAACCCCACATATAAAGAATTACAATAATCCAGACATGACATTACAAATGCCTGGATTGCTTTTTCAAAGTCTGCCTGTGGAAGGTAGGTCTTTATTTTAGCAAGAAGCCTCAACTGATTGAAGCTGGACTTTATAACAGAGCTAATGTGCTTGTTCAGATTGAACATAGAGTCCACAGTTACCCCAAGATTCCTCACTGCAGGGCTGGACCAATCACAGGACCAATCACAGGACCAATCACACTGTTATGTCTAAGCTGTGGGTTAGTTGGTCAAACACCGCAATCTCAGTTTTATTTTGATTTAATTTCAGAAAGTTTGTGCTTAGCCAAGTCTGCACATCCCTGAGACACACAGAGTTTGATTGTGGTCTGGTTATCATTTGCAGTCCTGGTAGATATATTTGACTACAAAATAATTAAGTGCCACATTGTGTTTTCTAAAACATCACCCAGGGGAAGCATGTACAGACCAAAGAGGGCCACCACTGTAGAACCCAGGGACATGGCCGGCCCAGCCTATAAGCGAACTAAGCGGCCGCTTAGGGCCCCGAGGCCTCAAGAGGGCCCCCAATCTGGCAACCCCTCACAATACACATTGCATTTAGTGCGCGCGCAGTACGCGCTTCTGACGCATCTCCGCTGTAGCGCAGTAAGTCACTCTGTGGCGCACACATGATGTATTTGTATTGACAATCTGGCAACCAACTGAATGACGCTGCACCTGATCTTGCGGTGATTGGCCAACTTTATTGTAAACGAGCACGAGCTGTGTGGAATAAACAAATACACAACATCACGGCACTGTGCCCGCCTGTTCGAGTTCGTTTTCATCGTCTTTATGTCGAAACGAAGCTACCCGTCTGGAGAAGCGTAAATAGAAGAAAAAAGAACAAGAGAAGAAACATCAATCTAGAGGTAATGTTGAGTGAATCTTACAAAGAGGGTAATGCAATTGTTAATGTGACAAGTTACGTTATCATCATTTTAATTCACGATGTCGCCCCCACCGCAAGTATATGAACATGCTATTAGCACTTAGCATCGCAGCGGCAGGTGGAGTAACAGGAGGCGGGGCCCAGCGCAGGAGGTGCTGTGTTTGAGACCGCGCCGCTTGTCAGTGAAAGTCATATGTCATTATGAAACATTTTCATGATCGTGTTTCCTGCCTGTAAATGATGTGTGTGTAGTATATTGTTGTTTTGCGGGAAATCTGCTGTTCTGCATCTCTTCAAATTAAACCCAGGCTCAGGCCCCGGTGCTGTCAGTGCAGCTGAACGGTGCATGTGGTGAATTGGGACACGGCCTCACTGTCGCTGCGGTGTTTGGTGCTCGGTGCTCGGCTAAATGATCGAGAGCCTGAGCCTGGAGCTAACGGGAGGCCCGTTTTTCACATTTGTAGAAGAGCTGAGCAGCATAATAGAGCCACGGTTAGTAACAGTCTTATTCAATGCCTTTTATAAACTATATATAACTATTATATAATTATAATCCATATCCCTAAACATTTCACACTTAAAATGATGCAGATTCGTAGATACAAGACTCATTGGCTGTGATCCAGAGGCTGTAAAGTGGAGCCATGTGGCTCGTGACAGCAGAAACTTTATTTAGGTGGAGGCTTTAATATTTGCCTTTTCCTGCACCTATTTTTGTATTTATTTATTTATTTATTTGTGTATAAACTGTCCTTTTTATTGTTATATGTTATATGAGTGCTTAAAAAATAAATAAATGTAATAGTCACAAATAATGGCAATGTGCCTGTGATAAAGCCTATAATTATTTAATTTCATCATTATTGCCATTATTCAGGAATTTGGATTTACATTTAGTCTGACTGTGTTTTATATGTTTTCTTTAGACAAGTTCTTTGCCATTGGAGATGAAGTGACATCCACGTCTCAAGATGCCGCTGAAGATGCTGAAGCTGGTATAATGCCTGTGATAATAACTTATTACTTAAGTCATTTATCAGAGTGTACACATTAGTAACTTTTAAATATTAATTGGGGGAGCAGCTGAAGCATTTCCCAGTCCTTCAGGTGAAGCTGATGCCACTGTTGTTGGTGAGTAAAGTAACATGTATTTTATGCTGTTTTTTATGCTCACAATGACCACACACTTTACAGAGTTAGGAGCGTTTTTGTTATTTTTATTTCTGAATGAGCAATCATTGTGTAATTGGTGACATGTTTTTTTTTTTGATAGCTGCAGAAGAAATCCCCATTACTCCTTCTCTAGAGGACAACAGTGTTGCTGATGGTAGGTTAAAATTAATAATCAAATGGAATTTGAAACTTGTAACAGTGTGTTTCAAATGGTGTTACTGGCTATTGTTAAAATTATTTATCTTTTGCTTCAAAAGCTCCAAGTGGGACATCAGAAGAGGAGCAGCCTTCAGGTTAAACATGGTCCACCATGTCTACTTGATCCAGCTGTGGCCAAATAAACTATCAGACCATAATTGAATTAGTTTTGTAGTGTTACTTATATTTACTTGAATGTGTGATGTTTTTATATTGAGTTTGCCGACATGCATAATTAGAGGAAACTTTTGTCTGATTCATACAAACCTGGACGACTGATTGTTATTTATTTTACACTATAACAAGGCATAAGCTATTACATTAGTATTTTATTTATTTGTATTTTTATTGTCAGAAGTGTTTTGAGTTTATTGTGAGTGGAATCTTTAATTTAATACTTAACTTTATAGCACTGTCATGTTTGATCACTTTGGACTGAAGTACTTTCTTATTCTGCCTGTTGGACTTTTACTTGTGTGTTTGGTTATGATGATGCATCTTGTTGCATAAAATAATAAATAGAATATGTTTTCTATGTTTATTATTTTGTTTGAAAAGTGGTTTGGTACCATCTAATGTGCATGGTATTAAGTGATGATCAATTACAATCAATAGACTAAACTATGATAGACTATGATTTCACTGACAGAAACACAATACTTGCTATTAATGTAAATAAATACAATATGGTATTCAACACATAGCCTAATGTTTTTTGTTATATCAACACAGTTTGACTCAATGTTATAGCCAATTTTGTCATAAATTATGTACACTAATCTATCAACCTTCAGTCACTTACTCTTGGCAGTGTTTATCATATCAAACAAATATATAAAGGAAAAAGTATATTTAGTGAGTCGTATGTTAAAACTGATAGAGTAGAACAGCTGTTTTTTAATAAAAAATATCTATCATATAGCTTTTACAATAATGCAGCACCTATTTTGATACATTACTGTGTCTGACTTAAGATTCTGATTTCCATGGTGTGTTATTTATACAGCCTGTAATCTGTAGAGTTCTGTGCAGTATCAAGATGCAATGTGGGATTTGTGTTGCTGATGGTGGTGGGGGGGGGCCCCAAGGCAAACTCTGCTTAGGGCCCCCAAAAGGCTAGGGCCGGCCCTGCCCAGGGACAAACCATATTCTTGGAAGACACAGAGGAGGACTACTGTCCTAGGCTCGCAGAAAAACACCTTGTTGATAGATAGAATCAAAACCAGCAAAGTGCTGTGGATTTCAAGCAGGTCGTTAAAAACATTTAAAATAGCTGTTTCAGTACTATGCTGGGATTTAAAACCAGACTGGAATTCTTAAGACAAGGCTGAAGTCATAGTCTTTGCTCTACAGAAACAAAGTGAAAGTGTCAGCAGTCACCTCTAGTCTCTCTCACTAAAACCTTCAAATCAGGCTAGAAATCCAGGGGTAATGATGGACTCAGACTTAAACTTTAAGAGCCACATTAAATAAATAAGAACTGCAACTTTTTGCAATCTAAAAACATAGCAAAAATTGGCGGTATACTGTCAAAACTAGACTTGTAGAGACTTATTCATGCATTTGTGTCCAGAGACTACTGTAACGGCCTGCTCACTGGCCACTCCAAACAAGTTATGTTAAGACAGCTGCAGTACATCCAGAACACTGCTGCTCGGGTCCTGACTAGAATCAGGAAGTATGAGCACGTAAGTCCTGTGCTCAAGTCTCTGCACTGGCTTCCTGTGGATCAGAGAATAGACTTTAAAGCAGCTCTGCTTGTGTAAAAGTCTCTCCATGGCCTAGCACCAAAGTACATCTCCGACATGTTAGTGCCACATGAACCATCTCGCACTCTGAGGACTTCAGGGATCGGCCTCCTGCTGGTGCCCAGAGTCAGGACTAAACATGGGCAATCAGTGTTTCAGTTTTATGCAGCTAAAACCTAGAACAGTCTTCCTGAAGATGTGAGACAGGCCTCTACTTCGACAATGTTTAAATCCAGGCTCATGTGTTGATTTTATTGCAATTTTAATGTCTTTTTTATTCTGTAAACCACTTTGAATTACGAATTGTGCTATGCAAATACACTTCCAAGTGAATTCAAGCATCACAAAGCACTCATAGAACTTACACCAATTTTTTCATTACATTACTATGACTAATATTAATGCAGTAGTAAATAGGTTTACATAAATGATACACAACATTAAAAAGGAGTTTAGACTTTTTGTAGTACGTACATGTTACATTTAACAACACAAATGATGTAGTATGTTAGCTCCACGAGTGAATTATTGACTCTAGTGACAAATGATTCTGCTGGGACATTTGACTCATTTGTTTATTGACTTTTTCATAGTATGTGCTCTTATTGGCACATGATTAACAGATCCATATCTCCTAATAAAATGATGTAGAAGGGTGCAAATAATCTCAACTGTTCCCTCGCCAAAACTAAAGAAATACAAAGGGGAAAATGTAATGTGCAAGAAAAACATAATTGAATTATGTTGCTTTCCATTTTATGCACAGCAGGGGGCGTATTTAAATACTAGAGAATTAGGCCTGGTGGAGTTCATGCTGTGGCACAGGGCAAAAATGCCCATTATAAAAGACCTTTACAGGGCCCTTTTCTGGGCATTAATTGGTTATTTGTTTCTTTCTCCTGTCTTGTAATTTTGTACCTCAACAATTCAGCTAACAAGCATTAGTTGGATAAAAATAACTTAACATGCATAAAACCCAAAATACCCACTTTAGAGCTCTGCTTTATAAGCTCAAAACTCTGCCACTATATCAGCCACTAGTTATATTTATTAATTTTGTTTAAGATAATCTGTCTCATAACAACATCTCCAAATGCTGGCCACACCAAATATTTCTTAGAGGTTTAAACCATCATTTACATTTTTGTCCAACAGCCTGGGGCCCTGATCAAAGAGGCTGATTATTCTTCAAACCTGTGGTGCATTGCTTGCAGCCTCAATTTTGACTTTCAAATTGAAAAATGGTTAGCTGTATTTGCAGGATGCATAATATGGGACACTTAGGGAGAAAAGTAATATGGCATCACTGTGCTGCTTCCCCATCAATAATTCCTTAATCAAGACCAGTTTCTTGTAGATTAATTCATAATTCTGCTTACTGCTGGGTTGATTCTTTGAGCCCACACCACTAACACAACTGACAGTTTTTTGTTTTTGTTTTTTTTTTGTTGTTTTGTTGTTTTTACTTAGCCCTAACGCATGTCGAATAAGAGCTGTCCAATGTAAAACGGTGAAGCACACACAGACCATGAGCACACACACACACACACACACACACACAGACCATGAGCGCACACACACACACACACACACACACACACACACACACACACACACACACACACACACACACGCACAGACCATGAGCGCACACACACACACACACACACACACACACACACACACACACACACAGACCATGTGCACACACACACACACAAGCACAGACCATGAGCGCACACACACACACACACACACACACACACAGACCATGTGCGCACACACACACACACACACACACACACACACACACACGCACAGACCATGAGCGCACACACACACACACACACACACACACACACACACACACACACACACAGACCATGTGCACACACACACACACAAGCACAGACCATGAGCGCACACACACACACACACACACACACACAGACCATGTGCGCACACACACACACACACACACACACACACACACACACACACACACACAGACCATGTGCACACACACACACACAAGCACAGACCATGAGCGCGCAGACACACACACACACACACACACACACACACACACACACACACACAGAGACCATGAGCACACACACACACACACACACACACACACACAGACCATGTGCACACAAACACACAGACCATGAGCGTGCACACACACACACACACACATAGACCATGTGCGCACACGCAGACCATATGCGGAAACACAGACCATGTGCGCACACGCAGACCATGTGCGGACACACAGACCATGTGCGCACACACTCGTGACGTAGACACTCACCTTTAAAAGCCTCCTCGTGAATCCGCGCGCGTCTGACTCCAGTGTGGACCGAGCGCACGGACTATCTACTTCTCCTCAATCTGCTGCGAAGATGACTCTATCTGTAACACTTCATGGGCTACAGTAAAGAAAGAGACAAAAATGTTTACGTTTTGAAACAGCTCATTTGCACCTGAACACGGCGATGAAGACGCACGACGCCTTTAGGTAACAGGAGCTGTCTAAGGGTGACAAAGTGAGTGACAGAGAGCTTTTCAGTCAATACAGCTGAATACGTGATGCAAATGTATTTCAGAACAATGTGTTTAATTACAGTAAAATTACGCACCGGAGACGCGCGTCTCCCAGACATGAAAACTCCGACTCAAGTGCGGACACGAATCTAAACTTTCTCAAGCTGTGATCGACGCTACACAGGGTCAGATGAATGGCCCACAGGATGTTTTCTGGTCAGGCTGCTCTGAACTATAGCCTCAACCTGAGCGATGAGCAGGGTCACACGGACCTGAGCCCGGGCGCAGACAGGCTCACTCCCACAGGCTTCATTGTGCTCTCCGTGTTCCTGGGCTTCATCATGACTTTCGGCTTCCTCAACAACTTCATTGTGCTCATTTTGTTTTGTAAGTTTAAGAAGCTCAGGACTCCGGTGAACATGCTCCTGTTGAACATCAGTGTGAGCGACATGCTCGTGTGTCTTTTTGGCACCACGCTCAGCTTCGCCTCCAGTATCAGAGGTCACTGGCTGCTCGGGACCAGCGGCTGCAGCTGGTACGGCTTCATCAACTCCTGCTTTGGTAAGTTTAGTCAAGAGCTCTAGGTTTCTCTCCAGGTTTCTTTTAGCGCAACCAAAAATGTAAATAAAAAAGATAACAAAAAGATTAAATAAAATCTTATTTTTGCAAACTGCTGATTACAAAAACGCACATTTGATCCCATTATCGCTTGTATCCTAATTGTTTTCATATAAACCCCCTTTTTTTACCCCCTTAATACTTCTCCTGTAAATCATAGCACTCATGTTTCAGTAGTTCACTGCGACATAAAAAGAGCTGCACCTGAGACACTTTGTGCCATGGATCTGAGAAAAGGTCCTTTATTGAGACTCGACCTATGAAACAAAAGCCTTTTTACACTTTTGCACCATTAGAACCCATTTGTAAAAATGGCCTTGTTCGCTGACTTCCACTTAGTGCCAGTTTCCATCAAATCTAGCCATGTCATGACATTCAAATGTTGTTTGCCCATTACATACACAGAGCCCTGTCATAACAGAAAAGATCAATATTAAATCCCTCCCTATTTGTTTTATTTTCTCCATAAATCCCATGCTGTCAAGTCTATCCTGTCATGCATCCCATAGGAAGCCAAGCTTTCATAACATACTTGACACACATTTACAAACAGCATACCAAGACGACACTGTTTACTGTCCTGATGAGCTGTTTATCGGATATTTGTTTATGACTTGTGTGATGCCTCTAAGTTGTTCACTGACACAAATCAGTCACAAGTTGAATGATCTGTTTCCACAGAAACTGTATGATTTGTCATTCTTTTTAGAGAGTGTTGTACATCTATAGCTTTAGTCATTTATATATGCCCTCATTCACTTTAAATATTGTGAATAATTGAAATTGCTGGTAATCACAAACAAGTCATTGCAGTCAGTTCCCTCAGCACTCACACTTACCACAGCAGCTGGTAACAAAACAGTTTGTTAACTACATTACAAGCCATGCAGTCCCATGCAGAGGGAAATGAAAGCATGTTTAAAATGTAATGTAATGAGTCAAAGTGCTGCCAACTCATTTATTTTCAAAGACAACTTTGAGTGGACTAAAGAGGTCCCCAAAGATTATTTCTCTTCTTATCATGCTTCTCTTAGTAGCTCTACACTGTCAACAACATACATGAGAACATGGTTTTCTATAATAACTAGCAATATTTATCCCATCGAAGTACATTAAACAATGTATGATTCTACATTTTGTGGAAATCAACAGCTAACCTATAGATGGGTCTTCAAAGATGAAGTATCTACACAGTTTTGGTGCATGTTAAGGTAAAGATCTGAACCACTCCATAAATCTGGCTTTATAAATATGGTACTGGCCCAAACAGCCCAGCCTTAATCCTGCCTTAATAGATCATGTTTATTGTGCTGCCCTGTTTCCATTCATAGGTATTGTGTCTCTGATCTCCCTGGTCATCCTCTCCTATGATCGCTACAGCACTCTCACAGTGTACAACAAGCGTGGACCCAGCTACAGGAGGCCTCTAGTAGCTGTGGGGGGCTCCTGGCTCTATTCCTTGTTTTGGACAGTGCCCCCTCTTCTGGGCTGGAGTAGCTATGGCATAGAGGGAGCAGGGACCAGCTGCTCTGTGTCCTGGACCATGAACTCAAGACAGTCTCACGCCTACATCATCTGCCTCTTCATTTTCTGCCTGGGCCTGCCCATCCTGGTTATGGCCTACTGCTATGCCCGCCTGCTGTTTGCTGTTAAACAGGTATGTTTATGCACTCTAACATATTCAGGAATATAAAGGAAATTGTTCAAATTGAATGAAAAACATAATTGTAAAATTCCTTTACTGCCCATATGTATATATGAAATATATAGTTATAATAGTTATAAATATATTCACTTTATAGCCTGACTATTATAATGCATCTAAGGCTTGAACCTGTGCTGTAATAACTGTAAAGCAAAAGGTGGTTATAGGTGGGCGAGTGTGAGGGAATGATTCAAATTGCCTTAGTAAAGCACTGTCGGCTACATCTAATGTATGAAAAGTACTTTATGAATAAAGTTTGAGTTGAATAATATTAAGTGATACATCGAAAGTAAAACATCCATTACTGTGGGCTTTTTCAAGGTCATAATTATAAGCTCCTGAGTCTATAAAAACAGATTTTGGAATGCAATTAAAGAAAAGTAACTTTTATTCAGAGAGGTTTTTTACATCAACAAGTGTTGCAGATTAATACTGTTGTATAGGCCTCTGGTAAACAGTGCAACCTTTGAGTAGTAAAATACAGAAGCCAGTGAGTAATGCCTTTACCAGCATAAGTTAAGTGTTCCCTGGAGTATCCACATTGACATGGGACTGAGAGATTTCCTCACCTTTGAGTGTACAATCTATATCTTCATTAGAACTTATCAGCTGATGCTTGACCAGTGTGCACCATATATGCTTCATGTTGTATACATTAAAGTATATATACATATACATATATATATATATATATATATGTGTGTGTGTGTGTGTGTGTGTGTGTGTGTGTGCTCTGTAATGTTATTTTGTCTTTTTGCTTTCTGTGATTGACACGGTTGAGCCATGAGCACATGGTTAGCAGAGCAGAATTACAACAGGATTATGTCATTAAATCTGGTGCTATTACATTGCTTTGGTCTCTTCAAGGTTAAAAGAATTTAACATGATTTAACACAATTTTTGCCACATGACCTCATTTCTAGAAAGGTTCACTAGGAAATCCACAAATGTCCTTTTAATTTACTATTATATTTAGCCTGTGTTTTAGAAGATGCTTTACAAGTGCTGCAGTGTGATTGGCTGTTTGCTAGACAACTTTCTTTGTATATAATCCCAGGTTTAGTGGCTTAACTGTGGTGGCAAGAATTATGGTGTAAAAAGCAATGTGAAAGAAATATCAAGACTACTGTGCTAGTGTATTCAAAATATTTGACTTGATACAGATTTTAACAATAAGATATGGTCTCATAATAGTTTGGATATAGATGAAGACAATCTCACAGTATTCAGGTAAAAAAAAAAACAGTATGTAATCGTTGAATAAATAAGGATAAATTATTATATAAATAAAGATTATATATAGATAGATAGGTAGATAGATAGATAGATATACATACTTTTTAACATTTTTTACTTTTTCTCATAGGTGGGGAAATTTCGTAAAACTGCAGCCCGTAAGCGAGAGTACCACATTTTGTTCATGGTATTGACCACAGCGGCGTGCTATTTGCTGTGCTGGATGCCTTATGGTGTAGTGGCAATGATGGCAACATTCGGCCCTCCCAATATCATCTCCCCAGTGGCCAGTGTGGTGCCCTCTCTGTTGGCCAAGAGCAGCACTGTGATCAACCCAGTCATCTATATCCTCATGAACAAGCAGGTAAGGCAAGACAAGACAACATCTTTATTTACACAGTAGAAAAGACACTTACAGTTTACAAATATTTAAATAACAGTTCAAGTGTTATAAGAAGAGTTAAGTCATAAACTCAGGCATGGCAGAGATAATCACTCTCTGTTCAATACATTTTAAGACCGCAACAGCAGAAGTGTCAAATAAACAAGAGTGTTCAGTTCTTACAGGCAACTGCAACAATTCTGAGCAAAATTAAGTCCAGAAAATTATTTGATAACAAAAAAGCAAACAAACAAACAAAAAAAAAAACAGATGTTGACTTTTTTGTCACTTTTCCTTTTCCCATACAATAGGTTTAATAAAGTCTACTCTTGGTCAGAGCACCATTAGTCCCGCAATGAGACTGTATCCCTCATTAAGCTCTCCAAAATGACACAATTAAAAAGGAGTTTGGCACAACTATATTGAGATGCACAGATAAGACTTCCCTCAGGCGCTGCACTTTATTAAGAGCCCCAGGAGCCCCACACAGCTGCTTGCAATTCCCCTCCACACAAACATGCTCGGAGCTAGCCGCTCAGGACTTCAGCTGTAACCACTGTAGCACAGGGCAGCAGACAGTTTAGACGCTAAACCCTAATGCAGTCTGACATGCTGTGTGCACTGGAAGGTCAGCATCTAAATGTACATAAAATATACAGTGTTACAATCACAACCAAGAAAACAAGGATTTTATTTCTCAATAGTCTAAAACACACTGTTCAAACCTGCAAAAGTCAACGCTGAATTTCATCGTTGATCTTGGTAATACCCATTTTACTGCAGTTACCATTTATTTTAAACTCATTGAACCAAACATAAACAAACCACATAAAACTAGAATGGAAATTGTTTAGTAGCTTATGCATCTACAACTAAATGCATCTATAACGAATGGCATCATAAACAGCTATTATTCAAGTCTTCAATAAAGATTAAAGACAGCACGGTTAGGTTCAAATCAGTGAGCAGTCATGTTAAAATAGGATTTAGCTCAGCTTACATCAATGTGATGAAGTACCAGGATTAGTTCATGTTTAATTCACTGAATTACACAACAGAATCAATTCCATTTAGCTTCTCACTTTAATTAAGAGCTATAGACAATTGGAGTAATGCTATTATTGTGTTGGTTTTTATAGTCGTCTAATATTAAACAAAAAGCATCTTAGTCCAACTAACACATACTTTATGTTTTATTAAAACTACGTCCCTCCTTTTTCCACACATTATAATAGTTAAGACATGTCCATTACGTTATTCATTCTCTTTACCAGCACAGCCATGAAAACATCTCAAGAAAGACTCAACAAGTATGATACAAGATTATTTTCTGCAAAGTTAAAAAAAAAACTTCTTCTTCTATCTTTCATGCACAACCATTACCTTTCAAGCCGGAGATGTGGCACTGCTTGTAAACAGTAAATAAAATAAGAAACAAGACAATAAGTCCAACCATAGACTGTATAAAGAAGAATTATACATACAGTCTATGCCAGAGACCGAACAAGCGGCTCGTCTCTGAGCTGAAGACACTACAGACCAATATTAAAAGGTTATCGCTGTAGGAAATGAGCTTCGTGCTGTTACATAGCTAAAGAATGACCCTGCAGTGGTACACACATGCTCGGGACTGTGCGCTAAGAACCAGGCAGGAATTACATTCAATGAAGTCATCTGGCCATCAACTAAAATCACTGAGGTCCATACAGCAGGTCTCCCATAGCAAGTCACCCTAAGTGCCATACTCCTGGCCCCACTGTTTTGGGGTTCAAGTGTGGTCCACTGGTCTGAGCACTTGTTGATCTTTGAAACTATTTGGCCCCATTTTCCAGATATTTTGAAAACTACATAATGAAAACCAGTGTCCTAAAACAACAGCAAATGATTCAACTAACGCTATAAATGTGTTTGACTGACATGCGCCAGGCTAGTTTTGAATATCACAGGAATAACAATCCAGCAAAAAAAGTGAAGTCACCCCTCCCCTCCTTATAAAAGTGTGTATGTACTTAAGACATTCAGCAGAAATGACATAATGATTGTACTGTATGTAAAAAAAAAAAAAAAAAACAACACATCCACTGTAACAATCAGAAAACATGGCATTTATTAAAATCACATTCTTATCATAGTCTAAAAACTTGTCCTACCCTAAGCTCCAAATCTAAGTTGGCTCAGCTAAAGCATCACAGAAACATCTTTACATCCCATTGCTTTGTCCTATTGGTGCAGTAAACAGCTTGATGATGACAGCATGGTCCAGTTAATGTCTCGTCGTGGGACTACCTATGGCTTACTTTATTAATGTAAGCCGCAGATTCCAGGCCTTTTTGTACCATGGCCTTCTTTAGCCCCCCCATAGGCCAGTGTGTGCACCGTCTGGGAGAGTGGAATGCAGTATTCAGACGCCACAGTCTATGGTGCTGAGCCCAGGCAGAGTGACCCTGCCCTTCCTACGCAGGTCACTCTCGGGGCCAGTGTTGAGCCTCTGTATCAGGCTCTTCTCGTACAGCAGAGGGTGGTAGGCTCCCAGAGTGCAGGCTGCATCGAAGTAGCGCTCATGGTAGTGGCAAAGGTCTGATTGCCGCATGGACGGAATGTACTCATAGACGTGCACCTTCTCACACAGCGCCATCATCAGGAGGATACCTGGAACAAGACACAATTTCAATTAAGTGTTGTAGAGTGAAATGAGTGTGATTACAGTGGGTACATGTACACAGTCAAATCAGATAACTAGAATGATTAGATAATCCAATAATTAGACCTGATGTTTAGTGATTACATGCTGAAAAGAAATTCAATCAAAAACATCTGGACATGTGCCATTAATCAATGGGGATTTTGAAAGACAGTTTTATTTACTCCAGAAAAAAAAAATATACAAAAATAATCTGAACCTTACTCAAGAACCACTTGTTTCTTCTGGGAAAGCCTTTTGTTTGTTTTTTCTGTCCTTGATCAGATCAGCCTTATCTGTAGTGCTCTTGGTCATTGAGAGGTAAATTTTATCTGTTTGTAACAGACAAATGTGTTTGTGTTTAGAGCTTTGTTGCTCTTGCATTATGCATTCTTTTCAGGTTTAGACCATGTGGAGTGCTCCTGCTGCAGCTACCACAGCTCTGTGTAAAAAGACCTCATGTTGGTCCAAAGATACAAAGCACAGTCAGCTCCCATAGATTATGTTGCCTTGGTGCTTTTCAGTCTCTCATTTTTTGTTGGCTTCAGCAGCTGTTGGTCTGTTGATCATTTACTCATTGAGAAAGTGCAGCACTGTTTTCCACCTGGCTTACAGTGAGACAAGATAACAACCTATAGTTCCCACTCCCTTCGCGACAAATGTGCACAAAAGATCAGTGCAGTGTAAAGACAACAATACTGCAGTCTTAACAATGAACATTCATCATAAGAAAAATCATTTGATTATTTTGTAATTTACACAAAGTAGGGAATAAACACATTTTTCTACAGCATTTAACACCATTATACTCTCTGAAGCTGCCAGTCAGAGTTAGTACAGTGCCAATGCCACAGGCCATTAGGACCCACTCTCTATCCCCAGGTGAGTTTAACTACAGACATGAAAGTGCACCAAGTCATTTTCCAACTCTATGGGCTTGTAAGCACTATTCTCACGAAAAGTACAAACCCAAGGTCAATCCACTTCACTTAACTCTGACTTTGAGCAGCTTTTGTTATACTCCCTCCCCCTCTCTCTTCCTCTCTCTTATCCCAGTTCTACAGGTGTTTTTTGGCTCTGTTCCACTGTGATCACTGGTCTGTGGAGAATGGAAATACCTCGATGCCCTCCAAAACCACCATGATCCAGCTGAACCGCAGAGTCTACAGCAACACAGTGGCATGCACAGCCCAGCTCTCCACCGAGACCCTAAACCAGTGCAACACAACTCCCAACATGAAGCACACTACCCCTCCTGTGGCCACCACCTAGAGACAACCCCTCCCCCCACCCCACAGCAGGGTCCCACCACAAAATGTCCAACTGAGCAAGATCCATTTTTTGTTATGATGTGTCATGTCATCATATAGCTGATCTGAAGATAAAGTGATCTATTTTCTCACTGTTTGTGTACCACTCAAGTTTCACACACTCAAACAAATACATTACACAGTGAGCAGACCTCTTGTCCTTTGATTGTGCCGGTGAATTGTTCATCTATAAACATGGCTGCCAAGTGAACATCACAACAATAAGTGCAGTGACAATTGGGGTCATCTCTGTATAGTCATTTGCTGCTGTTGCCTCAATCCTCAGCCTTCTTCAAGATGTTCCTACAGAGTCATGCAGCACAGCAAACCAAAACTGTTATATTTTTGGCAAGGACCAAAAAATGTTATGTGTTGCTTGAAAAATAAGTTTTAAAAATGGACCAGAAATGGGACAATTTTTGGACATCACACTTGGCTCTGTAACTGTGTTGTCAACACATGTGACCATCCTATTTCCTGAATTGTTGTAGGACCATTTGCATTGTATTGCTAACACTGTTAGGTGAAAATCAGGCTACAATTAAAATGTTTCAGGTTTACACTTCAAAGCTAACTTCATTCATGAGCAGGATATATACTTTACTGTATGACTTTTAGCCAGTCTCACATTCCCATTTGTCATTTTGTTAATGTACATCTGTGAATCGTGCTTGTGGATTGTAAGAATCAACTACCAGCCAGTCTTTTCAGCTGTCACTGCCCAAACAAAGAAAATCTACCAAACGTAAGATCTGTCAACTGGACAAAAAGTTGTTGGAGTGAAGACATTTCACTGCTCATCCAAGACACTTCTTCAGTTCAGAAGTGAAGA
Organism: Periophthalmus modestus; assembly: GCA_019594935.1. Lineage (NCBI taxonomy): Eukaryota > Metazoa > Chordata > Actinopteri > Gobiiformes > Gobiidae > Periophthalmus > Periophthalmus modestus. Next base: position 25,379,325 of record JAIEZT010000009.1, on the reverse strand, counting down.
AGCGGCTTGGCAGTTGACAGATATTACTTTTGGCTTTTACTATGGATCAGACCTGGACAACTAAGGGATTACACAGACGTCTTTCTTTAAAAAAAAATCAGCATGCAAGTTTTCTGTTAACTGCTTGTGAGTCAAAGTGATATTTTGTCTTTGCATGTTTTTACATTAAATGTTGACACTGACTAAACCCCAGTTGTCTGTGCTGACTGGTTACTGATGGGGTGAACAAAAGAAGATATAAAGATGCACATTATCTTTTGGCATAACCTCCAACCAAACAATAATTGTTTGTTTTAATAACTAATCTCTAAGGTTAAGTTTGACTGCCAGGGACATTAAGCACAATCTATAATTCCTCGCAGAGTGGCAGTTTGCGACGGTAGACCTTTTAAAACGGCTATAACCTTGCCAGACCGATCATGTAAAAAGTGATAACAAGGTGACAGATAATGGACCACCCAAAGCAACTTAAGAATGCAATTAAAACAGTACGCAGCTGGGCTATCACTAATTAAGTACTTACAGATGGCTTTACACACATTTCCAGATTGCAAAGTGGCATTTTGCTACAGGCTGCAGAACACCTATTGTGAGCGCTATTTGATGGTATATGGAGAAGCCATGTCTGATCATTACAACTGTCTGTCACTCAAGAGCCCTTATATATCTCCTCCTGTGAATGACAAGGTTCTCTCAAAGCTAAAAATAAACCCAAAAGCCCTTTTGAAATCCAGGATGGTCAAACTGCTGAAATGTTATATTGAATTCAATATAAACCACGCATGTAACTAATATGCCAAGGCTAACAGAAAAATGAGACAAGAAAACTGCATTAACGAAACATTCTGTCAAATAACCATTTCTTTAAGAGTAAGCAAATCCTGAATCATCGCTGGTTTCTATCAAATTATTACAAAGCAGGAATGTAATTAAAATACCAGCATGGCATGTTCAGTAACTGTAAGAAGTAGTGCAAGAAAATATACCAACTAGCAAATTGGTGAGATCGAGTCTGTATTTGTAAATTTCATATCAGCGGTAGATATGAGCAAGTGTTAGAAAATGAGAACTAATTAGGACCAAAACCTGTTCTGCCACAGAGCAAACAGTTCCACAAGCCAACTCTACAAAAGCATTACACAGACTGCATACTGATTTCTTAAGAGGTGCACTAAAAATAAATATTGCAAACATTGATCCATTTTCCAAGAACAGTTTAAGCAGCTACAACTTAAGCGCAATGTAATACACATTTTTTTTCCATGACCTTTACTGCAACCTTGAAGGCATATTTTACAATTCATTTTGTATATGTGCAGCTCATGATTTTCACATTAGTTGTATGTTTCTATAGCATCCGTACATATTATTCAGGAACGTCTCAACTAGTTGTAGACTGTAGTGATGACTCTAGTAGGGATGGGACTGCAGCAGGGAGTGGACAGCAGTAGGCAGGAGACCGCGGTAGTGAGGGGACAGTGCTAGGGATGGGACAGCGGTAGCGATGTGGTAGGGATGGGATTGTGGTAAGGTAGGAACGAGACTGCAGTAGACATGAGACTGCGGTAGGGATGGGACTGCGGTAGGGATGGAGCAGTAGACAAGAATATCACTAATTGTGAGAAGACAATAATCATTTGTGGTACATTTTGTAATTGTAAAAATCACCAATTACCAACTACCAACCACCAAAGAAAAGATTTGGCTTTCCGAGCTCCACCAAATCAAGTATTAAGTATAACAGAACTATTCTACATCTAATCTAAGGCTAAAAGTGACTACTTCATTTCCCATGTAATTCCACTCGCAGAACCGACAACCTTCAGATCAGTGGACAAACTTTCTACCAACTGAGCTACTGTCGCCTCATTAATAGTTTTAACACTAAATATATTATAATACAACATTATTATCTTTATAAATCACATTTTAGTTGTCAAAAATTTTAATAATTAATGATAATGATTTTGGCAATAATAATTGTGACACAAACTTTCAATAATTTGCCATCTAGACTGTAGAGAGCAAATATCCTTCTACTCTGCCATGATTTCTCGCTACCACTGAATTGACAAAACTGCATTGAAAGCCACAGCACAGACTATTTCAAGCATCCCCATTTTAAAATCTGTTTATATACTGCTTACTGTTGCTATAGAACCTCAGTTACATTTACATCCTAGCTTAGAGTGTGTCTATTTCATAAAAAGAGAAGAAGCAATGACCCCCCCTTTCACTTATTAGGCTTCCCCATAATTCATGTCTAGTGTTTGGTGTCAAGGAAACAGATTACTCTTGACAAGTATATTTACCGGGGGAAGTGTGGCGCACACATAAATTAGTCTGTGTCTAGGAGATAAACAAAAACTTAAGTCATTATTGTGTGGCTCTGCGATCGACCAGGGCCGTATTGAAACATCCAAGTGCTGGAGTGCTATATATTGACATGCCAGGGGGTGTCATTTCTACACGGGGGAGTGTCCAATATTTCCCATGAATCCCCCCGCCTCCTGCATGGATGTGTGCTGCTTCACAGAGCGCCGCTGCATACTGATAATGTTATTGTGTATTGCTGAGATAAGAATTCCATCATGCCTTTTGTGTGGCAGGTTGTGTGTGGTGGGTAGATTTCCTCCCCGTACAGAGAGGAGGAAGAGATAAGAGCACAGAAGGGTAGAACAGAAAAGGGAATGCCAGATGTAGTCAGCACGAGTCGGGGCTTAGTCTATGTACACACATGCCTTACCTATAAAACCCGACGAGGGGGGATTGGGCTGGATGTTCTCCTTAGTGTTGCTCTGGATTACATCCCAAAGACGCCACACAAAGCTGGGGTGTAAGATGTAGAAGGGCTGGTCTGGGTGGAGCTTGCGGTGCTCCATGTAGGGGCCGAACAGGTTGTAATCCGGGTTGGCGTACCACTGGAGAAGACAAAGGACAGTTTAGATTAGAGGATATACAGATGACATCATAACCTTTGGAACTTTATTAGTGAGTGTCAATGGCAGTTAGGCCTGTCATGATAAATACAATAGCTATGGGACTGCAGTAGACATGGGACTGCAGTACTGGAGTAGTAGACATGGGACAGTAGTAGACATGGGACAGCAGTAGACATGGAACTTATATCGAGTTATCTTTCCCCTGTAGCACAAAGAAAAATCTAACATGTAATGAAACTTTTGTAATTTCTTGAACTTTTCTAAAGATTTGAGCTGTAGAAGGTCGAATATATAACTTTTATGACTCATTAAATGTTTCATTTATTTCTTGCAGCTCATGATCTTTAAGAAAACTGAACACACAGAATAGTTTTCTGGGGGAAATCCTACTTTAGGGTTGTTGTGTCTGTGGCATAATGACATTCAATATTATCATTTATAATGTATATTTTCTTTATATTGTACTTCAAAATGTGTTAACGTGACAGGCTTTGTTTCTTAAGTAAATGTACAGATAAAGAGGTAAAACGTTACTCAAGTAAAAGTATCACATGAAAAAAGTACTTGTACCTGTTTAAACACGTACTTTAAGAGTAAAAAGTAAAAGTATTTCACACACAAGTGTTGTCAATATGTTAAAGTGTTAAATGTAGTGATATTGATTCAAAATTATACATATTTTGGTCGACAGCAGCAATATGAATCAATTTCTTAATTTTTCTTTTTTTTTCTGAATTTTGTGTATTTATTTTTGTTTGTTGTCAAAATTGAAACTTGGACTGGATATTAACAAACATGGTAAAAATAACCCCTAAAATCATATGAAAAGTACTTTTTATTTTTCAAAAATGTAGTGGAGTAGAAAGTACAGATATTGCTCTCAAATGTAGTGAAGTAAAGTAAAAAGTATCCACTGTAAAATGTACTTAAGTAAAGTACAGATATATAAAAATTCTACTTAAGTACAGTACTTTACTATTTTTACTTCCACTGCTGGTAATGACATTTTCTCCTATAAAAGCTCAAAACACATCTACAATGTGAAAGAGCTGCTACAGTTTAATAACATCTATAACTGTCTGAAAATCAAGTGAACAGTAGAAAACCAGTGAGACCAGCAGCGAAACAGCAGGACACTGCAGACACACTCACATTTAACACTGATACAGACTCACACACGGCTAAACTGAACCTCTGACCCTTTCTCTCCTTAAATAAGAGGATTCTGAGCTATGGGGCAAAAACAATGAGACAAAATGACAAAATGAAGCAATAAAAAGATGCTCCCTAAAGTTCCAAACTGAGGTCAGAAATCTATGGTGTAATTGGATTATCCGTGCTCACTTCTTACTGACGGGGTGAACAAAAGAAGAGAAAAAGACGCAGATTATCTTTGGACAAAACCTCCAACATCAATAATTGTTTATAATAAGTGTTATGGCTTTCTTTACCCTAAACCTTGACTTGTATTGTTATGGATCTCCTTGACCTCACCTTCGTAGTACCATCGGTTGGTATGTTCGGGTGTATTTCTTGTTGTGCGTCCCGTGGCCTCCAGTCATCGGACTAGACTAAATGGGTATGACTGTTTTGATGGTAGAAATACACTTTATGTATTTTTTTTGTGAGCTGAGGGCGAGATGACACTATTAGGGACAACAGCTCTTTTACAACTGTGCACAATTGATTCAATAAACCAGACTTTTTGATTCAAGACAACTTCTCTGTTGGTTTTATACTTTTAAGGGTTTTACTATTAGAAATTCCACAACATAAAGAACCTTTAAGGAGACGCTTAGCTGTTGTGTAAATGAAGCACAATCTAAATTTTCTTGTATATAATCCTTGTTTATTGCTAACATCTATAATTACAGGGCCAAGCACAAAAGTTCAATGTCTTCTCTGTAAGCACAAACAAAGAAAAACTGAAATTAAAAGTCGTGCCATCAGTTAGGAGTTTTTAGCTGTAAGATGCATATTGCAAGTTTAATGAGCCAATCCCCAACAAATGATTCAATTCATCATATGTGGATCATATTTCTTTTAATAACTGTACATTTCCCATGAGCACATAACCCCATTTGTGAATGAGGAGGAGTTTTTGTGCATTTTACCTGGTTAAATAAGGGTCAAATGTGTCAGTTCTGGACTTTATACGAGATGGCAGCATTTAATCAAGTCTTTCCATCTGTTAATGCAGATCGATAAGTAGTTAGTCGCAGATGCCTCCAAGAAACCAACAACGACAATCACAGGTCCAAAAGGGTAAGTCAAATTAAAAGGCTGATGTGTGCTTCTCGACACAAACATTCAAAATATTTTCAAGACTTTTTCTTCTTACGCAGTTCAAGGAAAGCTTATAATTTAATAAGCTAATGTAATTTTTGCTTTAGAGGAAAAGGTCCACACAGTATGCATACATATGATGAATCAAAAGTGCACTTTTCCTGATGCCACACATAATTACACAGACTGTTCTGTTGAGACAGTGTCTGTTTTACATCTGTGTTGCCTTTGTGTTGTTTTGGACGATGGTTGGCTCTTGCATGACAGATATAAATGCATGTATGAAGCCACAGAATGACTTGTCAACATCAGTAACCTTTGTTGTTACACAATGAAAAGGCTACAGATAATTTATTCTGCAAACATACCATGTGAAATACATTTCATGTTGGATGTGAAAACAATATGGCATATGCAAGAACAATCTCTGTGATGCAAACAACGCGAGACCTGCACATCATGGTTTTCTTAGATCCAAAGTCAGGATTTAAATCTTATACCTAATAAATAATAAATATTTTAAGATTTAAGATGTAACTTAACCTGTTTCTGTCCACCTTTGTCATTATTGAACTCAAAGCCTCACAGAGTGTGACCACTGGGAGGTGTGGTTATGAATTATATCTAAAGGCAACAGCACTGAATCACGATAAAAGGATCTCTCCAGATTGCAGATTGTTTTATTGGTCTATAACTGCCCTGTCTACATTTGCATAAAGAGGTGGGAGATAGTCACAAAAATGAATAGTCTGAGTATCGTGAAATGAAGTCAATCCAACAAAAGTAACAGGTTTCAGAAAATTTTTTTCAAAACTGAATGATTTAAACAACATATAACATTATAACTGTAATTACACTGTATATTAAATATTATAACTTTAACCATGACAATTACTCAAAGTCAGAGAGCTTGGATTTATAATAATACAGCAAAATACATTTTTGGTTTTGTTTTTTTCCATATTGACTTTTTCATATTGATGTTCAAATTGAATTTCATTTAGGATTACATAATGTGCCTAAATTCAAGTTATTAAAATTGACATTATGACTCTACAGCTGACCTTTCAGTCTGTCAATAAGTTCAATTAATGTATATGATTAGAGCAGCCGAGCACGTCTGCAGAGCCTACCTCTACACAAGACATCACCACTAATAACCAGGTCTTTGAGATCATTTCTACAGCAAGCTGCAGCTTTTTATATCCTCCTCCTTCTGTCTGTGGTAAATAATATCAAAAAAGGTGGCTGTATCTGGGATCAATAGATGCACGTAAGCAGAGGGGCAGGGGTTAAGCTGAGACTCCATCCTGCTGTCTTTAGTGCTTTACCACATGATGACAAACCACAAATCTAAAAGTGTCAACAGCTATTTATAAAACATTGCTATTAAAGTACACCAGACAAACGTCATAACGAACTTGCATAACGATGAATAAAATGCTCATTATGGAGTCTGTGTAGAAAGGATTTCAACTACTGCAACTGCCAGGATTTATTTTCTGACATACTGTGATCAAATGTAATTAAGTAAAAGTAGTAAAGTACTCTCCTTAAGTACACATTTTAGGTATCTGTACTTTACTGTGGATACGTTTTAGTTCTACTTCACTATATTTGAAAGCAATAATTTAGCAAAAATGTAGTACTTCTTCCACCCGTGCTGACATTTTTGAAACTTTAAATAGAAATAGACTGTGGAAATGCTTCGTTATAGGCATTACTAGTCTCCCAGAGGCGATCATTATAAGTCAGATGCCCTTTATAACCCTGACCCTTTATACAGAATTTCAAACAGAACATACATGAACAAATGGAAGCTCATGTCAGGCATCATGGCGGCTAAGATAAATGGGCACATGGATCAATACACAGCACAGAAGGGCATCGGCAAAGACACCAGGGGAGCCAAACACCAGCTCCTGGTCGACCAAACAGTCTCCCAAGACTGCTGAACCCGTACGACCAACATGTGCACGGCCTGGATTGATTACAAGAAAGCCTACGACTCAATGCCACACACATGGATCACTGAATGTCTGGAGCTGTACAACATCAACAGGACTGTAAGAGCCTTCATTGCAAACTCAATGAGGTTGTGGAAAACCACCCTTGAGGCCAATGGCAAGCAAGTGACCATCAAATGTGGCATATACCAAGGAGATGCACTGTCCCCACTGCTGTTCTGCATAGGTCTGAACCCCCTCAGCCAAATCATCAATAACATTGGCTATGGATACCAACTCAGGAATGGGGCCACCGTCAGTCACCTCCTCTACATGGATGACATCAAGCTGTACGCTAAGAATGAGCGAGACATCGACTCACTGATCCACACCACCAGGATCTACAGCACAGACATTGGAATGTCATTCGGGCTTGAGAAGTGTAGCTGGATGGTGACAAAGAGAGGGAAGGTAGTCCACACAGAAGGGGTCTCACTCCCAGAAGGGACAATGGCAGACATTGAGGACAGTTACAAGTACCTTGGTATCCCACAAACAAATGGCAACCTTGAAGAGGAAACAAGGAAAGCAGCTACGGTCAAATACCTCCGACGAGTAAGGCAAGTCCTAAGGAGTCAGCTCAATGGCAAGAGCAAGACCCAGGCAATAAACAGCTACGCCCTGCCAGTAATCAGATACCCAGCAGGAATCATAAGCTGGCCAAAGGAGGAGATACAGACCACGGATGTTAAGACACAAAAGCTCCTGACCATGCATGGCGGGTTCCACCCCAAATCCAGCACCCTGAGACTGTACGCGAGCGTAAGGAAGGAGGCCGAGGACTAGTGAGTGTGAGAGCCACAGTCCAGGATGAAACATCCAAGATCCATAAGTACATCAAGGACAGGGCCTCAACAGATGACGTGCTCAGCGAATGTCTCAGACAGTGGAGTGCAGAGAGAGGAGCTGGAGGAACCATCATGGAAGGACAAGCCCCTGCATGGGATGTACCACCGGAACATAACTGAAGTGGCTGATATCAAGAAATCCTACCAATGGCTTGAGAAAGCTGGACTGAAGGACAGCACAGAGGTACTCATCCTGGCTGCACAGGAGCAGGCCTTGAGCACAAGAGTGATAGAGGCCCAGTTCTACCACACCAGACAAGACCCAAGGTGTAGGCTGTGCAAAGAGGCCCCTGAGACAATCCAGCACATAACTGCAGGGTGTAAGATGCTGGCAGGGAAAGCATACATGGAGCGGCATAACCAAGTGGCGGGCATAGTGCACAGAAACATCTGTGCAGAGTACAGACTGGAAACCCCCAGGTCTAGGTGGGAAACACCTCCAAGGGTCGTGGAGAATGATCGAGCCAAGATCCTGTGGGACTTCCAGATACAGACTGACAGAATGGTCATAGCGAACCAACCGGACATAGTGGTGGGGTGGATAAACAACAGAGCAAAAGCCGTTGTGGTGGACATCGCAGTACCAAGCGATGGGAACATCAGGAAAAAGGAGCATGAGAAACTAGAGAAATACCAGGGGCTCAAAGAAGAGCTAGAGAAGGCCTGGAAGGTGAAGGCCTCAGTGGTGCCCATGGTCATCGGAGCACTCGGGGCAGTGACCCCCAAACTGGAGGAGTGGCTACAGCAGATCCCAGGAAAAACATCAGACATCTCAGTCCAAAAAAGTGCAGTACTAAGAACAGCAAAGATACTGCGCAGAACCCTCAAGCTCCCAGGGCCTCTGGTAGAGGTCCTGAGCGTGGAAAAAAAGGGGGATAAAAAAAAACACCCCGCGGAGGAGGGTGAGGAGATTTTTTATATATATATATATATATATATATATATATACACACATATTTATATATATATATATATATATATATATATATATATATATATATATATATATATATATGAAAATATGTGTGTATATATATATGTATATATGTATGTATGTATGTATATACATACATACATATGTATGTATATACATACATACATATGTATGTATATACATACATACATATGTATGTATGTATATACATACATATACATACATACATACACACACATATGCAATGAATGTACAGTATACCCATAGTGAATGTACAGTAGTGTATATGTATACCCATAGTGGTTCAGTCTTCTTTGCTGTATAATCCACACAATTGGCAACGATTACCGCTTATTTTAATAAACTCTAAAAGGACACTGAGGATTCCCAGAGTTCCCATAAGTGGATTTTAGCTGGAAGACCTCTACTCCTTTCCAATATGTTCACAGAAAAGGTTGAGTCAATCTTGGCTGCTGTAGGTCAAATCATTAAACGCTTGGCACTTGTCTTCTATGACAAAGAGAGAAGGTGGAGTCACTTTGAGGGCACATGAAAGACAGATGTTGAGGAAGCGGAGATCAATACGAACAGAAGGAGGATATGAAGGTGGAGGCGGGAAGGAGGGAAGGGGGACTAACTGTTGTGATAAATGTCGGTATGTTGTTTGAATAGCAAAACTGACTGTGGGAGTAAGATGAAAGACAAATTTTCCAGGTATGTATTGGGTTATTTGTGTAAATTGATTGGCTAAAATACCCACCTTATGCAGGTTGACGGTGTAGGGTGCTGGATCCCATGCCACCAATGTGACGTTTTTGTAGATGGAGCTGGTGTTGAATCGATGTTGAGGATTGGCCAAGATCTGAAAAGGAGATGAAACTTTTTCTGTTGTGGCAAAATGACAAAGAGGCTACATTTGAAATCTACCCAGTTTTACAGCTATAGTAGCCCTGTTATTGCAGATGGAGAAAATGGCTCCCTGGCTTCGATTATTGTCAACAGAATTTGCAGAAAGATGATGGAAAACGCCCTCAGAGAAAATCATGAAAGAACCATTAAAAACACTTAGACGTCAAAGAACATATATCCAACTCTTTCTTGTAACATACAAGGTTACATATTACTTCATGACTAAGATAAGTAGTGCTGGACATTGCAACTGCTGCATTATTTAATTCTGGGAACATGAAATACATTTTTACGTAAAGAGCTCTTTTCAAATGCTCGAGGCACACATGAACAATGAGGCTATGTTTCCGCTTTTACTTGGTTTTCAATTTCAAAGCATAATTGTCCACATCTTCTTGGAGTCTGGACAACTAATACAGTGCAGAAAATGGCATTGTAAGTGTTTATAGGACACTTGAAAGCATTAGAAAAAAAAAATAATTCGGCGAAACAGCTCTATTCTATAAA